>CM035427.1:672009-1272009 GCA_020310875.1 Ceratopteris richardii
CCAAAAGGACTGTGGAACATTGTGCAGGGTGTCGAAAAACTTCCTATCACACCTGCAGCTATTACAACTGCAGGTAGTGAAGCTGATGTAGAAGGTGTCGAAGATGATGGTATTCTGCATATTCCTGTTTGTGCTACAATTTTTGCTGCACCTACTGCAGAGCAGATTCGTTGGGATGGCACATGCATTGACAGCTTTCTCTATCAAACATGCCATTATTCCTCATATTCGCTCTTGCAGAATAGCTAAGGATGCTTGGGATACACTTACCACTTTGTACCAAGCTAGGAATGAGGCTCGTGTTGCTTACCTCCGAAAATAGTTGGAGAGTGAGCACACGAATGAAGGTGATTCTATGGACAGTTTCCTAACAAAGATCAAAGACTTGAACAAACAGTTGATTTCAGCTGATGAGGTTATACTAGATAGCTCACTTGTGCAGACCGTTCTGAATGGTGATTCATATCAGAGTTTTGCTTCTACTCTTTGATTGATGATGAAAGGCAATCCAAATGCCTTGTCATTTGAGGAGTTTGTCTCCATTCTGTTGCAGAAGATCAGTCCAGGCAGAACAGGTCCATTATGCGTGTTGCAGATCAAGCTTTCCTGGCTTGTCCGAAGGGCAAAGGAAAATGAAGCTCTTCTACTAGTAAGCAAAAATTTGCAAATGCTGCACATTCAAAGAACCAATACAAAGATGAGAAAAAATCAGAAAAGCAGAAATTGTTTTAAGTACTGTAAAGGGAATGATCATATCATAAAGGACTGTCCAAAATTGGCTGCAAAAGAGGCAAAGAAGAAAGAGGTTGGAATGGTTGTTGCAGAAGCCTCTACACCAAAAATGGAGTCTGCTAATCTTGTGCAAGAAGAAGAATGGGCATTTACTACTGTTTGCAATTTTGACCCATGTTCTCATGAGCAGTGCATGTCTGCAATAGACTCAGATGTTTGGTACTTTGATAGTGGGGCGACCAAACATATTACCTCGCAGCGCAATTTCTTGTCTTCACTCGAGCCTACCCCTACAGGGCATACTGTTACATGCACCAACAAATCCTCTTATCCTGTTATGGGAGTCCGTAAGATCATTTTGACTACTGCTGACGGTAGTTCTCTCACTTTGTTAGATGCTTTATTTGTGCCAAGGATCAAGACGAACCTGTTATCAGTTTCTGCATTAGCCAAAATTGGCTTGGTTTTGAAATTTGTTGATGACAGGTGTAGAGTTCATGATCTTTCAAATGGTGATGTGATTATTGGTTCTCGCATTTTATGTCGTGGGCTGTACGTGCTCATAGACTATGAAAGATCTGTAAATGATTTGGCATGTGCAGTAAATGATTCTCAGCTATGTCAGATGCAAAGCTTTGGCATGCATGCTTTGGTCATTTGAATTTTGCTAGTTTGCTACGTCTGCAGAAATCTGAAATGGTGTCCTCTTTTCCCAAACTTGAGGCACCTGGAAAACATGTTTGTGAACGATGTATTTTGGGCAAAATGCAGCGTTCATCGTTTCCAAAAGATGGTTCAGTTTGGGCTACTAAAAAATTGCAGCTTGTACATAGTGATGTCTGTGGTCCTATGCAGATACCTTCTTTTGGGAATTATCTTTACTTCGTGACTTTCATCGATCATTTTTCCAGGCATGCATGGGTATATCCATTGAAGGCAAAGTCCAAAGTGTTCATGTGCTTCAAACAGTTTTTGGTTTTGGCGAAAAATCTATTAGCATGTAAAATGCACCCCACTAATGCACTGTGGTCTTTCACTCCATTTTAATCTTGGCATGGTCGCAAGCCATATGTTGCTCATCTATGTGTTTTTGGTTGTTCGGCATATGCATTAGTGCCTGAACAACATCATAG
Organism: Ceratopteris richardii; assembly: GCA_020310875.1. Taxonomy (NCBI): domain Eukaryota; kingdom Viridiplantae; phylum Streptophyta; class Polypodiopsida; order Polypodiales; family Pteridaceae; genus Ceratopteris; species Ceratopteris richardii. Next base: position 673,875 of record CM035427.1, read on the forward strand.
GAAATTGGATGATAAAGCAGTAAAATGTAATTTTGTGGGTACAGTTCTAAAAGCAAAGGCTATCCTCTATATCATCCACAGGCTAAACACATTTTGGTTATCCATTATGTCTTTTTGTGGAAAGGTCATAAATATAAAGGATTCATATGGTGAGATATTTGATCAATATACATCTTGATTGTTTTGCTACTTGCAAGTGCTAGAGACAGGTTAATCAATTCAATGAATCTTATCAAAGATGTTGTGGTGACTTGCTGTGATACCAGTTGTTGGAGGTTGAGGTATGTGGAGGCACGCAAACCACACATGGAAGAAGACGAAGAAGCTTGGAGCACAACATACAATAGTGAATGTATTACCAAGAGATTCACCATTAGGAGTTTTGGTATATATACAAGCCAAGGGAAAAAACATCCTAAAGAGGGAGGAAGTGCCCTAGTGGTCCTAATGTGTTCAGAAACATCACTACCAAAATATATCAACAACTTTCTGGCTATATGGAAAAAAACCACATTAATAACTTTACACATGAAATCCACCTAAGCATCACAATATCTAGAGAAAAATAATTAGCTATCCTATGAATGAGAGGAAGAAAGTCAATCTCTACGACAACATTAGCTCTAGTAAAATATTCTTTATCAGATTTTAATGCAATCACCAATCCCCGTAATTCTCTTTTAATTTGTGGATCCTTTCTCAAAGTGTGATGGAGTATCTTTGCACCAAAGGGAACTACGTATCTCTACCCCTCATCATCATCTTGACCTATGACCCAACCTATACCAAAAGGACTAGTACCAAGAGTCAAATAGAATAGGCTTCTAACCTAAATAATCAACATGCTTCATAATCGGAGCTTCAATTAGTAGTTGCTTCAGTTTACGCATGGCTCTTGATTCTTCTTTTTGTCCAAATGAATTTATTTCCCTTTCTCAGTCGATCATGTAAAGGTTCTGAAACATGAGTAAAGTGTTTAATCTAGATCACTTAGAATACGCAGGCTCCTAAGTATCTCCTTACTTTTCTGATATTATGACACACCTCAAATGTTTTGCTAATGGGCTCAAACTTCTGTGGGAATGATTTGATGCTATAATTTCCACATAGATGTCCTACAATGAGAACCTCTTCAACTCCAAAAACACATTTCTCTAGGTAAAACATTAGCCCTATATCTTTGAATCTTTCAAAAATTCTCTCACAATGAGAGATATGGTCACTAAAAAAATTCCTACAATCAAAACCACCTAAAGTGTCATCTTTCACTCATTCGTCACAACCCTTTATCGAAATATCATCAATAAAAGGCATAGTCACTAACATTATAAAGGCATGTAGGACTAGATTCATGGCATTCATCATATGAGCTACAAACTTTGTCAATCCTTGCAGCAAAGTACCCATGCGTACAAGGTCCTATGGAGTCTTCATGGTAGTAATGTATTTGCTCTCCATAGCTAAATAAAACTAGTCATAACCTGAATATAGATCATCCATTGAGTAGATGGAATACCCAATAAATGTTTTTGCAAACTCATCTAGTATAGGTCTTGTTCCTACATTTCTAACTATGAATTTATTCATAGGTTCAAATCCTAGATGAAACAAAGTTTCCCATCCTTCTTTGGCACCATGAACCACCTATTTGAATATGGCGCTGAAGATGGTTCCAAGATTCGCATGGATATCTTCTCCTTTAATAGTCTCATCAACTCACGTAAATGAGCTTTTGAGACTGGTATAGGTTGAATATTACATGGAATATGTGGCACTATAAGGATGATTGTGGGTGGAACTTTTTATGGATCTGCACAACCTATCTCATGTGGTAAAAGAGGGAATGCTTTCTCATGTCTCTTGATAACTTCTATAAACTTTTCTATTTCTTTTTTCGTAAGAAATGTTTTCTCTCCAAACTTAATTTGCTTAATAGTAATAGACTGATAGGGAATTTTGATCATGAATTCCTTTTCCTCATCTGATTCGGGGTAGTCATCCTCGCTCAATTTCACATATGTGGGTAAAAGTGTACTCAATGCCTTTCCACCCTGCATATTGAACTAGTGAAGTACCTTGGATATGTACTCACTTTGAGACAAGTATATGCGTCTTTTACTCTTATCATGAGTAATGCGCATGCCAAGAATATGTTTGGCATCCCCCAAATCCTTCATATCAAATGTTTGACTCAACTTCTTTTTGAGAATTGACAAATCATAAGAGGATTTCCCAGCAATCAACATATCATCGACATAAAGTATCAAGCATATCAACCTGCCATCAGAGCATGTTGTTGCTTAAAAACACTTTGCAACAAGTCATACCCTTTGGCAAAGGTACTAAGTCCCAAGTACCATTCTTGTGAATAGAATCCAACTCACTCTTCATGCGACGCTCCCACTTGACATGATCCTCTGTCTGCATAGCCTCTTTGTAGCAAGAAGGCTCACTGGCATCTGTTAGCATAACAAAATCTAAACCTGGAACATATCTATCAGGTGGATGTGAGACATGTGCAGAACGTCTCAATGGTTGCTGAACAGGAACATGTGCAGAATGATCTAAATGGACAATCTCTTGAACATCCCTATGTGCAACATTTTTATGCATGCTAACCGGAGGACTAGTATCTTCAAACACCACTCTTCTCATTTCAACCTCCTTAATGGGCTGTTTATGGATCTTAGACTCATTTAAAACGACGTCACTACTTCTCATCACTGACCATGTTTCAGGATCCCATAAGCGATATCCAAATTGTCCTTCTCGACCATATCCAAGAAAAATGCATTTCTTTGGCTTATGGTCCAACTTTTGTCTAAGATTCTTGGGTATATGAACATATGCTTCACACCCAAAAACTCGAAGATGATCATAATATGGTGGTTTCCCTGTCCATAACTCTTGTGCCACTTTCAGACCTTTGGTAGTACTAGGTGAAAGGTTAATCACATGAACTGCAGTCAATACTACTTCTGCCCAAAAACCTTATGAGAGGTTTGCATGATGCAACATAGAGACTACTCTATCTTGAATAGTTCTATTCATCCTCTCAGCTACAGCATTCGGTACTAGGGTATAAGGAGCTGTAAAATTTCTACAAATCCCTCTAGACTGACAGAAAAGAATGAATTCATGTGAGTTATACCCACCCCCATTATCTGAACATTAAGCCTTAAGCTTAGTTCCTTTTTCGATCTCAATTGAAGCAAGCCATTTTCTGAAAGTAGGGAATACATCATCCTTTGATTTGATAGGATATACCTAGAATTTTCTAGTAGCATCATCTATGAAAGTGGGCATAGGACCACACACATCTGTATTAACGTGATCTAAAGGCTGAATTGAAGAGTCAATGTGCAATCTATGCACATTTCTGGTTTGCTTGCCATACCGACAATGCTCACAAAATGAAAAATCAGAGAAAGATAACACAGGTAAGTAGCCAGAACGGGAAAGATTTTCCATTCCGCTACAATAAAAAAAACCCAAACAACCATGCCAAATACAAGCCATAGGCTGTTCAGTAAGAGCTAACAAGTGTTCTTTTTGTGATACAAATAAAGGATAAAGTGATCCAACTTTGCTTCCTTTTGCAATAACCATATTGCCCTTTGATATATGAAAGGAGTGAGCATAGAAGACCACCTTGTAACCAAGGTCATCAAGTTGACCAACTAACATCAAACTGCGTGATAACTGAGGTACATGGTGTGCATTATGCATAGTAAATTTTGAACCATGAATGAACTGCACAACCACATCTCCAATCCCCACAACATCACACTGGTAAGAGTCACCAAGTCTCAGAGTACGAAGAGACTTTGTTGCATAATTAGAGAACCATTCTCTATGTGGTGTCACATGGAAAGAAGTACCAAAATCTAGAAGACAAGTGTGGGAAAGAGAATCAGCCATAAGTGCCTCAGATGGAATAGTACTATCAAGTGTCAACACATCAGAATCATCAAAAATAGCATTAATTTCTTCAATCTTCATAGTCAAAGTAGATGGTGCAGGTAACTGTTTAACATGCCTATCAAGATTCTGTCCTTTACCTTTAGCATTCTTTAATGCATAACAGTCTTTCTTCATGTGTCCTTTCTTATGAAAATAATGGCATTCGATATCCCTCTTCCTTGATTTACTTCTACTCTTATCCCATTGACCATTCTTTTCCTTGTTCTTGCTCCTGCCACGTTGCTGATTCTTTCCTTGGTAAGAATCATGAACATTATATGCATCTCCACTTTGAGTGCCAACCATAGATTTTCTACGAATCTCCTCACTCAAGAGTGCTCCACATATGTCATCATAGACGAGTTTACCACCAGGTGCACTGTTGCTAATAGCTATGCAAAATGTATCCCATGATGATGGCAAGGTGCATAACAGCAATACTACTTTCATTTCATTATCCATATCCATTTTCTGAGCCTGTAACTGGGAGAATATAGCATCAAACCCATTTGGATGAGCAGCAACACTATCTGTGTCCTTCATACAAAGGTCATATAATTTTCTCGTCAGATACACTTTATTTGATGCGGTCTCTTTTTCATATGTATTGCATTACTTCTTCCAAAGCTCCTCTGCACTTTCACAGTCTAATACTGTAAAGTAAACATTATCTTCCAGGTGCAAGCGAATGGTAGACCCGGCCATTTCATCTAACTCATCCCAATCATCTTCATCCATGTCAGTAGGCTTCCTTAAAATCCTATTTACTAGCTTCCATTGCCTCCTTTAAATCAGCACGTCTTTAATCTGATTCTTCCATAGAGCAAAGTTTGTGCCATCAAATTTTCGGATCTCAAAATGGTCTTTGCCCTGCAAGTTATAGCTCGTCCTCGGAACACTAGCACTAGAACCTGATCCACCGGATGTGCCTAAGACCTCTGATGCCATGATGGTAGAGAACTAAATAGAATGATAATGGAGCTAGAAGAGTCCAAACACCAACAAATAAATGTATCAAGGAGTAAATCGATCACTATATAGTTGACTAAACGAGTTTCCCGAAAAACTTTTGCCAGAGTATCCTCTCCAAAATTAGCATATGACTAGAGTCAAAGTATCATAAAACTGCAAGTACTGACATGTCTACCTGCATAGTGAATCACTGAATCCACTGCATATAATCAGTTACCCAATAGAAGCCAACTAGAATTATCGAGTACCTATGAACAACTATCATACATCTCCTATGGCGAGGTTGGGTAACTCTTCCACCTGCATCACCGAAGAGACCCCGACATCTGGGTGTCTCCCATTTAAGAAAACCTCACCACGACCCTCTTTATCAAACGTAAAAGGCCTTATGCAAAGAACATAACCGCTATATCAATGACCACGTGGACGTACATAAGCGGTATCCACAGAAGCGTATGTGCTCAATATATGCAGTAAAATGACACTAAAAGGCTGATTACATAGCCCAAAAGCTAGCCAATAAAACATGCAAGTGTCTATCAACTTTGATGTTTTAGGCTTAAAAAACCTGCATAAATTTGCAGCGGCTGCTCCCACCAAAACTGAAAATTTCTTGAGAAACTTGTAGTTTTACGAGTGTGGCTGAAAATGCAGCCCCAAAGGTTTATTTTTATTGTCTAAGAAGTACAAAGAACACTCTTCTTGATGTTCTTGGCTCCAAAAATGTGTGAAAGTACTCCAAAATGGCTCCAAAAATGCTTCAGAAATAGGCTTTGAAAGCAAACAATGAAGCTTTGAGGGACAAAACTTGTTCAAGGTAGTGTCAACCTTAGTCTTTCCCCTTCTTTAGACACCACAAGAGTGTAGCTTAGTGGCAAGAGATTGCCACGGTTAAGCGAGCTCTGGGGGGAACAGTACTGCGATGGGTGACCTCCCAAGAAGTGTTGGGAACCTCTATATTCTTTGATCATTGAGGTCCTCCCTCGTCCGTAGCCAACGACGCCAACGGTGACTCGGATGACAAGGTATGCCAAGGTCTATGCCTTGGTCGCCGCCTTGGTCGTAAGCCCTGGAGAAAGCCTTGGCGGGGAGGGGGGGTTACTCTCTTCGCTCGCAAAAGAGGAACAAAGCTTTTGCCTCGAATTGCTCTGATACTAGTGAAGTATTTTGATGGCGATGCACCATAGTGCACTCTGCTTCTCCAGAGCTCCACGACGATATGCTTGGAGTAGAAAACGGAGCTCCTAAGGCCGCACACAGTACTCCACACAGAGGCTGCAAAATACGCAGAAATCACAATACACAAGGAGCACGAAGACAAACTTCTTAGGTCTTACAAATGCGGTCGAACTTACAGTCTATGACTGACCAGGCCACTATATGTTTTATTAAAGAACATATACAAAGAAGTGTGCGGTGGATATTTGGACTTTCACATGGACACTAACGGTAACAATAGGGCAAGCATAAGGCAGGTTTTAGCAGCACCACCTCACTTCCTTGAGGTATCCATCCATCTCTTGCAACAATGATATCAGAGCAAGTTGAGGTAAAATGGGAGATGGTTTCCCTTATTTTATTGATAAATTGGATAGGAATAACTATCCATCATGGTCCTTGAGGATGAACACATATCTACAAGGAAGGAGTCTCTATGCATACATATCACGAGATGAGGAGATGCCCATTTTCAAAAGGAAAGGACAACCTACAAGATAGGAGCTTAAAAGACTCAACTCATGGTGTGCCAAAGATGCTTTAGCAAGGTCATATCTACTTTACTCTATCTCTAACTTCCTTCTTCCACACATTAGGAATTGTAAAACTTTCTAAAATACTTGGGATACATTATCTTCATGTTTTTCTTCCAACACAAGACCTAGAAAAAACCAATTGGGGATTGAGTTGATCATCATCAAAGGAAGGAGCCCTAGCACAATGTTTTAGAGTATGTGACCAAGGTTGTAGATGTGGCTGATCAATTGTCAAGCATAGCAGAGGAGGTTGAATAAGAGCCAATAGTGAGGTAGATAATCAACGGCATCAAGGCAGATGATAAGTGGGAAGCTTTCACAATTGCTATGGACCTTTACATGGACATGCGAATCCCCAATCTTACCGCACTCATGGGACAACTCTTTACTCATGAAGCCAAGCTCACCAAAAATGGAGAACCATCAAGAGGTAACAATTCTTTTGCCCTATACACAGATAAAGGAAAGTCTAAAGATAAAGGAAACAACAAAAATGTTGAAGATAAAGGCACTACTTCTCAAGCTAACTATGTAGGGAGAGGTAGAAACTCAAGAGGAAGGGGCAGAGGAGGTAAGCAAGGTAGGGGGAGATGTTTCAACTCTTCCCCATGAAATATATGTGGACTATCTAATCACACTACAGATGAGTGCTATAAAGACTCCAAGAATCTGAGAGGAAGAGGATTTGAAAGAGGGGGCTACTCACAATTAAGAGGAAGATTCAACCATAATCAAAGCTACAATAGATACAACAACAATTATCAAGGAGGATACAAATCAAGAAAAGACTTCAACAATTATACAAAGGATCAAGAAGATTCTCTTCTCATTATGAACATGACTTCAAAACAAGGCATGAGTGATGAGAACCTCTTCTATATTGACTTAGGTTGTTCAAACCATGTAGCAGGCAAGGTAGCTCTTCTTTCTGATCTTGAGGAAACCAAGGGAAAGCACCAAGTGCAGACTAGTGATGACAGCAAGCATTCAATGGTCAAGGTAGGAAATGTCAAAACTCTTGATGGGATTAGAAGTCTGTTGAGCAGGGTTCTTTATGTACCTACTATCACCAAGAATTTGAGGACTGTTGGGCAGATAGTGGAAAAGGGTTTGCACGTTAGGTTCAACAAATATGGAGCTTTTGTAGATGACCCCCAACATGGATTCAAGACAATTGCCAAGGGAGAAAAAACAGTTAGATTATTTACACTAGAGCTTTAGGACACTAGAAACATTGCACTCTGTAATTACAAGGATCAAACATTGTCTGAGTTAGAGACTTGGCATAACAGATTAGGGCACATTGGTGAGAGAACCTTAAAGTAGATATGTAGAGCTCAATGTGTGCTTGGGATACCTAATGTATCCAAGAAACATACGATCTATAAATGTGGTGCTTGTCAGTTTGGTAAATCATATACGTTACCATTTACAAAGCACAACATCAAAACTCATATCTCTCCAACACTCTTTCTTCCTCAAGCACAATCTTCCTTCCTCTTCTCTCTCTCTGTGCATTGAGAGTATTAATTTCTCTTTGCCAATTGTATTGTAGCAGAGTAAATAAATTTCGCTCCCAATTTTCACTTTCTTTCTCTCTACGAATAACTTGAATCCATTGATTTTTGTTCCAAAATCGATTCTTCTTTATGTCTGTGTGTGTTTCTCTCTAAATTTTTTTCTCAACACATTAGAAAAACTCGTATTTGTCCAACACTCTTTCTTCCTCAGGTGCAATCTCCCTTATCCTTTTTTCTCTCTGTTAACATGTACAATATCAATCTCTCTATGCCATCTATATTGGAGCACAATGGAACAATCCTCCCCTAATCCTATCTTTCTTTCTCTCTGTGAATAACTTCAATCCATTACATTGTGTTCTAGAATCTATTTTTTTCTCTCTCTCTCTCTCTTTTAATATATATATATATATATATATATCTTTTTCTCTCTCTCTTTGTGTGTTTGAGTGTACATGGGTAGTTTCGTGCGTGTCTATCTACATTCATCTACAGCTTGCAATCTTCCCTATAAAGGATCCTTACTTCTTTGAATATGGGAGAAGTATGTTTATGGGTGATTTTATGTGCCTACAAGGAAATGAAAAGAGAGATATAGTGAAAGTAATTTCGTGCATATTTTGTGTGTTTACCTTCTTGAAGGACATATCGCATGAGCTCAGTGTCACTACCAGACCCTGTAACTAGTTCCTATAGATCAAATGATTTCTAGATGTAGTAGAATGGTATTAATAGAAGGAGAAGCATGTGTTTTTCACATCATTTTTACTTTCAATTCCCTATCTCTATCGACTGAACTATGTGGCAATGCAATAGAACCTCTATTTTCGCTCTCTCTCTATCTATAGTGGCATCATCAGTAGAGATGGAGACTTGAGATTTGAGGATCATAGATAGTCAAAAAAATCAAAGTATTCATAAAGCAGCAAAGGCAGAGAAAAGAAAGAAGAAACATATGTGAAGAAATCAATGGAAAAAACCAAATGTTCAATGAGGTCTCTTTTATAGAGTCCAAAGATTCCAACTTCCCAAATCGAAAGTTTTGCATGTATCAATACACATGGATCTCTAAATATTCTTCTTCTCTTCTTTTCTAGAACTTAACATATTCCATTTCTTATATTCTATTTTGACTTTCCCCTTTTATTTTTTATTTTCATATTTCTTTTTTTTTCATTCTCATATTTTCAATTCTTTTTCTTTTCTCTTTATTTTTAAGATAAAAATTCCTACACTATTGTATATACAAAGGTTTCAATTAAATCAAAAGTTATGTTTTGAGAAAAATGGATTCCTAGGGTTCCTATGTTTCCTATGGAAAAGGTTATCCACATCCAATCATTGGTCTATCGATATATTTAGATAGTGATGTGTGAACACTCTAGGAACCTTGGGGCACTTTTTACCTCTTTAGGAGTTTTTTTCCCCTGGCTTGTATATACACCTATAGCCCTAACAGATTACTTATCTTTGTAAATTCTTGTCGTTAATACATTCACTATTGTGTGTTGTGCTTCAAGCTTCTTCTTCTCCCTTCTATTGTTTGCGTGATTTCGTAGAACTCAAACTCCAACAATTGGTATCAAAATAGGTCCTCACTTCATCTAAGGCATCCTTGAGACCCCTCCAATCATAGTCTCAAAATCACACAAAAGTTTGGCCTCTGAATACAATATCACATTACTTATGTAGGCAATTTCTTCTTTTTGTGTCAAACATATATACAGGTCTTGGTTCACCAATATAAGCATCTCAAAGTCTAGTATAAGTTTAGGAAAACTTGACAAGGTAGTTTTTTTCAACTTTTTGACAGCCATTTTTCTACATTAGGGTATTTTAGTTAGTGGCCATAGTTGAAAGTAGTAATGTATTCCATATGTTGGCTATTGAGGATAAGTTGGACGATACCAATTACCCATTATGGGCTTATATGATGCATCATGTATTGTTTGCAAAAGGATGGTGGAATATAGTGCAAGGTGTTGAAAAATGTCCGATTGCACCTACAAACATAGTTGCTCAAGGTGATGTGGATGGTGTTGAAGACGGTGATACTCTTCAGATTCGTGTCTGTGTTACGGTTCCTATTGCAGCTACTGCAGAGCAAATTTGTTGGGATTATAGAGATGCTTAACACATGCATTGATAGGCTTGTCTGTCAAACGTGCCATTATTCCTCACATCTGCTCTTGCAAAATAGCTAAGGATGCTTGGGATACACTTAGCACTTTATACTAAAAAAGGAATGAGGCTTGTGTTGCTTAACTTCGAAGAACGTTGGAGAGTAAGCACGTGAATAAATGAGATTCAATGGACAGTTTTCTTACAAAGATCAAAGATTTGAAGGAATAGTTGATTTTTACTGATGAAGTCTTCCTTGACAGTTCACTTGTGCAAATTATTCTAAATGGTCTTCCAGATTCATATCACATTTTTCCTTCTAATCTTTGTTTGATGATCAAAGGAAATCCAAATGCCTTAACATTTTAGATGTTATCAATCAATCTATCTAGCTATCTATCGATCAATCCATCTATCTATCTATCTATCTATCTATCTATCTATCTATCTATCTATCTATCTATCTATCTATCTATCTATCTATCTATCTATCTATCTATCTATCTATCTACCTATCTATCTATCTCTCTCTCTACTATTCTATTGTAGGAAGATCAGTCTAGGAACAAAACATCCATTATGCATGTTGTAGTGAGAAGGGTAAAGGTAAATGGATCTCCTCTCCTAGTGAGCAAAAATCCGCTAATTTTGCACCATCAAAGAAGGATGATAGCGATGAGAAGAAAATAGAAACCTATAATTTTTTCTACAAATACCATAAAGGAAATGATAATGTCATAAAGAGTTATCCAACATTGGCTACTTAAGAGGCAAGGAAGAAAGATCCTTGAATGGTTGTTGCAGAGGCCTCTACACCGAAAACCGAGTCTGCTAATCTTTTGCAGAATGAAGAATGGGCATTTACCATTGTTTGTAGTTATGACCCATCTTCTTATGAATAGTGTATGTCTGTAGTAGACTCGCATGTTTAGTAATTTGATAGTGGGGCAACTAAACATATTACCTTGCAGTGCAGTTTCTTCATTTTACTCGAGCTTGCCCCTACAAGGAATACTATCACATGTGCCAATAACTCCTCTTCTCCTGTTATGGGAGTTGGTAAGATCATTCTTACTACTTCTGATGGTAGTTCTTTTAAATTCTTAGATGCTTTAGTTGTGCCAGGGATCAAGAAGAATCTGTAATCAATTTCAACTTTAGCCAAGATTGGCTTGGTTGTGAAATTTGTTTATGACAAATGTACAGTTCATGATCTGTCAAATGGTGATGTCATTATTGCTTCTGGCATTTTACTTTGTGGGCTATATAAGCCCATAGACTATGAAAAAACTATGAATGATTCAGCATGTGCAGTACATGATTCTTAGGCTTTGTCAAATGCAAAACTGTGGCATGCATGCTTTGTTCATCTAGATTTTTGTAGCTTACTATACGTGCAGATATCTAAAATGAAGTCCTCTCTAGCAAAACTTGAGGCACCTAGTAAACATGTATTTGAATGCTATATTCTAGGTGAAATGCAGCATTCCTCATTGCCAAAAGATGGTTCACTTCGAGCTACTCAGAAATTGCAGCTTGTTTACAATGATGTCTATGGTCCTATGCAGACACCCTTGTTCGGAAACTTTCTTTACTTACATGGCTTTCAGTGATGATTTTTGGAGGCATGCGTGGGGATATCCATTGAAAGCAAAGTCCAAAGTGTTTATGTGCTTCAAACAGTTTTTCATTCTCATTGAAAAATCTGTGAGCATAAATGGGCACCCTCCATTCTGATTGGGGGGAATATATGTCTTTGGATTTTAATGCATTTCTAGATGAACATGGGATAAAACATCAAGGTATAATGCCATATACACCTCAAGAGAATGGAGTTTTTGAATGGAAGAAAAGGTCACTCATGGAGATAGCGAGGTGTATGGTTAAGAGTCACGCTTTACCACATAGTTTTCAGCTTGAGACTATTATGTGTGCAACATATGGACTTAATAGGTGTCCCACTAAAGCATTGTAGTCTATCACTCCATATGAGGCTTGGCATGGTCGTAAGCCATATGTTACTTCCCTACGTGTTTTTGGTTGTCTCGCATATGCATTAGTGCCTAAACAACAATGCAAGAAATTGGATGATAAAGCAGCGAAATGTATTTTTGTTGGGTATAGTTTGGAAAGAAAAGGCTATGGTCTCTATCATCCACATATTAAACACATTTTGGGTAGCTGTGATGTTTTGTTTTATGGAAGATGCTACCTAGACATTACTTTCATGTACTAAGGAGACATCAAGTAGCTTTAAAGACATGTATGACATTTTCCTGCCTCTTTTTATAGGTGGATAGTTTAGTGTTGGTCCTAATGAGCTAACTACTCAGCCTTAATAGGTTTTATGTGATGATGCAGATCATTCCATTTCAGATGTAGATTTACATGATGCACTTGTTGATGAGAGAGGTGATTTTTACGAGGTAAAAATTGTGCCAAAATTTGGTTCAAAATTTGTGTGATAGGGAATTAGATACATTTCTATCATATCATACTTGTTCAGGCTCTCATAGTGCTTCTTTTGCATCAAATTGGTATGCTATGGCCACCTCTAGTCATTATGATGAGAATGAGCCTGTTTCATTTGATGAAGCACAAAATTTAGAAAATTGGATGGTTGCTATGCAATCTGAATATTGGATGCTATAATGAAGAATGGTACCTAGTCTTTATGTGACTTGCCTCCTGGAAAGAGGGCCATTGGCATTAAGTGAGTATACAAGCTGATGTGTAAGCCTGATGGAACGTTGACAGGTATAAGACTACGCTTGTTGCAAAGGTTTATGCTCAAGAAAGAGTCATTTATTTTGATGAGACCTTTGCTGCTACTTGCCAAATGACTATTGTTTGTAGCATATGTGCACTTGCAACTCATCATGGTTTTAATTTACATCAGTTGGGCATTAAAACTACATTTCTAAATGGTGACTTGCATGAAGAAGTGTATGTTTTTCAACCCCATGGCTTTGTGAGAAAGGGCATGAAATCAAAGTGTGAAGGTTGAAGAAGGCATTATATGCTTTAAAGCAAGTACCACATGCTTGGTATGAAAAGATACATGCCTATCTAATTGCACATGGTTTTGAGAATAGTCCAACTGAGAGCACCTTATATGTTCAGCCTGCAAATGATGTGCTTCTGACCATTTTTGTGTATGTTGATGACATGTTGCTCACTAGTCCTCATGAGAAGCATATTGCTAATCTTAAGGCTGATTTGCATGCCTCATTTGAGATGTGTCATTTGAGGCATTCACATCATTATTTGGGCATTCAATTTATGCAAGTTTTGTAGAGAGTACATGCATGGAAGCAAAATGAAAAGAAACAAAAGAAGAAGTGTGAGAGAATCAAAGTGAGTAGACCAAGAAATGGGTAAACTCACATGGATTAGAAATGAGCTTGCCAAGAGCATGGAGTAGGCTCCTCAAGTAAAAATGGGGGGGAGAGGCCCTCCTTATATAGATTTGGGAGGGGCTCTCCAAAGTGCATCTCATGTGGGATAATTCGCCTCAAAGGAGAATGAATACAATGGTAGAAGCAAATGGCAAGGTACTCAAATTCAAAAGAGATACAATATAAAACGGAAATAAAGTAGAAATGGAGTTCCTCCTAGATACAAAATAGAGTTGCACTCATGGGGATACAAATGTAGATGATGTAGGAGCAATCATGTCATCAACACCCCCTCTGTAGCTCCATTTTGGAATAGTTTAATGTTATAGAGGTCCACCAAGTGCTGCAACGGATGCATGTCGGAGTGACCTACAAAACACCAATGCCAAATAATAAACATCAAAGCCAGATGGCCTTACATGTTGAGAAGTTGGATGCTTAGTACTCGGCCTTGGTGGATGACAAGGCAACTATAGGATACTTCTTACTTGTCCCAAGACATAGGTTCTAAGCCAAGCAAGAATATATACCTAGAAGTGGACCGTCAAGAATCAAGATCACTAGCCCAATCTAAATCTTAATATCTGACAAGGTCAATGCCCCCTCTATACCAAAGATCATGATGTTGGGTGAGGGCAAGGTAGCAAGGTAATCACTAAGTAGAATCCCAATGTGTCTGTCAACGTTGGTGTGCAAACTGACTAAGTATACCAATTGCATAGGAAGTATCTGGTCTAGTGTTGGAAAGGTAGAGTAATGAGCCAACAAGCTATCAATAAGTATGCACATCCATAAGTGATGATGAATCAATCAGTGTGAGCTTGATGTTTGGATCAAGTGTTTTATATCTAGAAAGAAGATCATAGTAGTACTTCTTTTGTGATAGGAATACACTTTTTGCCAAACTTCCATACCAAAGAAGTAGTGAAGTAGTCCAAGACCTATCATAGAGTACTCAAGGTGAAATTGTGTGATAATGAATTGGATGTGTTGTTCACCTAAGCTTGTCAAGATCAAGGCATCTACATAGAGGATGATGATGGTCACTAAGGACTCATTCTTATATATGTATAAGTTTGCATCAGAACTACTTCTTTGAAATCCTTTTTCTTCAAAGAGCTTATGAATCTCTTCATACCAAGTTTGTAAAGTGCTTTGTGAAGCTAGTAGACGTGATCTTCTTTTCCTTTGATCATGAAACCTTCACGTTGTCAACATATGCTTCTCCTTGAAGATCTCCATTGAGGAAAGCACTTTTGACATCTAGTTGGTAGATGGGGGCACTTGAAATGTCCACTTAGTGTTGGAATGATCCTTATGGTGGTAAACCTTGCAGTAGGGGCAAAGGTGTCTTCATTGTCAATGCCATGCTATTGCTTGTATCCTTTGGCTACAAGTCTTGCTTTGTACTTGTGTAATGTGCCATTTGATTTTTACTTCACCTTATAGAGCCACTTAACTCCTATGATTTGATGATTTGTAGGCTTCGGTATAAGGGTCCAAGTCTTGTTCTTCTCAATTCCATCCATTCCTACTTGCATAGCTTCTTCCCACTCAGATTGGCCTTGAGCTTCTTTGTAGTTGGAAGCCTCTCGAATTTATTGGATCTGATGCATCAATAATTTACATAATGACTTTGTTCTCATTGCTTCTCTTCAATGAGCCTTTGTGATATTCAAGGTTCTGTGAAGTACCTGCTTCTGACGTGGGCAGACTGTGTTGGTGAAAATCCAAGCCTTCACACTTGGCTAGGCAGTAGCCTTTTCGCATTAGGAAATTCATCATTCTGAATCTCTGAGCATGGAAATTCCTCTTGTCTAGCTTATCGCTCATAAGCTAAATCATTCCTGGTTTTTTGTGGGCCCCATCATGTGGGCTCGAAATGGAGGTCGAGGTGGCTTGATTTTCATAGCAAATGGAGGTCCTTTGTGAATCGCGTTTTCTCTAGGCCTTGTTGTGTACTCTTCACCGTTGCCTTCTCTACGAGCTCTCAATAGGCACACTGGCTCTGATACCATGTCATGAGGAAGGAGATAAGGAAGCAAGCTCACACACATACTCTCACTCTCAAGGAGAAGTACACATCTAGATTGAGGCAAGGAAGAATGATCTTCTTCTTCTTCTTCTTCTACTACATAAAAAGGAATGTACAAGAATGTCCTAAAAACAACAATACAACCAATGCAATATATAAAGATTAGTACATAAGGAAAAAACTAATGTCCACGAATAAGTGAGCTAGCAAGGAACAAAATATGCCATTACTCTCAGTAGATAAATCTAATAAAGCTCAATGAAGTATCCCTGACATATATTGGCGTGACCACTATACATGTTAGAGAAACAAAAAATTGGTATGTGTCATCCTGGATCATCACATGTTTAACATGATATCTCAATAACAAGCAGAAGTGACCAAGGACCAAGAAGATCAGGGAGGATGCGGAATTCACTGCAATGATTGATATATGATTAGTTACATGGCTCCTCATTGTGCCTATATGACAAAGGTAATACAAGATCTTGAACCTTCTTGTTTTGAAGATGCAGTTGGAAATGCAAATTGGGAAAAATCTATGGATGAGGAGATCGCTCACTTCATGGAAATGATACATGGAAGCTGCTTTCATTGCCACAAGGAAAGAAACCCATAGGTTGGAATTGGATTTACAAGGTTAATCACAATGCTGATGGTAGCATAAGTAGGTATAAAGAACATTTCATAGCAAAAGGATATGCACAAACTTATGGCATTGATTATGGGGAAACATTCAGATCTATAGCTAAAATGTATACTCTCAAAACACTTGTTGCCTTAGCTATAGTAAAAGGATGGACTTTGCATCAGATGGATGTGAAGAATGCTTTTCTACATGGTGATTTACAGGCAGAAGTATACATGGACCAACCACAAGGATATGAAGATTCAAAGCATCCAAAATATGTTTGCAGATTGCAAAAGGCTTTGTATGGGTTGAAACAAGCTCTTCATGCATGGCATGCAACGATTGCTAATTACTTAACCACCATTGGGTTTTCTATGTGTGATGCAGATCATTCACTATATGCAAGGAAGGGTGATGATGGCATCACCATTGTGGCTATTTATGTTGATGACTTGATTGTAGGTGGTGATAATGAAGAAAACACTAAAGAGGTAAAGCAACTTCTTATGGAGGAATTTGACATGAAAGATCTTGGTGTGTTTGCGCTACTTCTTGGGCATTGAGTTTATACATACAAAAACAGGTATATGGATGTTGCAAAAGCAATATGCCTTGAATATGCTGCAAAATTATGGTATTTCTGATTGTAAGCCTATTTCTATGCCATTAGATCAAAATTTGAAGTTCTATACTACATTAGGTGAAGCATTGGAAAATGCTACTACGTACACGGAAATTGTGGGAAGTCTTATATATCTTACAATTACAAGGCATGATCTAAGCTATACTATTGGACTTGAAACAATTTATGCATGTACCTAGGAAGTCACATTTGGATGCTCCGAGGTGCAATCTACGTTATGTGAGTGCTACTTTGGATTATGCATTGTTTTATGAAGCTGGTGTAGATTTGCAGGTTCATGGATGCACTAATACAAATTGGGTTGGTAGTATTCTAGATAGAATATCTACTAATGGCTTTCTATTCTCACTTGGAGGTGCAGCTATTACATGGAGCAGCAAGAAACAACCCACTATTGCCTTGTCGAGTAGAGAGGTTGAGTATAGAGGTGCTCCAATGGCATCATGGCTAGAGATGCTCCTTGCAGATTTAGGTGTGGAAGTGCAAAAGCCTATCACCATCTATTGTGATAATCTTAGCAGCATACAGTTAGCATGGAACACTATTTTTAATTCTAGAAGAAATCATATGGAGGTACATTATCACTTGATCAGAGAGAAGGTATTAGCAAGTGATATTGATCTTGTTTATGTGAGAACAGATGAGCAAGTTGGTAATATTTTCACTAAAGCAGTTGGAGCACAGAAGCTGAAGAAGTTTTAGAGGATGCTTGGATTAGAGGACATGGTGTTGAGCTTGAGGTGGGAGTGTTGAGATATCAAGCTCAACACGTGATGATCTAGGATGACACATATCACTTTTTCATTTCTTTGACATGTATAGTGGTCACATTGTTGTATGTCAATGACACTTCATTGTGCTTTATTAGATTTATCTACCGAGAGTGATGGCACATTTGTTTCTTGCCAGCTCACTCATTGACATTGAGGAAACCAATGATCAAGAAGCATAAGCACCAAGCTGGGCTTTATGAAGTACCTTGTGGCATGAAGTAGATCTGGATACGCAAAGGGGAAAAAACCACCACCCCAGAGGCAGGTTCTCAAAAGAGCATCAAGCGAGCCACACCATCAAGGACTAAAACAAAGGAGTTCCCTAGGCAACCTCCTAGGCATACCATTTCTATTTGGGTCCCTAAGCGATCAATGAAAGCTACCCGTAATGCTAGTCAGATATGGGTGCCCAAGGCCTGCTTACAAGCCCAGATAGCTTCACATCCACTCACTAGCATAATTCAACACTCTCAAGCACGTTTGGCAAATAGTTCAAGGAAGATATCTACACCCCACACTATTACACCTTTGATCACACCAAGAAATGTCTGGAAATGGGTACCCAAAAGGTCCCAAATCCCGCACTATTCAGTTCACAAACCTTTACCTATCATCAGTTCCAAGAGCCATGAATCCTCAATCAAAGTTTGGAAAATCAAACCCTCTATCAAACCCCCTGACCCAATTGTGTAAATCCATCCACTCTGATGTAGTCGCATTCTGAGTACATTGCATATCCACAGCATGCATCTAGGATGACACTAACCACTAACCACCACTCACATCTATCACAAACACTTCACCTCTAACCACTAACCACTAACCATCTGGATTGTCATGTTAGTATTGTGGAGGGAACACCATTACATCTTGTTTCCTATGCAACACTAATGTGCCTTTCTCCTTCTAGCAGATAAGCATCAGAAGTCTCATGGCAGCAGTAGCAGGAACAAGCTCCTAGGCGGTCACTAGTACTCAAAGCAATTGGGATACCATGCCTGTGGAGGCTCCGCTGACAGCAAGGCCTAAAGAGCTTTTGAATGTGAGAAGAATTCCTATCTCGGATCCACCAATTGGCCTAACAGAAAGAGTAAAGGGGCATTCTCATTGGTTCAATGAGATGCCAGGAGATTGGGGGATGCAGACCATATCTAGGAATCCAAGTTGGAGTTCGGAGGAGTTTGGTGGACCTTTCAGTTCTTCTCACGAGAATTTGAAGCTTTACAAAATGTAGCTCCTCTTCAAGATATCTGGTAGAAGGCGGGGTTACAAGATTATTTTAGTGCATCTCTGCCTAAACCTAATCTCCTTAGGTGCTATTACTTGATTGCCACTAAGCGATAGGAGACAAAGATCATTAAGGCACATTCCTGGTGCCCTCTTTATCAAACCAGGAGGAAATGAAAAAGTTTGAGTTGAACATCACCTTAATCAGGGAGGCCCTTCATATGTATGGCACCCATGTACCCTTCGATCAAGATCCTTTGATACTGGAGTCTATGAAGAACAATAAACTCAAGAAGTTGAAAGAAATGTGTGCCCTCACCCCGAACATTGCTATACCATTGCGAATGTGTCTTCAACATTTTGCATTTCCGGTGCAAGACCGATTCAAATAGCCTCATAAGAAGATCTAGTATGGGTTATACCTAGCAGAGACTGGGAGCTTACCTATGAAAATGCCAGTGTGGATCCTTGACCAGTTATATGAAGCAAGCAAACGAGGCGTGAGGAAACCTACCTTGAATGGTTGCTCTGCAATTACAAGAATTATCTACAGATGCCTTGCCTATGATGTGCCAATCGCAAGGGCCCTTAAGTACTCAGAGTTGGAATTCTTCCAAGGGCAGAAATCAAGGGTTCAACCCACTAAAAGAATGCGTGGATCACTCTCACAGGTTCTAATTCCTTATGAGGTCACCACAGAAGCCTCCTATAGAGAAGAAGAACAAGTAGCCCCATTCACAATCCATCTCCAACGACCATAATGAGAGGGCATAGTACAACCCACTCCATCAGCCCCTCCACTACCCTCGGATGATGAGCTTGCATCCATGGCTACTTTGGCAGAGGATCCATTTTTTGACTTTGAAAGCTTCCTATAGACAACCCAATTATCTAAGAGTGAGTTTTTCTCAGAGACCGATGGACCTGGATCATCATCCCAGAGAGGACGACCACATGGTGAAGCACGAAGAGTACATTGGCAAGATGAGGCACAACACACTCAGGCTGAGGGCACATATGAACAAGAAGAGACACACGGAAATGAATCGGAGGAGAGTGAGGAGGACGTCCCTGCCTACACTGCACAACTCAAACGACTCTAGAAAACGATCAAGGAAGTGTAGAAAAGGCATAAGTTGTCAGCAGAGGCAAATAGAGCACTGTTGAACCAGATGCTGCAAGCGGAGAATGTAGACCCTCATTTTGTAGAATCATTGAATCTTTTGGTAGATACTTGTGGAATAGTGGAAGCCATGAGGACCATGGTATATCGTCATACCCCTCAATATGACTAACAAAGGATCAATATGCGCCCGCGAAGGGGAAAGGTGATCCAAATGGAAGTCTCTTCTACCTCACTCCCT
The DNA here is from genome assembly GCA_020310875.1 of Ceratopteris richardii. Classification (NCBI taxonomy): domain Eukaryota; kingdom Viridiplantae; phylum Streptophyta; class Polypodiopsida; order Polypodiales; family Pteridaceae; genus Ceratopteris; species Ceratopteris richardii. The sequence goes on from CM035427.1 coordinate 694,276, forward strand.
ACCACCACTCAAGAAGATGTTCACATGGCCAGCCCAACCAACAGTGATGAACCACATGTACATATACAAATACCATCTCCACCATCACCTCCCATCCAGCCCACCGAACCCCTTACCACTCACCTTTCTGAACAACCAATATTCATCCCCAGTGACCCTTTGCCACACACCACCATTTCTCTATCTTTTCCTTTACTTACTTCCACCACTTCCAACCAATTTTTCGAATCCCATATGGATCATCCCATCACTGATCAAACCGTAATAGGTCACCCATCACCTCTTCCATCTCTCGGACATCCACATGCCACTACCCAAACTTTAACACACCCATTTTCCCTCTCTACTACAGACCCTCTTTTCCAACCTCGAACCACTGTACCTCTGCTAACCTCCTCATAACCTACACCCACCACCATACCACCATTCTTGGCAAACTTTGTAAATATAGTTCCGCAAGTTGAAAATCATAATAGGAAGTCCCTTGCCCCCCTCACCTTCCCCACATTCATGACCACCACTAACACACCACCCACCATTCCCATATTCATGATTCACACTTCACACACCATCACGTCCGATCCTATGGACATTTCACCTTCCACGGGCCCACTCACGCCCACTTTTGTTTCCACATCACCACTTGTAACTCCATGCACATCACCACATACACCCACTGTCAGCACAACATACACTTTTCCCCTTCCCATCTCCCGACCCCTTGCATCTTTCACCTCCACCTCTACTTCCACCTCATTTAGTCATGCACTAGACACCATGCTTGAAGCGGCCGCCCAACTTAAACAAGAATACAGGTTATTAGAAGAAAATAATAAGGATCTTTGTACTCTGTCATCCCACCTCCAGGCACGTGTCACTGCCTTGAAGTTGAGTAATACAGAATTACCACATGAGGTGATCGTCCTCCAACAATCGAATGCAGAGCTTGAAGCCAAGTGTACGGAGACGGGTAAGTCTATGGAAGAACAACTCAGAGATCAGCTGGCCCGCAATGCTAGACTCCAAAGAAACATGGCTTTACTTCGCTGCCACCTAGCAGCTGCCCAAGAAGAAAACAGGAGATAACAGCAAAAAAATCAAGACAATCTCGAAGCTACCATAGAAAATACTCCAGGGGCACCCATACACCTTGCTAGCTTCCGGGCCATACCCTTAGAAAGTATCCAACAAATATTGGAAACCTATGCCAACCTGTTAGAAGCACATGATCAGCTGGCTGACCAAGTGAAAGAACTATAGAAACAACCAAGGCTTGTACAACACACGACAAAACCAAGAAAAGTGGTGAATGCCGCTAGTTCACCACGTCCAGACTCTTCCATGGCTAATGAGGTACTTGAGCTATGACAACAAGTGGAAGAATTAAAGATCAAGTTGTTACAGTATGAACGACCCCCCTCTCCACCTGATCAACCAATAGAAGAAGAATTAGTAATCATTCCAGTGGAGGAAGCATTTGAAGACAACTATGAGCCTCAACCCCTTCCACGAGGCAGAATCACGGAGGAAGGACAAGACACATATGAGGAACCCCCTTTGGCATGGATGAAACAGGTAGAAGAAATGGGGCCAACTCATGAGGAACGTATCTCCACTCAGATGCTAGCCATGAGAACCATTGAGGCGACCATACTCAAATCTGAATATTTCAGGCACTTGGCTCCTAGGCGGTTGATAACCAGTTCAAAGTTACAATATAAGCCCTACTTTGTACCGTTGGTGGACTACAAGGCTGAGGTCAAACGCATAACTAACAAGCATCCCACCTTCGCAACACAGTTTGAACCAGAGGATATTCCAAAGGCAGCCAAAAACGGGGCCATATTCCAACCCATCTGGAGGCAAAAATTACTTGAGACCTATCCGAAATTACTTGAGACCTATCCGGAAATGCTAAGAACATGGGATCACGCTCCCATGCATTTGAAATATAACCCTTGCTTTGGGCTAGTGTAGAGAAGAAGATCATGGAAAGAATTTGCTATAAAGGTTCAGAACAAAATAAACTACAAACAGTGGTTGAATTACCCCTCCATCGCACCCCCAACAGGCACGCCAACAGTAGCATACATGATGGCCACTACTAGACATTGGATGCCACACCTTCACCCAATGCCAGATGTAGCTGCTCAGATGATGCTCAAAATCTTGGATATGATGCAAATTGTGCTCAAGACCTTCCTAAATGTACGTAACATCTAGCCTCCAATTTTGGGCTTCATAAATGGAAATTACGATTTACTTTATGACATGAGCACAACCCCGAGCATATGAGTCATTTATGCATGGCACACAAGAATTAGATATCTCCCTGCTTGATATAAACAAACCTTTGATGATATGTTTACCACGGGGTTCTGGGAATCACACTCAGAAGTGTTCGTGCCATGCCCAACTCATCTGCTACAATTATTTGCGTGTGAACAAACAATGCATTTAGAGCTCTACACTACGCCACAACGTGACATGCCTGGAGCAGTCAATTGGGATGCCCTTCAATGAGACCTGATCAGGGGACTACGGATTAAAGAACAAGAAGTGGCAACCAACATACTACAACAGTACATTGATCAAATAATGGCGCAGAGGTCTCTTAGAGACGACAGACACTAGGGGGGGGGAGAGTGTTGGCATCATACAAGAAGAAGCAAGTACGTGCATACATGCAGATCTAGCACTAAGGCAACCCATTAAATTTTTCCAAACCTTACATAATTTTAAAAGTGATTCTCATCACTAGCAACCCCTGTAAATACCATTTTCACCTTTTTGTAGCTCCATTTTGTACAAGCTGAGGAGTCCTTGATCTTGAGGAGCTTTATTAGTATTTGCCTATCAATTTTCATATTTTTTAGATCTCGTTTGAGCCCTCAAATAAACCCTGGAACCTAATTCTTAACTAGGCTAGACACTAGGTCTGGATAGGGCCAAAGCTAGTCAAAAACTATAAATAGAGCTAGAGAGCTCATTTTTGGGGCTAGCTTCTTATAGTTTTGAGCTTGTATGAGAACTTGTTTGCAATAGAAGTGCTTCCATTGTCTGACTCTCTTTGTTCTTGCCGTGTGTGCGCATGTGTGTGTATGTGTGTGCATGTTGGTGTGCTTCTCACTCACACATTTGTGCCTTCACTTGCTCGAGGTCTTCATAACATCCTCATGTCTTCCCGAATTGACATTAAAGGAGGTGCTACTCATCACTGAGCTACAATGCCAAAGCTTTGCATCTGACATAGCCTGAGAATCATTTACTGCACATGCCAAAAGCATTTATAGATCTTTCATAGTCTATGAGCTTATACAACCCACGACATAAAATGCTAGAAGCAATAATCACATCCCCATTTGACAGATCATGAACTGTACACCTCTCATCAACAAATTTCACAACCAAGCCAATCTTCGCTAATGTAGAAACTAATAACAGGTTCTTTTTGACCCCTGGCACAAATAACGCATCTGACAAAGTGAAAGAACTACCATCAACAGTAGTCAGAATGATCTTACCAACTCCAATAACAGGATAAGAGGAGTTGTTGGCACATGTAATAGTATTCCCTGTAGGGGCAGGCTTGAGGGAAGAGAAGAAACTGTGCTGCAAGGTAATATTCTTGGTTGCCCCACTGTCAAAATACCAAACATCTGAGTCTATTGCAGACATGCACTGATCATGAGAAGATGGGTCAAAACTGCAGATAGTAATAAACGCCCATTCTTCTTCCTGCACAAGATTTGCAAACTCTGTTTTTGGTGTAGAGGCCTCTACAACAACCATTCCAGCCTCTTTCTTCTTTGCCTCTTTAGCAGCCAGTTTTGGACAGCTCTTTATGATATGATCATTCCCTTTACAGTACTTGCAAAACAATTTCTACTTTTCTGATTTTTTTCTCATCTTTATCCTGGTTTTTCGAATGTGCAGCATTTGCAGATTTTTGCTTACTAGTATAAGAGCTCCATTTTCCTTTGCCCTTCTGACTAGCCAGGAAAGCTTGATCTACAACTCGCATAATGGACCTCTTCTGCCTAGACTGATCTTCCTGCAACAGAACAAAGACTAACTCCTCAAATGACAAGGTATTTGAATTGCCTTTCATCATCAACCGAAGAGTAGAAGCAAAACTCTCATATGAATTGGAAGACCATTTAGAATGGTCTGCACAAGTGAGCTATCTGGTATAACCTCATCAGCAGAAATTAGTTGTTCCTTGAAGTCTTTGATCTTCCTTAGGAAACTGTCCATAGAATCACCTTCATTCATGTGCTCACTCTCCAACTGTTTTCGGAGGTAAGCAACACGAGCCTCATTCCTAGCTTGGTACAATGTGGTAAGTGTATCCCAAGCATCCTTTGCTGTTTTGCAAGAGCGAATATCGGGAATAATGGCACGTTTGACAGACAAAGCTATCAATGCATGTGCTTGGGCATATCTGCCATCCCAACAAATCTGCTCTACAGTAGGTGCAACAGAAACAGCAGCACAAACAAGAATCTGTGAAATATCATCTTCGACACCATCTTCATTAGCTCCAGCACCTGTATTTGCAGTACCTGTAGTCAGAGGTGTAATGGGACATCTTTCAACACCCTGCACAATGTTCCACAGTCCTTTTGCAACTAATACATGTCACATCATATAAGCCCATAATGGGTAGTTGGTACCATCCAACTTATCCTCAACAGCCAACATACGGAATACATCACTGCTTTTAGCCATGGCCGATGACTAAAATACCTTGATGTAGAAAATTGACTGTATCTCAAAAAGTTGAACGAAACTGCCCAAACGAGTTCTGCCAGAACTATAGCAAACTTTGAGATGCTTATATTCACGAACAGAAATTGGTATATACCTTTGGCACAAAAAGACAAAATAGCCTGCACAAGCACTACGATAGTGCATTCGGAGGTCGAAACGAGCTCAGATCGCAATTTTGGCACCACAAAGCGAAGCCGTTTTGATCTCTGAAACACCCTAAGTACGCTCACCAAATTTCATGCGAATCTGAGACTGCAAATGGAGGAGTGTCGACGGCACCCTAGATGAAGCGACGACCTGCTCTGATACCAATTGTTGGAGTTAGATGTCTACGGAAGCACACGAACATCACAAGGAAGAAGAAGAAGCTTGGAGCACAACACACAAGAGTGAATGTATTACTAGAGAATGTACAAAGATAAGTAGCCCATTAGGGCAATATGCGTATATACAAGCCGAGGGAAAAAAACCTCCTAAAGAGGGAAAAAAGTGCCCCGACGGTCCTAGTGTGTTCACACATATCACTACCTAAATATATCAACAACTCATGTATAACTTCTTCATCCCTCCCTTCCCCCAATTCATAGGTAGGGGAAACCAAGTTCTGAGGTCCCAAAGTTTCTTATCTATATCAATCACTAATTGGTGTTCTTTGACTTGCTTTAGCTCTTCACATGCATAAGAAAAATGTTCCTATGCATCACACCACACATCTTTTTGCCCCTCCAAACCCTCTAGTTCCTCATCTCTCAAATGGCCTAGTATTCCTCCGATATGTGGGCTGAACTGGTGGTGTAGGTGTGTGCTAAGAAACAGGATACACTAGAGTTACAGTTTGAGGCATTTCATGTCCTTGCATGTTCGGAACTAGAAGAGCATCTCTTTGCATTGGATATACATAACTAGTGCTAGCCTAAGAAGGACTAGTGCTAGCCTAAGAAGGACTCGGGTCTTGATACCCCATAGAATAAATTGTGTGATGTATACTAGCCATCTCTTTAGACATAGATGCATGCACTATCATAAGGTTCTCTATTTGCTTGCCAACAATCTCAAATTGCAACTCCATTGGTGAGCGACATGGGAATGCAGCATTACCAGTAGTTGATGCTATCGGCACATTCAGAATCACTTGGATAGGTGCCTCTCTAGGCAGTAGTGGAGTTGCTTGTGCTGGTCTATCATATATCACTGCCTTTCATTGCCTCATAACTGCTTCTACTTCTTTCCTAATTGTGGCCGAATCTTCCGCTGATCCAAACCTTTTCCCAGGCTCTTCAATCATTCTCTCGACCTTAATCCTATCCTTAAGACTTAAAATCTTGAGGAAGGAAATTGCTAAATCTAGCTTTAATGAGTTCAAGTTAGCGTGCAGAAGCTAGGTGTACCTCCTCAAAAATGAATTCAAGAGGTGTGTAAGGGATGCAATGGGTTTTGAGGACTGAACCCACTGCAGGATTCCCTCTCTGCTATGCTAAGAGAAATCCAATAAATAGAATAAATTTAGGCCACATCTTTCTTATGTGAACTGATATGGATGCCAAGATCAATTTGTTGACTACCTGAGTGAGGTAATGGGTAAACATTTCTTCAGGTAGCCCATAGATTTGAGTTTGGTCTTCAGATGCATCTAAATGTTCAGTCACCTTTAGTCTTGCAAATTATCCTTTTTCTCTCAAGACAACTTCGACTACTCGAGCCTCCTTTTTCTCCATCACCAATTCTTGGAACACTTCCTCCATCTCTCTTCTTTGGCTTGTCCTAGAGCATAGAACGATATCCTGAGTAAGCATCTCAACTATTTATCTTAACTCAGAGTACAGCTCAAAGAAGAGACTAGGTGGGTCACGAGCCAGGAGGTGGAGGTCAGTCTAAACGCTCTCTACCTAGGCCAAAAATATGTTCTAAACTTCAAGTACTTTCATATGATGTCTTAAACCTAATTCACTTATCTTAACTTGGGTTTTACTCTTCTTTTGGAATTGAATTTCTCTCTTTCATCTTAATCTTGATTTCCTCTTGATTTATCACTTGAATTCTTTCTTGGTTGTATTTCACTTAATTTCCTTTTTTTCTTTTTAATTTCAATGGTTTAATGTGTTTTTGAGTTTTTTAACTTTTCTTCTTTTTATGGTGTTTTTCTAATATTTCTAATGTTTTTATCTAAGCTACAAAAGTGGCAGATTCCAAATCTAAGCAAGAATAGCAAAGTGCATATGCATATGATCTAAACTAATACACGACGGGATTGATCACACTCAGGCAAAAAAAAAGTCCTTCCCTTTAAGTGTGTGGAAGAAGGAGCTAAAGGGGAGTGACACCTTGGTATGGGGTGGATTAGGCCCTGCACCTCATGCGGTTATGTGCATGCATCATCCCTATCCGGCCAGTGATGTTTGCACACTGGGCGACAATGGTTGGTCATCAAATGTGATGAGCCCCCACTTCCAAAGAGGGGAGAAAGCCCTCCGCCACATGGGATGAAGGATCATAGACATACACATCATGAATGGAAAAGGGAAATACAATTACAATATCCTAAATAAAACACCTAACTCAACAGTGCCAAACAAAAAGTATGCTCGATAATCATGATCAATGTACAAATGGGTGTCACAGTGCCGAAAAGAGGACACTTCACTCTTTCTTCACTTTGGTTTTAGCAGACCCTCCAAATGCTTTTCTAATGCCTTTTGTTCGTTTGTCTTGAATTCAATCAAGAGGTAATCTCGAGAAAATCCATGGGAAAAATTTAGTATGTTTCGATTTCATTAGCAAACCCTTCAATCACTTTTGCTAATGCGTTTTGTTCGCTTGTCTTGAATTCAATCAAGAGGTAATCTGGAGAAAATCCATGGGAAAAATTTAGTATGTTTCGATTTCATTAAAAAACTACACTCTTGTTTTTTTTCGTTTACCTACTAACTAATTGTTTTAATAAATAAATTAACAAACTAATACAATAGATAACAAAACAATACAAGAAAATCAATTTTCTGATCCCTTTAATTTCTCTCTCTCTCTCTCTCTATCTCTCTCTCTCTCAGTCTCTTGTCAGCACATTAGCAATAGAGAATTCAATGAGACACACATTGAACTTAATACCAAATCGTAACCAAATGATTTCAAAAGCCAAATAGGTCTATGTGAAAGCATCTTTAAGGTCATTGAGCTTTATTAGGCCAAATGAATCAAAGAGTGATCATATGTTACCTTGTGATGGTGGGCATTAATGGAAAGGTTTCAAACATGCCAGATTTTCATGAACTACATTCAATGTTAGCTTATCACAAAGAGGATCAGAGAGATGGGTGTTGGTAACTTTGGTGAGAGATTGATGGTCAAGTAGGATATTTTCACTTTTCAGATCTCCATGAACTATAGGTTTCACTTCCTAACATCTCTCTCTCTCTCTCTCTCTCTCTCTCTCTCTCTCTCTCTCTCTCTCTCTCTCTCTCTCTCTCTCCCTCTCCCCTCTCCCCCCTCTTAGTTTTCTTCCCTGTTTTGCTTCTTGCCGCCTTCGGCATCCTAGTGCATCTCTATCTCTCTCTTGTTGGAACAAAGAAATCCCAAATTGATCATCATAAAAAGCTTGAAGCAAGCTAATGGTCAGAATGAAGTTCAAGAAGGTATTTGAGGAAGTGAAGAGATCTCAGAAGTGAAGCTTGTATACATATGTACATTATAGATGCAAATTCTTGTAATTTGAGTTTTAGATGATCCTTAGGATGAAAGGAATATGTAATAGATTCGGGATAAGTCTAGAAGCATATGTATATAAGTCAATGATGTAAAGAAATACATGTGAGAGTCATTAGAAGTCAAGTGTCAATGAGATAGATGTGTAGAGAGTCATCTTCAAAGATTAGTGACGTGTATTTCTCTAATTTCTCTCAACCTAATCATGTGGATCAAGAAGTCTGGTACACATCTAATCTAGAAGCTAATGAACCTATGTTCAAAGTCTCATGGCTTAATTCCTTTCATGTTGTGAGTATGATGAATAGGAACATGTGTATGTAAAGTCTGCATGTAGATCTCTCAAAGTCGCACATTTTTTCATGCCAATGTTTTGCTTGGATCTCAGTGTACAGTGTAAAGTTTTTGATGAATGAGCATTCAAAATCTAAGTTAGAAGGTAAGAAAGTTATGGCTAAAAGCATTTAGCAAAATGGGATCTACGCTGTTAGAAACCAACCTTAGAAGAAGTTAACTATTTCAAAGTCACTTGTTCAAGAAGACAATTCTGACATACTTTTAATCTTAAGAATCAAATTAACGTTTTAATTATTCTTATGAAGGAATAATGGTTGATATAATTGCGTGAAGGTAGCATGGAGATCTGTACATCATCTGTTTGAAGAAATCTTAAGATATGTGTACGTAATGAAGTCAATCTTTGAAGCAGACTTCTTGAAGAAGGAAGATTCTCACTCACAGAAGTGATAGTTGAAGAATTGGTAAATTAAGGTAACATTTGTGTACATTTTGGTCCATAACTGATATAGAGGTGCTCTTAAATTAGTATAAATCAAACCTTTGTAGATTTAGAGCTCTCTAACAGTGGTATTAGAGTTGAAGCTGCAATATAAGTGAAGTAAATGCATTGAAAGTCCCGACTGGTGAAGATATTGAAGTTTCTTTTAATTAAAGGTGGAGAAGGTTAAATTCTTCAAGAAACTGTCAAGAAGTACAAAGCACAAGTTCAGAAGATCAAGCAGGATTAAAGCTTCATATCAAAGCTACACTATATCATCATAAATCTTAGTAATTGCGGACACTGAAGATCAAAGATGGGAGAATGCTTGCAGGTTGATAAGCTAGATAAGGAGAACTATCCGGCTTGGTCCATGAGGATGGAGGCACAGCTCATGAGCAAAGATTTGATGGCATTCATTACACAAGAAGAAGAAAAGGCTGGGTTTGAAGATCCTAGTGTTCCAACTAGGTAAGAACTTGCAGATTTGAAGAATTGGATGTGAAAGGATGTTCAAGCTAGGAGCATCATTTACATGGCTGTAAATGATTATCTTCTACCTCACATTAGAGGATTCGAAAGTGCAACAGATATGGGGAATGCTTTGGAAGAGAATTTCCAAAACACAACCAAGTCAAGGAAGTCCTCATTATGGGCAAAGTTTACAACTTTCAAGAAGAAGAGTTCACAATCAATTTCTAATTATCAGCAAGAATGAAGGATATTGTAGATAGCTTGGGAGCAGTAGATGAAGACATTGAATAGGATAAGTTGTTAAGGCAAATACTTATAGGTTTGAGAGGAGATGAGAAGTGGAAGCCTTTTATATTGTCCATAGAATTTTCATTATATCATTTTACTCGTGATCTTAATCAATTGCTAGGACACATGCTAACTTTTGAGCAGGACGTTAAGGGAGACAATGATAGGAGTGCAAGTCAAGCTATGTACTCCAAGGACAAGAAAAAAAATGGCAAGGGGAAGTAGTCACTTGATGATGAAGGAACTTCAAGTCAAGCTGATTTCACAAAAAGAAAGATGAACTTCAGAGGTAATGGAAGAGGAGGTAAGAAGAAAGACAATACTAAAGCTTGTTGGATTTGTGGCAGAACAAATCCTTTCGCAAATGATTATTGGTTTAACAATCAAAATGGTGGAAGTAATAACCAGAGCTTCAATCAAAGAGGTAGAGGAGGCAGAATTCAAAGAGGAAACTTTAGAGGAAGAGGTGGTAGGACATCATATGCTAGAGGAGGTGGAAGAAGTTTTCAGTCTTAGTCCTACAACAACAACTATTATAATTATGCATTGGATCAGAAGGATGACATGACTCTCATCTTGAATGGAACACATGAAGCAGTAGGAGAAGATCAAAGGTTGTTGTATATTGACTCAAGATGTAGCAATCATCTGAGTGGCAGTATATCATTGATGATTAATATGGAAGCAAAAGTGAATGGACATACAGTTAAAACAAGAGATAACACCAAGCATAAAGTGGAAAGCATTGGATTAGTGAAGAGAAAGAGTGGAAGCACACTTTTAAGCAAGGTACTTTACGTTCCTACTATTCCTAAAAACTTGATAACTGTACGACAAATTGTGGATAAGGGATATGAAGTTAGATTCACAAATGATAGAGTGTATGTGCAAGATCCAAATCAAGGATATAGAAATATCATTGCAGGTAAAAATGAAGGAAGGTTGTTTACTCTCGAGGTCCAAGGTAATGTGGGACATGCATTATTTACTTATGGAAGTCAAAAGATGTTTGAGTTAGATCTATGGCATAAAAGGCTAGGTCATTTCAATGATAGAGCTATAAAAGAAATATCAAAGAATGATGTGGTGCTTGGATTGCCAAATGTTGAAGGTCAACACATGGTGTACAAGTGTGAAGCTTATCAAATAGGTAAAACACACAAAAATTCATACAATAAATAAGGGTAGAAGTATTCAAATATGCTTGAGTCGGTTCATACAGATGTGTGGGGTCCTTGAAGAGACTATAGCATAAGTGCATCCAGATATTATGTGTTGTTTGTTGATGATGCAACCAGATGGATTACTTTATATGTAATCAAGGTCAAATTAGAAGTGTTCAAGACATTCAAGCATTATCATGCTTATGCAAAAAGGATTACAGGACAAAAGCTCAAGAGGTTGAGATCAGATGGAGGGGGAGAGTATTTTTCTAAAGAGTTTGATGATTATTTGTGGAATGCAGGTATAAAAAGAGAAGTAATTTGTAGGTACTCCCCTCAACAAAATGGAGTTGCAGAAAGAAGAAATAGAACTCTTGTAGAGTTTGCAAGAGCAATGATGAAAGAAAATAATTCTCCAAATTACTTATGGGTAGAAGCTTTCAACACTGCAACATACCTTGTGAATAGGTTACCTTGTAAAGCTTTGGATGGAAAAATACCTTATGAAGCATGGTGGGGTAAGAAACCTACTCTTGATCATTGTAAGGTATTTGGATGTTTACCATATGCTTATGTTCCTTCACAATTAAGACATAAGCTAGAACCCAAAGCACAAAAGTATGTGTTTATTGGGTATGATGATAGATAGATAGGTTAAAGATTGTGTAGTCTATCCACAAAGCAATTTCTTGTTACAAAAGATGTTACATTTGATGAGAAAAGCACATGGTTTACATGGTCAACAAATGACTATGCAGATGTTGAAGAAATACAAAGGAAAGGGAAGAAAAAAGTAAGGGTGTATCAAGAAGATATTGATGATGATGATTGCAAAAGTAATTTGCAATGCAATTTGAAGATGGGCCAAGATTTGATCCAGAATCAAATGTGGCTTAGACTTCAAGGAGTGAAGAGGTCATAAGATCTTTGAGAGAATGGAAAGAACCTATCAGATATAGTTATGATACATCTTTCTTAACAACAAAAGATTATGCTTACATTGTGAAGACAGAAGAAGATCCAACCACATATGAAGAAGCTAAAGGTAAACAAAATTGGGAGAAGGCAATGCACAAAGAGTATTATGCTCTACTTGAGAATGAAACATAGGAATTGGTGCCAAGAACAAAGAATCAGAAGGTGATTGGATGTAAGTGGCTGTATAAAACAAAAAGATTTGCAAATGGAAAGGTGTCTAGATACAAGGCTAGACTTGTGGTTAAAGGTTATGCCCTAAACTTATGGGGTAGATAATGATGAAACTTTGAGTCCAAATGCTAAGATGTCTACAATTAGATCCCTAAATGCTATTGTTGCTTGTAAAAGATGGAAGTTATCACAATTAGATGTGAAGAATGCATTTTTTTATGAATACATTGCAGATGAAGTTTACATGGAGCAACCAGAGGATTTCATGCATTCAATTGGATCAGAGTATGTGTGTAAGTTTAAGAGAGCTTTATATGGCTTGAAGCAGGCTCCAAGAGCATGGAATTACAGGCTTGTTAAGTTCTTGAATGAATGTGGATATCAAGCGTCAAAGGCAGATAGTAGCTTGCTAGTGAAGGCAAGTGAAAATGGACATATATACATGTGTATTTATGTTGATGATATTATTGTCACAGGTACAGATGCTCAAGGAATCAAGGAGCTTAAGAAACAAATAGAGAAAGAGTTTAAAATAAGTGATTTGGGAAACTTATCTTATTTCTTAGGAATGCAGATTGTGTATACTCAACATGGAGTATATGTTACACAAGAAAGATATTTGAAGAATCTTCTGGTCAAGTTCGACATGGAAGAGTGCAAGCCTTCAACCACACCATTGGAGGTAAATCATAAATTGAGTAGATATGGAGGTGAAGAATTTCATGACATGAAGAAATATTAGAGTTTGGTAGGTAGTCTAATCTATGCTACCTTGACAAGGCCAGACCAATCATATGCAGTAGGTGTGTTATCACAATTTATGCATTGTCCAAAGAAGACTCATTGGATTGCAGCTCAAAGGGTACTTAGATATATCAAGAGAACTCTGAGTGAAGGTTTGTATCATGGATTTACTTATGATACAAGAATCAAAGTCTTTAGTGATGCAGATCGGGTAGTTGATTCAGATGATAGGTCTACTCATGGGTATCTCTGTTATATTGGAGATAAATTAGTTTCTTGGTGCTCAAAGAAGCAACATACAGCTGCTCTGTCATCCACAAAAGCTGGGTATAAAGGAATGATACAGGTTGCAAAAGAAGTGATATGGTTAAAGATCTTTTTAAAGAGCTTTGGAACTGATCAAAGTACTCCAATTATTTTTGGAGATAATATGAGTTCATTATATTTGGCAATTAACCATGTTTTTCATGCTAGGACTAAACACATACACATTTGGTATCATTTCTTGAGAGAAAAGGTACTTGATAAAGAGATTGAAGTATTGTATACTCCAACAAAAGAGCAAGTTGTAGATATGTTGACAAAAAGCTTAGATGGACCTAAGCTACAGAAGTTCAAAGAGATGGCAAGAGTAAAGAAGAATGAAATAATCACAACTAGTGACTGAGGGGGAGCTGTTGGAACACAGCAATCACAAATTGATGATTATAAAGAGCTTGAAGCAAGTTAATGGTCAGAATGAAGTTAAAGAAGGTATTTGAGGAAGTGAAGCTTGTCTACATATGTACATTATAGATGCAAATTCTTGTAACTTGAGTTTTAGATGATCCTTAGGATGATAAGGAATATGTAATAGATGTGGGATAAGTCTAGAATCATATGTATATAGTTCAATGATGTAAAGAAATACATGTGAGAGTCACTAGAAGTCAAGTGTCAATGAGATAGATGTGTAGAGAATCATCTTCAGAAATTAGCAATGAGTATTTCTCTGATTTCTCTAAGCGTGATCATGTGGATTATGAAATATTTTGTACACATCTAATGTACAAGCTAATGAAGCTATGTTCAAAGTTTCATGGCCTAATTCCTTTCATGCTATGAGTATGATCAATAGGAACATGTGTATGTAAAGTCTGCAGGTAGATCTCTCAGAGTCGCGCATTTTTTCGTGTCAATATTTTGCTTGGATCTCAGTGTAGAGTGTAAAGTTTCTGATGCGTGAGAATTCAAAATCCAAGTTAGAAGGTGAGGAAGCTATGGCTAAATGCATTTAGCAAAATGGAATCTGTGCTATGAGAAACCAAGCTTAGAAGTTAACTATGTCAAAGTCGCTTGTTCAAGAAGATAATTTCTGGCATACTTTTGATCTTAAGAACCAAATTAAAATTTTAATGATTCTTTTGAAGGACTAATGGTTGATATGATTGCCCAAAGGTATCATGGAGATATGTGCATCATTAGTTTGAAGAAATATAAAGATATCTGCAGGTAATGAAGTCAATCTTTGAAGTAGACTTCTTGAAGAAGGAAAATTCTCACTCAGAGAAGTCATAATCGAAGAATCCGTAAATGAAGGTAACATTTGTGTAAAGTTGGTACATAACTGATATAGAGGTGCTCTTAAATCAGTATAGATCAAACCTTTGGAGATTTAGAGATCCCCAACATCTCTCTCATTTGAGCCGATCTATGGACCTACACTGCCATCACTACTTGTGCATCTCTCTCTCTCTCTCTCTCTCTCTCTCTCTCTCTCTCTCTCTCTCTCTCTCTCTCTCTCTCTCTCTCTCTCTCTCTCTCTCTCTCTGTCTCTCTCCCTCCACTGTCTCTATGCAAGAACTTGATGAGAGCAGAGCGATGGCTCTATGTTTCTTCTCTCTCTCTCTCTCTCTCTCTCTCTCTCTCTCTCTCTCTCTCTCTCTCTCTCTCTCTCTCTCTCTCTCTCTCTCTCTCTCCCCTCGTCTCACTCTCTCTCTCTCTTCATGCCCTCGGACGTGTCCCCTATGCAATCTACAATGAATGTCCATTTCTCTATCTATCTATCTATCTATCTATCTATCTATCTATCTATCTATCTATCTATCTATCTATCTATCTCTCTCGCTCTCTCAACATTGATTTCTATGTGATTCTTGTTTCTATGCTTTTGCACCACGATAGTTGATCATCTATGCAATTTTGTTGCGTAATCTCCTTAATTGGAGTGTTCTCTCTCTCTCTCTTTCTCTCTCTCTCTCTCTCCCTCTCTCTCTCTCTCTCTCTCTCTCTCTCTCTCTCTCTCTCTCTCTCTCTCTCTCTCTCTCTCTCTCTCTCTCTCTCTCTCTCTCTCTCTCCCTCCCTCCATCCCTCCGTCCCTCCCTCCCTCCCTCTCTCCCCTTTGCATTTTCTTCTCTGTTTTCCTTCTTGTCGTCTTTGGCATCTCAGTGCATCTCTCTCTCTCTCTCTCTCTCTCTCTCTCTCTCTCTCTCTCTCTCTCTCTCTCTCTCTCTCTCTCTCTCTCTCTCTCTCTCTCTCTCTCTCTCTCTCTCTCTCTCTCTCTCCTTCTTTGTCTCTCTCTCTCTTATTGGTGCCGATCTACTGAACTACACTGCCATCACCTACTTGTTCATGTATCTCGCTCTCTCTCTCTCTCTCTCATTTGTTCTGATCTCTAAATTTGGAAATCAAATATTTTCTTTTTATTTTGATTTTTCTTTTTCTTTTTCTTTTTCTGATGTTTTCTTTTTGTATTATTATTTCTTTCTATTTTCCTTTTTATTTTTGACTAAGGGTTTATTTTATCTCACACCTATGTACAAATTTATTAGATTAAGGGGTCAGAGTTAGGATTTTGGGGTTTCTATGGGTTTAATGGACTTTAAAGATGTAAATGTATAGGTCTAATGTACAAAAATGAGAGGGCTTCTCACATCATAAACAATCAAATCAATATAAATGTGAACAATTTATAACTCTTGGAGTCAAAACATCATATGATAGCTAGAAAAACAATGAAATAAATTCAAAAAAAAATTCTTGATGCACACTCCCTGAGGGATTTCATCCGAACAGGGGACATTAAAATTTTCCTTATTAACTCAACATAGATCTCTTGAAATTTAACTCATTAAAGCGATGTCGTATAAACATGCATTAGCTGGAACATATCTTGTCGCAATGATGAAATATAATTTACCTCTAAATGCTACACTTGCTTCCTTTATTCATGCTAGAAATACGAATAACTCATTACATTACATTGTAACGTAGAGGCACCCCTCATGGTGCCATACAAAGGGGGTTGGATACCACATCTAATGACTTCATACCTAATGGAACATTATTATTAAACACTTGAACATATAATATTAATTTTTAAAAAAATATAAGTAGGGCACGTGGAGGGGGCAAAAAAATATTTGCTCATGCACATCGAGAATTATGACTTTAGAACTTAATAAAACTTAAGACCAAATAAACCATTTGACTAAGTTAATGTATCAGCATAAAAACATAAACAAAAAAAAGAATTGTATAGAAGGATTGGATATGTAATTGTAATCAGTCAGAAAAATCGATTTATATTATTAAGCAATTCAAAGATTAAAATTCCTAATGATTTTTAAGCAAGTCAAGAGAGGAACTAAATGGTCGATGAATTGAGCAACGTGTTAATAACCATTGAACAAGCCACTGTCAGAAAGTTTTTCACCTTCCAGTTGACATCCAAGGAAATTAAAACATGTTTATTGGTTAACTCTAAACCCTCTATTACACTATTGATTAAATGTTTTACTTGGAACTTATCTCTTTGTAAGTGTTTTTAGGTACAAATTGATGGAGAAAACATGTGCTTATATTAGGGTTTATTCTAAACTGTTCATTTAATGTATGTTTGAGCCATTTAAATATTGAAACATGGGTATAATCCCCTAGGATTACTTAAATTTATGTGTATTTAAGTTAAGAACATCAATTCTTGGTTAATGTTAGGGTTAAAGCTAAGTTTCCAATGGATGTCGGTAAGTTTCAAGTAGGGTTTCAATGGTTTTAGTATGTTTTAAGGGTTAAAATAATTGAATTTAATTAAATTAATCTATAAATTGAACATTGATTTATTAAAAGTTAAAATATGATATAATTAGTTAATTTAGTCATGTGTATAAATATAAATACTAAGGTATTAATTAATTAAAATCTTAAAGTAAGCTTAAATTAAATGAATTATTTAATTATGAAAATCTAGGATAATTAAATTAAAATGATAAATTAAAAGGATAATTAATTAGTGGTGTGTGTGAGTATGAATTTTAAGAATGGTTCATAAAAAATGTGTAATTAAAGTGAAGTGAAAGAGTGGAGTGAGTAATTTATGCACTTAAAGTAAATAAAGTTGGATGAAGAGAATGGTAGAAAGGATGGTGTGTGAGTGAGGCTATTTAAAGTGTGGTGGTGAAAGAAAAGTCAAATAAAATGGTGGTAAATATGTGTGGGAAAAAGTGTGATTGAGAATTAAAGCAAGTTCAAAAAGAGTGGTAAGCTCATGATTTCTGTGAGTATATATATGTGTGCTGTGCTTCACTTCTTCCTAATGTTTCTTGCACGCATTAAAAGAAGAAGTGTCCGAAGAGTATTGCAAAAGAGTGAAGAATTCAACAATCCAGAGATCCATCAATCTTATAACAAACCATTGAAGATTATCTTTGATCAAGATATATAGGAATCACTAGAATTTCGCATCCTTTTAGATAGATTTTTCATTTAGAAAGATTTATCTATAGCATTGTAAACACCTATTCCTGTTATTAGCATTAACTCAATTACTATTTTTGTTTATCTTCATTGTTGATGTCTATAGAGCATTCAGTTTAATCTAAAAGTAATGCAACTATAGAAGTCTAAGTAGAAGTAGTTAAGGACAAAATTACGTACGAATCTTTAATCTTTGAATCTTATGATCATTATCTTACTAGGTTTTTAACGTTATTTTCCATTGCATCTTCCGAACCTCAAGATAGTGTAGATTCATTTCCACCACCTCGAATTAGATGTATGCAACCACAGCATATTGAAAACCAAGAAGAAGAAATTATTAAAGAACACATAACTGAGGAATCCTTGATTTTACCTTCATCTCAAGAAGCTATTGATAGGTATAGGGAAGCTCAACCATATGGTCCTTAGAATATAAATTGATAAGCTTACCTATTTGATATTTCTTAGATTTTTCATATTATAATATATTTAGAATTTATTTACCCTAGTCGTAAAAAAATATACTTAATTGACCTTAGACTGTCTCAATCACCCTGTGTGTGCCGAAGCGGTTGACTTGATCCACCAGTCATGTGTCCGCAACTTCCCGACATTTGGTGAACCCGACGTGAAGGTTTGACACGACATCTTAGGTATAAAGGTATATTTTTATTTGTGTTTTGCATATGCATATAGGAAATTTGGTGATTGAAGCAGAAGTGTCCAAATCCCTGGTAGCTGAAGCTGACTCTTAAACCTTGTAATCTCCTGGCTGTTGAGGGCTGGTCATTGTGACCTGAGCGCCTCCACGGAGATTTACAAGTAGAAGGATCCTCATCAAGCTACCTTTGTCCCTCAACTTTTGTGAAAGCAACGATTGCACATGCATACTTAGAATTGATGTATTAGATTAATTTGATCAACCTTAATGTAAAGACTTTGCACAGAGCACAATCACAAAGAGCCTCTTCATTGAGTTTAATGAGGTATATTTTCTTTACTTCTGTTTGCAAAGTATGTTTTACCACGGCGTCGCAACAAGAACAAGAAATAAACGTACTATTACGTGAACTACATACTTATATTTCATTTATATCAGTAAAGTTAAATTTATATCATATGGCTAACCAATTTGAAGAGCAACATATTTGGAGAATCATAGATTCAATTAAAAGGGATAGGGGGGAATTTAATGGGACAAATGCCACTGCATACCTTAGGTATTATGAACAACTTACAGAACAATATGGGTTACCTGAGGATCATAAGAAAGACACATTTATACGTATTCCTCATGGTTTTACTAGAGAAAGAATCCAACTTAGAGTAATTTAACCTAATATGACTTGGGAGAATTTTAAAACTCAGCTTCTTACTGAATTTTCACATGAAGATTACAGTAAGAATAATAGGGCTACATTTATGAGATGGGTAGGAACTACGAAACTAGATCAGCATATAACTCAAGGATTAACTGAATTTGATGTTAAATTTAACCAAATGCCTCAAGTAGACCAAATAGCTTTAGAGCCAGATAAATTATGAAGTTTCGAAAGCATGTTAGACCCCTCTCTTACACGTGAGCTTGCACCTGTGCTTGAGAACGAAGCGACTGCTAGTGGCTGAGCTGGAAATTGGGAGAATGTTCGAGCGGTTGTCCATAGGTTAGCTCAAAGACAGGAGTGCAATCAAATGCAAACCCTTAGGATAAATGATAGAGATACACTAGGAAAGGTAGAAAATGATCACACTTCTCATAGTCCTAGTAAGCATGAATCAGAAATTACCATGTTGAAAACTAAAGTAGAATCAATTGCCAAACATCTGGAGACTTTGGTAACTAAAATGGCAACCATGAAAAGTATGCAAGAGATTAGATTAAGAGATCAGGAGAAATCGAGAGAGCTAGAGAAAAATCCTAGGATTCAAATGCCAACTAGGAGAACATTTAATGAAGCCCACAGATGTCTCTCATGTGATGATGTAGACCACCCACACTGGACATGTAACGTATTCAAAGAGGCCAAGGATAGGAATTGGGTCACGGAGGTTGATCGAAAGATCTGTGACTATGTAACAAAAAGGCCTTTGGCATCAAATTATGGGAAAGGGGGTATGAAGAGTTTCTTTGAAGCCTCTACAAGTCAAAATACATATGCTTGTAAGCTTGAAAGTGATGAATCTAATTGTGACTTTTGGAATCAAGTTTATGATACTGCTAGTAGGGGGAAATTATCAAATGAGAAGTTATATGCTACGAGCTCAGATATCAGAGCAAAGACATGTTGGAATGATCCAGTAGATATGTTCTCTGTCTATGCTCATTAAATTAATGTAGATGAGAAAAGAAAGTGTGGTGAAGAAGGGCAGTCTAAACGAACAACTAGGGCTAGAAAAGAGAGTGAGACTACTGATTCATTTAATGAACCACCTAGGACGGAGCCTAGTCAAGGAATTAAACAAGAGGAACAAGATAAGAAACCTCAGAATAAGGGAAAAGTAAAGAAAGTGGTAGAAAATTTAGAAAAGAAAACAACAATTGGAGATAGAAGTCAAGATAAACCTAATGAAACTCAATCAACCCATACGTGATGAAGGTATTAAGGAAGAAAAACCAAAAAAGAAACCACCTACTTTTTGATTGATCTCTCAAATAGAGAAACAAATAGACATTCAGAAGGTTATGGATGAGAAAATTATGAAAGTAGAGGTAACCATGAAATTACAAGAATGGTTAGCATTTTCACAAACAGATGTTTAAGAAGATTTTATGAGTATTATCAAAAGACGAAGAGAACCTATAGAATATAAAACTAAGGATATAGAAATGGAAGAACGGAAAGAACATGATGAACCTAAGGTTAGTATTCTAAAAATTAATGAATCTGAATATCGTGAATCTTCTCAACATAGAAATTATTTGGGCCCCATAATTGGACATTTGGAGAAAGGAAATGGACACCCAATTGGTCATTATAATCAAAACCATTGGGCTAGGGGAACCACTGAAACTATGGTTAAGATAGGAAATAATAATAAACCGCAAGTAGCCTTAATAGATTCAGGATCTGAAATCAATGTAGTCTCGAGGGAGTTATATAACGAAGGAAAATGGCCTATAGATAGAGACCATGGGTGGAAAATGAAAGCTGCCAATAATGCTTCTGGATATTTACTAGGAGCTTGTGCAAATGTTCCTATCACTATTGGAGATGTTAGAGAGGAATATAATTTCTCTGTTCATGATGATTGCTCGTACCCAATTATTTTGGGGCAGCCATTCTTTTGTGAACAAAGAATGGAGACCAAAGTATTGGAAAATGGTCGTGCTTTCGCAAGAATTCGTTCTCGTGATGGCCTTAAATCTATCCAATTTATGATGAGTCCACTTCGATCGCGATTTCTCTGTAATGGCTGAATCAATTGACTTCAAACTTTGTAGGTGTATAGAAGACTTTGAGCTGAATCCAATGTGCTTTGCATCACTTGATTTGGTTCAGTAGATCCTGAGATATGCCCTGTTGAAGTTGACAGACTTGGAGATGATGACTCAGAGAAAACCAGAGATGGTGAATGTAAATCTTTCTATTAGTTCACATGAATGTACAATCTCATTGGCTTGATAGATGTTGCCTAATGAGTTGGAGATGTGTAAGCTATGGTGTAGCACTCACACACTCTATAATCAAGAATATTAGCCTCGGGAATGGTGAAGGACACCCGTGACTTTTTCAAGTACAACTTATATAAGAATGAGTGATAGTTTGAATTCAAATTTGAATTCTTGGCTCCCTTCAATCACTCTTCTAAAAGTAAGGAGATATTCTCTCCAATTACACCATCCAATTTCCACGAATCTAATCAATTAGGTGTGTATACATAATGCCAAGTCACTTAGACTTTTACAAGGGGTAAAGAGGTAAGAACTTATAAGCATCTGTTCATATGGATCTTGCTTCAAGTGAAGCCTTGATGAAAAGTTGTCCAAGCTAATCTTCCAAGGTTCCAAGCCAAGTGTGAGGGCTTGAAATGCACCAACAGCTCCCCCTCAAGCGAAGCACTTTGGCTTAAGTCTTCATCTTCAATCTTCAATCACATCCTGCAATCCAATCATGGATTTGAATCTGCATAGCTTGTTTCCATCCAGAGCTTTAGTGAGTAAATCTGCACATTGCATATTAGTAGACACATATGTCAATTGAATCTCTTTGCTTAGTAACTTCTCCCTCACATAGTGGTAATGAACCTCTATGTGTTTGGTTCTGGCATGATATATTGGATTAGCTGCAAGGTGAAGAGAGCTAGTGTTATCTCCAAAGATAAATGGTGGCCTTGTATATAGGCCTAACTCTGTATATAGAAGCTTCAACCAGATAGCTTCTTGAGTGGCATTGGCAAGCCCTCTATACTCTGCTTCAGCGGATGACAATGCCACTGTAGGTTGTTTCTTGGCTGACCAAGAAATAGGCTTATCTCCTGCAAAACAAATGTAGCCTGATGTGCTCCTCCTATCATCCTTGCATCCTGCCCAATCTGCATCTGAGTAAACTTTAACATCAATATCTGATGTATAAGGAAAGTACAAACCATGGCTTTGAGTTCCCTTCAAGTACTTCAAGATCTTCTTTGCTGCCTCTAGGTGAGGTACCCTTGGTTTGTGCATGAATTGGCTTAGCACACTAACTCCATATGCTATGTCAATTCTTGTCAAGGTAGCATAATTCAAACTACCTACCATGCTTTGATATCCTGTGATGTTTTGGACTTCTTCTCCTTCATGAGCACTTAGCTTTAGGTTGACCTCCATTGGAGTAGTTGAGCTTTTAGCATCCTGCAAGCCAAACTTCTTGACCATATCCTGTACATACTTCTTTTGAGTGATATATATACCTGAGTTGGTGTAGACTAACTCAAGACCTAAGAAGTACTTCAATAATCCAAGATCACTAATCTTGAATTCTTTCATCATCTGTCCTTTGATGTGTCTAATCCCATTGACATCATTACCTGTAATGATGATGTCATCAACATAAACACACAAGTAGATTACCTCTGTATTACTTCTCTTTATGAATAGAGAAGTGTCTGCTTTACTCATCATAAATCCTTGGTCTTGCAGATAGGTTGTCAACCTGTAATTCCATGCTCTAGGTGCCTGCTTCAGGCCATATAGAGCCTTCTTCAATTTACAAACATAATTTACCTTCTTGGGGTCTTCATAGTCAGGTGGTTGTGACATGTAGACTTCTTCAGATATCCATCCATTCAAGAAAGCATTCTTGACATCTAATTGGTACATGTTCCAATTTTTGGATGTAGCTACACTCACCAATATTCTGATAGTTGGCATCTTAGCCACAGGAGAAAATGTCTCCTCATAATCAATGCCTTGGGTTTGTGCAAAACCCTTGGCTACCAACCTAGCTTTGTACCTGTTTATTGTTCCATCTGAATTTCTCTTTAGCTTGTAGATCCATCTGGATCCTATTACCTTCATAGAGTCCTTCTTGGGTACCAAGTCCCAAGTGTCACTCTCCTTGAGAGCTTCCATTTCTTCATCCATAGCTCCTTTCCACTCTGGTTTGGTAATTGCTTCTTCATAGGTACGTGGTTCTTCATTCAACAAATCCTTTGCAAGATATACAGAATGTTTAGTTACAAGTGATGTGTCATACCCAAATCTGATTGGTTTCTTCTTTTCTCTCTGAGATCTCCTCATTGCTTGAGTTGAGGATTCTGGTGCATCCTCTAGCTTTTTCATCTTCATCTTTCCTTTGGACTTCCAAGCCTTGAACTCCTCAAGATTTATTGTATCATCATCATGTGAGCCTGATTCATCTTTCTGGATTGGTTCCTCCTTGGTGAGCTTTGGGAAATCTTCTTCCATATCATAGGGTAGACTAACCTTCCTGCATTCATTCTCATACCATGAGTCATTCTCATCAAAGATGACATCTCTGCTTACCTTGAAGCCTTTATTTGTTGGGTTGTAGAATCTGTATCCTTTTTGGTTCAAATCATAACCAATGAAGATACACTTTTCAGCTTTAGGATCTAGCTTTCCCCTTACCTGTGAGGGAATATGCACATATGCTACACAACCAAAGATTTTGCAATGATCCAGAGAAGGTCTCTTACCATGCCAAGCTTCATAAGGTGTCATTCCATCAAGTGATTTGGATGGCAACCTGTTTATGAGATAGGTGGCAGTGGATACACTCTCTGCCCAAAGATAATTTGGCAACTTCTTTTCATTAAGCATAGACCTAGCTGTTTCTACAATGAGTCTATTCCTTCTTTCAACTACCCCATTTTGTTCAGGTGAGTACCTTGTAGTAATCTCCCTTTTGATGCCTCTTTCCTGCAAGAAATCTTCAAACTCATTGGAGAAGTATTCTCCTCCACCATCTGATCTTAGCCTCTTCAAGCTTCTTCCTGTTTGATTTTCAACAAGTGCAAGATACCTCTTGAAACAATTAAACACTTCATCTTTATGCTTCATAAAGTATAAGATGGTCCATCTGCTATAATCATCAATGAAGGACACATAATACCTTGAACCTGAAATGGAGGGATCCTTGCTAGGTCCCCAAACATCTGTGTGTACCAAGTCTAGGTAGTCTTCATGCATGAAACCTTTCCTTGAATATGGCAACCTGTGAGACTTACCAAACTGACATGCTCCACACTTATAAATCATGTGTTGCTTGGATACATTAGGTATCCCAAGCACACATTGATCCCTGCACATTTGCTTTAGGGTTCTTTCACCTATGTGACCTAGCCTCTTGTGCCATATTTCTAACTCTGAAAGTGTTTGATCCTTGTAATTATACAAGGCAATGTTCTTGGTGTCTTCTAGCTCAAAAGTTCAATCTACCTGATTTTTCTCCCTTGGCTATCCTTCTGAATCCATGTCTTGGGTCCTCCACATATGCTCCATGTTGTGTGAATCTGACCTGCAAACCTTTCTCCACAATCTGGCCAACACTCATTAGATTCTTGGTGATGGTTGGTACATAGAGTACCCTGCTCAATAGGTTCTGGTTACCATCACATGTCTTCACATTTCCAATCTTAACAACAGAATGTTTAGTATCATCACCTGTTTGTACCTGATGTTTGCCCTTGGGTTCTTCCAAATCAGAAAGTAGTGCCACATTGCCAGCTACATGATTAGAACATCCTGAGTCAATATAAAATAAATGATCATCATTTGTACCTGCCTTGGAGGTCATATTCATGATCAATAGGGAGTCATCTTGCTCCTCTGTGTAGTTGTTGTAATCTCTTCTGTTTCTGAATCCACCTTGGTAATTACCATTGTGGTTTTGGTTGTAGTTGTTGTTGTATTGATTGTTGTATCCATTGTAGCCTTGGTGTTGGTTGAACCTGCCTCTTCCTTGAGAGTATCCACCTCTTGAGTAGCCTCTTCCTCTCTGATTCTTGTAGTTCTTGTAGCATTCATCTGTGGTATGATTGGACAATCCACAAATGTTGCATGGTGATGAGTTGTAGGGTCTCCCCCTACCTGACTTACCTCCTCTACCCCTGCCTCTTGATGATCTACCTCTCCTTGCATAATTAGCTTGGGAGGTAGAGCCTTCTTCATCCTGTTTCTTCCCTTTACCTTTATCCTTAACTTTCTTATCAATATAGAGAGCAGAGGGGTTGTTACCTTTTGATTGATCTCCTGCCTTTGTAAACTTTGCTTCATGTGTGAATAGTTGGCCCATGAGTGTTGTGAGATCTGGGGTATGCATGTCCATATAGAGGTCCATTGCAATGGTGAAACTTTCCCACTTATCATCTGCCTTGAGTCCATTTGTCACTTGCCTGACTATTTGCTCCTCTTCAATCTCCTCTCCAATGCTTGCTAATTGGTCTGCCACATCTTTAATCTTGGTCACATATTCTGAGACTGATTGCTTGGGCTGCTTCCTAAGGGTTGTGAATTCAATCCACAGTTGATTCTTCCTAGCCCTTGTGTTGGAAGAAAAGTATGTTGACAAGGTTTCCCAAGTCTCTTGGGAAGTCTTACAGTTCCTTATATGAGGTAAAAGGAAATCAGATATAGAGTTAAGAAGGTAAGACCTTGCCAAAGCATCCTTTGCACACCATTGGTTGAGTCTCTCTTGTTCATCCTTGGTGGGTAGTCCCCTAGCTTTGAATGAGGGCAATTCCTCATCTCCTGATATGAATCCAAACAAGCTCCTTCCTTGTAGATAGGTCTTCATCCTCAGAGACCAAGCTTGGTAATTGTTCCTGTCCAATTTTTCAATGAATGAAGGAAAACCATCTCCCATGTTTACCTTATTTGCTCTGATACCACTGTTGGGAGTGATGGTAGGATGCACTCAAGAGATTGAGTTGGTGCTGCTATACCTGCTTCACACCAGCCCTCCTTTGATTCCAGAAATGCTTAGTACACACCTTGAGCTTCCAAATGATACCAAGAAAGCATATATGTACTTTGCAAATGATATGTGTAATGATCAAATCAAAACAGATAACTTGGCACTTCAAAAATCAAGAAAAACTTTCTATTTCTGTAGTGACACCTGCTCAGTCTTTCACTCAGTGTGACCAGCACACTAACAATTGATCTAATTCCTTCTGGAAATATTAAACTATCTTAACAAGCTACCATTTGCAAGTGGAATGAGAAGAAATGATAAACTACTCACTGAGAAATCAATTTAGCAAACTTATGTGTACCCCCGATTTTTTAGGAACACTGCAGCAGAATACCAGAGTCCACTTCGACTGCGATTTCTCTGTAATGGCTGAATCAATTGACTTCACACTTTGTAGGTATATAGAAGACTTTGAGCTGAATCCAATGTGCTTTGAATCACTTGATTTGGTTCAGTAGATCCTGAGATATGCCCTATTGAAGTTGATAGACTTGGAGATGATGACTCAGAGAAAACCAGAGATGGTGAATGTAAATCTTTCTATTAGTTCACATGAATGTACAATCTCATTGGCTTGATAGATGTTGCCTAATGAGTTGGAGATGTGTAAGCTATGGTGTAGCACTCACACACTCTATAATCAAGAATATTAGCCTTGAGAATGGTGAAGGACACCCGCGACTTTTTCAAGTACAACTTATATAAGAATGAGTGATAGTTTGAATTCAAATTTGAATTCTTGGCTCCCTTCAATCACTCTTCTAAAAGTAAGGAGATATTCTCTCCAATTACACCATCCAATTTCCATGAATCTAATCAATTAGGTGTGTATACATAATGCCAAGTCACTTAGACTTTTACAAGGGGTAAAGAGGTAAGAACTTATTTATTGGAATGTATATCTTATTTGATATTGATTTATGTTGTCTTTTTGTAGATATAAAGTCTTTATAAAGAAAGCATTATGGGGAAGGGAAAAGAATGGTCATATGTGATTATTCATCAAGAGGGTAAAACAGTCTCCGCAATACAATACAAAGGTTGTGGACATCGTTATGTAGGAAATGCAACTCCGATAAAAAAAGCACCTTTTTAGTACACCTAATAATGTGGTAGGATGCTCTAATCAAGACGGTGATATATAGGTACACTTTGCAAGTTATGCAAAAAAATGTAAATCTCAAGATATCACATCAAAAAGATTTAAAAGCATTAGTTCATAGCACTTTCGAAGTAGTCCAGGTCTAGAGCAAGAACGAGTAGATGTATCAATGACAAGAGAGGATCCTCATGATATTTCTACTCAAGTATCACAAACTATTTTCGAGAATAATAAAGATACGTGTACTCCATTTTCTCCAACTATGTCAAAAAAGAGTGGATCCGATGAATGTTGTAAAAACGGTGGATCTAATAATGTGTCACCATGCTTTGTCCGAATTAAATCATAGAATACAATACCTATAGCTTTTGAAAAGCAAGATTGTCTTGAACTTCATCTTAAATGGACTCAAGCATTTTTAGCATGTGGGATTCCTTTCAATGTTATTCGTAATCCTATTTTCAAAGATGCTTTAATGTCAACTCCACGGAAAGGACTCACCATGCCAGATTACAATAAAATGGGAATAGAGTATGCAGATAAAGTGAAGAAAAGTACTAAAGCTATTTTAAAACGAATAGTGCTTGATTATGTACCCATGTATGGATGCACAATAGCACTAGATGGATGGACAAGTTATCAAAAGATTCCATTGATTAATGTCATGGTTATATATCCAAAGGGAAGCATGTTTTTGGAAGTCATTGATACTTCTCTTAAAGAGAAAAATTCAGCTTTTCTTAGAAAGATCTTTGAACATGCTATATCACGCGTGGGTGGTCCGAACAATGTGACTATAATAGTGACTAATAATGCATCTAATTTTTGAAGTGCAGGAATTGCAATACAAAACAAGTATGAAGGCATTACTTGAGTTCCATACGTAGCTCATACACTAAATCTATTATTGAAAGATATAGGTAGATTATCTTTCATCAAAGAAAGTTTATTCGATGCAAATCATGTGCTCAAATTTATCAAAGAGCATCAATTTTCATATTTTCTCTTTTGTTCAAAATCTCCCAATAAAGCACTTCATATCTTTTGTGTTACACGATTTGAAACTACCTATGTTGTGCTCAATGGATTATTGGAAGTCAAGCAAACTCTTATAGAAATGATTGTGGATTGAACATGGGAGGCATGGCTAGAAAAGTATCTTTCTTATCGAGTTGTGGCTTCGAAGTGTATATCTCTAATACAGGCACAAAATTTTTGGCATAATCTTGAAAAAATCGTCGGTATGACTAAAGTTTTTGTGGAACTTTTATGAATTGTTGATACCGATAAGTTTGTGATAGGAAAACTTTATTGGATCATGTCAGAAGCTATTCAAAAAGTGAAAGACTTTAGTCAATTTTCACTACAAAAAAAAAACACAGATTGTATCGTTAGCAAAGACAAGATCCTTTACTCCACTTAATTCATGTTGATATATTTAGGTAGTGATGTGTGTGAACACACTAGGACCGCCGGGCACTTTTTTCCCTCTTTAGGAGGTTTTTCCCCCCCGGCTTGTGCATACGCCTATGGCCTTAACAGGTCTCTTATCTTTGCACATTATAGTGGTAATACATTCAGTATTGTGTGTTATGCTGCAAGCTTCTTCTTCTTCCTTGTGTTGTTTGTGTGCTTCCGTAGACGTCTAACTCCAACAATTGGTATCAGAGCACCTCGCCGCTTCATCTAGGGAATCGTAGACACCTCTCCGGTTGGAGTCTCAGAATCGCACGAATTTTGGTGAGCATACTCAAGGTGTTTCAGAGATCAAAACAGCTTCGCTATGTTGTGCCGAAATCGTGATTTGAGCTCGTTTCGGCCTCCGAATGCACTACCACAACGCTTGTGCAAGCTATTTCGTCTTTTTATGCCAAAGGTATGTACCAGTTTCGGTTCGCAAGTATAAGCGTCTTTAAGTCTGCTACAAGTTTAGCAGAATTCGTCAGGGCAGTTCTGATCAACTTTCTGAAATACAGTCAAATTTTTGCATCAAGGTATTTTACTCACCGGCCATGGCTGAAAGCAGTGATGTATTCCATATGTTGGCTCTTGAGGATAAGTTGGATGGTACCAACTACCCGTTATGGGCTTATATGATGCGACATGTATTGGTTGCAAAAGGAATGTGGAACGTTGTGCAAGATGTTGAAAAACGTCCTATCACATCTGCAACTGTTACAATTGCAGGTACTGATACTGATGCAGAAGGTGTTCGAAGATGGTGAAATTCTGTAGATTCCTGGTCGTGCTATGGTTTCGGTTGCACCTACTGCAAAGCAAATTTGTTGGGATGGCAAAGATGCCCAGGCAAATGCATTGATAGCTTTGTCTGTCAAACGTGCCATTATTCCTCACATTCACTCTTGTAGTATAGCTAAGGATGCTTGGGATACACTTACCACATTGTACCAGGCTAGAAATGAGGGTCTTGTTGCTTATCTCCGAAAACAGTTCGAGAGTGAGCATATGAATGAAGGTGATTCTATGGACAGTTTTCTGACAAAGATCAAGGATTTGAAGGAACATTTGATTTT
This sequence comes from Ceratopteris richardii, assembly GCA_020310875.1. NCBI lineage: Eukaryota > Viridiplantae > Streptophyta > Polypodiopsida > Polypodiales > Pteridaceae > Ceratopteris > Ceratopteris richardii. The sequence continues at coordinate 724,134 of CM035427.1, forward strand.
TGCAGATGAAGTCCTTCCTTGCAGCTCACTTGTGCAGACTGTTGTGAATGGTCTTCCCGACTCATATCAGAGTTTTGCTTCTACTTTTCGTTTGATGATGAAAGGGAATCCAAATGCCTTAACATTTGAAGAGTTAATTTCTGTTTTGCTGCAGGAAGAAGTCTAGGCAGAACAGGTCTATCATGCGTGTTGGAAATCAAGGTTTCCTGGCTAGTCAGAAGGGCAAAGGTAAATGGAGATCTTCTATTAGTAAGCAGAAATCTGCAAATGCTGCACATTTGAAAAGGAAGACAAAGATGAGAAGAAATAAAAAAAGCAGAAATTGTTTTGCAAATACTGTAAAGCAAATGATCATGTTATTAAGTGCTGCCCAAGACTGGTTGCAAAGAAGGAGGCCGGAATGGTTGTTGCAGAGGCCTCTACACCAAAAACAGAGTCTGCTACTCTTGTGCAGAATGAAGAACGGGTGTTTACTACTGTTTTCACTTTTGACTCATCTTCTCATGAGCAGTGTATGTCTGCACTAGACTTAGATGTTTGGTACTTTGATAGTGGGGCGACCAAAAATATTACCTCGCAGCGTAGTTTCTTCTCTTCACTCGAGCCTTCCCCTATAGGGAATAATGTCACATGTGCAAACAAATCCTCTTATCCTGTCATGGGAGTTGGTAAGATCATTCTGACTATTGCTGATGGTAGTTCTTTCACTTTGTCAGATGCTTTATTTGTGCCAAGATGAAGAAGAATCTGTTATCAGTTTTGGCTTTAGCCAAGACTGGCTTGATTGTGAAAACATGTCTGTGAAGGCTGTATTTTGGGCAAAATGCAGCGTTCCTCCTTTCCAAAAGATGGTTTAGTTCGGACTACTCAAAAATTACAGCTTGTACATAGTGATGTTTGTGGTCCTATGCAGCCTTGATGAAAAGTTGTCCAAGCTAATCTTCCAAGGTTCCAAGCCAAGTGTGAGGGCTTGAAATGCACCAACACCTATCACTATTGGAGATGTTAGAGAGGAATATAATTTCTTTGTTCATGATGATTGCTCGTACCCAATTATTTTGGGGCAGCCATTCATTTGTGAACAAAGAATGGAGACCAAAGTATTGGAAAATGGTCGTGCTTTCGCAAGAATTCGTTCTCGTGATGGCCTTAAATCTGTCCAATTTATGATGCTTTGTATTAACCATCCACATAGTCGTAGTTCTTTAAGAAAAACTCCTTTGAGACATTTAGATCAAGATTTCGAGTAAATGCCACTATTGAGTGAGATGACAGTGGACTTTGGTTTGAAATCTTGCAAAATCGTGTACATAATTTGGATAAGATGACTGTTTATTTTCCGTCTGCTACTTTAAATATTTTGCATTTTAAACAAATTCCTATATAACTTAAAAAAAATATATGAAAAATATTTAAAACACAATGGATATTTGTTAATGGATGAAAGTGTTGAGCATGTTATTGAAACTACACATTGCTTCTCAACAATAGAAGAATTAGAAATTTGTTATCAAAATAAGTCTAATTCCAATATTCTCATCTCTTCACTTGATGTGTATGCATTAATTCAAGAATATGCATCTAATATTGATCATGAATATGATGCCTTAGTGGAGACCAAATATAAAACTGTTAGTAAGAAGGTTAGCACAACCACTACCTAAATTTAGTAATGATATTATAAAGAATGTAAGTCATGAGCCAATCCTTAGAAATCCGACAAATATTGGCCATGTATTTACTAAAGAATCCTTAAAACAAATTAAGTTAGATGCTAGTGGTTTCCTTCTTCCAGCAGAAAAAGAGTATTTTTTGAAGATTATTGAGCAACATGGAAGAGCATTTTCTCTTAAGCCTTCAGAGATAGGATGTGAAGATCCTAGGATAGTTTCTCCAATGATTATTTTTACTATTCCCCATATTCCTTGGAATTTGTGCCCTATTCTAGTACCTAAAGCTCATCTTCCAGAGCTGATTATATTACTTAAAGAAAAAATTCATATGCATATTCTAGAATCCTCTTCAGCTCCCTATTCAAACCATTGGTTTATTGTGCCCAAGAAAAATGGAAAACTTCGGTTTATCGAAGATCTTCAGCGAGTTGATAAAGTGACCATTAGAAATGTTGGTACAGGTCCAATTGTGGATGAATTTGTAGAAGCGTTTTCAGGCAATTCTATTTATTCAATGGGTGATCTCTACTCTGGGTATGATCAATTCAATTGGCACTAGAGAGTAGAGACATTACTACCATGAAAACACCTTTGGGATTAGTTAGGATGTGTACCTTACCTCAACATGCGACCAATTCAGTAGCACACATGATGAGTGTAATGAATTTGGTTTTGCACGATTTCATTCCTCACATTACTATGCCCTTTATAGATGACATTCCCATTAAGGGTTGCTTGGAAGAAGAGAAAGATAGCACTCTGGATGATGATGGTTGTCATAGATTTGTTAAGGCTCATATCCTTGATTGCAAAAAAATCTTTCAGCGGTTTATTCAAGTTGGCTTAGCATTATCCATAGAGAAATCTATTTTTGGTGTTAATGAGGTCCTTATTGTAGGTCATCTTTGTGGCCATTATGGACGCAAGCCATACCCTCAGGAAATTGATGCCATTAGTAAGATTTCGGAGATATGTCAAAATGTGAGTGAGGTTTCTACATTCTTAGGAGCTTGTATCTTCTATGTTATATGGATACCACATTTTGCACATGTAGCTAACTGTCTTTATGATTTATTAAGGAAGAAAAGAATCTTTTTATGGATGGAAAAACATACTCATGCAATGCGTAGGTTAAAGACGTTATTGCAAGAAGCTCCAATCCTTAAGTGAGTAGATTATTCGGACAATAAGCCTATTATATTGACTGTTGATACTAACCTTATCGGGATAGTTTGGGTCATAAGTTAGAACGATGAAGAGCGTAAAAGATATGTTGTTAGATTTGGGGCTAAAATATTGCATAACACTCAAAAACGTTACCGACAAATTAAAAGAAAACTTTGGGGATTAGTCACAGCACTAAAGACTGATAAATAATATTTCATAGGAGCGAACGTAACTGTTGAGACAGATTGTTTACCGCTAATAGGAATGTTCACAAATTATTCTTCAGCGGATATTGCCATGCTTCGCTGGATTTCTTATATTAAATCTATAAATCCAATTTTAATTCATATTATAGGAAACTCTGTTGCTGATATGCTTTCTAGAGCTAGGTACGATGAGAATGACAAAGCCAAATTAGATACTAATACGATTAATTATGATTCTCAAGTATATGTGTATGAGAAATTTAATATTGATGAATATGAAGGCGAGTGGATAGACATTGGGAGGTATCTTAGTACTTTAATTATATCACCTTCATGGTATTCAAATAGATTTAGAAATATTAGAAAAAGAGCTTTTAATTTTTTCTTGAGAGATGGGTTAATTTGGAGACATGCAAGGGGGAAGATTAAAATGCCACAAAGGGTACTAGGAACTAGGCATCTTCAAATGCAAGTCATGAAGAGCATGCATGATACTTTATGGGCTAGGCATAAAGGATTTGTAGCAACTTATGAAAAAATTAGAGAGGCTTATTGGTGGCCAGGAATTTATGTTAATGTAAAGAGTTATGTGTATTCTTGTGATGTATGTCAAGTTCATTCATCAGTTAAGCATAGGGATCCACTGCATCCTACCTATCCACCCTGCATACACTATAAGTGGGTAGTTGACTTAGTGACTAGGCCCAAAGGTATAGATAGGATGAGATACATAGTTCTTGCACGAGAAGATCTAACTAACCATGTTGAAGGTCGAGCTCTAAGATCTAAAACCACTTTCAATGTATGTAAATTCCTTCTTGAAGATGTCATTTCAAGATTTGGGTATATTGAAAAGGTAGTAGCTGATAGGGGCGAATTAGATGTGCAAGAGGCTAGAGATTTCTTTGCTAGGCATGGAATTCATTTAGCTCTTACTACTGCATATAACCTTGAGGCTAATGAAAAGATAGAAAGAGGGCATTCTCCTATTATTAAGGTGATTTCTAAAGCTTGCAAAGGAGAACTTAAGAATTGGCCAAAATTTATGCCGTTTGCATTGTGGGCTGACAGAATGACCCGCACTAGAATGACGGGATTGATGTCGGCAGAGCTAATGTACTGCCAGAAGGCTATTTTTCTAGTGTGTACTCAAATCCTTACTTGGGCTACTCTTCCTTGGGAGAATAATCTGTCTACAGAAGATTTATTAGCTCTAAGAATTCAACAACTTAAGCAAGGGAATGAATGATTCACATAGATTAAGGCCAAAGCCAATACAAATTAATGATTGGGTTTTAATTTATGATAGTACGTTTGATTCTCAGTATGATGCTCGTAGGAAATTAAAAAGGTGTTGGTTTGGACCTTATGTGGTGATCAAATTTTATGATAATGGAATATATGCCTTACGCGAATTAGATGGTACACCTCTTAAGAACTTAATTGCGGGTAAAAGGATTAAATTATTCAAGCAATGAGATGATGAAACTTATGAAGTAATGTATGATGAAGAAAATGACTAATTTATGAATGGAGCAAGTCTTTGAAGATCAAATTATAGGATTAAAGATGAATTTAAAAGGAAGATGAAGACAAAGAATAACCAGGTGACTTAATTCTAATTATTCATATTATTTAATTTTTCTCTTTATGCATTTCATAAATAGGATTTTATTTGTTTCTGATATAAAGAGGGAATTTATTAAAATTACGTAAATAATGAACGAGAAATAAAGTAGGAAAATGTATATAGGTGGAAGTCTCATTTAGAGAACTTGTAATGCGTTGTGAAGATAGGAAAGTGGAAAACTTGAACTGCGACCCCTAGTAAAAGAGAAATTTACTTTATACTAGTAGAATTCTTTACTTTCTAAAATTGTTTAGCGAATGAGATCCTAATTCTAGCTGTAGCAAATTTCTAGATCCTCTGCTTTGATTAGGGGTTAAGCCTTTCCCCTTAAACAAAAAAGTTGCGAAGAAAAATTAAGAAAAGAGAAAAATGAGAACATCAAGCAGTATATATATTGGCTACTACAAGATGGGAAAAAGATAAGAAAGAAAAGAGAAAGAAAAGAGAAAGAAAAAGAAAAATATGATTTAGTTGTGGTCTCGAAACCACTTCTGAAATATTATGCGGGCTATATGAGGCAGAGGTTTGCTGCAAAAGAGTTAGTTTGATGCATCTTATAACGGACGTCTAAGAAATAAAAGAAAGCATATCTGTATAAAATACATTTTACTTAAGAATAGGGTTAATGGAATGGTAAGTATTTCAATTATCTAAATAGCCTTTATAAGATTTTCTAAATTTGTATTTTTGACTATATGCATTGACCGAGACGATTTCTAATTTATATTTATGTAGTTTTAGAAATTTTCTTCATTATCATGAACATAATTAGAAATTAGAAGCATTTTTTATAATATTATTTATAATTAAATTATAGATTTTATCAAAGAATTTGATACTGCTTTCCATTGAACTGTAGGTTGGCCCATCGGAACGATGTGCAGGTTTGGTGGGGGCAAATGTCGAAAAGTTTTTCACCTTCCAGTTGACATCCAAGAAAATTAAAAAATGTTTATTGGTTAACTCTAAACCCTCTATTATACTATTGATTAAATGTTTTACTTGGAATTTATCTCTTTGTAAGTGTTTGCACGTACAAATGGATGAAGAAAAAATGTGCCTATATTAGCGTTTATCCTAAACTGTCCATTTAATGTGTGTTTGAGCCATTTAAATATTGAAACATGCACATAAACCCCTAGGATTACTTAAATTTATGTGTATTTAAGTTAACAACATTAATTCTTGGTTAATGTTAGCGTTAAAGCTAAGTTTCCAATGGGTTCTGGTAAGTTTCAAGTAGGGTTTCAAGGGTTTTAGTATGTTCTAAGGGTTAAAATAACTGACATTTAATTAAATTAATCTATAAATTGAATGTTGATTTATTAAAAATTAAAATATGATTTAATTAGTTAATTTTATCATGTGTATAAATATAAATACTAAGGTATTAATTAATTAAAATCTTAAACTAAGCTTAAATTAAATGAATTCTTTAATTATGAAAATGTAGGATAATTAAATTAAAATGATAAACTAAATGGATAATTAATTAGTGGTGTGTGTGAGTATGAATTTAAAGAATGTTTCATAAAAAATGTGTAATTAAAGTGAAGTGGAAGAGTGGAGTGAGTAATTTATGCACTTAAAGTAAATAAAGTTGGATAAAGTGAATGGTAGAAAGGATGGTGTGTGAGTGAGGCTATTTAAAGTGTGGTGGTGAGAGAAAAGTGAAATAAAAGTGTGGTAAATATGTGTGGGCAAAAGTGTGATTGAGAATTAAAGAAAGTTCAAAAAGAGTGGTAAGCTCATGATTTCTGTGAGTATATATATGTGTGTTGTGCTCCACTTCTTCCTAATGTTTCTTGCATACATTAAAAGAAGAAGTGTCTGAAGAGCATTGCGAAAGAGTGAAGAATTCAACCATCCAGAGATCCATCAATCTTATAACAAACCATTGAACATTATCTTTGATCAAGCTGTTTGTATAGGAATCACTAGAATTTAGCATCCTTTTAGATAGATTTTTCATTTAGAAAGATTTATCTATAGTATTGTAAACACCTATTCTTGTTATTAGCATTAATTCAATTACTATTTTCATTTATCTTTATTGTCGATGTCAATAGAGCATTCAGTTGAATCTAAAAGTAATGCAACTATAGAAGTTGAAGTAGAAATAGTTAAGAACAAAATTACGCATGAATCTTTAATCTCAAAATCTTATGATCATTCTTACTAGGTTTTTAACGTTATTTCCATTGCATCTCCTGAACTTCAAGATAATGTAGATTCATTTCCACCATCTCTAATTAGACGTGCACAAGCACATCATATTAAAACCAAGAAGAAGAAATTATTTAAGAACACATAACTGAGGAATCCTTGATTTTACCTTCATCTCAAGAAGCTATTGATAGGTATAGGGAAGCTCAACCATACGGTCCTTAGAAGTATAAAGTGATAATACCTATTTGATATTTCTTAGATTTTTCATATTTTTATATATTTAGGATTTTATTTACCCTAGTCGTAAAAAAATATATACTTAATTTACTTGAGATTGTCTCAATCACCGTGCGTGTGTCGAAGGATTTAATGGTTGACTTGATCCACCAGCTATGTGTCTGCAACTTCCCGACACCGCACATTGATTTGCATACCTCTCTAGTAGTTTAGCTTGCTTTCGAGTCTAGCCAAGATCGAGTTCCACCACTACTCCAACAAGACACCAGAGCCCAAGGGAATCCCAAAAAGCTAGAAAATTTGGCCTGGGGGAATGTTTTGGTAGCCATCCTCAAAGAGAAGGTCCGGTTGGATCCTGAGAATAGCTATGAAAGCGGCCTTTGAGTAGTTGATTTTGGATCCATAGGATTCACAGAAAGTATCCAAGCACCTCCAAAATGTCTCCAGGCTGGTACGATCATTGTGGACAAACACATTGTCGGAAGGTTTTCATAGCTCTTATCGGCATTCAAAAAAATAAAAAAATTGCTTCCAAAAGAGTTACCTCTGAAGTCTTAAAAAAATATTTGATAGGATTCATTGAGCTGATTTACCTCTCTCTCGAGTATCTATAGGTTGATAAAGATGGAAGACTGTTCCGATCAGAGTTGAGGGAGATATCTGAACTAGACGCACTCAATTTACACCACCACTTCATTTGATATGCAAACACCATTGGAACCCTTCTATCTATTCTCCATTCACATTTTTGAAGTGCACCTAAGGGTTAGTGTAAGGTTATAGGTGTATGTGATGGGTTTTGCATGTGTATGTGGTTGAACGTATATGTCTAAAGGAAGGGTATGAAGTGTATATAGATAAACACTATGTGAATATATATAAATATGGCTATTTACTTGTGTGTGCATAGGTAAATGTGCATCTGGGCCTTTTGAATGTGTGTATGCTTAGAAGAAATATAACATATATGTTAAAGTGTATGGTTGCACTTGTGCTTTTGTATTGCGTGTAATGCACGTGTGTTTTAATATAAGTATTTGATGTTAATCTATGCTACAAACTATGTGAATATATGAATAATCTATACTTGATTTAAGAAATATATTAATAAATAAAATATTTTATTTCATATTTGTTAATAAATGTAACATTAACTATGTTAATATATGTAGTATAAGATGTGTTGTTTGGGGTTCCACAAAGACATAGCTACTCACACACACTATAGACTTCCAAGACATTAATCTTTGCACTGATTTTCATACACACAGAGAAAATACTCATGAACAAAATTCTAATTCAACACCTTTGTGTTGTGTGAACTCAATATCTAATAGTATGTACTCAAACAACCATCAAATTACACGGGTTGAGTAGAAAAGACAAAAGTAATTGAATAAGGTCTTAAGAATAACAGAGTTTACAAGATAAGTAACCGTGAACCTTATCTTAATTGATGATACTCTGGCCTTTGAACTGTGTTCAGGCTACGCAATAACATGTGAAGAATCTTTCACCTTCTCTAGGATTTTTGTCTTCCCCAGACGTTCCTCTATCCTTACTTATCCTCATGAACAAAAATTACAATGATCTTTTCACATGAAATGCCATAATTAACTTATAACTATTTCTTTAAAAATATCTGATTAACCAAAATATGGATAAGGAACTTTTTAATCTGCAACATTCAGATTCAACAACCTTTGGAAATCCCATGCACTACTTATTCTTGCACTTTCTCTCCCCTCAATAGCTAGCACTGCCCAATGGGGGATTTTTCCTAAAACCAAACCTGAATTCACAATCTCTTGATCATAAATTATAAGACTAGGTTCTCTACTGATATCTTCTGGATGAACGTCCTCTACAACCTTAGTATTTTCTTGAACTTGATCTGCTTCAACTTGCATATATTTTTGCTACACAATCTTTTTTGAAACTACCTTTTCTTACTTCTCAACCAGATCATCCAACTCTTTATCTAGAGTGTGTTGAACAATCTGCTTTTTTAGTTCTGCAATTTGTTGTAATAATGCGTGCTTCATAGTTTCATGTTGTTCAGCCACTTGCATCAGCTGACACTCATATACTTGTGTAAAGCCATCCTTCCTGTGATCATATAGATATCTAATAAGTGCTTGTAATCTCTCTTTCAATCCTATCCATAGCTCCTGCATAAACTTATGCATCTACTACTTGAGGATCATCATATCCATTTCTGACATTAACACTACATCCATTTCCACTTCCTCGTTTTGTAGCATCTTCTTCTCTAGCACCAATAAAGGTTTGATCCTAGATTTGAATACTTCATTATCCACTTGCAGAGATGTGTTTTATGCAACTAAGTTTTGTATTTTTTTCTCCAACATTTGTTTCATTCTCCCTATCCAATCATCCAACTCCTAGAGGCACTTCTTGACTTTCAATATTTCTAATGTTTGTTGCTTCGAAAATTGGATCAAAACTTTTTCATGCTTCTGTTGTTTCTTTTGAAATTCCTCTTGCAAGATTTTCACCTGAGATGCAAGAACTTGATAGTCATTAGATTTTAGTCTATTAGTAAGTAACTTATGTTCCTTTAAGAAGCCATCCTGCCTTACTATGAATTTATACACTTCATCCAACTTCAGCTGCATCTCAAACACTTATGTACTAACTTCAGTATTTGATTGAGACACCTATTCTACTGAAACCTTATCCACCACAACTTTTAAGACAGGTTCCAACTTGCATTTTTTGGAGAATTGAAAGCTTCTACCCACCATCTTGGGCTGCTCTATATCTGCTGATACATTAATTGGTTTTCATGGAAACTAACTCCTTCAGAAGTTTCACCCTTCAACTTTTGTACCACCAAATCAACTTCATCTGCTTTGTATTCAGCCCTCAATAAATCACTATATGTTTCATCCAATTGCTCTTCTTCTTTAACACTTTCATGATCCTTCTTAATCATACAAAAAGCAATCTGTTATTCCTATATAGTGGGCCAGAGCACCTCTTTCCTTTCCATGTTCTATACAAATTGGAATAACGTCACAAGATAAGTTACTAATCTACTATTGGCTTGTGTCTTATGCATATCTGAAGAGAATATTCCACAATAAATTCTATCAAATGCCCAGTGGGCCCAACTTACACTTCCCCCTATCTCTGTCCCAACTTAATGGGGAAAAATTGTCCTTATACATATAATTGAATTTTACTATAAGGCACAACTCTTGAGATACCATTTAAGTTGTTCTCTTCGTGCATAAGTTACATTCTTCAACATATAATACTAGTGACCTCCTTCCCGAAGGACCAAATTCCTTTTTCAATGCCTCCTCAAAACATTTGGGCACAATTAGGTCCTTGCAAATGTTGAGATATCAAGCTCACATGTGATGATCCAGGGTGACACATATCAGTTTTTTGTTTCTGTCACATGTATAGTGGTCATGCCAGTATATGTCAAGGACAGTTCATTGAGCTTTATTAGATTTATCTACCAAGAGTGATGGCACATTTGTTTCTTCCCACCTCACTCATTTGTAGACATTAGGTTTTTCCTTATGTACTAGTATTTATATATTGCACTTGTTGTATTCTTCTTTTAGGTCATCCTTGTACATTCCCTTTCATGTAATAGAAGAAGAAGAAGAAGATCATTCTTCCTTGCCTCAATCTGAGTGTGTGCTTCTCTTTGATTGTGAAAGTCAGTGTGTGAGATCTCTTCCTTATCGCCTTCCTCATGACATGGTATCAGAGCTAGTGTGGTTATAGAGAGCTCGTGGAGAAGGCCAATAGTGAAGAGTACATGAGAAGGCATGGAGAAAGCGTGATTCACAAATGCCCTCAAAATTGCTACAAAATTTAGCATGAAGGTAGAAGGCTTCAAAATATTTTCAGAGTTTTGGGAGCCATCTCGACCTCCATTTCAAGCTACAAGGTGGGGCCCACAGAATAACCAGGTTAGTTTGTGAAACTATAACTTGCATCCTGTTTGTCATGACTCATATATCCCACATCTAGAATTTCAAGTGATTCCATGTATTGTTGATACGCAAAAATTGTGTTTTTCTGAGATTGAAGTATCACGTCATAGTGCAAGAGTGTTCAAGCAGAAGTGTTGCTTGTAGTGGTTTGTGGTGTTGTGAATTACTATAGAAATGGCAAACGTAGATAGAATGAGTTATCTTATGAGGGATAAGCTAGAAAGGAAAAACTTCCATGCTTGGAGATTCAGGATGATGAATTTCCTAATGGGCAAAGGCTATTGGAAGTATATCAAAGTAGAGAATGAAAACGCTCTGCATTTACTAAGGAGAAATCAGACTACAGACCAATTAGGAGCGTATGGAGAATGGAATCAAGGAGCATGAAAGGTAATGTATTGGCTATCTCTTAGCATAGAGGATAGCATGATTGGGCACATACAGGATTCCAAGACTCCGAAAGAGGCTTGGAACACTTGGTCACATTGTATGAGACCAATACAAAGTCATGGAAATTGCAACTCAAGAATGCACTACATACATTGGAGAAAAAGAGCATGCTCGTAAGTGACTACACTCTAAAAATCAAATCATATGTGAGTCACTTGCATCTATTGGTGTGAATGTAGATGATGAGGATAAGGTGGAAGTGTGATGATTTAGGAGCTGCATATAAGCAGTTCAGAACTTCTATATTGACTATGGAAAATATCCATAATTTTGTTGATCTGATATCTATATTGCTGATTATTGAAGTAAAGAATCTTGATGAGGATTCAAAATCCCAAGTAAAACCTAGTTCTGAGTAGGTATTCTACTATGGAAGAGGAAGAGGAAGAGGCAGAGGCTTTGAAAGTGGAAGAGGACACAATAACCAAGAGTTCAAAGTCAACAACAGAATCATGCAAGAGGAAGAGGATAATTTTGAGGTAAGGGGAGCCAAAGAGGTCTTAGAAATTTCCAAAGAAATGATTCAAGTAATGATACTAAAGGATGCTAGAATTGTGGTAAACCTCGATGCTTTGAACGTGACTAGAGGTTGAAGAATCAAAATAATAGAAGGTAGCAAAACAACTATGCATCCACGAGTGTAGATGATTCTGAGAAGTTCTTCATGGTCCAACACCATATGATGAATATGATGCATTCTGATGCTTCAAAATCAAATGGTAATGTTCAGTATGCTAATTCAGGTGCTTCAAATCACATGACCAGTCGTTTAGAATGGTTTACTAATTTGAAGAAATTGCGAGTTCTTGGATATGTTGAGGCATGTGATGACACATCACACCCTATCGAGCATACAAGAAATATAGCATTATCTATGGAGGATGGAAAGACAAAACACCTTGCGGATGTGCTGCATGTTCCAAATATAACAAAGAATCTGGTTTTTGTTGGACAAATGGTTGACTAGGGATTACAAGTCAGGTTCAATGTTAATGGTTTATATGTAGAAGAGTACAAACAGGGTGGAAGATTGATTGCCAAAGGAAAAAAAGTGAGTAGGATGCTCACCTTAAATGTGAAAATTCCAGAAATGAATGTAGCCATGTTTGCAAAAGGTGAAGGAATTATTGCAGATATAGAGATGTGGCACAAACGGATTGGACATGCAAACTTGCAAAGGCTAAAATTGATGCATTCAAAGGAGATTGTATATGGACTACCAAATTTCAAGGTTGCAGAGATGCAAAAGGTATGTGTAGCATGTCAATTTGGTGAACGATCAAGATCATCATTTCAGCATGACAAGCATGTTAGTGAGAATGTGCTAGAAATAGTACACACAGATGTTAGGGGTCCTACAAAGACCACATCTATGGGCAGTTGCAGGTTTTATGTTACTTTCATTGATGACCATACACTAAAAGTATGGGTATATTTCATGAAAGAGAAGAGTGAGGCGTTCACTCACTTCTAGAATTTTAAAGCTATGGCAGAAATGTAGGCAAGGAAGTTTACTCAGACATTAGGTATGATGGAGGAGGTGAATACATGTCAAATACATTCAACAACGTTCCTAAAAGTCATGGAATTTGACATCAGTTTTCATGCAAGTACACAACACAACAAAATGCTATTGTTGAACCCAAAAATATACATATTGCAAAAATAGAAAGAGCTTTGATGGATGAGAAGAATATGCCTCATTGTTATTGGGAAGAAGTTGTACATACAATTGTATACGCTAGGAACAGAACTCGAACTGCTATTGTACATCAAGTTACACCTGAAGAGAAGAACACAGGTGAAAAGCCAAACTTCTCACATATAAACATTTTTGGTTGTATTTCATATGTACATGTTCTAGATGAGCTTAGCACAAAGCTTGATCCAAAAGCATAAAATTGAGTCTTCATTGGATACTCTCTTGAGCAAAAGGGATATAAATGTTATAACCCACTCACACAACAGGTGAAGTGAGCAAAGATGTGATATTTGATGAAATGTCAAGATTCTATGCACATGCCAAAGAAGGACTGAATCTTGAATCAAATGACAAAGAAAATGTTGAAAAATCAAGTGCAGAATCTCAAGTTTTGAGTGGATCGGTGTCGTGCAGAAGTAAGCGAGTGAATGGGAAGAGTCGGCACGAGGTTGGATCAGGCCCCCAGTGTGCACCGTTCCCACTGTCCGACGAGCGGCGTCTGCACGCTAGGCACCTCATCCTCTCATTCTGTGGTATGGCAATTTCCGTAAGGTCTCCTACCCTCTCGAAAGAGATGAGCAAACGTGGATATGCATGAGACCATAGGTAGATGCTAGGCGCCTTGCACTCTCATTCTGTGGTATGGCCATCGTCGTAAGTCTCCTACCCTCTCAGAAGAGACGAGCAAATGTGCGTATGCATGAGACCATAGGCATCCGAAATGAAGCAAATCAGATACAGTGCTGAAACACGGAAGTCACCAGATCTGTGTGCAGACAAACTCCATGATACAATATAAATGCCACTGAAGTCATCCAATAAAATCTAAATAATACAAAGATCCCCACTATAGTGCAGCTCGGTGATATAGAAAGCCGATACAGTGCGGTATGGATACAATATGCCACCACTATAGTGCAGATCGGCCAAATATAAACTAGATCTCCCACCACAGTGCGGGAAGACGCCCACGAGACTTCGCTTCAGTCTTTGCGGTCCAAGCTTTGCTTCGGACTTTACTTCGGTCCTTTCTTTTCTTCAAGTATCCTCGGCAATAGCTTCAGTCTTCACTTTTCTTCATAAATCCATGCAAAATCAAACCTGGAAAGATGTTCCACAAAGGTGATCCACAAGGTGGGTAAAATCATGTTAGTACCTTAAAACTCATGATAAAGACCACACTATGTTTTTTATTTATTTCTTTTATTTTGATTTGGTTTTCTTTTTCTTTATGATAATAACTCATTTGATCTCTCTCTTTAACCTTTTGGTTTAAAACAATGGTAGCAAATAAGCCAAACTTATGATCATAATGTCTTTCTGAAAAAAAGCCATAAAATCAAGGATTTAGGGTTGTGCATATCAAGAAACCATTCTTTGGAATATCTTTTCTGCTATCTGTTCCCAAAATAATCGCATTTTCTCTTCCATTTCATGTCATCATCATAGGGAAAACACGGAATGGAAAGAAAATGTCATTTGTTTATGTAAATATCAATTTAGAATACGTTGTGTTACTCAAATCAATTTTGATAGAACGAAACATGGAGCATGGGTAATGTTTTCACGTAAATGATACTCGCCAAACCCTGAGCTTAGCTAATTGCTGGAGCACATGGTCATTTTAGGATTTCAAGAGCTTGAGGTGCCCTTTTCTCTCTTCCTCTCTCTCTCTCTCTCTCTCTCGAATTCCGCATAACATCCATGATTTATTCTAGCACAACTCTACAAAGGTTCATTTCAACTCTCTCAATCTCTTTCTATACGATTCAGAGAACATAGCTTCAAGTTAATCGGTTTGAAGAAAAACACAAATGAGACTGCACTCTGGTCATTGAAACTAACTCATTGGAGAATTTTAACAATCATCTCTCTGAGAAGGTGTTGATTGGTCTTTGTCATGGACCGAGGCCGGCTCAAGAAAACCTTAGAAACTAGATAAGAATTAACTAGGAAAGTAGAGGTTTGTTTGTCAAGCATATACAGTATTTGCCAAATAATTATTTTCTGTTCTTTTTTTAGGATTCTCATAATGCTATGAAGTTTATTGCAGAAGATCACTTAATAATAAAAAATACGCCTATTTCCTTTTTCAAGTGGTTTTCTGGCTTTAACCCAAGGGGGAATAAACCTACTAAAGTCCAAGTTTGGATTGAACTCCCTCATCTTCTTGTTGAATATTACCCATGGATTGAACAACTAGGAAATTTGTTAGGCAAAGTGCTGGGACAGAAACCTAGAAATGGTTTTAACCCTAAATGGGATCCTCAAATGTTGATTGAGGTTGACTTGTCTAAAAGTATTAAACTTGTGCTTATCTTAAAGAATTTTGAAGGTCTCAAACTACATGAACAAAAAGTCTTTTATAAGAATTTTCCTAATGCTTGTTTTCATTGTTATAAGCAGACCATTTGATTAAAACCCTATTAGATGCAAGATAATCAGCAATTGGTTAAAAGACTCCTCCCTGATGCCAGACTTCATATGCTTGCACGAGCTGAAGGTAGGTGGATTCCAATTAAAGTCTAATCTGCAAATGTTTCTAACAGGTTCTCCTGGTTTCACACTAGTCACTATGATAGAGGTGGAACGCTTATTAGTATAAATGCTAACCCTATCCACCTCGTTGAAGAAGTTTTGATAAGTGACTCTAATCAATGGATTGCTGTGAAGTCTAAAGAACCCCTTTCTTTTACTATTGTTAGTGTTTATGCTGCCAACTCTTCTTAGGATAGGACCAAGTGCTCGAAAGAAATTGGTAAACTTAATGGTGACATGATCCTGGCAGGTGACTTTAACATGGTGACCAACTCCTCTGACAGGAATGGTAATAGTAATAATATTCTTGCAGGACATGAAAAAAATGATGGTATAATATGGTCAATCTTCATAATTTGATTGATGTCTCTATCAATACTGGGCATACTTGGTGTAATATTAGCTCTAACAATAGACTCTCTGCTAGGTTGGATAGAGTCTACAAGAACACTAAAAGGTATCATGATCTTTGGAATAGCTTTTGTACTATTGACCCTACTTTGCAATTGTCTGACCACACTCCACTTATTATTAAGCTTTCTAGTAATAACCCTAATTATGGGGCTGGTTGGCCTCATCTAGATATGTCCCTTATCAGAATTCCAATTGTGAAGGATAAAATTACCAAAATTTTTAAGGATCATTTTGTTGTGGGTTGTTCCCCTTTTAAAGCTTAGGAGGAAGCTATCAGGAAAATTCAAAAAGTCCTTACTGACTACAAAAAAAAGGCTAAGGACTTAAGGTACAAAAGAAGGATGATGTTTTTGAAGGAGATTGATAAGATAGAGAATTCTAATCTCCTCTCCTCTGACAAGAGACAGAAGGTCCTTGAACTCCAAGAAAAGGTGAGGTTGGAGGACTATCTTCTTGCTTGTGGTGCCCTTGCCTCGTCTAGCAAATTTTGGGCTGGGAAGTTGGATAAGACTAATAAACATATGTATGAACTTATGAGAAAGAAAAAAGCTAGAGATTTTATCCCTTTGATTAAAAAGAGTTCTGGTGGTTATGCTTCTAATATGCAGGAGAACCTCCAGGAGGCTGTTTGCTTCTTTACCAATGTTTTTTCTATGCCTCCCAAGAGAGGCGACCACATCTGGAGTGCAAGAGCTACCATTGCCCAGTGTAGGAAAAAAATGGTTCCTCCAAGCTTGGTCTCCCTCCTTGATCTCCCCCTCTCTGCTACTGAGGTTAGAGAAACCATTAGTAAATTGAGGCCTCGCAAGTCTCTTGGACATGATGGCATTCCAAATGAATTCTTTCATGTTTTTAAAGATGTGTTGGTGCCCATTATTCTCTAGATCTGGCAAGAAGCCATAAGAAGAGGAGCCCTCTCTACCTTCATCAATACTGGGGTGATTAAGTTGATTCATAAAAGATGTCCAAAAGATGATCTCAACAATTGGAGACCTATCTCTTGTCTGACTTCTCTGTACAAAATTTATGCTTCCTCCTTGGCTAGAAGATTGAGTCCTTTGATGGATAGCATCATTCTTCCTGAACAAAAGGGATTTATTTCTGGTAGGTACATCCTTGATGCTATCATTACTATTTGGGAAGGTGTTGACTTTGCTAGAGAAACTAATACTGATGCTTTCTTCTTTAAAGTTGATTTTGACAAGGCTTATGACAGGGTTGAATGGGATTTGGTTTTACAGTCTCTTCATGATATAGTTGTGGGAAGTATTTTTATTACATTTACTAATGTCTGGTAATGCTCATTCTAAAGTTGCAATAAATGGTCATTTATCTTCCCCTTTTAAGCTTTGCAGATCCATAAGACAAGGATGTCCTTTGGCCCCACTTTTGTTTGCTATTACTAGTGATGCTCTTGTGTGGCTTGTCAAGGACTATATAGATAAAGCCACCATTAAAGGTTTGGTTATCCCTCAAGCTCGGACCCCTCTCTCCTTGTAGATGTTTGCTGATGACACAAACCTCCTTATGAGGGCTGATGAATCTTCTGCTGCTTCCTTTCTTAAATGTCTTAATACTTTCTGTCTTGCTAGTGGCTCTATGGTTAATCACAAAAAAACTAGTTTCTATGCTACTAACAATGTAATTCCTTATTGTGTCAAGTGTTGGTGTAATTCAAAAGCCTACACATTTGGCTTGATGGATACATTGAAGTCCATAGACATATGGAGAAGCATAAGAACTATTGCTAGTGGTTAATTACCACTTTATTTCTTTGTAAAAGTCCGATTTGACTTGGAATCTTTGTAAACACCTACCAAAAGAGATTCGTGGAAAAAGGTAGATTTGGTTGATGGAATATCTCCTAGCATATAGGAGCTTGATCATAGGGAGCCAAAAGTTTGAATTTGAATTCAAATTTTTACTCAATCATTATAAAAGAGATCATCAAAAGTGGGAGCTAAGACTCATCATTCGCGAGCTCATTATTGTCAATTTTGAGTGTGTGTGAGGCCTACACTCTAGCCCACACCTATCTACACCATTAGTCAATGATCTTCATGCCAATGGATTTGTATACAAGTGTTTATTAATACATATATCTTCATTGTTCATTTCTGAGTTCTCTGTCATAGTACTTGAAAGTCTGTCAACTGGTGGAGAGTATATCTCAGTCATTTCTTGGCCAAATTCAAAGATCTAAAGCTTTGGATTCAGCTCAAAGTTATCTACATAGTGTCCAAATTTGAGGAGATTCTATTCAGCCATGTCAGAGAAAAGCTCCTCGAGGTGATCACTGGTCAAAGTCTGCTATAGTCCTAAAAAATCGAGGGTAAAAGTTTACTTGCTAAATTGATTTCTCTTAGCATAGTTAATCTTTTTACATCATTCCACTTGGAATAGTTAGCTATGCTAAGCTAATTAGATACCCCTAAAAGGAATTTTTCCAATTCCTATTGTGTTGGTCATACTGAACAAAAGTTCCAGCAAGTGTCAAGACTAAAATAGAAGGTTTTCTTGAGATCTTCAAGTCCAAAGTTATCTGTTTTGATTCAACCTTTACACACATCATTTCCAAAGTACAAAGGTCATTTTATGGTGTCATTGGAAAGCTAAGGAGGTCCACTTATCAACTCTGAAGTATCAAAGGGCTGGCACAAAGCACGATTTGGCAGTACCTACTAAATCTCTTGGAGTGTCCATCCATCTTTCCCAACAGTGGTATCAGAGCAAACTAAGGTAAAATGGGAGATGGTTTTCCTTCATTTATTGATAAATTAGACAGGAAAAACTATCAAGCATGGTGTCTAAGGATGAAGACATAGCTACAAGGAAGGAGTCTTTATGGATACATCTCAGCAGATGAGGAATTGCCCTCATTCAAAACAAGAGGATTGCCAACAAAGGAAGAACATGAAAAGCTCAACACATGGTGTGCTAAGAATGCATTAGCAAGGTCTTATTTACTCAACTCCATCTCTAATTTTCTTTTGCCACACATTAGCAATTGTAAGACATCACAAGCGACTTGGGAAACCTTGTCATCTTATTTATCCTCCAACACAAGAGCTAGAAAAAATCAGTTGTGGATTGAATTTACCACATTAAGGAATCAACCTAAGCAAGTTGTTTCAGAATTTGTGACCAAGATTAAAGATGTAGCATATCAGCTAGCAAGCATTGGAGAACAGATTGAAGAAGAGCAGACTGTTAGGCAAGTGATCAATGGGATCAAAGCTGATGAAAAATGGGAAAGTTTCACCACAACCATAGATCTTTACATAGACATGCAGATTCCAGACCTTACCACTCTCATGGGGAAATTATTCACTCATGAAGGCAAGCTCAACAAGAATGGAGATACATCCAAAGGTAATAGTTCTTCTGCCCTATACACTGATAAAGGTAAAGCTAAAGATAAAGGCAAGGTCAGGAAAGGAGAAGATGAAGGTTCTACCTCCCAAGCTAACTATGCAGGGAGAGGTAGATCATCAAGAGGAACGGGCAGAGGAGGTAAGCAAGGTAGGGGGAGATCCTATAACTCCTCACTATGCAACATTTGTGGTTTATCAAGTCATACTATAGATGAGTGTTTCATGAACTACAAAAATCAGAGAGGAAGAGGATACCAAAGAGGTGGATACTCACAATCAAGAGGTAGATTCACCCATCACCAAGGCTAGAACAACAACTACAATAACAATTACAACAACAACTACAATGGCAACTACCAAGGAGGATTCAAATCCAAAAAGGATTACAACAACTATACAGAAGAGCAAGATGACTCTCTTCTGATCATGAACATGACTTCAAAACCAGGTACAAATGATGACCACCTATTCTACATTGATTCACAATGCTCAAATCATGTGGCTGGAAATGTAGCACTACTCTCTGATCTTGAGGAACCAAAAGGTAAGCACCAAGTAAAAACAGGTGATGACACCAAGCACTCAGTAGTTAAATTTGGAAATGGTAAGACTTGTGATGGAAATCAGAACTTTTTGAGTAGGGTACTCTATGTACCAACCATTATAAAAAATCTGATGAGTGTTGGACAAAT
Organism: Ceratopteris richardii; assembly: GCA_020310875.1. NCBI lineage: Eukaryota > Viridiplantae > Streptophyta > Polypodiopsida > Polypodiales > Pteridaceae > Ceratopteris > Ceratopteris richardii. The sequence continues at coordinate 744,366 of CM035427.1, forward strand.
TGTGGAGAAAGGTTTGCAGGTTAGATTCAACGAAGTTAGAGCATTTGTGGAGGATCCTAAGCAGGGTTTCAAGAGGATTTCTAAAGGAGAAAAATCATGTAGAATTTCCACTTTTGAGCTAGAAGACACAAAGAATATTGCACTACACATTTATAAAGATCAAACACTTTCAGAGCTTGAGATTTGGCACAAAAGATTAGGGCATGTAGGAGAAAGAACCTTGAAACAGATATGAAGGGATCAGTGTGTTATTGGAATACCCAATGTTTCCAAACAACACATGATATATAAATGCAGTGCTTCTCAATTTGGGAAGTCTCACAGGTTACCCTTCTCAAGGAAAGGCTACATGCATGAGGACTACCTAGAACTTGTACACACAGATGTATAGGGACCAAGCAAAGACCCCTCAATCTCAGGCTGAAGGTACTATGTATCTTTTATTGATGATTATAGCAGATGGACTGTATTGTACTTCATGAAGCATAAGGATGAAGTATTTAATTGCTTTAAAAAATATCTTGCACTAGTTGAAATCAGATAAGAAAGAACTTGAAGAAACTAAGGTCAGATGGAGGAGGTGAGTACTTCTCCAATGAGTTTGAAGACTTCTGGCAGCGAGGCATCAAAAGAGAAACCACCACAAGGTATACTCCTGAACAAAATGGGGTAGCTAAGAGAAGAAATAGGTTGATTGTTGAGACAACTAGGTCTATGTTGAATGAAAAAAAGTTACCTAACTAGCTATGGGCAGAGAGTGTTTCCACTGCCAGTTATCTCATAAATAGGTTATTCTCTAAGTCCCTTGATGGGATGACACCCTATGAAGCATTGCATGGTAAGAGACCTTCACTTGACCATTGCAGTGTTGGAGCAAGTCTATGACAAGCCTAAGTATTGGCTTGAGTCCCACAAAGTCCTAGAAAAAGCCTTAAAATGAAGACTATGTAAAGTTCACTTGTGAACTACCTCTTGTAACTTTTGAAGAGTTTACTTAATGTAAAAGTAAGAGAATCTTAAGTGGTTGAGTCCACTTGATCAAGAATGGAAAGAGGAGCCACGAATTCATGATTTGTGGTAGGTAGAGAATCAAATCAATCATTGATTGATTGGAGAGTGATTGAGGGAAGTTAGCCTCCCAAACTCAACTATAAATAGATGGCAGTTTTAGTCGTGGTTAGAGAGACCTATGTGAAGACCTCCAAGAGCTGAGCTTTATGCCATATCAAGGTGTGATTACAACTCATCTTGTCAGAGCCATTGCTCAGTGGTTACGTATCCAAATTTAGTGATTTAAAGCTTGTTGGATTTACCGTACTGTTTACTATAAGCATACAAATTTTCATAATCATTGGAATTCGACATTTTGCGTTATGGTGATTTTTCTGCTCACTGGTCTATTTCTGTAGCAGCCCGTGAAAATCGGGATGATGTCATCACTTGTTAAAACTCATTCTCAGTGTGTGCTTTGTTATTTTTGATGAGATTACTCTTGAAAGTTAGCTCTTTAAGCTAACTAGACGTCCCCAAGAGGAATTAAGCTAATTGCTGCTGTGCTCAGAGAATTATGTAAAACACTGGACAGGTGTATGAACCAAGAATAGCAAGTTTTCACCTCTGAGCTAACTCCAACTTATCTGTTTTGATCTATCTTTTTGGGAGTGATCTTCCAAGGTACATAGGGTGTCTAATACATCCATTGGCAAGCTAAAAGGGCCCACCAGCTACTCCTGGAGTTCATTTGGCTGGTGTAGATCAAGGATTTTGCAACACCTCTTCATCTTCAAACACATACTTATCCATCTCTTCATAGTGGTATCAGAGCAAGGTTGGACAACATGGCAGATGGATTTCCTTCATCAATTGACAAATTAGACAGAGGTAAATACTCAGCTTGGTCATTAAGAATGGAAGCCTATCTCCAAGGTAGAAGTTTATATAGTTATGTGGCTGGAGATGAAGTTATGCCAAGTTTCAGGAACAAAAGTCAACCAACACAAGAAGAGCAAGAAAGATTGAGCACATGGTGCTCCAAGGATGCACTTGCAAGGTCTTATCTCCTCAACTCTATCTCAGATTTTTTGTTGCCTCACATTAGAAGTTGTAAAACATCTCAGGAAGTGTGGGATGCACTTGAAGCTTTCTTTTCTTCAAGTACCAAAGCTAGGAAGCATCAACTATGGCTGGAGTTCACAACTCTCAAGAAGGCTCCCAAACAAAATGTGACTGATTTTGTCACAAAGCTCAAGGACATAGCGGATCAGTTGGGAAGCATTGGAGAGGTAATAGATGAAGAGCAAATTGTAAGGCAGGTCATCAATGGCTTGAAGGCAGATGATAAGTGGGAAGCATTCACCACAGCTATGGATTTGTACATGGACATGCATGTACCTGATTTCAACACACTCATTGGACAACTACTTACTCAAGAGGCAAAGCTTATCAAAAATGGAGAAAGCTCTAAAGGTAATCAATCTTCAGCTTTATACACGGATAAAAGCAAGTCTAAAGATAACAAAGGAAAGGCAAAGAAAGTGGATGATGAAGCAGGTACATATCAAGCTAACTATGCAGGTAGAGGAAGACATGGCAGAGGTAGAGGAAGAGGAGGTAGACAAGGCAGGGGGAGATCCCAAGACTCCAACTCATGTTCTATTTGTGGATTAACTAATCATACAACTGAAAATTGCTTTAGGAATTCCAGGAATCAAAGAGGAAGAGGATACAATAGAGGAAGTTATGGCTACTCAAGAGGAAGGTTCAACAATTACCATGGCAACTACAACAACTACAATCATTCAAACTATCAAGGAGGCTACAAAGGAAAGAGAGACTACAATAACTACACAGAAGACTCAAACAAAGAGGATTCATTATTGATCATGAACATGGCTATGCCACAAGGTAAATCTGATGAGCATGTTTTCTACATAGATTTAGGTTGTTCAAATCATGTGGCAAGAAATGTGGCACTCCTATCAGATTTAGAAGATCCAAGGAATAAGCATGAGGTACAAACAGGAGATGATACAAAACATCCTGTGGAGAAAATAGGCAATGTCAAAGCACCTGATGGAAACATCAACCTACTCAGTAAGGTACTCTATGTCCCTACCATTACAAAGAATTTGATAAGTGTTGGGCAGATAGTAGAGAAAGGGTTGCAAGTCAGGTTCACAAAAGCAAGAGCATTTGTTGAAGATCCAAGTCAAGGATTCAGAAGAATTGCAAAAGGTGAAAAGACAGGTAGATTGTTCACATTTGAATTACAGGACACTAGAAACATTGCTCTCTTTAATTATGGTAGTCAGACACTCATAGAATTGGAAGTATGGCACAAAAGGTTACCACATATTGGTGAAAGGTCATTAAAGCAAATCTGCAGGGACCAAAGTGTACTTGGACTTCCTAATTTGTCAAAACAACATATGATTTATAAGTGCAGTGCATGTCAATTTGGAAAGTCTCACAGGTTACCATTCATGAAGAAAGGTTATATGCACGGAGATCTCTTGGAGTTGGTTCATACAGATGTATGGGGACCTAGCAAGGAAGCTTCAATATCTTGATCAAGGTATTATGTTTCCTTTATTGATGATTGCAGTAGATGGACTATCCTATTCTTTATGAAACACAAAGATGAAGTTTTTTCATGTTTCAAAAGATATTTGGCTCTTGTGGAGAATCAAACAGGTAAATCACTAAAAAGGCTAAGGTCAGATGGAGGGGGAGAATATTTCTCCCATGAGTTTGATTCTTTTCTTCAAGAAAGAGGAATCAAAAGAGAGGTAACTACAAGGTACACTCCTGAGCAAAATGGAGTGGCAGAAAGGAGGAATAGGACGATTGTTGAAGCTGCAAGGTCTATGTTAAATGAAAAGCATTTACCTAATTACTTATGGGCTGAGGCTGTATCTACAGCCACTTACTTGATTAACAGGTTGCCTTCAAAATCCCTTGATGGGATGACTCCATATGAGGCTTGGAATGGAAGAAGACCAAGCTTAGATCATTGTAAAATTTTTGGATGTATTGCTTTTGCTCATGTTCCTTCACAGGTTAGAGGCAAGATGGATCCAAAGGCAGAAAGGTGTGTATTTATTGGATATGACAACAATCAAAAGGGCTACAGGTTATACAACCCTACCAACAAAGGATTCTTGGTAAGGAGAGATGTAGTTTTTGATGAGAACAATTCATGGTATGAAGATTCATGCAGGAAGGTCAATTTACCATATGATCTTGAAGAAGATTTTCCAAAGCTTGGTAGAGAACAACCAAAGATTGAAGAACAAGACACCTCGGAGGATGATGAAGAATCTCAGATGGAAAAGATCAAAGCATGGAAGTCTAAAGGTAAAGCAAAATTGCAAGAACTTGGACATGAGGCAGAATCATCACATCATGGCCTAAGAAGATCTATGAGGGAAAAGAAAAAACCAGAAAGGTATGGGTTTGACACCTCATTAGTAACTAAACATTCTATCTACATAGCACAGGACATAAACCAAGAGGAGCCATCATCATTTGAAGAGGCCAAAGCAAAAACAGAATGGAAGCATGCAATGAAGGAAGAGATTGAAGCACTTGAGGAAAACAACACTTGGGATTTGGTGCCCAAGACTTCATCCATGAAGGTAATAGGCTCAAGATGGGTCTATAAACTCAAGAAGAATTCTGATGGTTCAATTAACAGGTATAAGGCAAGGCTTGTGGAAAAAGGCTTTGCACAAACTCAGGGAATTGATTATGAGGAGACTTTCTCTCCTGTGGCAAAGATGCCTACTATTAGGGTTTTGCTTAGTATTGCCTCTTCCAAGAATTGGAAGATACTTCAACTAGATGTAAAGAATGCATTCTTGAATGGTTGGATAACAGAAGAGGTATATATGGCACAACCGCCTGGTTTTGAGAATCAAGTTTATCCTGATTATGTGTGTAAACTTAACAAAGCATTGTATGGTCTCAAGCAAGCTCCAAGAGCTTGGAATTTCAGGCTTGTTTCATTCTTGCAGGACAAAGGCTTTCAACCAAGCAAGGCAGATCTTTCACTCTTTATTAAAAAGAGTAATTCCGAGGTCATCTATCTATGTGTATATGTAGATGATATTATATTGACAGGAAATGATGCAGATGGTATGAAGAAGATCAAAGATCAGATGAGAGAAGAGTTCAAGATAAGTGATTTGGGTTCACTTACCTACTTCCTAGGTTTGGAAGTTGTCTACAAAGATCATGGTTTGTTTCTCACTCAAAGGAAGTACATTAAGGACATGTTGGCAAAATTCAAGATGCAAGATTGTAAGATTGCAGGTACTCCAATGGAGGTCAATCACAAATTGAGCTCACATGAAGGTGAACTCATAGAGGACATCACATCATATCAAAGTCTAGTGGGTAGTCTCAACTATGCCACATTGACAAGAGTAGATATATGTTACAGTGTGAGTGTGCTAAGTCAGTTTATGCACACACCAAGGAAACCACATATGGATGCTGCCAAAAGGATTCTCAAGTATCTCAAAGGAACCATAAATGAAGGACTTTATTATCCTTATGTATCTGATTTAGGTTTGAAGCTATTTTCTGATGCAGATTGGGCTGGCTCCAAGGAAGACAGAAGGAGCACTTCAGGTTATCTTACCTTTGTAGGTTCAAAGCTTATTTCATGGTCATCCAAGAAGCAACCCACAGTTGCTCTCTCTTCTACTGAAGCTGAATATAGAGGTCTTGCCATAGCTACACAAGAAGCTATGTGGATGAAGACATTATTCAAAGATCTTGGATTGGAGTTTGGAACTCCAACTATTTTTGGTGACAATATGAGTTCTATTCACTTGGCTGCTAATCCTATTTTTCATGTAAGGACTAAACATATTGAAGTTCATTATCACTATGTACGAGAGAATGTTCTAAGCAAAGAGATTCAAATATCATATGTGTCCACTCATCAACAATGTGCAGATATTCTAACCAAAGCATTGGATGGTACAAAGCTTTGCAAATTCAAGGCTATGATTGGTTTGCAGGTAATCTTGGAAGATTGAAGACCTCAAGCATACTTGGCTTGAGGGGGAGCTGTTGGAGCAAGTCTATGACAAGCCTAAGTATTGGCTTGAGTCCCACAAAGTCCTAGAAAAAGCCTTAAAATGAAGACTATGTAAAGTTCACTTGTGAACTACCTCTTGTAACTTTTGAAGAGTTTACTTAATGTAAAAGTAAGAGAATCTTAAGTGGTTGAGTCCACTTGATCAAGAATGGAAAGAGGAGCCACGAATTCGTGATTTGTGGTAGGTAGAGAATCAAATCAATCATTGATTGATTGGAGAGTGATTGAGGGAAGTTAGCCTCCCAAACTCAACTATAAATAGATGGCAGTTTTAGTCGTGGTTAGAGAGACCTATGTGAAGACCTCCAAGAGCTGCGCTTTATGCCATATCAAGGTGTGATTACAAGGCACACATATGTATCAGTAAGTCATTGTATTTTACAAGCAATATACTTTCATTTTCATGATTATTTGAGTTCATCTTTCCATGTTCTTGTGAAGTGTACTACTCACTGCCATTACTCTCAGTTTTTCTCAGTCAGCTTGCAGAGATGTTTTCTCTGAGCTTGGTGCATCATTTTCAGTGATTTAACTTGGTAAAGTTAGCCCTATACGTCTACTATATGCTCATAAATTTTCATGTCATTTGGATGTTGCAATCTTCAGTTATGTTCATTTGAAGTCAACGGGGTCTGTTCATCTTCACCTCTCTGTCAGGTACCCGACTTTTTCACTCATCTTGTCAGAGCCATTGCGCAGTGGTTACTTATCCAAATTCAGTGATTTAAAGCTTGTTGGATTTACTTACTGTCTAGTATAACCATACAAATTTTCATAATCATTGGAGTGCTACATTTTGAGTTATGGTGATTTTTCGGCTCACTGGTCTATTTCTGTAGCAGCCCGTGAAAATCGGGATGATGTCATCACTTGTTAAAACTCATTCTCAGTGTGTGCTTTGTTATTTTTGATGAGCTTACTCTTGAAAGTTAGCTCTTTAAGCTAACTAGACTTCCCCAAGAGTAATTAAGCTAATTGCTGCTGTGCTCAGAGAATTATGTAAAACACTGGACAGGTGTATGAACCAAGAATAGCAAGTTTTCACCTTTGAGCTAACTCCAACTTATCTGTTTTGATCTATCTTTTTGAGAGTGATCTTCCAAGGTACATAGGGTGTCTAATACATCCATTGGCAAGCTAAAAGGGCCCACCATCTACTCCTGGAGTTCATTTGGCTGGTGTAGATCAAGGATTTTGCAACACCTCTTCATCTTCAAACACATACTTATCCATCTCTTCACATGCAGGATATTTGGATGTGTAGCATATGTACACATTCCTTCTCAGATAAGAGGTAAGCTAGATGCTAAGGCTGAGAAGTGCATCTTTATTGGATATGATCTAAATAAAAAAGGGTACAGGTTTTACAACCCTTCCAATAAGGGATTCATGGTTAGTAGAGATGTTTTCTTTGATGAAAATGATTCTTGGTATGAGAATGACTGATGGAAGTTTAAACTACCCTATGACTTGGAAGAGGAGTTTCCAAGTCTTGCTAAGGAGGAACCTACTCAGAATGAAGACTCAACTTCAGATGATGAAGATGTTATCAACCTTGAAGAGTTCAAGGCATGGAATTCCAAGGGCAAAGTCAAAATGAAGAAGCTTGAAGATATACTTGAATCTTCAAATCAGTCGATCACAAGATCACAAAGAGAGAGTAAAAAACCTATCAGATATGGGTATGATAAATCTCTTGTTACTAAACACTCTGTTTATCTTTCCAAAGATTTGTCAATTAAAGAACCAAGATCATATGAAGAAGCCATAACCAAGACAGAATGGAAACAAGCTATGGATGAGGAGATTGAAGCACTCAAGGAAAGTGACACATAGGAACTAGTACCAAAGAAGGACTCCATGAAGGTAATAGGATCCAGATGGATCTATAAACTTAAAAGAAATTCTGATGGGTCAATTAATAGGTATAAAGCCAGATTGGTAGCCAAGGGTTTTGCACAAACCCAAGGCATTGACTATGAAGAGACATTCTCTCCTATGGCCAAGATGTCAACCATCAGAGTGTTGGTGAGTGTAGTTGCATCAAAAAATTGGAACATGTATCAATTGGATGTCAAAAAAGCTTTCTTGAATGGATGGATTCTAGAGGAGGTATATATGTCACAACCTCCTGGCTATGAGGACCCTAATAAGGTAACATATGTATGCAAATTGAATAAAGTTCTATATGGATTGAAGCAGGCACCTAGGGCATGGAATCACAGGCTAACCACATATCTCCTAGACCAAGGATTTGTCATGAGCAAGGCAGACACTTCTTTATTCATCAAGAGAAGTAATTCAGAGGTAATATACCTATGTGTTTATGTTGATGACATCATACTTATAGGTAATGATGTGAATGGAATCAGACAAATCAAGAGCCAAATGATGAAGGAGTTCAAGATCAATGATCTTGGTCTACTTAAGTATTTTCTTGGGCTTGAGTTAGTTTATACTAACTCTGGAATATACATTACTCAGAAAACGTACCTACAGGATATGTTGAAGAAGTTTCACTTGCAGGATGCCAAAGTCGCAAGTACTCCAATGGAGGTAAACCTAAAACTAAGTGCCCATGAAGGTGATGAAATTAATGACATTACAGGTTATCAAAGTATGGTGGGTAGCTTGAACTATGCTACCTTAACAAGGATAGACATTGCATATGAAGTTAGTGTGCTAAGTCAATTTATGCACAAGCCAAGGATACCTCACTTAGAAGCTGCTAAGAGAATATTAAAGTATCTCAAGGGTACACAAAATCATGGTTTGTATTTCCCTTACACTTCAGACATTGATATCAAGATCCATTCAGATGCAGATTGGGCAGGATGCAAGGATGATAGAAAAAGCACTTCAGGATATATTTCATTTGCCGGTGATAAGCCAATATCATGGTCTTCAAAGAAGCAACCTACTGTTGCTTTGTCTTCTACATAAGCAGAGTATAGAGGACTGGCTAACGCCACACAAGAAGCCATATGGATCAAGCTATTGTATACAGAATTGGGTTTATATACTAGGTCATCAATAATCTTTGGAGACAATACAAGCTCACTTCACCTTGCAACCAATTCTATCTATCATGCTAGGACCAAACATATAGATATCCATTACGATTATGTGAGAGAGAAGTTATTAAACAAGGAAATTCAACTAACCTATGTATCAACCAACATGCAATGTGCAGATTTGTTGACTAAAGCTTTGGATGGAACCAAACTTTGCAGGTTCAAAGCAATGATTGGATTGCAGGATATACATGAAGATTGAAGATGAAGAAGAAGCCAAACTGTTTGGCTTGAGGGGGAGCTGTTGGTGTAATTCACAAGCCTACACATTTGTCTTGATGGATACATTGAAGTCCATACACATATGGAGAAGCATAGGAACTATTGCTAGTGGTTAATTACCACTTTACTTCTTTGTAAAAGTCAGATTTGACTTGGAATCTTTGTAAACACCCACCAAAAGAGATTCGTGGAAAAAGGTATATTTGATTGATGTAATATCTCCTAGCATATAGGTGCTTGATCATAGGGAGCCAAAAGTTTGAATTTGAATTCAAATTTTTACTCAATCATTATAAAAGAGATCATCAAAAAGTCGTGGCTAAGACTCATCATTCTCGAGCTCATTACTGTCAATTCTGTGTGTGTGGGAGTCCTACACTCTAGCCCACACCTATCTACACCATTAGCCAATGATCTTCATGCCAATGGATTTGTATACAAGTGTTTATTAATGCATATATCTTCATTGTTCATTTCTCAGTTCTCTGTCATAGTACTTGAAAGTCTGTCAACTTGTGGAGAGCATATCCCAGTCATTTCTTCACCAAATTCAAATATCTAAAGCTTGTTGGATTCAGCTGTAAGTTGTCTACATACTATCAAAATTTGAGGAGATTTTATTCAGCCATTTAAGAGAAACCCTCGTCGAGGTGATCACTGATCAAAGTCTGCTACAGTCCTAGAAAATCACGGGTAAAGGTTTACTTGCTAAATTGATTTATCTTAGCATAGTTAATCTTTCTACACCATTCCACTTGGAATAGTTAGCTTGCTAAGCTACGTAGATACCCCTAAAAGGAATTTTTCCAATTCCTACTGTGCTGGTCATACTGAACAAAAGTTCAAGTAGATGTGAAGACTAAAATAGAAGGTTTTCTTGAGATCTTCAAGTCCAAAGTTATCTGTTTTGATTTAACCTTTACACACATAATTTCCAAAGTACATAGGTCATTTTATGGTGTCATTGGAAAGCTAAGGAATTCCACTTATCAACTCTGAAGTATCAAAGGGCTGGTACAAAGTAGGATTTGGCAGTACCTACTCAATCTCTTGGAGTGTCCATCCATCTTTCCCAACATCACGGATGCAAGGTGTGATGTTATTAAAAAGGGTTCTGTCTTCAGACCGTTGGGAATCCCCATGGGATTTGAGATCACAAATGAACAGAGATGGAATTGGGTTTTAGAGAAATTCAGAGCTAAAATATTCAAGTGGATGGACATGCAGTCTAATCTTTCCCAAAGGTCCTTTGTATTGAAACATTATATTCTTCCATGTGTGACTTATTTTTTGGCTTGTTGGCAGCCTACCAAAAAGCAGTTGTCTCAGGCCATCTCTCTTGCTAGGAGATTCTTTTGGGTTGGGAACAAAATTCCTAAAGTTTCTTGGAGGACTTGCTGTATGAAAAAGTCTGAAGGGGGGCTTGGTCTTATTTGCCCTACCAAGATGGCCACTCAGATGGCTGCCAAGTGGATTCTCAGAGCTATCTCTATTGATGATTTTTGGGCCTGTTCGATCAAAAGAAACATAAATAAATTTTGTCTTAAGAACAATAAAAGCTGGTCTAACTTCAATCTTTGGGATATTCTTATTTCTCCTGCTAGGTTTGTGTCTAAAGGAAGTTCTCTTGTTTGTAATTTTTGAAATGCCTGGATGAAGGTCAAAGAGAACTATAAGCTGCTTGTGTGGTGTTTTTCTAATTATTCCTTCCTGATGCAGGATTCCTTATGGATTGGTTGGTTTGAGTCTCCTAAGATTACCACTCTCCCCATTAGATGGAATAAATGTAATAAGTTGGGGTTTTTTAACTGGCAGGATCTGTACAGAGATGGAAGTTTGATTGATGATTACATTATAATGAATTTTGATACCTTGTCCTTTGCCTGTAAGCAGATTTTAAAAGATAAAAGGAACAAGCTGTTGTCTCTCATTGGGCCTCACTTGTGAAGACTATTAACATCTCTGAGGTGGCTCAAGACATGTACAACAATTATAAACATGCTCAAATCAACATCAGACTCACTACTGGCAGTTTGAACAAGAAGTGGAATCTGTCCTGGTCTACTCATCAATGGAGCTATAGATTTCAGTGTATTTGGTCTCCTCAAATTGACAACAAGCACTCTCGTTTGTTGTGGTTGATTTTTCATAAGGAAATCTGGACTGATAGCAAAGCTAGACAATATAAAATTGATGCTGGTCTTTGTCACCATTGTGGTATGGAAGAAGATTTAGAGCATCTCTTCTTCAAATGCAGGGTTTCCTCCAGATTTTGGAAGGTCATTTATCTTTATTGTAACACTTATGGGTTGAAGGTTCCTGGATCAAGAGAAATTCTCATTAGTGAAGTTAACAAGATGGATATTGTACTCTAGCAGCTCATAAGGGCTAAAATCCTTTGGTCTATCTAGAAGAATAGGAACAATAACATTTATGAAAAAAATTGTAAAGACTTCTTATTCCCCTGTTTGTTGGGGATTAAGAGACTTCTCGACAAGTGCATGAAGGCTGTTAGCGGTGAACCAGCTAAAGAATCTAGTCCTTTTGAGATCCTCAAGAAGTATCCTTGTAATAGGTGGAGAGATAAACTCTCACAGTTCCCTTCTTCTATCAGAACCAATATGTCCATCTTTATTCAGATGTATATTCAAAATATGTTGTAACTTGCCCTGATCAAGGTGATCATCTTGTGCTTTGAGAGTTTGCTGAGGGGACTTTTCTCTTGCTTTAGTCTCTTTGACCTAGGGTTTTCTCCCATTCCTTTGGGATCTATGTTGTAATTTTTTCTTGACCGCATCAATTTTATATTTTCTATTTCTGCTAAAAAATAAACAAAAATGAGATAGTAGCTATTTCTATTTTCATATTTTTATGTGCCACCGACTGCATCTGTCTTTTATCTATTTCACCCTCTCTCTCTTTCTCTCTCTCCACGATCCTTTCTTTAGACTGGCACTGCCATGTTCCTCTCTCTCTCTCTCTCTCTCTCTCTCTCTCTCTCTCCTCTGAACATTTTTGCGTGCTATCCATTTTGCTTGTCCCATCTCTCTCTCTCTACCCTTCTTTTTAGTGTGGTGGCATCATCATCTCTCTCTCTCTCTATCTATCTCAACCACCCGATTCTCCCTCCGACAGCAAGCTCCAATGCACACTTCATCGTGTAGAGACACCACGACCCACACAACTCACTCTCCCCATGCCCAATCTATCTGCATTGCCGCCAGGAGCCTTTGTCGATGATCGTCCCTCTCTCTGTCCCTCTCTTTCTCTCAGTATGTGCATTACAAGCGTTACAACTTACAAGCAGCTCAGAGGCCCGTGATTCTCTATCCCTCTCTCTACGTGGTAGTACAGCTGCCAGCTAGCCAATTTCCCATCGACTCCTCTCTGTGAAGCACTTCCACAGTGCCGCCTTAATCTCCTTATGCATCTCTGCCGCCTTCGGGCCATCTCTCTCTCCTCACTCATTGGCACGGCAATCCCTCCATGTTGGTGTGCACAACTGTCAGCATCGTCCTACTCATCAACAATTTGAGTCTCTCTCTTTAACAGACGTAGCAGTCGACATTTTCTTAGCATGATCTATCATGAGTTTTCAACTGCACATCACCATCTCTTGGTTGGGGAGGAACAGGTGGCGAATGCTTCCTTCCAAACTTCAACAATTTCTTGATGGATGAAGGGGAGAGAGAAAGAATTTGAGCATGCATGAAACAAAAGAGCCTTATGGGTTTTGGTGAGAGGTTGGAATGAGATAATGTTCGGGTAGTGATCAAAGATCGAAAGATCAGTGTGTTGTAAGAGAGAAGGAGAGCCCCAATGATGAATAATGCTCTAAGAAATGTAGCTTCTATTCATTCTAGCTTTCCTCAAGTCCTGACGCCATTACAGATTTGAAGCCATTTGAAATTTTGAATTTGACCAGATCCAAGTCTAGTTTGGTTTTGGCCTAAGTTTCTTTCTCATGACTGTCGGTGACACGACCCTTGTTGTTCCATCTGTCTGCATGGTCCTCCACCATGTTGAATTCATGGAAAATTAGCACGTTGTCAGGGAGCAAGTCAAAGGAGTCCCAGGTGTCCAATCTCTCCAACTCCCCATTTAGAACATACATAGAAACTAATGTGAATCAAAAGGGAGAACCAAAGCAAATGACAATCCATCGATGGCACTGATCTTTAGTGGAGTTCTCAAGCTTTTCAAACCATAATTGATTTATACCAATTACCATCCCACCAACCCCTAGGGATGTGACATCAAAATCCAACTATGAGACATTTCTAAGACGTTTCAAGAGGTTTGGTCTATTGAAATATCAAGGTCAACATGTGATGATCGCGGATGACACATATCAATTTTTCATTTCTTTGACATGTAGAGTGGTCACGTCAATATATGTCAGGGATACTTCATTGAGCTTTAATAGATTTATCCACCAAGAGCTATGCCACATTTATTTCTTGCTAGCTCACTCATTCAGGGACATTTGGTTTTTCCTTATGTACTATTCTTTATATATTGCACTTATTGTATTGTTATTACTCGGTCATTCTTGTACATTCCTTTTATGTAATAGAAGAAGAAGAAGAAGATCATTCTTCCTTGCCTCAATCTGTGTGTGCTTCTCTTTGATTATGAGAGTATGTGTGTGTGAGCTCTCTTTCTTATCTCCTTCCTCGTGACATGGTATTAGAGCCAATGTGGTTGTAGAGAGCTCATGGAGAAGGTCGATGTTGAAGAGTACGTGAGATGGCATAGAGAAAGCACAATTTAGGAGCGACCTCAGATTGCCATCTCGACCTCTGTTTTGAGCCCGCAAGATGGGGCCCAAAAGAAAATTAGGTCAGATTGCAAAACTCTAACTTTTTTCTTATTTGAAAATGTTCATATATTCTAGATCCGAAATTTCAAGCCATTTCGTGTATAGTTGATACACAAAAATTGTGGTTTTTTTAGATCAAATTGTCACATCATAGTGCGACAATGTTCAAGAAGAAGTGTTGCTTATAGTGTTTTGCAATGTTGTGAATTGCTACAAAAATGGAAAACCTAGATGGAATGAGTCATCTTATGAGCGATAAGCTAGACAAGAAGAACTTTCATGCTTGAAGATTCCGAATGAAAAAATTCCTTATAGGAAAAGGCTATAGGAAGTACATGGAAGGAACTTGTTAGCATACAAGATAGCATGATTGGGCACATACAGGATGTGAAGACTCCAAAAGAGGCTTGGAACAATCTGGTCATATTGTATGAGACCAATACAAAGGCACAAAAATTGCAACTCAGGAACAAGCTACATACACTAGAGAAAAAGGGCATGTCGGTAAGTGACTACACCCTGAAAATCAAAAGCATAAGTGAGTGACTTGCATCTATTGGCATGAATGTAGATTATGATCATAAGGTGGAAGTATGCCTTTGTAGTTTAGGAGCTCCATATAAAAAGTTGGGAACATTTATTTAGACTAGAAAAAATATTTCAATTTTTGTTGATCTAGTATCCATGTTCATTATTAAAGAAAAGAATCTTGGTGAGGACTCCAACTCCCAAGGAAAACCTAGTTATGAGGAGGTATTCTACTCTAGTAGAGGAAGAGGCAGAGGTAGAGGCTTCGGAAGTGGAAGCGGCCACAATAACCAAAACCAAGGTCAACAACAAAATCATGCAGGAGGTAGATGATAGTTTCAATGTAGGGGGAGCCAAAGAGAATGTAGAAATTTCTGAAGAAATCAGTCAGGTAATGACAGTAAAGGATATTGGAATTGTTGTAAACTTGAACACTTTGAATGTGATTGTAGGTTGAAGAATCGAAATAAGAGAAGGCAACAAAACAACTATGCATCCACAAGTGTAGATGATTTTGAGAATCTATTAGTGGTTCAACATCACATGATGAATAAGATGTATGCTAATGTTTCAACATTAAATGGTAATGTTTTGTATGTTGATTCAGGTGCTTCAAATCACATGACCAATCATGTGGAAAAAAAGTGGGTTGGATGTTCATCTTAAATGTGGAAATTCCTTAAATTTATTGCCAAAGGAAACAAAGTGGGTTGGATGTTCATCTTAAATGTGGAAATTCCTTAAATGAATGCACTGATGTTTGCAAAAGGTGTAGGAGTTATTGCTGATATAGAGATTTGGCATAAATGAATTGGACATGCAAACTTGCAAAGGTTGAAATTGATGCAGTCAAAGGAGATTATCAATGGACTACCACATTTCAAAGTTGTAGAAATCCAAAAGGTATGTGCAACACCTCAATTTGTTAAATAGCCTAGAGCATCATTTTTTCATGACAAGCATGTTAGTGAGAATGTACTAGAAATAGTACATACAGATGTTTGGGCTCTTGCAAAGACCACATCTATGGGAAGTTGCAGGTCTTATGTTACTTTCATAGATGATCATACACGAAAAGTATGGATATACTTCATGAAAGAGAAGAGTGAGGTGTTCACTCACTTCCAAAATTTTAAGGCCATGGTGGAAAAGTAGACAAGAAAGTATATTCAGACATTAAGGTCTGATGAAGGAGGTGAATACATGTCAAATGAGTTTTGCAGCTTTCTTAAAAATCATGGAATTCGACGTCAAATTTCATGTAGGTACACACCATAATAGAATGGTGTTGTTGAATGAAAAAATAGACATATTGCAAAAATAGAAAGAGCTTTGATGGATGAGAAGAATATGCCTCGTTGTTATTGGGAACAAGCTATGCATACTATTGTATACATCATGAACAAAAATCTTACTGTTGTTGTACATCAAGTTACACCTGAAGAAAAGTTTCAAGGTAAAAAGCGAAACTTATCACATTGAAATTATTTGGTTATATTGCATATGTACATATTCCAGATGAGTTGAAGAAAAAGTTTGATCCAAAAGCAAAAAGAAAATGTATCTTCATTGGGTAATCCATGTTAAGATATCAAGCTCAACATGTGATGATCTAGTAGGATGCATGTACCAGTTTTTCATTTCTCTAGCATGTATAGTGGTCATACAGGTATATGTCAGGGATACTTCATTGGGCTTCATTAGATTTATCTACCAAGAGTGATGGCACATTTGTTCCTTGCCAGCTCACTCATTTGTGCACATTAGGTTTTTCCTTATGTAGTGATCTTTATATATTGAACTTGTTGTATTCTTGTTTTTAGGTCATTCTTGTACATTCATTTTTATGTAATAGAAGAAGAAGAAGAAGATCATTCTTCCTTGCCTCAATTTGTGTGTGTGCTTCTCCTTGAGAGTGGGAGTGTGTGTGTGAGCTCTCTTCCTTATCTCCTTCCTCATGACAGGGTATCAGAGCTCGCGTGGCTATAGAGAGCTCGTGGAGAAGGCGACGGTGAAGAGTATGCAGCAAGGCATGGAGAAACTGCAATTCACAAACCACCTCCATTTGCTACAGAAAATGATGTGAAGGTAGAAGACCTCAAAATATTATTGTGAGTTAGCCCTTTAGGGTCACTCATTTTTTTCAGATTGAAGTTTCAGAGCCATCTCAACCTCCGTTTCGAGCCACAAGGTGGGGCGTGCAAAAAAATCAAGTCAGTTTCAAAAATTGTAACTGACGTTGTGTTTGACACTCAAATATTCTAGATCTAGAATTTCAAGCGATTCCATGTAGTGTTGACACACGGAAACTATGTTTTTCTAAGATCGAACTGTCACGTTATGGTGTGATAGCATTCAAGCAGAAGCACTGCTTGTAGTGTTTTGCAGTGTTGTGAGTTACTGCAAAAATGGAAAACAGAGATGGAATGATTCAACTTATGAGCGATAAGCTAGACAAGAACAACTTCCATGCTTGGAGATTTAGAATGACAAATTTTGTGATGGGAAAAGGCTACTTGAAGTATATCGAAGGAGAGAATGAAAATGCTCCACAGTTACCAGAAAGAAATCGGACTATAGATGAGTTAAGAGAATATGAGGAATGGAATCAAAGAGCACAAAAGATAATGTACTGGCTATCTCTTAGCATACATGATAGCATGATTGGACACATATAGGATGCCAAGACTCCAAAAGAGGCTTGGAACAATTTGGTCACATTGTATGAGACCAATACAAAGGCACAGAAATTGCAACTCAAGAACGAGTTGCATACGTTGGAGAAGAAGAGCATGTCGGTAAGTGACTACACCTTGAAAATCAAAATCATATGTGAGTCACTTGCATCTATTGGAGTGAATGTAGATGATGATGATGATAAGGTGAAAGTGTGTCTTCATGGTTTAGGAGCTGCATATAAGTAGTTTAGAACTTCTAGACTAGGGAAAATATTTTGAATTTTGCTTATCTGGTATCTATGCTGATTATTGAAGAAAATAATCTTGGTGAGGATTCAAGCTCCCAAAGAAGATCTAGTTCTGAGAAAGTATTCTACTTTGGTAGATGAAGAGGCAGAGGTAGAGGTTTTGGAAGTGGAAGAGGAAATAGTAACCAAGACCAAAGTGAACAACAGAATCATGCAAGAGGAAGAGGACAGTTTTGAGGCAGGGGGAGCCAGAGAGGCCGCAGAAATGTCCAAAGAAATGATTCACGTAATGGCAGTAAAGGATGTTGGAATTGTGGTAAACCTAGACACTTTGAATTTGATTGCAAGTTGAAGAATCAAAATAACAAAAGGCAGTAGAATAACTATGCATCCACAAGTGCAGATGATTCTAAGAATTTGTTCATGGTTCAACATCACATGATGAATACGATGTCTGATGGTGTTTCAAAATCAAATGATAATTTTTGGTATGTTGATTCAGGTGCTTCAAATCACATGACCAGTCATTTAGAACTTTGCAAAAATTTCGAGTTCCTGGATATGTTGAAACATGTGATGATACATCACATCCTACTGAGCATACAAGAAACATAACACTATCGATGGAGGATGGAAATGTAAAACATCTTGCTGATGTGGTGCATGTTTTAAATATAACAAAGAATCTCGTTTTTGTTGGACAAATGGTTGACCAAGGATTACAAATTAAGTTCAATGTTGATGGATTATATGTAGAAGAGTACAAGTAGGATGGAGGATTGGTTGCCAAAGGAAACAAAGTGGGTAGGATGTTCACCGTAAATGTGAAGATTCATGAAATGAATGCAGTCATGTTTGCAAAAGGTGTAGGAGTCATTACAGATATAGAGATGGGGCACAAACGGATTGGACATGCAAACTTGGAGAGGCTGCAATTGATGCAATCAAAGGAGATTGTCCACGAACTACCAAATTTCAAAGTTGCAAAAATGCAAAAGGTATGTGCAACATGTCAATTTGGTAAATAGTCAAGAGCATCATTTCCACATGACAAGCATGTTAGTGAGAATGTACTAGAAGTAGTACATACACATGTTTGGGGTCCAGCAAAGACCACATCTATGGGTGGTTGCAGGTTTTGTGTTACTTTCATTGATGAACATACACGCAAACTATGGGTAGATTTCATGAAAGAGAAGAGTGAGGTGTTCAGGCACTTCCAAAATTTTAAAGCTATGGTCAAAAAGCAGAGAGGGAAGTACATTCAGACATTAAGATCTTATGGAGGAGGTGAATACATTTCAAATGCGTTCAACATTTTTCTAAAAAATCATGGAATTTGGCATCAGTTTTCATGCAGGTACACACCGCCACAAAATTGCATTGTTGTACGCAAAAATAGATATATTGAAGAAATGGCAAGAGCCTTGATGGCTGAGAAGAATATGCCTCAGTGTTATTGGGTAGAAGCTGTGCATACTACTGTATACATCATGAACAGAACTCGGACTCCTTTTGTACATCAAGTTACAACTGAAGACAAGTTTATAGGTAAAAACCCAAACTTATCACATCTGAAAGTTTTTGGTTGTATTGCATATGTACATGTCCCAGATGAATTGAGGATGAAGCTTGATCCAAAAGCAAAAAGTGTGTCTTCATTGGGTACTTCTTTGAGCAAAAGGGATACAAATGTTATGAACCACTCACACGACAGGTAAAGGTGAGCAGAGATGTGGTATTTGATGAAATGTCAAGATTCTATGTAGATGCCAAAGAAGGACTGAATCTTGAACCTAATGACAAAGAAACTGCTGAAAAATCCAGTGCACAATCTCAAGTTTTGAGTGGACCAGATGCATCGCCAAGCAATAGTTCCAACTCAAATCCATGGAGTGGAAGATTGTGTGATAATTTCAGTCCAGCAAATTCATCAAATACATCTAAGAAAGGTAAAGAAAAGCTTTGTGTAGGTCATAAAACATGTGCAAGTTTTGAAGACATTCATGGAGATTCAAGCAGTTCAGAAAAGAGTCTTGATGAGGAACTTGAATTGCCCTTTGTGAAGACTCCAGGAGTAAGAAGGGCACATGCAGACAATACAAGGAGGAGTCACCCAGGACCAAGAAGATCTGGCAGAATGCTGAATTTAGTGCAACAATTGACGTATGATAGTTATATGGCTCGTCATTTTGCCTACATGACAAAGGTAATACAAGATGTTGAACCTTCTTGCTTTGAAGATGCAATTGGAATTGTAGATTGGGAAAAAGCTATGGATGAGGAGATGGTTGCACTTTATGAAAATGATACATGGAAGCTCATCCCATTGCCACAAGGAAAGAAACCCATAGGTTGCAAATGGGTTTACAAGATAAAGCATAATGTTGATGGTAGCATAACTAGGTATAAAGCATGATTGGTAGCTAAAGGATATGCAAAGACATATGGCATGGATTATGAGGACACATTCATCCCTGTAGCTAAAATGTCTACTGTCATAACACTTGTTGCATTAGCTATAGCAAAAGGATGGACTTTGCATCAGATGGATGTGAAGAATGCTTTCCTACATGGTGAGTTACAGGTAGAAGTATATATGGACCAGCCACAAGCATATGATGATTCAAACCATCTAGAATATGTTTGCAAGTTGCAAAAGGCTTTGTATGGGCTAAAGCAAGCCCGTCATGCATGGCATGCAAGGATTGTTGATTACTTAACCAGCATTGGGGTTTTTATGTGTGTTGTAGCGCTCACTATATGCAAGGAAGGACGATGATGGCATCACTATTGTGGCTATTTATGTTGATGACCTGATTGTAGGTGGTGATAATGAAGGAAGCATCAAAGAGGTAAAGCAACTTCTTATGAAGGAATTTGACATGAAAGATCTTGGTGTGCTATGCTATTTCTTGGGCATTGAGTTTATACATACAAAAATAGGTGTATGGCAATATGCCTTGAATAGGCTGCAAAAATTGATGGGGGAAGTATCTCAACCCCTAAGCAACGACGAAGCGTGAATGACCTCCACAGGTATCCTTCTTTGACCTCTGCACACCAAAAATGCTCTTACTCAGAGCATATGCAGAGAACTCCAATGAGCTTTTGTAGACCTGTAGTAGACACTAAGAGCTTTCAACAAACCAAATTTCACTTCAAATGGATGCCTACACAAGGAGAAACAATGTCTACAACATGAGCTAGTTGAATGCTCACAACTGCTAATCAAGCAGATACCTCACTTCACTCCAGCAAGCTTTTCTCAGAGATTATACAGAGAATGAATATCAAACTTTGGTCAACTTTAGAGGACTCTAATAGCTACCTAATGACACCAAAATCATAGCAAATGGATACATAGAGAAGGAGAACCAGCCCTTACAACAGAGAGCAAAATATTTCAAACAGAGCCTACACACTAAGAGAGATATCAATCACACAATTTCACTAAAATGAATGTTGCTCCCAGATTACTCAGAGAATGATCCAGAGAATTTGTGAGCATAAAATAGATTCTAATAGCTATCCAATGAGACAAGAATTACATCAAATGGATACAATATGAGGGAGAACCAATGCTAACAACTCACGGGTAGAGAGTTGCAACACTGCCTGCGCACACACATAGATATGCCTACTAAAAGAAAACAAACAAGCAAGCAAGGGGCTAGCTTAAGCAAGGGGCTTGCTTATCACAACTCCAGCACTTAGTGCTCACTTTACATGAGCTAAAACTCCAAGAAGATGGCCCAAAAGAAGTCGGGATACATGCTCCTTTTATAGTGAGAAGTGTGCCCCTAAAATCTAGGAACTACCTTTCCAAATCAGCCTCCTAACTTGGAGGAATTAGTTGAGATGACTTGGGGAGTGGTTGAGTGACTTTTCTTGATGGAATCTCGTGGATTTTGGCTTCCTTTGATTGCTCCACATGTCCATAAAAGATTCCCCACGAATTTGTAGCTTGAAGCTTGACTTTTAACACTCCCCCTCAAGCTTCAATTCTTCGTCCTCATCCAAGCTCCTTCATGTTGATGCATTGCTTGAATTTTGAAATCTTCATCCCGTCCAAAGCCTTTGTAAACATGTCGGCAACTTTGTCCTTGGTACCAATATGATGTACTGAAACTTCCTTCGATATCACCTTTTCCCTTATGAAGTGATAGTGCACTTCAATATGCTTGGTTCTAGCATGATAGACAGGATTCGATGCTAGATGAATGCTACTCATATTGTCACAAAAAATTGGATATGTGTCAACCTGCAAATTAAGCTCCATAAATAACTTCTTAATCCACATTAGCTCACATGTGACTTGAGCCAAAGCTCTATACTCAGCCTCGGTGGAAGATAATGCCACCGTGGGTTGCTTCTTTGAAATCCATGAGATGATCTTGCTACCTAGCATGACTAGGTAACCACTTGTACTTCTTCTATCCTCCTTCGAACCGGCCCAATCGGCATCAGAATAAGCTTTAACCTGCATATCATCATCAAATGAATAGAACAATCCTTCATTTATAGTGGCCTTGAGATATCGTAACATTTTTCTTGCAGCTTGCAAGTGTGTAGTCCTTGGACTATGCATAAATTGTGATAACCCTCCAACTCCATATGCTATGTCGGGCCTAGTTATTGTGGCATAATTGAAAGATCCTACAATAGATCGATACAAGGTTACATCCTCTAATGGCTCTCCATCAATGGAGCTTAGCTTTACATTAACTTCCATGGGATTTGAAATAGGCTTGCAATGTAGCATCCCAAACCTCTCAAGTAGGTCTAGAATATACTTCCTTTGTATGAGCATAATACCTTCTTCTTTGTATACAACTTCAATGCCAAGAAAATACCTAAGATCTCCAAGATCAGAGATCCTAAACTCGTTTCCAAGCTTTGCCTTGATCTCCTCAATGCCCTTTGTATCATTACCTGTAATGATAAGATCATCTACATACACGCACATGTAGACTACAAGTTCTCCTCTTTGTTTGATGAAGAGAGATGGATCCGCCTTGCATTGATTGTAACCACATTTGATCAAATAGTCCACCAATCTTTGGTTCCAAGCCCTTGGAGCTTGCTTTAGGCCATAAAGTGCCTTCTTCAACCTACAAACATGATGTGGAAACTCTTTATGAACAAAACCTAGTGGTTGCTCCATGTATACCTCTTCTTCCAAGTCTCCATTGAGAAAGGCATTCTTGATATCCAATTGGAAAAGATTCCATCCTTTGCTAGCAGCCATTGCAATGAGTGTCCTAATGGTGCTCATCTTTGCCACGGGGCTGAATGTCTCTTCAAAGTCCACTCCATATGTTTGTGCAAAACCCTTGGCCACCAATCTTGCTTTGAACCTAGAAATAGATCCATCTGAATTCCTCTTTACTTTATACACCCACTTATTACCTATTACCTTCATGTTATCGTTCTTGGGCACTAGAGTCCATGTTTGATTCTCCTCAAGTGCATCGATCTCTTCTTGCATTGCCTCTTTCTATTCGGTGTACCTGCTTGCATCTTCATAGCAATCGGGCTCATGATCTTCTACTACTTTGTTCATATATGCATAATGAGTTGCCATGTATGAATCATAAGTAAACCTTTGAGTTGGATACTTAACTCTAGAAGACTTCCTTTCTTCACCTTTTGGAGGAATAAACCTCCTTTGCCTTGGGAACTTGATCTCTTTCTTTGACATGGCTTCTTTCTCCATCATGTGTCCTTCATCATCTTCAACTTCATTACCTTCTTCATCCAACTCCACCAATGTTGCTTTGCCTTTGTTGATTGATTGTGCTTCATAGCTTGATGAAGATCTCCCCCTCCATGGTGATTTTATGCTTGAACTATCTTCATTGATGGAACACCTTGGGCCGCTTAGCTCTAGGTCGATTTGTTCTTCATCATGTCCATGCTTTTCTTCTTCATAGTCCTGCATACAATCATACTTCTTATACCAAGGGAGTAGCTCATCAAATGCTACATCCCTTGATATCCTCAAGTCCTTTGTGTTTGGGTTGAAGCACCTGTAACCTTTATGATCATTTGAATATCCTAGAAACACACACTTTTCTGCCTTTGGTTGTACCTTGTGCCTCAATTCACTTGGCACATGTACATAACAAGTACATCCAAATATCTTCAAGTGGGAAAGATCAGGTTTCTCACCATAATAGGCTTGATATGGTGTCAAGCCATGGATCCCTGAGGTAGGAGCCCTATTCATAAGATACACGGCGGTATTTGCTGCATCACTCCAAAACATGTTAGGTACATTCATCTCATTAAGCATTGCTCTAGCGATCTCGGCAATGTATCTATTTTTTCTCTCTGCTACTCCATTTTGTTGGGGGGTGTACCTGCATGTTACTTGCCTCTTGATGCCTTGATCCATTAGAAAATCAGAAAACTCATTGGAGAAATATTCTCCCCCTCCATCGGACCTTAGCTTCTTGATATATGTACCTGTTTCCTTCTCTACCATTGCCTTGAATGCTTTGAAACATGTAAACACATCTGATCTGTTTTTGATGAAATAAACCCAAACCATCCTTGTGCAATCATCTATAAAAGTGACAAAGTACTTGTTACCTCCAATGGATTGCTCTTTGGTTGGCCCCCACACATCTGTATGTATCAACTCCAATGGATGTTGGCTTATGTAGCCACTCTTCTTGAATGGAAGTCTCGCTTGCTTCCCTATTTGACAAGATTCACATAAATGCTTCATCCCTTGTCCTTGGAAGTTGGGAAGACCTTCAACCAGCCTCTTGAATTGCATTTCCTTCATTCTTTGTATGTTGATGTGACCTATCCTCTTGTGCCACAAGTCCAACTCCGAAATCCTCTTGTTTCCATATGTGAAGTAGACATGTTGAGTGGAATGAGAATTTACCTCCAAAGTGAAGAGTCTCCCTTGCTTCTTTCCTCTTGCTATGACCTTGTAACCTTGCTTAGGGTTCTCTACAAAGCATCCACCTTTGTTGAACTTTACTTGATAGCCTCTTTCAACCATTTGCCCAACGGACACCAAGTTCTTTGTGATAGTAGGTACATGCAAGACATCCTTGAGACATCTTCCTTCCTCCTTGTCATCCAAAGCTACATCTCCAACATGGGAGATCTCATGGGCTGTATCATCACCTGTTTCTACATGTCCTTTACCTTTGGGAACATGTAGATTAGTAAACCAAGAAGCATTGCAACTCATATGGTTGCTACATCCACTATCAATATACCAAGTGTTATCTACTTTGCTTGAATTTCCATTCATGTGCATCATCAAGAGATTGTCATTTTCTGAACTTGTAGAAGCATAATTACCTTGGCCTTTGTATGAAGAACCTTGATTATAGCTCCATTGGTTTCCTCCTTGGTAGCAATCTCTAGCATAGTGGCCAAACTTGCCACATATGTAACATCCTTCACCATCTTGATTCCTGTTTTGTTGATGTCGTCCTCCTCTTCCTCTTGTTCTTCCTCTCCCTCTTTGTGATGAGGTGACTTGGTCATGTCCTTGATTGCTTGAGTGGCCTTGCCTTCCTCCAAACCTTCCTTTGCCCCTTCCTTGTCCTCGTCTTCCTTTGCCCCTTTGATTACCTGCATAGAAAACTTGTGCATCCTTGCTTTTAGTTGAACTTCCACCTATGTTCATTTCTTCGGTGACCATGAGAGCAACCAATTGCTCAAAATCGGGAAGATTATCCCTTACATATACTGAAGTGGTAAAGGGTTTCCACTTCTCATCATCTCTCAAACCATTGAGAGTATAAGCCACAAGATCGTCATCATCTACGTGGCTTCCAATGGATCCCAATGCATCTGATAACTCCTTGACCTTAAGTATGTAGTCATTTATGCTACTCCCTGAGCTCTTCCTAAGGTTGTTGAGCTCATTCTTGAGTTGGATCTTCCTTGCTTTGGTGCTTGTTGAATAAAGCCTTTAAGTGTCTCCCATACCTTCATGCTTGACTCCAAGTCTTGGATATGGCCGATCATGCTATTGCTAATGTGTTGGGAAAGGATAAAGATAACCCTCTTGTCTCTTTCATTCCATTCCCTAAAGGCCTTTCTTTGATCATTGGTTGGATTCTCATCCAACCTAGGTCTTGGTTCACTTCCACTAATCAATCCCCAAAGGCCCTTGCCCATAAGATAGTTGGAGACCCTAAATCTCCATGGTTGATAGTTCCCTTTGTCTAGCTTTTCAATTTGAGTGTTGAAGTCTCCCATATCTAGTCTTTGATACTTGACCTAGCCCTTGGATAATGCTCCAATGTGTGTAAAATGAAAATGAGGCTCTGAGGTTACCTCAATCCAAAGCTTTCCTTAGATGGACACCTTGTGCTCTTTGAAACTTTGAGTAGAATAGCTCCCCCTTGATGTGAGCTACCTCCAAGAAGCTTTTGTTGATGCAAATCTTCAACCACCAACTCCAAGAGGTCTTCGTGCTTGTATGTGATGCCTCCAAGATGCCCAAATGCTCTGATACCACTGATGGGGGAAGTATCTCAACCCCTAAGCAACGACGAAGCGTGAATGACCTCCACAGGTATCCTTCTTTGACCTCTGCACACCAAAAATGCTCTTACTCCGAGCATATGCAGAGAACTCCAATGCGCTTTTGTAGACCTGTAGTAGACACCAAAAGCTTTCCAACAAACCAAATTTCACTTCAAATGGATGCCTACACAAGGAGAAACAATGTCTACAACATGAGCTAGTTGAATGCTCACAACTGCCAATCAAGCAGATACCTCACTTCACTCCAGCAAGCTTTTCTCAGAGATTATACAGAGAATGAATATCAAACTTTGGTCACTTTTCGAGGACTCTAATAGCTACCCAATGACACCCAAATCATAGCAAATGGATACATAGAGAAGGAGAACCAGCCCTTACAACAGAGAGCAAAATATTTCAAACAGAGCCTACACACTAAGAGAGATATCAATCACACAACTTCACTAAAATGAATGTTGCTCCCAGATTACTCAGAGAATGATCTAGAGAATTTGTGAGCATAAAATAGACTCTAATAGCTATCCAATGAGACAAGAATTACATCAAATGGATACAATATGAGGGAGAAGCAATGCTAACAACTCAGGGGTACAGAGTTGCAACACTGCCTGCGCACACACATAGATATGCCTACTAAAAGAAAACAAACAAGCAAGCAAGGGGCTAGCTTAAGCAAGGGGCTTGCTTATCACAACTCCAGAACTTAGTGCTCACTTTACATGAGCTAAAACTCCAAGAAGATGGCCCAAAAGAAGTCGGGATACATGCTCCTTTTATAGTGAGAAGTGTGTCCCTATAATCTAGGAACTACCTTTCCAAATCAGCCTCCTAACTTGGAGGAATTAGTTGAGATGACTTGGGGAGTGGTTGAGTGACTTTTCTTGATGGAATCTCGTGGCTTTTGGCTTCCTTTGATTGCTCCACATGTCCATAAAAGATTCCCCACGAATTTGTAGCTTGAAGCTTGACTTTTAACAAAAATATGGTATGGCTAATTATAAGCAAAGTTCTATGCCATTAGATTAGAATTTGAAGTTGATTAGTACATCAGGTGAAGCATTGGAAAATGCTACTAGGTATAGGAAAATTGTGGGAAGTCTTATATATCTCACAGTTATAAGGCCTGATCTAAGTTATATTGTTGGACTTGAAAGTCAGTTTATGTAGCTTCCCAGAAAGCCACATTTGGATGCTCTAAGGATTTCTATCATATAATGATGAATATACGGTTTGAACTACGGAATAATGGTTTTCATCGTTTGAATAGGAAGCACTACTCAAATCCATGGTGCGTGGTCTTTGATAGGATCTAGTCTTGCAAAAATATCAAGGGAGCACTAGATTGTGCTCTCTGGCTACAGTAGACAAGATTTCGGAAATACACTTCAGATTATAAGAACACCCCACGTAGGGAAAATGATACAACAATATGTGATCGTTACAAGATGTCCCACAACTTGGGATTGATAGGTATGGAAAACTGGACTAGAGATTATACAATAGATCCCACAATCCGGGATCATAAATATCAAACAAGATATCTCGGTTACAAGAATTTCCTTCAGGGATATGAACTAGATACAAGAAATAACTAGAGATGATCTTGTACTATGAGATTACAACAGGAAAAGAAAGGATATCCACAATACAAGACTAGACAAGAATAGAGCAAGAGACAAGACTAGAACTTAAATTGGAACTTGAAAGTACTTACTTGGTGATCACGATCCCTTGAGCTCCCAAGAATGGCATTGGCAAGATTGAGAATGAATGTGGCCAACCCTTCCGTTTAAAGATTTTCAAAGGCCGTGATCTATGGCGATTACGACTTGATGATGTCATCATGATATCGTCAACTAGAAAGAAGACCTCATACTGTCAGAATTCAGCAAATGGACATACGATCTTAGGTTTTTGGCACATTCTTGATGCATCGGTAGCATTAGTTTCTCCAAAATGTTAACGGAACACTAGATATAGGGAATTCACATGGAATCTAAGGTTTAAGATGGTTTTCTTTGTGTCCATGATACAAAGACCCTTTACACCTGACGTATTCATCTTGTATTCATTACAAGTGGGTAGTTGACCTTGTGACTATGCCTAAAAGCATTGATGGCATGAGATATATAGTACTTGCACATGAAGACTTGAAAAATCATCTAGAAGGTCAGGGACTTCAGTTCAATACTACTTATAATGTATGCCTATTTTTATTAGATTTCTCTTTTGTATAGGATTACTTCTATCTTAATCATATCTCTTTGTTCACTTATCTTTCCCTTCTCTTGAACATCTCGATCACTTGAAGTTTCTAATCTATTAATGAATGCTGGTGATGCTTATGATACATCCATTCCATTAATTAGCATTCCTAATAGATTTGAAAACACAACTAAGAAAACATATAAGAGTAGATCCTTTGATCATTCTCAAATTTATACTTTTATGCCAACTTGCTTATTTCCTATGCCCAAAGAGAACCTTGAAAATCTTAACAACAATGTGCAAATAATAGAGGGAGTAGACACTTGTTCATAGGATGATCATATTCCTTTTGAAGAGTTCATAAAAGATTGCATTACTAACGAAACCTTATTCTTACAATCATATGATTATAGTCTGTCTATGTATCAAGTTGCATTGTCGTATGGTCATAATAACACTTCATTCAACCTAATCACATCTCTTGACCTAAGTGACACTAAGTAAACACCCTATGTGTAGCCGTCTAGTGAGGCCATTGTAAAATCGGTTTTGATCTGGTTGGTGGTCTCCTCGTAAAGCCCCTCGACAACATTCGTATCATCGGTAAAAAGTCTCATGGTGATCTCACCATGGTTATGGGGTAACAAGAGCCTTTGAATTAACAACTTCCACCTATTATTCCATTCGAGATCAGAGGGGAGAGAGGACTCTAGATCCCTAGGAGGCTCATAAAATCTTCTTCAAGGATTCTGAAATTTCCTTCTTTTATATTGCATACATCACCATGTAGTCATGTCTATGAGGGAAGAGCAGAGTCTATGAGTCATGTCGATAAGGAGGTTACCATGAACTCATGTCTATGAGGGGAGATCAGAGTCGAGATCCCCAGGAGGCTCGTAAAATCTTCTTCAATGATTCTAAAATTTTCTTCTTCCATATTGCATACATCGCCATTTGAGTCTATAAATAGGGGGATCGATTCTGTATTTTGTTTCCTTTAAAGAATGTTGCACATCTCTTTAGGGGGCCTATCTACTTTGCCACCCACCACTCCTTAAAGAATATTTGCAAATTTTTCCTTTGTATTTCTTCTTGGTATCTCAACAACACTCTGATGCTCCGTAGAACCTTCTAAGATTGAGCTTCTCCTTTGTTCACTTCCTCCTCAAGTCTCCAGAGTCTATGATATCACTACAAGAAATAGGGGGGCGTAGCGACACCCCCGAATCAGAAAAAAACGAGCACCATCGCTTATGCGACGTTAGCATCGCATAAGCGACGGTGGTGTTTTCGAATTTTTTATTTTTACGGGGATACATCGCATAAGCGATGCTTGCGTCACTTATGCGATGCTAAATTCTTGCATCAAAAATAGCATCACTAGCTAGTAGCCGTATGTGTGACATGGGCAAACTGGATAGCAACGCATATGCGTCATCCTTTCCGAGTGTCGCGTAAGCGGCGCTCTCGAATGTTAAAAAAAAATCAATTTCTCTCGGCACATTTGTGCTGAGATCTGGACGAGAGCAAGAGAACGAGAGAGAGAGAGAGAGAGAGAGACAGAGAGAGAGAAAGAGCGAGAGAGAGAGACCAGGTATGCGCACACACACACACTTACACACACATACATATGCATACACACACATATATACACACATAGACACACACATACATACACATATACACACACACATATACACACACACATACACACACAAATACACACACATACACACATACACAAATAATGTTGCATACACACACATATACATACATACAGACACATATACATGCACACACACATATATGCATACACAAACATATGCATACATAATGCACATGCACACATACACATACATAATGCATACACATGCACACACATATACACATACACATACACACGGATACACACATACACACACACACATACACACAGACATACACACACATATATGCATACACACACATAGAGAGAGACATGCACACACATACACATAGATGCCTACATATGCATACATATTGCATATGCATATGCATACATATTGCATATGCATATGCATACATATTGCATATGCATATGCATACATATATACATACTTACATGCATACACACACATATGCATACATAATGCACATGCATACATACACATACATAATGCACATGCATACATACACATACATAATGCATACACACACATATGCATACATAAAGCATACACACACATATGCATACATACATGCATACACATACACACATAGACACATGCACACACATAGAAACATAGACACACATAAACAGATACACACTCATAGACACACACACATACACATAGACATGCGCACACATACACACACATACACACATAGACACATACACACATAATGATGCATTCACACCCATACACATGCATACACACATACCCACATAATGATGCATTCACACACATACACATGCATTGACACAGGGATACAAGTCTTAAATATGACCTTTCCCCCTGGTGTAGAGTACATATATTTAGGCAGTGTAGTTGTGCATGACAACGAGATAATGGAGTGTCCTGTTGGCAATAAATGGTTAACAAATTGCCATGTGGGAATTGTCCCAAGTCTTTGCTATCAAAAAGGTATTGAAATTGCTCTTCAGTTCCTAACATGCCTTCAAAATGTTTTGCATGAATGGCTTTTCCAAACAGGGTTCAATGTTGGCTTGAAGGACATGTACTTAACAGATGAAATCAGAACATATTAAAAACTTCTTGAAGAAGTTCATATTGTTGTAGATGATGGTAGATTGTCTTCTCAGAGAGTTCTCACTTTGGAAAGGCAGATCCGATTAGTCCTGTTAGGAAAAGAGGAACTCATTCCAAGAACTTTTATCAATCCATGTCATAGTGATATCCTTGACTATGGTTACCAAGAAAATTTTCTTAGCTTAGTTGAAGAAATCAGTGCTAGAAGATCAGCAATTTGTGCATTTCAACGTGTTCTTGGGGAAATACCAACCGTTGTTGAGAGGCATAACTGTCCATCCAATTCCACGATGGCAATGATAAGGGCTAGAAGCAAAGGATCATTGTCAAACTTGATACAACAGTGTGCATGATTAGGTTTATAGTTTGCACATTACTGAACTCAAATAGCAATTTCTCCTATGAATAATTCACATAATTCGCTGTTAATGCTCCCTTGTATATGCTTTTTGTCAATGGTGCACACTGACATCTCACTCGTACACGTGCCTACATGTAAACAAAACCTCATTATGCCTCAAACAGTGACCTAATGTAATATCAGATATTATTAAATCTAAGCAAAGAACCTGAGCTGGAAACTGTGTCTTCTACTTCCCATTAGTCCAGGCATATGGATTGATGTTCGTCTTTCCATAGCTTTCTGCCTCAAAAAATACCATGCAACTTTTTATCAATGTAATTAAACAAAAATAGTGGCATCCCTGGTCGGACGTTCTTTACATAGCTGACATGAGAAGCTGGAAGGCCTGGACATGCACAAAAGCTAATGATCAAGCTACTCTTCAAGCCTGCAAACATCAACATCTTCTCCTTTGTCCCCTGACATGGACCCACGTTGTAAATCCACAACCTTTCTACCGACACTCAATGAGTTTCTCATGAACAGAGACATAAGCTTATCTGTCTGCACATGATTTAACTCAAATAGGATTTTGTCTTGTGAATAATTCACATAATTCACTACTAATGCTCCCTTGTATATGCTTCTCCTTTGTTGATGGACCCATGTTGTAAACCCACAACCTGTCTACTGACACTCAACAAGTTTCTCATGAAAAGAGATATAAGCTTATATATCTACACATGATTGAACTCAAATAGGATTTTCCCCTGTGAATAATTCACATAATTCGTTGCTAATGCTCCCTTGTATATGCTTTCTATCAATGCTGCACACCGACATCTCACCCGTTGTCGTAATGATTCGACTTCACAATTTTATATTGCCATGAAGAAATTTCTAGTATAAAAAATCCATCTTTACATCACGCCATATGTTCGAGTGCAATGAAGGAGATTTTTTTTACGCAGAAGAACTGAATATAACACATTATCTTTGTATTTTTGAAAAAGTTGATCGAGGGTTCCTTGGGAAGCTAAGAGTTGGTGGCTCAGAGGAAGGCGGACTCGAAGGTTTTCTCTTCATTTCTTTTTTGGGGAGATTGCATAGAGAGAAGAGCACAGATTCGAGTCCCAAAAAAAAGGGGGCTACGATTTTTGCGTTGATGGACTGACAAGTAAAAGGGGAAAAACGCTCTGCTTTGGGGGCGTATGTCTGCTTCATTTTGGTACAAAGGGAGGGTGCTTGTTGCCCACACAGGAGAGAGATGAAGTTCTGAGGAGAAGGTAGCTGCGCATTTGTGGGGAGAAGGAATGAGAAGAAAGGGGGCAACAGTTCGACAGCTAGGGAATCAGCAGTAGAGCCTTCAGAGAGAAATAGAGAAGGACAAATTCATCGAACATATTCTGACATATGACGCAGAGGCTAGCTTCATCAAACATGATCTGATTATGCATGACATCAAGAGGACTATATCTAATCTGTGGCCGAAAGATTTATTGAAGAGGTCCGCTTCTCAAATAGGGGTCAATCTCTGTCACGGTATTTGGGAAAGAAGTCACCCATATCAGAACATTTGGCAATGATCCTTGCTGGGAAAATGGGGAGCAACAACTGTGGCAGCGAGGGAAATCGTCAATGGAAGAATTGTCCGTCAACAACAACATGAATCTTTCGACGACGATTGCCTCCCATAACTGATTTGATATATCAAAAACGATTCTGAATACTGAAGCTTTGATGTGCAGCCAAGATGTTCCTCAGCCATGCGGTATGACTTAAAATTTTCACGTTCGAATAATCTATGATCTTAATCATAGACTCGTAAGTTTTACCCATCTAGTTTCTCTAATTGCTGAAGGTAGTGATTGTAATCTTACTGGCGATCTTTGAAAAGACTTCAATTAATGTTAAATATGATAAGTATACTTAAACATATATGCCATGTTTGCACACGAATCAGACTGTCTCGAAGTATGCAGTTTAGGTCTTAGAATGGAAAACATATCTGCCATGTTGGCACATGAATCAGACTGTCTTGAAGTATGCAGTTTAGCTCGTACAACGCCACTGTTGTTAATTAAAGTTGAGAATCATGATGCTACGCTCTATGCGGTTTAAAATTTGTCAAGTTCCCATTGATCATCTACATCTTTTGACTTAAGTGCTGCAGAGATTCTCATAGATATAAATTGTATGACTTGTTTACATGACAGACTAAAGACAGCTGATATTTAATTATTTTCCGTTTCTAGAACGATGAAAAACGCCAAGTACAAGATTGTGTTTTTGTCATTATTGAACGTTATCTTGCATGCTCATAATACTTATGTCTGCGAGAAGTATTATATGTGCTCTCTGCTATCCTAATTTTTGCACATAGAGGAATATTTATATAGTCTGTGTGTTGAGCATATTTTTGAGTTTATCAGAATGGAATGAATATAACTTATTGAATATGAACCGATACGATCAAGAACAATGACTAAAAACAATCTATATATAATGTTTGAGCTTCGTGATTTGCATTCGATTCATGTGTCTTCTTATGTGGAATGAAAAACTTTTGTATTCTCCATGAAGAGATAAAAACAGTCAGATTATGAATTGAGAGAAGCATGCGGGAGAGACATGGAATTTGATGAATGTGCAGTATGATATGATGTGGCTTCGTGAAACCTAGCATACTCTTTTGCAGATATAGCTTCACATGCCGTCAATACGGTGAGAATATATATCTTGGTGGAAAACTATTTATAAAAATATGGCTTGATGATTATGGCATGAGAGCCGTCTTGGCAACGCATGAGTTCAGACTCAAAGATTGCTGTTGAGCAACAGTAATAGTATTTTATTGTGACAAAAACACTTCATCAAACCTTCGTGATGTTGAGCAACAGTAATAGTATTTTATTGTGACAAAAACACTTCATCAAACCTTCGTGATAGTTTAACGCCTGCATGTCCCTAAGTTTCTTTTAGCGTCTTTTCATATGACTTTTTCTTCACAAACGAACTACTTGAATGGTGAAGGTTAAAAATTGTATGGACATACAACTTGTTTTCTTTTAGTATGGCTATACTTTAAGTTCTCTTTGTGAATGAAATTGCATAGACATAGATTTAAAAGATAAATAAACTTAAAGAAATTCATTATTTCAAGGAACCCTCTTCCATCCTGGAATTGTGTTAAAAATCTGAGGGTAAATTGAGGTGATAGTAAACCAGTTAACTATGTTCATATCTACACCTTGAGCTCAATTGAAGGTCACTTTTTTGGCACCCTGTGTGCACCCCTAAGCGCACAATTTCTCGATCACACCATGCACGTGCCTACATGTAAACAAAACCTCATTATGCCTCAGATAGTGACCTAATGTAATATCAGAGATTATTAAATCCAAGCAAAGAACTTGAGCTGGAAACTGTGTCTTCTGCTTCCCATCAGTCCAGGCATATGGATTGATGTTCATCTCTTCATAGCTGTCTGCCTCAAAAATACCATGCAACTTTTTATCAATGTAATTAAACAAAAATAGTGGCATCCCTACTCGGACATTCTTTACATAGCTGATATGAGAATCTTGAAGGCCTCGACATGCACAAAAGCTAATGATCAAGCTACGGTTCGAGCCTGCAACCGTCAACATCTTCTCCTTTGTCCCCTGACATGGACTTAGGTTGTAAACCCACAACCTGTCTACTAACAGTCACCGAGTTTCTGATGAAAAGAGATATAAGCTTATCTGTCTGCACATGATTTAACTCAAATAGGATTTTCTCCTATGAATAATTCACATAATTCGCTGCTAGTGCTCCCTTGTAAATGCTTCTCGTTTGTTGATGGACCCACATTGTAAACCCACAACCTGTCTATTGACACTCAACGAGTTTCTCATGAAAAGAGATATAAGCTTATTTGTCTGCACATGATTGAACTCAAATAGGATTTTCTCCTCTGAATAATTCACATAATTCGCTGCTAATGCGCCCTTGTATATACTTCAATGGTGCACACTGATATCTCACTCATACATGTGCCTACATGTAAACAAAACCTCATTATGCCTCAGACAGTGACCTAATGTAATATCAGAGATTATTAAATCTAAGCAAAGAACCTGAGCTGGAAACTGTGTCTTCTGCTTCCCATCAATCCAGACATATGGATTGATGTTCATCTTTTCATATCTATCTACCTCAAAAATACCATGCAATTAAACAAAAATAGTGGCATTCCTAGTCGGACATTCTCTACATAGCTGATATGCAAAGCTCGAAGGCCTGGACATGCACAAAAGCTAATGATCAAGCTACTATTAATGCATAAGGATGTCCGTGAAATAAAACCAAGCCCAGCATTCCAAGTACGCTTTAGATTCAGCATTCTTCCCTGCGTTCGCACGAAAGCCATACCAAAAACATGCACACACATGAACATGCAGTAATATGTGGAGGGAGGGGGTAGAGGGAGAGAGAGAGAGAGATAAGTTCTCAGAAGGAGATGGTGTCCATATGACCAAGACATGGAAAAACATACTATTGAAAGCACAATGCAATCTTAAAATGAGAAATCCAAACCATGATATGATGCATTATGGTTTAAAGGGAGACACGTATATCTGTGATAGAAAGTAAGAGGATAGATAAAGTATACCAAACAGAAGTTGTGTGACACATTCATTGTAAGTAGCATGGTCACAGCCAAAAATCACAGCAGCAAGCTCCTCTGCTGGAAGGTTCAAGAACGGGAGCGATGATGAAGGAGGACGGCTAGCCCAAGAGGAAGGAGAATGAAGGCCTTTTTATGTTTCAATCTTACGTAGCTCCCATGATAGAAGCACTCCGCTGGCAATGAGACTTATAAGAGTAATTTTAAAGTTTGTTGGAAAACGTTAATTACAAATTTATGTAAAGAGATCATATGCTACGTGTGTATTAATTACAATAATACTTTCATAATAACATTTTTATGAATGATGGCATTCTGTGGGTAGAATATTGACACCAATGGATGAAGATATAAAAGATATTTGTGATTTACCATAGTTTCCATTGATTTTTCTTTTAACAATCACCTTGCAACTACAAAAACTAGCTGTTATGCACACATTGACAATTATGACTAACGATTTAAACTGGGGGGATTGAAACTCCAAACAATTTTAGATTTATGGAAAAAACTTAAAGCAACTTGTTCAAATTTTCCTTGTAGTAGAGTAGGAGTAGTCCTTTTTTCATTTCAACATGGTATCAGAGCATAGGTTAACTTTCCTTTTGAGTTCTGTTTTTGTTATCTTCATCATTAGTATGTTATTCTTTCTTAATCCCTCCCTCCCTCCCATATTCCTTTAATAAGAGTGCTTCTAAGCACTATTGCCTTCTTCACTAGGCATTATTAGCACCATTTTTATCTTTCGTGTCCTTTGATTGATGAATATCTCATAAAGTGTGCAAGTAAGCTATCCCATGCTCATGTGCGACCAGAAAGAAAGCATTGTAGTGAGCGTAGCGGCAGTGAGCACGTCTTCTGTAATCCAGAGTCATGGGGGGTTACCAATCTTCTCCAAATGTTCCTCAGACCAGCATTCACGAGTTCACTGTCAAGAATGCAGTTGAAAATGATGTGGATAGCAATCTGTGGAGCATGCGTAAGAGCAAGGCTAACTCGTTCAGGATCTTGGGTGTTTTGTCAGGTATGATCGCCGTTGGGAGGTGGTTTTCTGATATTTGCAGATGGAAGAACCCTATCACCACAATTCTCATCCATTTCCTCTTCCTCTACATGTTCTTGATCGGAGCTTGGCATTACAAATTTCACCCACGCCTACCACCCCATATGGATCCTTGTCTCACACGCAGAGGCTGCCGAACCTGATGAGCTAGACAAGGAGTTCGACAATAGATCCCATTAAAAACCCCTTGGATCCTGTTGGGGGATTCTTGGACAAGAAGGAGTTTGAGGGTTTGTAGGAGAAAAGGGAAGAGACAAGAAGAGAAAATACACCTTGGAAGCTTCTGCCGATTGATTACAGTAAGACAATTACAATGTTTGAAGCACAATAAAAGCCAATACTTTTGTGCACAATCACACAGAGAGCTCAATCACAAAATACCAAATATCCCAAAGTCTTCTTGCCGCCCGCCTTCTCTGCACCAGACCTCGACCTACTTCAAGCTTATCCTTGTGCACACCTTGCACCAAGCTTCCACAAAGGGGGAGTGAATACCTTCTGTCGGCACGCGCACACTGCAATGAGACCTTGAGATCCTTGGGGGAGTATAGCTTAGCACTCTCTGCACAATCCTTAGTCACTCTCCATGCACCTTGCACTTCCACTTCTCTGCGTCGCACACTCGTGACTCTTGCACTTCTCTCTCTTGCTTCACTTAGACTATGCTTCTCTTGCTTACTCTAAGATTGGTCTAAGAATAGTCCTTGCCTTGATTTGAGTCTGTCGATCACGTACGCTCCTAACTACAATACTATCTTGGTGCTCACTTTGATGTCCCAAGATTGTCTTCACAAGTGCCAACCAACGACTCACTGTTTTGTCCTATAGTGACTTTAGACTAAAACCAAAAATTTTAATGGGGGGCCATACTTTCACCTGTGCGTACGCTGTCGCTTCACATACCTTCACATTTCCTTTTAAATCTTCACTTTTGCACATAAGAGGGGGTTCACCTGAAACTTCCAAAACACTTTTAAAAACACTTTGAACCTTAGGGAAATTAGAGAAATTACCTCTGCAACCTGCAACCCACATTCTCCAATTTACCCTTTGTGGACAATTAATTGTGCACTACCTGTGCACTTTGACACCTGCATTTTAGCACTTTGCCTTTGCACTTGTTGACTTTGACCTTGACCATGTTGACTTTGACCAGTTGACTTTGACCTTTTGACTTTGACCAATTGACTTTGACCTTTATGACTTTTATGGGCTCAACAATTGCCCACCACCTAATGTGCTCTCCGTCCCGGAGAGCTATAGCCAAAACTCAGAGCATATAGGACACCATGATAATGAAGCTGCAAAACCTTGAAGAGGACATCGGAGCAGCAACCAATTCCACCAAAGGCAGGATAGAACAAGCACCAGAGAAGAAGTAAAAGTTGGATTTTGCCATGGAAAAGAAAAGGGTTGCAATGGGAGGGTAGAAAGGAGTAGGAGGGGAGGGCTGAGGGGCGGGGATTGAACGGATAGGGAGGGTTAAGGATGTGGCTGGGCAGATTGGTAAAGGGAGGGCATGTGGGTATGACGATGGGGTCTGGAGGGGGTGAAAATGATCAAACAAGAGAGTGACAAAGGGATC
The DNA here is from genome assembly GCA_020310875.1 of Ceratopteris richardii. NCBI lineage: Eukaryota > Viridiplantae > Streptophyta > Polypodiopsida > Polypodiales > Pteridaceae > Ceratopteris > Ceratopteris richardii. The sequence continues at coordinate 783,197 of CM035427.1, forward strand.
ATGGCGGATATTCTGAAACATAAGGTAAGACAAGGTGAGAATAGACCATGTGGGCAATGTGGGGAAATAAAAACATGTGACAAATGTGCTCAAAACATGTGGGTTTTGACCAAAAGTCAGAGAAAAAGTTGGAATTTGGAAAAATAAGGCCAAAATTGAGTTCAGAGGTGCCAAAAAACTTGAAAATGACTCCAGTTTTGTGAAAAATGGCCAACCGAGGCACGATCCAGAGCCAAAAGCTTTGAGCCATGAAAAATAAAAAAAAATAAAAATAAAATGTTCTTGTGTTATATATATATATACATATATATATATATATATATATATATATATATATATATATATATATATATATATATATATATATATATATATATATATATATATATATATATATATATATATATATATATATATATATATATAACGCTCAGACAGAAAAAAGAAAATAAAATAAAATAAAAAATAAATGGAGGGGGGGTTGATCGGTGGGGGGGGAGGGGGGAGGGATTTCTTTTTTTTTTTTTGCAAAAAACAAGAAAACGCCCTGGGGGCTCTTTTTTTTTGAAAAATAACCCAAAAATAGAGAAAAATGAACAAAAAATCCAAAAAATGCCAAAAAATTGCCCAAAAAATTCTGAAAAATTTCTCATGAGATTTTCTACAGGGCTAGGCCCAATTTCCTTCATCAAACCACAGAGAGCCTCCTTTTATTCATCCTATTTGGTAGGAAAATCATATCGGAAAAGGATAAAAAATACTAGAAAAATGCTAAAAATGCTATAACAATTTCCAAAAATACCCAAAATTTGTACTTTTGTAGAGGTTATGAAATGCCTTCTAGGTTTGCTAAAAACTCAAGGAACAAGTATGAAATTGATAAAGAAAACTACTAAAACTTAAGTAAAAATGACGAGAAAAGACTACGTACAACCTGGACAAATTTTGCAGGTTCCAGGTGATCCATAAATCTTCACTTTTGTTGATGATAGGCCTTGAGCCTTGTATTGTTGACTCAGAGAGACTCCTCCATAATCTGCAATTGTACTACACTTCATTGAATTTGTCTTCTGCTTGGGCACACTGGTCATCTGATAGGAATACCCTAAATCCTTCATTAGAATGTTATCTCCTCCAGAAACTTTATGACTTAATCTGCAAAATTTTATTTTGACTATTCCAGCTTCTTCATCCAGTGGAACCCTATGTTTCCAAAGATTAGCAGGTACACCTTCCACATTCTTGTAAAGCCCTGCACTTGCTATCATAAGAATTGACATAACAACAGATGATAGCCATACCAGTATCCATAAAAAATTGGCCATTGACATATGAATTGGAGTAGCATCATCACTGCTGCATGTAAAGGCTTTGCTTTTCTTCTCTTTGCTATGGCCTTTGACTGAGACTGTTTCAACCTGAGTGATTTCCTCTTTTTCTTCATATGCTTTTGCACTACTTGAGTTTGGAAAAATTCCATAGCAGGAAGATGGGTCTTCTGCATGGAGCCAAGCCAACATGTTTTCATCTTCATATAAATCTGCTCCTTCAAATAGGTCTGCTTCTGGGTTGTCCACCTCTTCTTCTTCCATACAAATACCAATTGTTCGCATCATGCTAGTATTTTTCTGATTGTCTGGTCCTTCTTCTAAAATTATCTGCTGCAACTCTTTTGCCTCTTGCTTTACCCACATTGTGTCGTTGTCCGAGTCATGCAGCACATTGGCATGCCTTAACCAAGGTCTCCCAATTAAAAGGGGGAAACTTCCTTCTACCTGTGGCAGCCTTAAAACAACAAAGTCCAAGTTAAAAATAGTACCTTGTATCCTGACTGGGACTCTAGGGACCACTCCCATAGGCCTTACTATGCTTTGGTCTGCCATTGTTACAGTGAAGTTGGCAGGTCGTGAAGGGTATAGTCCAATCTTTTTCATGGTATATTCAAGCATCACGCTAATGCCACAACCCCCATCCACAATAACTCATTAAAACTCATGACCTTTAATAGAGTCTGTTAGCCGAGGGCTCTTGTAATCTGTGAGGGGTGCTTCCCCTACATTTTTATCTATATGCATAAGAGCAGCCTTTGCCACTAAACTTGTTGTGGACATTTCATCAATTATCTGCAAGAGTTCTGACCTGAACTTCCCATCCATCTTTATTAAATCAAAAATACTAACCTCCTTTTTCATGGACTTGAGCAGTCTGGAAGCTTCTAATTCCTTAAGAGCATGGGCTGCATTTGACTTATCAAAATCCTCATGAACCCTATTGAATGCATGTTCAATGGCATCACTGGTACCTGTGAAATTTTCTTTCTGCCTTGTATCTGCACTTGTGGTGGCTTTGTCTTCAGACACACCTTTGTCTTTGTTTAATCCATTAATCATTGATTCTTGACCCATGTCCATTGGAGCCTTCCCCTTGCTTCTTGTTTGCACTGTAAAAGATTCCATTTCCTCTAACTGCACCACCCTGGTAGATGGTGATGGCACCTTAACTTGACCTACCATTTCTTCTTCCTGCACAAAAATCATTTGAATGTGGGGTCCTGATGAAGAGGCTTGATTCTTAGGACAACAATTTGTATAGTGGTCTCTGGCCTCTAGGCAGTTTCTGCAAGGAGGGGCATTTTCTGGTTGGGTGCACCTACTTTGGTAGTGCCCACATTCTCCACATCTGAAAAAAATAATTGGCCTTCTAGGCCCATTTCCAAAATTATCCCTCTGTCTAGGGTTATAAGTGTTACCTTGATTGCGGGCAGCAGCCATCACATTTGTTGTTGGTAGGGATCCTCCTTGTGTCCAGTAAGTCGTTGCAGGCATTCCCCTTGATTGGCATTCATGGGCCTCATGACCAACTTTCCTGCATAATTGCCAAGTTACACTTAACAGAGGACACTCACTTACTATATGCCCTTGTTTGCTGCACATGGAACACAAAAGACCACTCTTGATGCCACCTCCTTTGAGCTCCTGCAGCTCCTGTCGCAATTGAGCCAATTCCTCTACTTGGGCCTCCTCCTCCTTTTGGAGCTTGAGTGCTTCAATCTCCCTTCTCAACTGAGCCACAACAGTCTCCTCCTCTTTGTAGGGCTTATTCCTTTTTAAGACCTCTAGCTCCTTCCTTAGCTGAATGACTGGATCCTCCATTTCTGTACCATATGTTGGTTGGGAAGAAGTTGCACCATACTGGTGCCTTATCTGCTCCAAGCATGTGGCTGTGTTGATGAACTCCTCTATGGAGGCTGTAGGTAACACTAATTCCTTTATTTTGCATTGAGTGGCCACCGGTAGGGGCTTAGCTAACCATTTCTTAACAAAGAAATCATGTGGTGGATCTGGCAATTTAGCCATTAGTGCTTTGGCCCTAGTCACAAACTCTGGGAACTTTTGTGTTCATCCGGATCCTCCTGAGCTAGGCCTTTCAAAGAAGGAAACTTTATATTTAATCTTGAGAGTAAGGTTTCCAAGTCTACCTATCCCGCCATGCTCTTGACTAATGAGGTTGAAGATAGTGGACTGGAGCGGTCATGAGCAGCTCATAGCCCACTTAATGTGAGACACTTGATAAGAATATTTACCTTTTGGTTGATGAAGTAGCACTGCAGACACGTTGTCGGGTCGTGAGAGATGCTCGGATGGTGGATCAAGTCATCCGCCTAAATCGTTCGGCACACGCGGGGTGTCTGTAGCAAACTCAGGTACAAGTATAACTTTTCCTAAGGTCCGTAAGGTGAAGCGTTCCTATAAAGTTCAACTGCATCAAAATAAGAAGGTAGGATAATCTTTTCACTAACTATTTGATCTTTTATAGTTTCGTTTGTTTCTTCTTGGATAGTTTCTACGTTTCTATCTACAGTTGGAGGAAAATTTTCTTCACTAACACTAGGAGGAACAATAGAAAGGAAAGTTATAGTTGTTCTAAGATCGTGCAAAGATTCTTCTACTATGACTGCTTTTATTGATTCTTTATCTTCTATTGGTTTTGGAAACAACAATTCAAAAGTTGATGAAGGTAGAAAGGTGTTACTAGAAGAATTTTCTTTAGACATAAAAGATGATACTAAATTAATAACCAAAGTCCTATACAACCTCAAGGATGATGTTTAAAAATGACAGTCTAAAAGATAGCCTATACAAGCTAATAAAAGTTTCAAACTAAGGACAATCTCTGCTTTTCAAACTTCAGGTCACATGTGTATCTCCAGTTCGCCAATAGCTTCAGTTCACCAAGAGGCTGCAATTCTTCATAAATCAAATCTTCAGTTCACCAAGAGGCTGCAATTCTTCATAAATCAAATCTGCAAAAAACATTAGGAGAATTTAGTATATCTTTTATATAAAAAATAACACTCATCTAGCATTTTCTTTTTGAATAACATTAAAGTAATTATCTTTCTAAAAACACATATATAATAAGTACATTCTTGTATTAAAATATATACTTTACAATTAAAAATTCATTTACATAATTATTTAATATACATTAACATACTTTGCTCACTCATAATCATACATTTAAATAACATACATACATGCATAAATATTCATACATAAATATACATGCACATGCATAAACATACATTAATACACATATGCATACTAAACATATACATGCATACATACCTTATACTAACACACATGCTTAATCATTTACTAACACACACATGCTTGAACATACTTGCATATACATAAACATGCACACATTAATACACATATGCATACTATACATATACATGCATACATATACTAACACATACTAACATATACATATATGAACATACACTAACATGTACATGCATGGACATACATGCAATTCGCATATCAACTTAAATACATACTTTTATTAGCATGCATTAACTTAGATGCAAAAATTTCTAACATCTAATATGCACTAACATGCTTCTAATAACTTAACATATACTAACTTACACTAACAATTAACATATACTAACATGCATTAACAACTAATCATAGGATCATGCATTAATATGCACTAAACTTACATAGGTTCATGCTCTAACACTAACATGGGTTCATGCACATGGGTTCAAGTCCTAAACTAACACGCACTAACTTGATTCTTGGGAAAAAGAACTTAGGTGTCTATCAGATTGAAGAAGCTTGGGATAAGGTAGGGTAAGAAATGTATAGGCTAAGAATGGTTGGGTTAAGTATTGAAATAAAGAAAAGTTGGATGGAAAATGAGTTCTTTGGGAAAGAATAAGCTAAGTTTCTTCTTCTTCATGTTAACTTGTGAGCACACAAAAAACATTAGGATAACAACATACATTTAGCAATCAACCTAATTAGTTAAACATACACACACAGATAAATAAATACAAAATCATATATACTTATAATAAAACATATTTAAGACATAAATATTCACATGCACACACACAAAAATACTTGAATATATTTACTTATAGTAAATTAAATACATTAAGTCATAAATATTCACATGCACACACATACTTAAATAAATACATATACAGACACACATATAAATAAATAAACATAAACATTATTAAATTATCTTTATTTCATATATATATTTTAATATATAAGTAATAAATAATATTTAAAATAACTATTAAAATAAAATATATAAATACATTAAAAAGAAATAAGATTTGAAATATAAAATATCAATAACAATAAAGAAAAACAAAAAACATAATCTCATTCCCTCTCTCACACTCTCTCTCTCTCTTCTCTCTCTCTCTCTCTTTCTCTCTCTCTCTCTCCTCTCTCTCTCTCCTTCTCTGTCTGCGCGCTGCCGCGCTGACAGAGGAGGGGAGGGAGAGTCTCTCTCTCTCTCTCTCTCTCTCTCTCTCTCTCTCTCTCTCTCTCTCTCTCTCTCTCTCTCTCTCTCTCTCTCTCTTCTCCTCTCTCTCTCTCTCTCCTCTCTTCTCTCTATCCTCCTCTCTCTCTCCTTCTCTGTCTTGCGCGCTGCCGCGCTGACAGAGGAGGGGAGGGAGGAGTCTCTCTCTCTCTCTCTCTCTCTCCTCTCTCTCTCTCTCTCTCTCTCTCTCTCTCTTCTCTCTCTCTCTCCTCTCTCTCTCTCTCTCTCTCTCTCTCCTCCTCTCCTCTCTCTCTCTTCCCCGTTCTCTCTCTGCCTGCCTACCTCTCTCTCTCTCTCTCTCTCTCTCTCTCTCTCTCTCTCTCTCTCTCTCTCTCTCTCTCTCTTCTCTCTCTCTCTCTCTCTCTCTCTCTCTCTCTCCTCTCCTCCTCTCTCTCTCTCTCTCTCTCTCTCTCTCTCTCTCTCTTCCCCGTTCTCTCCTCTGCCTGCCTACCTCTTCTCTCTCTCTCTCTCTCTCTCTCTCTCCTCTCTCTCTTCTCTCTCTCTCTCTCTCTTCTCTCTCTCTCTCTCTCTCTCTCTCTCTCTCTCTCTCTCTCTCTCTCTCTCTCTCTCTCTCTCTCTCTCTCTCTCTCTCTCTCTCTCTCTCTCTCTCTCTCTCTCTCTCTCTCTCTCTCTCTCTCTCTCTCTCTCTCTCTCTCTGCTGCGCGCTGTCGTGCGCTGCAGAGAGAGGAGAGAGGGGGGGGAAAACTCACTCACACACACACACATCACACATAGACATACACACATAACACACACACATCACACATAGACATACACACATAACACACACACATCACATACACACATACATCATCACACACATACATCACATCACATAACACATACACCATCACACACATACATCACATATACACATCACACATCACATAACACATACACATCACACACATACACATAACACATACACATACTTCACACACACACATACACCTCACATACACACATACACATAACACGCACACACACATACACATAACACGCACACACACACACATCACATATGTGCACATACACACACACATAACACGCACACACACACACACATCACATACGCGCACATACACACACACATAACACGCACACACACACACACATCACATACGCGCACATACACACACTATTGCAGAGACGCAGACCAAGCCATGGAATAGGCATGGCATGCTTCCAGCCGGACAATAAAAATCATAATACACAGCAGGACATGACGGCTCAATATCCTGAGCACGAGGAGGGTCTAATGAGAAAGAAGGGGAAACAGAAGAAAGAGCAGGAGACAGTACCTGCAAAAAACATTAGGAAAAACTTGAGCTCAACACACATTTAAATACATACACAAGTCCTTCCTAATCCACTCTTTTGGTTTGGTACTTTTAATCTACAACCACACTTTTGCCCACTCATCTCAACCACACTTTTAATTAGCTTTATGCACACATCTTCCTTTCACCGCTCTTTTTCTTTCATTAATTCTCACCATTCTTTTCTGTCAACCAACTTTTTCACTTTAAGTGCATCTTCCTTTCAGACCATTCCTTTATTCACTTTAATTCCACATTACTCACATACCATTCTTTTTTCTAGCATCCATATAGACCACTAGATATTTATCCTTTTAATTAATCATTTTAATTTAATTAGCCTATATTTCTTAGTTAAATAAATCCATTAAATTAAGATTAGGTTAAGCTTTTAATTAATTAGAACCTTAGTTTTAAAATGCACACAAATAATTAAAGTAATTATTAATGACATAGTTTAATGTTTAATACATAAATATGTAATTTAGATATTAATGTTTTTGAATAACATCTATGTTAACCCTTTAAATATACTAAATCCTAGAAAACCTATTGGAAACCCATCAGAAACTCATGAAAACCCTTTAAAACCCTTCTAAACCCTATCTCTAACCCATCATAAATCATCTAAACCCTTAACATTAACCCAATGGAATCAGTTAAGATCCTTTGGATTAATCCTACTGACTTAACTTATATAAACTTATGAAACCCTAGGGGTATATACTCATCTGTCTTATATGTATCAATTTAAAACACTCATTAAATGAGTAGTTAGGGTAACCCTAATATGAACACATATTCTTCATCATTTCTTGTACCTGCAAACACTTCAAAAGTAGTTAATTCAATCCAGAACAACTGATCAACAGTGAAAAAGAGGTTTAGAATTCACCAATTAAGTTGCTTTTATTTCCTCTGGTTATCAACTGGAAGATGCAAATCTTCCCGACATCCACCGCCACCAAACCTGCACATCGTCCTCGATGGGCCAACTTGCAGATTATGGGAAGCAGCATTTTCAATGATTATCCTGAAATTAAATCATAGAACAGCATCAATTCTTTTTTAAATATATTTAATCTTATCAAATTTTAAATCTTTTCAACATGCACATGAAGTTTATTTCAATTACATCTGGCAATGAAAACATATTAAAGTATAAAGGTAAACTATTAACCTTTTCAGTCAACAAACATTAGTTTATATTTTATCCATTTATAAACTATGTAAAGATTAGTATAAAACAGAATTCATTTTCATTCATTCAAATGCAGGTTTCGTTATATATATGCATTCACATAAGAGCAATCAAGCATGCCAAAGAAATCTACTAAATCTACTTGGACAGACAGCCACCTTGTATGCCCAATTTTAATCACTAGATGTGTTTTTCACAACTAGTTTCTTCATATAAATATGATGTAAACTTCATATCGATAATAAATGTAAATACCTTTTTGGGGTGAAAGAAGGTATAACTTCCATGTCAATATTTTTTTTTTTCGCTACTTTTTTGTTTTAAAGGGGAAAGGCTTAACCCCTTAATCCGAGCTAAGGATCTAGCTGCATGGACAAGAAAGATCTAGGTTTTCACAAACATGTATCATGCAACAATATGCTCCTACATATATACAACTACTTTCGTTATCTAAATGAACTACAAATCCTTCTATTTTTTTAACAATCTCACTTAATCTATAAATGTAGAAATATAAATTATGTTTATTTTCCTAATATGGTTAAATAGAGTCATTTATAAATTAATATTCTTCATTCCAGATTTTATCAATTAGTTTTATATGAATGCAAAGAAAATACATAAATCAAAATTGTATGACAAAGAAAAATACGACCTAAAATCAACTTCATCTTCAATCTGCTTCATCTTTATGCATCTTAATTTGTTCTTCAAAGACCTGTTAGAACTCAACCAGCAACAGCTAGACACGCAAAATTATTAAATTTCATATTCACATCTTCTCTTGGTTTTCCTGCAAAAGAAACCCACACTAAAGAAATTCATGCATACATAATTAATCATGCTCATCATCAAACATTACTTCATACATTTCATTATCTCTTTGTTTAAATAATTTAATTCTTTTGCCAGCAATTAAGTTTTTAAGAGGCGTGCCATCTAATTCGCGTAAGGCATACGTTCCATTATCATAGGTTTGGACTACCACATAAGGTCCAAACCAACGTCTTTTAAGTTTCCTACGGGCATCATACTGAGAATCAAACGTACTGTCATACAGTAAAACCCAATCATTAACATAAATCGGCTTTGGCCTTAACCTATGTGATTTATCAAAATACTTCTTGTTTTTCAATCGAGAATCTTTTAGTTTAACTATAGCCTCTTCTAAACGTTCATTCCCTTGCTCTAGTTGCTGGATTCGCAGAGCTAATAAATCTTCTGTTGACAAATTATCTTCCCATGGTAAAGTAGTCCAGGTAAGAATTTGCGTATGCACAGGGAAAATTGGTTTCTGGCAATACATCAACTCTGCCGGCATATACCCTGTCGTTCTAGTGCAGGTCATTCTATCGGCCCACAACGCAAATGGCAGATAATTTGGCCAATTCTTAATTTCTCCATTACAAGATTTGGAAATTGCTTTAATAATAGGAGAATGCCTTCGCTCAATCTTCCCATTAGCTTCAGGGTTGTAAGCAGTAGTAAGGGCTAAGCGAATTCCATGCCTAGCAAAGAATTCTCTAGCCTCCTACGCATCTAACTCTCCCCTATCAGCCACTACCTTTTCTACATAACCAAATCGTGAAATGACATCCTCAAGAAGAAAATTGCATACATTCAAGGTTGTCTTAGATCTTAAAGCTCGGCCTTCTACATGATTCGTAAGATCTTCACGTGCTAAGACTATATATCTCATCTTATTGATACCTTTGGGCATGGTAACTAAGTCTACAACCCATTTATAATGGATGCATGGTGGATAGGTAGGATGCAACGGATCCCTATGTTTGACTGAGGAATGAATCTGACATACGTCACATGAAGTAACATAATTTTTAACAGTAACATAAATCCCTGGCCACCAGTATCCTTCTCTAATTTTTTCATACGTAGCTACAAAACCTTTATGTCTTGCCCATAAAGTATCATGCATACTCTTCATGACTTGTAACTGAAGATCCTTAGTACCTAGTACTCGTTGTGGCAATCTAATTTTTCCCCTCGCATGTCTCCAAATGAAACCATCTTTCAGAAAAAAGTTGTAAGCTCTTTTCCTAATATTCCGAAATCTATTTGAAGACCATGAAGGTGCCCTAACCAAAGTACTTAAATACTTTCCAATATCCTGCCACTCTCCTTCGTATTCTTCAATATTGAACTGTTCATATGCGTATGCTTTAGAATGATAATTAATTGCATTTATTTCTAATTCTGTGTCTTCCTCATTATCAAATCTAGCTCGAGAAAGCATATCAGCCACAGGATTAGATTTACCTGCAATATGTATCAAAACAGGATTTATAAACTTGATGTATGAAATCCATCTAAGCATGGCAATGTCGGGTGATGAACAGTTTGTAATCATTCCAATCAGAGGTAGACAATCTGTCTCAACTATTACATTTGCCTATAAAATATTCTTTATCGGATTTTAATGCCGTGACTAAACCCCATAGTTCTCGTTTAATTTGCGGATAATTTCTTTGCGTATCGTGTAAAATCTTTGCTCCAAATCTCACAGCATACCTATTGCCCTCTTCATCGTCTTGACCAATAACCCATCCTATTCCTATAGGGCTCGTATCAACAGTTAAAATGATAGGCTTTCGATCAGTATAATCTACTCGCTTTAAAATAGGAGCTTCAAGAAGTAATTTCTTTAACTTTTTCATAGCTTTTGAGTGTTCTTCAGTCCAAAGAAACTTTGGATTCTTCCTTAGTAAAGCATAAAGACAGTTTGCAACATGTGCATAGTGTGGGATCCAGATGGCATAAAACACACAAGCACCAAGGAATCATCTTACCTCACTAATATTACTACAGGTTTCAGAAATCTTGTTTATAGCGTCGACTTTAGGTGGATATGGCCTCCGACCGTAATGTCCACATAAATGCCCAACTATAAGTACCTCATTGACACCAAAAACAGATTTCTCAATGGAGAATGTGAGACCAACCTCTTCAAATCTCTGGAAAATCCTTTCACAGTCAGAGATATGATCTACTACAAACTTCCTGCAGCCAGAGGAATCTAAAGTTTCATCTTTCGCATTCTCAATACATCCTTTAATAGGAATGTCATCAATAAATGGCATGGCTATATTAGGAATTGTTGATATATTTAGGTAGTGATGTGTGTGAACACTCTAGGACTGCCGGGGCACTTTTTTCCCTCTTTAGGAGGTTTTTTTCCCCCGGCTTGTATATACGCCTATTGCCCTAATGGGCTACTTATCTTTGTACATTCTCTAGTAATACATTCAGTCTTGTGTGTTGTGCTCCAAGCTTCTTCTTCTTCCTTGTGCTGTTCGCGTGCTTCCGCAGACGTCTAACTCCAACAATTGGTATCAGAGCAGGTCGTCGCTTCTTCTAGGGCGCCGTCGACACTCCTCCGTTTGCAGTCTCAGATTCGCCCGAAATTTGGTGAGCATACTCAGGGTGTTTCCGAGATCAAAACAACTTTGCTCTGTGGTGCCAAAATCGCGATCTGAGCTCGTTTCGGCCTCCGAACGCACTATCACAACGCTTGTGCAGGCTATTTCGTTCTTTTGTGCCAAAGGTATATACCAGTTTCTGTTCGCCAGTTTAAGCGTCTCGAAGTCTGCTACAGGTCTAGCAGAACTCGTTTGGGCAGTTCCGTTCAACTTTTTTAGATACAGTCAATTTTCTGCATCAAGGTATTTTAGTCACCGGCCATGGCTGAAAGCAGTGATGTGTTCCGTATGTTGGCTGTTGAGGATAAGTTGGATGGTACCAACTACCCATTATGGGCTTATATGATGCGACATGTACTGGTTGCAAAAGGATTGTGGAACATTGTGCAGGGTGTTGAAAGACATCCTGTTACACCTGTAACGACAGGTACTGCAAATACAGGTGTTGGAGCTGATGAAGATGGTGTCGAAGATGATATTCCGCAGATTCCTGTTCGTGCTGCTGTTTCTGTTGCACCTACTGCAGAGCAGATTTGTTGGGATGGCAGAGATGCCCAGGCACATGCATTGATAGCTTTGTCTGTCAAACGTGCCATTATTCCTCACATTCGCTCTTGCAGAACAGCAAAGGATGCTTGGGATACACTTACCACTTTGTACCAGGCTAGGAATGAGGCTCGTGTTGCTTACCTCCGAAAACAGTTGGAGAGTGAGCACATGAATGAAGGTGATTCTATGGACAGTTTTCTTACAAAGATCAAAGACCTGAAGGAACAATTGATTTCTGCTGATGAGGTTATACCAGATAGCTCACTTGTGCAGACCGTTCTGAATGGTCTTCCTGATTCATATCAGAGTTTTGCCTCTACTCTTCGGTTGATGATGAAAGGCAATCCGAATGCCTTGTCATTTGAGGAATTAGTCTCTGTTCTGTTGCAGGAAGATCAGTCCAGGCAGAACAGGTCCATTATGCGTGTTGCAGATCAAGCTTTCCTGGCTAGTCAGAAGGGCAAAGGAAAATGGAGCTCTTCTACTAGTAAGCAGAAATCTGCAAATGCTGCACAATCGAAGAACCAGGATAAAGATGAAAAGAAATCAGAAAAGCAGAAATTGTTCTGCAAGTACTGTAAAGGAAATGATCATATTATAAAGAACTGTCCAAAACTGGCTGCTAAAGAGGCAAAGAAGAAAGAGGCTGGAATGGTTGTTGCAGAGGCCTCTACACCAAAAACAGAGTCTGCAAATCTTGTGCAGGAAGAAGAATGGGAGTTTACTACTGTCTGCAGTTTTGACCCATCTTCTCATGATCAGTGCATGTCTGCAGTAGACTCAGATGTTTGGTACTTTGACAGTGGGGCGACCAAACATATTACCTCGCAGCGCAGTTTCTTCTCTTCACTTGAGCCTGCTCCTACAGGGAATACTGTCACATGCGCCAATAACTCCTCTTATCCTGTTATGGGAGTTGGTAAGATCATTCTGACTACTGCTGATGGTAGTTCTTTCACTTTGTCAGATGCTTTATTTGTGCCAGGGATCAAAAAGAATCTGTTATCAGTTTCTGCATTAGCCAAGATTGGCTTGGTTGTGAAATTTGTTGATGACAGGTGTACAGTCCATGATCTCTCAAATGGCGATGTGATTATTGCTTCTGGCATTTTATGTCGTGGGTTGTACAAGCTCATAGACTATGAAAGATCTGTGAATGATTCGGCATGTGCAGTTCATGATTCTTAGGCTATGTCAGATGCAAAGCTTTGGCATGCACGCTTTGGTCATCTGAATTTTGCTAGTTTGTTACGCCTGCAGAAATCTGAAATGGTGTCCTCTTTGCCCAAACTTGAGGCACCTGGAAAACATGTTTGTGAAGGCTGTATTTTGGGCAAAATGCAGCGTTCTTCCTTTCCAAAAGATGGTTCAGTTCGGGCTACGCAGAAATTACAGCTTGTACATAGTGATGTATGTGGTCCTATGCAGACACCCTCTTTTGGAAATTACCTTTACTTCGTGACTTTCATTGATGATTTTTCCAGGCATGCATGGGTATATCCACTCAAAGCAAAGTCCGAAGTGTTCATGTGCTTCAAACAGTTTTTGGTTTTGGCTGAAAATCTGTCAGCATGTAAAATGGGCACCCTCCGTTCTGATCGAGGGGGGGAATATATGTCTTCAGATTTTAATGCATTTCTGGCTGAACGTGGGATAAAACACCAGTGTACAGTGCCGTATACACCTCAACAGAATGGAGTTGCTGAACGAAAGAACAGGTCACTCATGGAGATGGCGAGGTGCATGGTCAAAAGTCAGGCTTTACCACATAGTTTCTGGCTTGAGGCTGTCATGTGTGCAGCATATGTACTGAACAGGTGTCCCACTAAAGCATTGCAGTCTATCACTCCATTTGAGGCTTGGCATGACCGCAAGCCATCTGTTGCTCATCTGCGTGTTTTTGGTTGTTTGGCATATGCATTAGTGCCTGAACAACATCGCAGAAAATTGGATGATAAGGCAGTAAAATGTATTTTTGTTGGGTACAGTTCTGAAAGTAAAGGCTATCGTCTGTATCATCCACAAACTAAACGCATTCTGGTTAGCCGTGATGTTGTCTTTGTGGAAGATGCTATTCATCCATTGCTTTCATGTACTAAGGAGACATCTGTTAGCTCCAAAGACATGTATGATACTTTGATGCCTCTTTTTACAGGTGGACAGGCTAGTGCTGGTCCTAATGAGGCAACTTCTCAGCCTTTGCAGGTTTCATATGATGATGCAGATCATTCCATTTCTGATGCAGATTTACATGATGCACTTGTTGATGAGAGAGCTGATATTGAGCAGGCAAAAGCTATGCCAAAATGGCTGGTGCAGACTTTGCGTGACAACAAATTAGATGCACCTTTGTCATATCGTACTCGTTCAGGCTCTCATAGTGCCTCCTTTGCATCAGATTGCTATGCTATGGCTGCATCTAGTCTCTGTGATGAGAATGAGCCTGTTTCTTTTGATGAAGCACAAAATTCAGAAAATTGGATGGCTGCTATGCAATCTGAATATGATGCTATAATGAAGAATGGTACATGGTCTTTATGTGACTTGCCTCCTGGCAAGAAGGCCATTGGCACTAAGTGGGTATACAAGCTGAAGCGTAAACCTGATGGTACAGTTGACAGGTATAAGGCTAGGCTTGTTGCAAAGGGTTATGCGCAGGAAAGAGGCATTGATTTTGATGAGACCTTTGCACCTACATGCCGTATGACTACTGTTCGGAGCATTTGTGCACTTGCAGCCCATCATGGTTGGAATGTACATCAGTTGGACATTAAAACAGCATTTCTGAATGGTGACTTGCATGAAGAAGTGTATGTTTTTCAGCCCCGTGACTTTGTGCAGAAAGGGCATGAAAACCAGGTGTGCAGGTTAAAGAAGGCGTTATATGGTTTAAAGCAAGCACCACGTGCTTGGTATGAGAAGATACATGCCTATCTGATTGCACATGGTTTTGAGAACAGTCCAACTGAAAGCACCTTATATGTTAAGCGTGCTAATGATGTGCTTCTGATCATTGTTGTCTATGTTGATGACATGCTGCTCACTGGTCCTATTGAGACACATATTGCTGATTTTAAGGCTGATTTGCATGCCTCATTTGAGATGTCTGATTTGGGGCATTTGCATCACTATTTGGGCATTCAGTTTATGCACGTTGATGGTGGAATGGCTTTGTGTCAAACGAAATATATTGACACATTATTGCAGCGTTTTGGCCTTGAAGACTGTAAGCCTATTGCCACTCCTATGGAGACAGGTTTACGATTGAGTCTTCATGATGCTGGAGATGCATTTGATGCTGTTCTCTATCAGCAGGCTGTTGGATGCTTGATTTACTTATGCATTACTCGGCCAGATATTCAATTTGCTGTCTCACAGATGAGCAGGTTCATGCATTGCCTAGGAGTCACGCATTGGAAAGCGGTTAAGCGCATCTTTCGCTACTTGAGTGGTACTCGGCTACTTGGGTTGTTTTATCCCAAGGGGGGATCACTACCGCCAGATTTGCATGCTTTTTCTGACTCAGATTGGGCTGGTTGCTATGACACTCGTGTGTCCACCAGTGGTTTTTGCTTCATGCTTGGTAGCTCATGTATATCTTGGTTGAGCAAGAAGCAGCCTACTGTGGCCACTTCCAGTTGTGAGGCTGAGTATAGGGCAGCTTTCACAGCGACTGTTGAGTGTGTGTGGCTCAGACGCCTTATGGCTGATTTGGGTGTTGGCCAGTCTTCTGCCACCACCATCTTCACTGACAGTCAGAGCGCATTGGCAGTTGCGAGGAACTCTGTGTTCCATGCTCGCACTAAGCACATTGAGGTGCATTATCACTATGTCAGGGAGAGGTTCTCTACTGGGGAGATCAGCTTGGCATATGTGCCCACGCAGGAGAACATTGCAGACCTTTTCACGAAGGCTCTGCCTAGGGAGAAGTTTGAAGCTTTCCGCAAAGCTTTGGGCTTACTTCCTTTTGTGGAGTGATTTCCACATAGCTTGGCACTTCCTTATACATGAGTGCCAGCTCCTTGTTCACTGCATCACTCCCAGGGGGGATTTGTTGATATATTTAGGTAGTGATGTGTGTTAACACTCTAGGACTGCCGGGGTACTTTTTTCCCTCTTTAGGAGGTTTTTTTCCCCCGGCTTGTATATACGCCTATTGCCCTAATGGGCTACTTATCTTTGTACATTCTCTAGTAATACATTCAGTCTTGTGTGTTGTGCTCCAAGCTTCTTCTTCTTCCTTGTGCTGTTCGCGTGCTTCCGCAGACGTCTAACTCCAACAGGAATGAAGTCATGTAATACTGAATTCATGGCGTTCATCATATGCGCTACTGAATTAGTAGCTCCTTGCGGCAAAGTGCACATGCGAACTAAGCCTAAAGGAGTTTTCATGGTCGTAATGTCTCTACTTTCAATAGCAAGCTGAAATTGATCGTAGCCAGAATACAAGTCTCCCATTGAGTAAATGGCATGACCAGCGAAGGCTTCAGCGAATTCCCCTACAATGGGCCCAGTACCTACATTCCTAATAGTAACCTTGTTAACAGGTTGTAAATCTTGAATGAACCGTAACTTGCCATTTTTCTTTGGAACAGTAAACCACCTATTGGAGTAGGGTGCAGATGATGGCTCTAAAATTCGCATGTGAATCTTTTCCTTAAGAAGCCGCATTAACTTTGGTAAATGGGCTTTCGGAACAGGAATGGGTCGAAGATTCCATGGAATGTGAGGCACTGTAAAGATGATCATTGGTGGTACAATTTTTGGGTCTGCACAACCTATCTCATGGGAATATAAAGAAAATGCCTTTCCATGCTTTCTAATCACTCTTTGAAATAATTCACGTTCCTCGGGTAACAAAAAATTTTCATCATTTCCTATCTTGATTAGCTTTAAAGTTTCTTCTGTGAAGGTATGACCTATATTTGTGCGCTCTCTTAAATAAGGATCATTGGTAACTTTCCTAAACTTCTCTTCACTCTCTCGTGGTAATGATTGAGCAATCGGTTTAATTTTTTTATCAACGGTTTTGTATTTTGTATTTACTTTTGCTTCCTTTTCATTACTCATGACAAATTTAATAATCAATTCATATTCTTCAATAGAATTTAAAAGTACAAATCTAAATTTTTCTTTTTCATGCAAAATATTTTGAAGTTCTTCAATCAATGAGTTTAAAGATAAAGTTTCAATTACGGTTTCAATGTGTTCATCAGATGAAATGAATCCTTTCTCTTTATAAACTTTTTCATAATGTTTTATAATTTTTTTAGGAATTTGTTTATAATGACTGAATTGCAAATATGATGAAGGGAAATACAAAGAAAAACTATCTAAAGTATCTACAGATGGGTGCGAGACATCAAACCAAGAACCACTGTTGTCTCGCTCAACAGTGGCATCTAGGCAAAATTTTGATCATAATAAGTTCCAAACTCACGAAGAGGCATATGATCTTCACGTATCTTTTCATGAGAACGGATGGGCGTCTTCCTAATTTGCTCCCTATTTCGTACATGGTTTGGGCTGATTATCATAACTTGGAGCGATTGTAGATCATCTTTAGATCTAATTCTTGCGTATGCTGAGCCGTCATCTATTACTTTAGTCTCCATTCTGGCTTCACATATAAATGGTTGACCTAAGATAATTTCATAAGAGCAGTTGTCCTGAATGAAAAAGTGGAATGTCTCAGAGATTCCACCTATCATTAGAGGTATGTTGGCACATGCTCCTAGGAGTGATCCACAACCATTGTCCGCGGTTCGCATTATCCAGCCGTGATTTTTATCAATAGGCCATTTAAACTTATCATATAATCCTTTCGAAATCACATTGATTTCAGACCCAGAGTCAATTAGGGCTAAAGCAGAATATGATCTCTTCTGATCTCCTAAGTTAACTTTAATCTCCGGTGTGCCTCTTGCCCAAAAACTTTTTCTAAAATCACTCTCTGAATTTTTTGTTTCGTCATCTGGTACAATCGGCCCTAAGAAATTTTTGTTCACATTACAGGTATTATCTTCTTCATCTTCTGAGTCTAAAGAAAGAGACTCATGAATCAAGTGAGTTACATCGGCAACATCTTGCATCTCTACCTCTTGTGACAGAGGGAATCTCTTCCTTTTAATTAGTTTAATAAAATTTTCCTTAAATTCAATTTTTGCTATTGAGAAGATTTGTTCTAAAGTCATTGTCACTGCACTTTTTAATAAGATGTCATACAATATTTCTTTTGAATCAACTTTTTGTTCAAGTTCAGAAATAAGAATAGCTTTCGGTACTCGTTTTGGTTTCTTTTCTGGTTTCTCTTCAGGTTTTGTTTCAGTTCTAGGAATTTGCTCTACTTTGTCTGATGTTTGAATTGGCTCACTAAACACAGGTTGTATACCCTCCCTAATTTCTTTTCTTCGCTCCTCATTTGTTTTAGAACTTTCGCCTTGTTCAAACTGAACTTTCTTAGGCTTTGGCTCATCTCTCATCTTACTTCTAGTCATTCGTCTACCTGAATCATTTGTATCTTGCTCATCATCCCTCTTTCTTTTCTCTTCAACAATCGCAATATGCGAATATATCGAGAATTGATCGACAGGAGAGTTCCACGCAGTTTTCTGCATAATATCATCTCTCGCCTTTATCAAAGCTTCAATTGAGTAGTTCCTCGTTTCCCTTGTTTGTTCGGAATCAGAGTCACTATCAACATATTCTAGTTTAACAGTAGAAGCAGATTTCGAAGACTCAGAAAGGTTTTCATACAGCTTCTGCATCCCTCCCTTTCCCCAATTGGCAGCTAAAGGTAAATGTGTTCTATAGTCGCACAATCGCTTGTCAATATCAATTACAAGTCTTTTCTCTTTCGCATCTTTCAATGCTTCACATGTATAAGTCAAATGATCTGTGGCATCGCACCAGATACATCTCCTCACATTGGCATTTCTCCTTTCATTGAAATTTCTTTGGTTAAATGCTTGAGGAATCGGTTGAGGAATTGGTTGGGGTACAACTGGAGGATTAGGAGGTATAAAAGGTGGATTAGGAGGTACTAGTGGATGATTCGGAGCTACTAATGGTGGATTTAGAGCATTTACTGGTTGAGGATAAATAGTCGGATGAGCTTGCATTACAGGTTTATCTTGAAGGTTTAAAGCATACACCACATTCTGCAAAGCCGCTACCTCTTTAGACATATTCTCGTGCATATGCATCATATTGTCCAACTTGTTAAACAAAATCTCAAATTGTAACTCGGTTGGTACTCTAGATATGGATGTTGTAGGCTCAGCTTTTGAATCTATATGTGTATCCCTAGTTGCCTGAATCGGAGGAAAACTGGAAGATGGTTGAGACATCGATTCATAAAGGAGTGTTTTATGTTGGATCATGTGAGCAACCGCCTCAACTACAGTTTTCACTACACCCCAGTCATCTGTAAGCCCATATTTCTTTCCCGGTTCTTCAAGCCTACGCTCAACCTCTACCCTTATATCTGGAGTCAAGATTTTAAGGAAATATAAAATGATATCTGGGGTAAGGGCAACTCTATCCTGTTCAGGTAATTGAGAGAATCTTTTCATAAATTCGCCATGGAGTTGAGTTAAAGAAATGTGACGCTTAGGTGAACTAATCCATTTCATAAATCCTTCTCTACTATGTTGACTGTAGTCTTCTAAGTAGAATTCCTTATGCAGCTCTTTTCTAAACTCATCCCATTCCTTATTGTCATGTATATCCATAGTAGCTTTTACAGTACCTATGGCCAGACGTCCAAGATAGGATATCCACTTTGTTTCAGGTAAACCGTGTAACTTAGCTAATTCCTCAAACGTGTCTAAATAATTTGTAACATTCATACCAGTAAATTTCCCTTTATCCGTTAATAACGTTTCAACTACTTTCTGTCCTTGCGTCTCGTGCATCATAGTTTGAAATAGCTCGTCCATTTTTGAAGTTTCTTTTGACCTAGCTTGAACAATTCTAACTATATCCTGCACTTCTGTTGTTACTCTTTCCTTATGTTCAGCTACTAATTCTGAAATTCCGTTAGAGTCCAGTTTGTTAAGTTTGTACTATGCCAATATGCTTCAAGTAAAGCTATGATTAACGCTTAACCTATGATTAACAAACAGTTGCCTTTAACCTATACCAATAATAAAATTTTGCACCCAAGAATGTAAGGGTAAGGAAATTATACCAACTGCTCGAAGATGAGGCTCAAAACAGTGCTTTCTGTGAAATTCAATACATTTATTGATTTGAATCAAAACCTAAATACATAGTTTGCTAAAATGGGTGCGAACGTTGTGTTCTTCAATTGTTGATGAAAGGGGTGGCGAGACGAGGTTCTCCTACTTGCCAATCTTCGTGGAGGCGCTCAGGTCACCAGACCAGCCCTCGACACCAAGAAGATTGCAAGCTCACGTAAATGCCACAGCTTCCAGGGATGAAGACGAAGCTGCACTGATGTAAAAGCGTATGAATGTATATGCAATGCAAACTGATAATACCTGTCTGAGTCGTAAGCCGATCTTCACGTCAGGTTCACCAATGTCGGGTCGTGAGAGATGCTCGGATGGTGGATCAAGTCATCCGCCTAAATCGTTCGGCACACGCGGGGTGTCTGTAGCAAACTCAGGTACAAGTATAACTTTTCCTAAGGTCCGTAAGGTGAAGCGTTCCTATAAAGTTCAACTGCATCAAAATAAGAAGGTAGGATAATCTTTTCACTAACTATTTGATCTTTTATAGTTTCGTTTGTTTCTTCTTGGATAGTTTCTACGTTTCTATCTACAGTTGGAGGAAAATTTTCTTCACTAACACTAGGAGGAACAGTGGAAAGGAAAGTTATAGTTGTTCTAAGATCGTGCAAAGATTCTTCTACTATGACTGCTTTTATTGATTCTTTATCTTCTATTGGTTTTGGAAACAACAATTCAAAAGTTGATGAAGGTAGAAAGGTGTTACTAGAAGAATTTTCTTTAGACATAAAAGATGATACTAAATTAATAACCAAAGTCCTATACAACCTCAAGGATGATGTTTAAAAATGACAGTCTAAAAGATAGCCTATACAAGCTAATAAAAGTTTCAAACTAAGAACAATCTCTGCTTTTCAAACTTCAGGTCACATGTGTATCTCCAGTTCGCCAATAGCTTCAGTTCACCAAGAGGCTGCAATTCTTCATAAATCAAATCTTCAGTTCACCAAGAGGCTGCAATTCTTCATAAATAAAATCTACAAAAAACATTAGGAGAATTTAGTATATCTTTTATATAAAAAATAACACTCATCTAGCATTTTCTTTTTGAATAACATTAAAGTAATTATCTTTCTAAAAACACATATATAATAGGTACATTCTTGTATTAAAATATATACTTTACAATTAAAAATTCATTTACATAATTATTTAATATACATTAACATACTTTGCTCACTCATAATCATACATTTAAATAACATACATACATGCATAAATATTCATACATAAATATACATGCACATGCATAAACATACATTAATACACATATGCATACTAAACATATACATGCATACATACCTTATACTAACACACATGCTTAATCATTTACTAACACACACATGCTTGAACATACTTGCATATACATAAACATGCACACATTAATACACATATGCATACTATACATATACATGCATACATATACTAACACATACTAACATATACATATATGAACATACACTAACATGTACATGCATGGACATACATGCAATTCGCATATCAACTTAAATACATACTTTTATTAGCATGCATTAACTTAGATGCAAAAATTTCTAACATCTAATATGCACTAACATGCTTCTAATAACTTAACATATACTAACTTACACTAACAATTAACCTATACTAACATGCATTAACAACTAATCATAGGATCATGCATTAATATGCACTAAACTTACATAGGTTCATGCTCTAACACTAACATGGGTTCATGCACATGGGTTCAAGTCCTAAACTAACACGCACTAACTTGATTCTTGGGAAAAAGAACTTAGGTGTCTATCAGATTGAAGAAGCTTGGGATAAGGTAGGGTAAGAAATGTATAGGCTAAGAATGGTTGGGTTAAGTATTGAAATAAAGAAAAGTTGGATGGAAAATGAGTTCTTTGGGAAAGAATAAGCTAAGTTTCTTCTTCTTCATGTTAACCTGTGAGCACACAAAAAACATTAGGATAACAACATACATTTAGCAATCAACCTAATTAGTTAAACATACACACACAGATAAATAAATACAAAATCATATATACTTATAATAAAACATATTTAAGACATAAATATTCACATGCACACACACAAAAATACTTGAATATATATACTTATAGTAAATTAAATACATTAAGTCATAAATATTCACATGCACACACATACTTAAATAAATACATATACAGACACACATATAAATAAATAAACATAAACATTATTAAATTATCTTTATTTCATATATATATTTTAATATATAAGTGATAAATAATATTTAAAATAACTATTAAAATAAAATATATAAATACATTAAAAAGAAATAAGATTTGAAATATAAAATATCAATAACAATAAAGAAAAACAAAAAACATAATCTCATTCTCTCTCTCACACTCTCTCTCTCTTCTCTCTCTCTCTCTCTTTCTCTCTCTCTCTCCTCTCTCTCTCTCCTTCTCTGTCTGCGCGCTGCCGCGCTGACAGAGGAGGGGAGGGAGAGTCTCTGTCTCTCTCTCTCTCTCTCTCTCTCTCTCTCTCTCTCTCTCTCTCTCTCTCTCTCTCTCTCTCTCTCTCTCTCTCTCTCTCTCTCTCTCTCTCTCTCTCTCTCTCTCTCTCTCTCTCTCTCTCTCTCTCTCTCTCTCTCTCTCCTGTCTCTCTCTCTCTCTCTCTCTCTCTCTCTCTCTCTCTCTCTCTCTCTCTCTCTCTCTCTCTCTCTCTCTCTCTCTCTCTCTCTCTCTCTCTCTCTTTCTCTCTCTCTCTCCTCTCTCTCTCTCTCCTTCTCTGTCTGCGTGCTGCCGTGCTGACAGAGGAGGGGAGGGAGAGTCTCTCTCTCTCTCTCTCTCTCTCTCTCTCTCTCTCTCTCTCTCTCTCTCTCTCTCTCTCTCTCTCTCTCTCTCTCTCTCTCTCTCTCTCTCTTTCTCTCTCTCTCTCCTCTCTCTCTCTCCTTCTCTGTCTGCGTGCTGCCGTGCTGACAGAGGAGGGGAGGGAGAGTCTCTCTCTCTCTCTCTCTCTCTCTCTCTCTCTCTCTCTCTCTCTCTCTCTCTCTCTCTCTCTCTCTCTCTCTCTCTCTCTCTCTCTCTCTCTCTCTCTCCTCTCTCTCTCTCTCTCTCTCTCTCTCTCTCTCTCTCTTCCCCGTTCTCTCTCTGCCTGCCTACCTCTCTCTCTCTCTCTCTCTCTCTCTCTCTCTCTCTCTCTCTCTCTCTCTCTCTCTCTCTCTCTCTCTCTCTCTCTCTCTCTCTCTCTCTCTCTCTCTCTCTCTCTCTCTCTCTCTCTCTCTCTCTCTCTCTCTCTCTCTCTCTCTCTCTCTCTCTCTCTTCCCGTTCTCTCTCTGCTGCCTACCTCTCTCTCTCTCTCTCTCTCTCTCTCTCTCTCTCTCTCTCTCTCTCTCTCTCTCTCTCTCTCTCTCTCTCTCTCTCTCTCTCTCTCTCTCTCTCTCTCTCTCTCTCTCTCTCTCTCTCTCTCTCTCTCTCTCTCTCTCTCTCTCTCTCTCTCTCTCTCTCTCTCTCTTCCCCGTTCTCTCTCTGCCTGCCTACCTCTCTCTCTCTCTCTCTCTCTCTCTCTCTCTCTCTCTCTCTCTCTCTCTCTCTCTCTCTCTCTCTCTCTCTCTCTCTCTCTCTCTCTCTCTCTCTCTCTCTCTCTCTCTCTCTCTCTCTCTCTCTCTCTCTCTCTCTCTCTCTCTCTCTCTCTCTCTCTCTCTCTCTCTCTCTCTCTCTCTGCTGCGCGCTGTCGCGCACTGCAGACAGAGGAGAGAGGGGGGGGAAACTCACTCACACACACACACATCACACATAGACATACACACATAACACACACACATCACACATAGACATACACACATAACACACACACATCACATACACACATACATCATCACACACATACATCACATCACATAACACATACACCATCACACACATACATCACATATACACATCACACATCACATAACACATACACATCACACACATACACATAACACATACACATACTTCACACACACACATACACCTCACATACACACATACACATAACACGCACACACACATACACATAACACGCACACACACACATCACATACGCGCACATACACACACACATAACACGCACACACACACACATCACATACGCGCACATACACACACACATAACACGCACACACACACATCACATACGCGCACATACACACACTATTGCAGAGACGCAGACCAAGCCATGGAATAGGCATGGCATGCTTCCAGCCGGACAATAAAAATCATAATACACAGCAGGACATGACGGCTCAATATCCCGAGCACGAGGAGGGTCTAATGAGAAAGAAGGGGAAACAGAAGAAAGAGCAGGAGACAGTACCTGCAAAAAACATTAGGAAAAACTTGAGCTCAACACACATTTAAATACATACACAAGTCCTTCCTAATCCACTCTTTTGGTTTGGTACTTTTAATCTACAACCACACTTTTGCCCACTCATCTCAACCACACTTTTAATTAGCTTTATGCACACATCTTCCTTTCACCTCTCTTTTTCTTTCATTAATTCTCACCATTCTTTTCTGTCAACCAACTTTTTCACTTTAAGTGCATCTTCCTTTCAGACCATTCCTTAATTCACTTTAATTCCACATTACTCACATACCATTCTTTTTTCTAGCATCCATATAGACCACTAGATATTTATCCTTTTAATTAATCATTTTAATTTAATTAGCCTATATTTCTTAGTTAAATAAATCCATTAAATTAAGCTTAGGTTAAGCTTTTAATTAATTAGAACCTTAGTTTTAAAATGCACACAAATAATTAAAGTAATTATTAATGACATAGTTTAATGTTTACTACATAAATATGTAATTTAGATATTAATGTTTTTGAATAACATCTATGTTAACCCTTTAAATATATTAAATCCTAGAAAACCTATTGGAAACTGTAGCTCAGTGATGAGTAGCACCTCCTTTAATGTCAATCCGGGAAGACGTGAGGATGGTATGAAGACCTCGAGCAAGTGGAAGCACAAGTGCGTGAGTGAGGAGCACACAAACATGCACACACATACACACACACGCGCACACACGGCAAGACAAAGAGTGAGAAGCAATGGAGTTCTTAGATTACTTTCAAAAAGCTCTTACAAGTTCGTTTCAATTACAATCCAACCTCAAAAATGAGCTCTCTAGCTCTTTTTATAGTTTTTGACTAGCTTTTGGCTCTGTCCAGACCTAGTGTCCGGCCTAGTTAAAAATTAGGTTCCAGGGCTTATTTGAGGGCTCAAACGAAGTCTAAAAATTATGAAATTTGGTACGATGGTACTTCTAATGCTCCTCAAGCTCGAGGACTCCTCGGCTTGCACAAGATGGAGTCTAATCTACCAAAAACGGGATTTACAATGTTTGTGTAGTGATTAAAATCACTTGGGTTGTACATAATCTATGGGAAAAAATGATCTGGCCTTGTTGCCGTATTGTGCATGACTCCTTTGTTGCTTTGTATGCCAACACTCCCCCCTTCCTAGCGTCTGTCGCCCCTGACAGACCTTTGTTCGCGCGGGTGGTCGATGTAATATTGGATGACATTGGTGGCCAGTTCATGTTCTCCTATCCTTAAGCCTCTTGCTAGATCGGCTTCCAATGCCTCCCAATTTATTGCACCGGGGGTTTCTGGTTGCGGGGTGGTGTAGTACTCTGAATACATTGCTTGTTCACAAGCAAACAGTTGAAGCAGATGTGTCGGCTTTGGTGCGAAAATCTCCGAGTGGTACTCCCAGAAACCTGATCTGAACATTTCTTCGAAGGTCTGTTTGTAGCAGGCGGGGAGGTACTTGATGCGTGCATGCCAAGCGTAAGCCACACGGATACTGGGGGTGGTGCTCATGTCATACACCAAGTCGTAATTTCCATTGCTAAACCCCGGAAGACGTACCTGTGGTGCGGCTGCATTTCTAAAGGTCTTCAGCACTACTTGCATCATATCTAAGATTTTAAGCATCATTTGCGCTGCTACATCTGGCATGGGCTTCAAGCGCGGCATCCAGTGGCGAATGGTTCCCATCATATATGCTACCGATGGTGGTCCTCGTGGTGGCGCGATGTACGGGTAGTTCAGCCATTCCTTGCATTGCGCATTGTTCTGTACCTTGATATTAAATGCCTTCCACGACCTACGGCGGGGGACTGGACCGTAGCATGGGTTGTACAGCAGGTGTAGCGGCGCGTTGTTCCATGTGCGTAGCATTTCTGGATAAGTCTCTAAAAGTTTCTGCCGCCAGGTGGGTTGACGAATTTTGCCTTTTCGCACCTCTGGAGGAAGGTCTTCGGGTTGAAATTGGGTCGCAAAGGTAGGAATCTGACCCGTGACTCTTTGTATTTCTGCGTTATAATCCGGCAAGATAATATAATACGGCCTGTATTGGAGTTCGGATGAGAGGATCAGGCGTCTCGATGACAGGTTCTTGAAGTAAGCCGATTGTAGCACAGTTTCCTCTATGACCCTCATGGCCTGATTTTGCACTATTGTGCGCTCTTCGTGCGAACTCCCGATTTCCTCCACTTGACGTAGCCATGGGGGCCGTGGTGCCTCGAATGTGTCCTGAGCTTCTTCTGTTTGTTGGCCTCCTGGGAATGGTTGTGGATCGTATTCTTCGTCAAACGTTTGTTCCACAGGAATTTGCACAACTTCTTCGTCCGTGGGAGCCTCTGGAGGGGAAGGTGGCCTCTCATATTGTAGAAGACGTGTTTGCAATTCAGTAACCTGTTTCTGGAGATCTTTTATGGCCTCTGCGTCTGTGATGAGTGAAGCCGCGGAGGGGGTGGTTGGAGAGGCTGCTGTTGGTCCTTTTTGGTGTTTCTGCTTCAATAGTCCCAGTTCCTCCGATAGCTTATCATGTGCTTCAAGCAGCATGGCATAGTCTTCCAGTATGATCTTGATATTATCGGGGGTCACTGCTTGAAACTTGGATGGGCTGATGGGTGCCCCCGGTGTGCTCTCAATAGCTGCTTCCAGGTTCTCTTGATTTTGTAATTGCAGGCGTCTGTTCTCTTCCTGAGCAGCCGCAAGATGGCGTTTAAGTAGCGCCATATTTCACTGAAGTTTTGAGTTGCGTTCCAGCTGTGTCCGTAGGTGACCTTCTACCACCTGTATCGCTTCCGGATCTGTATTCTGTAACTGTACTTCCAATATGCCATGAGCTTCTTGGAGAGTTTGGAACTGTGTGTGGAGGCGAGCATTTTCCTCCTCTAGTGCCGCGAGGCGGTGCTGTAGTGTCTCTGAGTGCTTGTGCAGGCGTTCGTTTTGTTGCTGGAGCTGAATGTAATCTGTCCTTAAATTTGATATACAAGCCAGCATGGTGTCCAATGCATTTCCTATAGATGAGTGGGTGGTGTTTACAGTAGGAGATGCATGGGAAGGGAATTGGGGAAGGGGAACAGTGAATGATGTGTCTATGGAAGTCGTGTGTGTGAGTGAAATTGGTGGAGGGGGAATGGGAGGGGGTGAAATCGTGGGGGGAGGTGCCGTGGGTGGTGAAATGTCCATACCTTCCGGAGTTGGTGTGAGTGTGGGGTCAGCCATGTACATTGGGATGGTAGGTGGTGTGTGTGTGGAAGTGGTGAATAGATGCGAAGTGGGGTGGGGAGCTGAAAAGAAAGGAAATGGTTGAGACCCTGGTTGAAAAGTTCTAGCAAGGAGGTCATGGAGGGATTGTAGAAATGGAGAGAGAGTGGTCGGGGGTTGAGGTCGTAAATTGGAGGAGGGCGCGAAGGGTTGCGTGGTAGCAGGGAAGCCCATGAATGTGGATCTAGGGTCAGGATGACCCATGGCTGAGGGCATGGGGGATGGTTGCCCTAGGGCAGGCTCTAGAAGCGGTTCGGTGGATTGTGTGGTGATGGGGTTTGCTTCAAAGATGGGGTTATCAGTGGTAGAGAATAGGGTGGAACTAGAGATGGGAGTACGGAAAATGAAGGTTGGGTCGGTGGGTTGAGTGGTTGAGGTGACTTCCACTGTTTCTGCTCTAGGAGGTGATGGTGGGGGTGGGGTTGGTAGTGGCTCAGCGGACTCCTCATGGGTGGCTGGGTGCTGTTGGCTAGCTGTCTGGGAGGTTGTTCTGATAGTTTCAGGTGTAGTAGTCGGCTCCTCTGCAACTGTAACGGGAATTTGAATATTTTTGCCTGGGCGAGGTCGTGTCTGGAATCTTCGTGGGTCATATTGAACTGAAGGCCTCTGAATGGCAGTGCGCACAGCTTCTACAACTCCATATGTTTCTGCCATCAATAAGAGACCTTCCCTGTACCCTGAGTCAACTCCCGCTTCTTCCAACAACTGAGTCATAAGTACTCTGCTGCTCTGTTCAGTGAGTAACTGCTGCGATCGCACTCTTTCCATAATCTGATACAGCCTTCGGAGTTCTGCTGTATATGCTGGGGCTTCAGTGGTCTCTTCTTCATATGCTTCTTCTTCTTCCGGGTGTCCGTGTTGTTGGCTTTGCTGAGCGTCACTCCAATGGACATGTCTACCGTCTGTAGACTTTCTTCTTCTCCGTGAGGATGTGCCCTGCTCCTCTGCCTCTGAATAAAACTCCACATCAGAGAATTGTGTGCTTTGTAGGAATGCTTCGAAATCCTGGGGGTCCAGTCCTTCAGCCTCTCCAGTGGCAGCAAACTCGAATTCAGGTGTAACCGGAGGAGCCGATGGGGTGGGTTGTGTCGTAGTGTCAGATTCCGACCTGGGTATCCTAATGGTAAAAGGAGGTACAGTGCCCTCTCTTAATGGTGATGCCTCAGGAGTAGTCAGGACTTCCCTTGTCTGGACACACGGAATCGCGCCCCTCATGCGCTTGGATTGATGTGTGGACGTCTTGAGCCTTTTAAACATTTGCAATTGTGCCCAAGTTAAGGTACGTTCAATGGGGACATCGTATGCTAGGCACCGGTAAATAATGCGTGTGATTGCACAGCATCCGTTCACCACTAGTTTCCTCGAAGATCGTTTGTTTGCTTCATACAATTGATCGATAATCCATACCGGTAGCTTGATGGGTAAGGCACCTGCTTCCGCTAAGTAGAGAGCGAACCAAATTTTCTTGTGTGGTTGTGTGAAGCGGTCTTGGCCGGGAAAGGCGAAATGTTGCATGCACATGCGGAGAGGGATGGACACGTTTGGTGTGAGCGCTGCCATGTCTTTAAGCTTCAATAGTTTCCTATCCTTCATGTTAGTGGGAACAAGAGCATCCTTTTCAGAGGGTACATGTGTGCCGTGCATATTCAAAGCGTCGCTTACCAACTCCACAGTAAGTTCAAACCTCTTCAATTCGTTGTTGCCCAGCAAGGAGGGAAGAACAAATGATCCGGGTTTGTCCTTTTCTTCATTAGCTTGTAATGTGGAGACCAAATAGTAACATCGGAGGAGGTCTGGTTTAGGTAGTGGGGCTTCAAAGTATTCTGCCAGCCCTGCTCGTTGCCATATGGTCTGGAGATCCTCGGTGTTCTGTAAAGTCTCGAACTCCTTGGAGAAAAATTGAAACCGAACCCATGATCTGTCATACTCGCACTTAGACTCCCATATATACTTAGCCTCTCCTAATGGCCCTGGCATGCCATTGAACCAATGAGAATTGGCATGGACTCTTTCTGTGATCCCTGTGGGTGGGTCCGGCACCGGGATTTGCTGAAGGCGTTGCAGCTCCACTGGTCGTTCAGTTGGTGGCACATCCACAGGTAGACTATCCACATCAATTCCTGCAGTAAGTATCCCTACTTGTGAGCCCGATCCTGTCGCTTCTGCCATTTTACTTCTTGCCTTCTGCTTCTGTGAGAATATAGAATCATGTGTTAACATCGTAATGGACAGAATAAATCCGTTGTTGTCCCCGTTACAACATTAACATGAGGTAGATGGTGAGTTAGTGGTTAGTAAGTGCACGAAGACAGTGTGTGTAGTTAGTTCGTGGGTAGTCCTAAGAGACTAATGCAGTTAGTAAGTGGGGATGAATTT
Organism: Ceratopteris richardii; assembly: GCA_020310875.1. Classification (NCBI taxonomy): domain Eukaryota; kingdom Viridiplantae; phylum Streptophyta; class Polypodiopsida; order Polypodiales; family Pteridaceae; genus Ceratopteris; species Ceratopteris richardii. Next base: position 813,774 of record CM035427.1, read on the forward strand.
ACAAATTGGGGGTTGGGGTTTTTTTTACAGGTCTTTGGCTGCCAATTGCAGTGGATGGGTCTTTTTCTTGGTGTCGTAGAGGCTTTAGAGATCTTTACAGTTGTAGTGGCTTGAAAATGAGGCTTTTTAGGGACCCATTTACAAGTGATTACATGCGTGCTCTTGGGTCTTGGTGTGTTCCTGAGTGTTGAGAACGATTGAATACTGGCTGTACGCGTAGGTGGGTTATGTTGTATAGGTTGTGGCCTCGGCATAGCTACTTGCGCCCTCAAGCAAGCCTTAGGCACCCAAATTTGTCTTGATTGTGGGCTAGCCTTCATCGACTTCTTGGGCACCCAAATAGATTTCACATTAGCAGCAGAATTTCCGAAAGACTTCTTATTAGTGACGTGTTTTCGGTTACTAATAAGAGGCTTTGACCGTGTGGTTGGCTTGAGTGCAGCCGGGTGTTCGCCTTTCCGCACCCACACTTGGTTTCCTTGCTGAGATATTTTGCTGTGCAGGTACTTTTGATTTCCGGCATAGGTAGTATGCTGCTTCTTTTGCCATTGATCCACCTTTGATTGCTGCCTCCTTCTGGCTTTTGGAAAAGAAGGGAGTTCCGTTGCATCCCTGACTCCTTTTTTGAGAACCTCATTCCTCTGCAACACATAGTTTTGGACAAGAATAGCATGGTCAACTTTATGTGCGCCCCTGGAGGGACCAGGAGTCTGTGCCGTTCCTAATTCCTTGAGTGCTCCGTTATCTAATTCTACTGAAATTCGATTATGATTGACCCATACCTGAAGAAGTCCACTTCTTAGGTTTAAGTTGACTGCTTGGTCATAAATCCAGTCTTGACCTAGGACAAGAGGTTCAGTGAGATCATCATCTTGACACACTAGTACTTTAACTGTCATTGCCTCATCATGAATGTAGAGGGGAAGTTCCACCTCGCCCATGCAAGGGGTTTCCACGCCTCCCAATCCTATGAGATACGCTTCCACAGGGTTGATAGTTAACTGCAACTCTTGACAGTAAGATACTTTAACAGCACTAGTGGCTGCTCCTGAGTCAATCAAGGCTCTTACGGTCCTTGCACCCTTTCCTTGTCCTATATCTAGGGTTATGAAAGGACGTCGATCAATTATTCTATGTGAGCTTGTTCCTGCGACTTCACACATGGCCATCGGATATCCTTGATCTGCATAGTCATTCGTTCTAGGCTGATCTCTACCTTGCCTTCGTAACTTCATCCTTCTGATGCGTTCTAAAGCTTCTGCTTGAGCTTCTTCGCGAACTCGCTTTTCTTCCTCTTTGCGTTTCTTAGCAGTGTTGAGTCGGCTGAGCATTTCCTCCGTGAGGGGTTCCTGATACAACTTGACTCTGCAACCGCTAATATAGTTAGGGAGAACATCACCTTCTAATGTGGCTAATTGCACAGCTCCACTTGTGGAGATCCTATTAATGATCAAAGGTCCGTAGCCTCTCTTTTCTAGCTTCCTCGCGTGTTGTTTCAGTGTATAGACCAGGACTAGATCTCCTGCTTTCAAGCCTTTATCCTTCACATGGGCATCAAAGTATGCCTTCTGCCTCTTCTTAGCTGCATATATTCCTGCAGCGGCTCTCAGTCTTGTTTCCCCTAATCGTTCAAGGTCAAAGATCCTAGAGGAGAGCTCATGACCTGTCCATTCGTGCTCCTGTGCTACTCTCAATGTAGGAATCAAGAAATCCAAGGGTAGCACAGCGTTTTGGCCGAATACCATCTGAAAGGGGGTGGCTTGAAGTACCGTTTTGTAGGCAACTCGGTATGCCCAGACAGCATGGTGTAGCTGTTTGTCCCAATCCGAGCGTTTAGTGTTTACTAATTTCGTCAATACATTACATAAGATCTTATTAGTGCTCTCAGCTTGTCCATTAGCTTGAGGGTGATAAGGGGCAGACTTCTTGTGTATTACCAAGAATTCTTGGAGTAGATTTTCAATCACTTCGTTCAAGAAATGAGTGCCTCTATCACTTACAAGCTCTATAGGTAGCCCGTATCTCGTGAATACATTCTCAAACAAGAATTTGGCAGTTGTTTGAGCATCGTTCTTGGTTGTAGCCTTTACCTCTACCCACTTGGTGAGATAATCTGTTGCAACAATGATGTATTCCGCATGAGAACCTTTCGCTGGGGGATTAATAGGACCTACGAAGTCTATTCCCCACTTAGAGAATGCACGTCCACCCATCATAGGTTTCAGTGGCATCTCATCTTTGCGTATAGGATACTGAGTCCTCTGACAGACATCACACCGTTTCACATAAGTATGTGCATCCATGTGAAGGGTAGGCCACCAGAAGCCCGCAAACAATATTGCCTTGATTACCCGATCTGGTCCAAAGTGTCCTCCTGCTACACCTTGGTGAGCAGTCTCCAAGATTTTGAGGTATTCACTTTCATGGACACATAGCCTCAGGTAACCATCTTTACCGCGCTTATATAGATTATCACCTATCAGTGAGTAATCCAAAGCTTCTTGTTCTAAGCTCCTTTTCCTAGCTAGAGTCATGTCTGGAGGGAATGTGTTTGTTCTCAAGAATGATACTAGAGGTTCACTCCAATCTGGCACAATGGATACTTGATAAAGAGTGGCATGTTCCACTGGTGGTTTAGTGCAACAGATTGGGCATTCCTTGCACAACTTTTGGACATCCGCTTCCATAGTTGGCCAGTGCACTCCGAATCTCTTTAGAGTCTGTAAAGTTCGTTGCTTTGAATGGTGTTGCTCTAACGCACCTACATGTGCTAATTGCAACCATTTAGCGTACTCATCCTCTTCTACACAACAAGCCAAGATCCCTTGATCTGTGTGCTTGTACATGCTTCCTGCCATGATATGGTACTTTTGGGCTTTTACGATCTCTCTATTCCGTGTGTTCACCACTGGATGATTAGGCCCGTATGTCAATACTGGTACTATTGGCTTGGCCCACTGCGGCACCACTTCCAAATTAAACAAGTAAGCATCAGGAAGGTCATCTGACACTCCTTGTGGGGCTTCTCCCGATGTGAGCCTAGAGAGATGATCTGCTCTTAAATGAGTCCTACCTTTTCTTACCACAACCTCAAAATCATATTCCATTAGCAAGAGAAACCATCTCACTAATCTTCCTGTATTGCATGGCTTGTTTACAAGGTACAGCAATGCCTGATGGTCAGTAAAAAATTTAAACTTGTTTGCAAGCAAATAGTGTCTAAATTTCTTAACTGCATATACCATGCCTAAACCTTCTCTCTCCGTAGTGGTGTAATTTCGTTCAGCCGCATTCAACTGTCTACTGGCATAGGCAATTGGAAGATCCATATTACCTTCACCAGTAGGTTGTGCAAGTACACATCCAATAGCATAATTGGATGCATCCACGTGAACATGGAATGGCTTATTCCAATCTGGTGTGGTCAAGATTGGTGCTGAACATAATCTTCGTTTAAGCTCCTGGAAGGAATTCTCACATTCATCCGTCCACTCAAAGTTAGTCAGAAGCCCGTACATGGGCTTTGCAATGACAGCATACATGTGTATAAATCGTCGGTAATAACCACAATGCCCCATGAAAGCTTGTACTTCCTTGACATTCTTTGGCCTAGGTAGCTCTGCTATGGCTCTCACTTTTTCTTCATCGGTAGATATGCCATTCTTTGACACTATGTGTCCTAGAATCTTGCCTTGCCTGACCATAAAAACGCACTTTTCTGGGTTCAGGCAAACTTGATATTCTCTACATTTGTCAAAGATTTGTCTGAGTTCAGGGATATGGGTTTGTCTAATGTTGGAATGAGCACAAAGATCATCAACGTAGACTTCTAAATTCTTCCTCAGGAACTCCTTAAACACATGGCACATCAGCCTCTGGAAGGTAGCTGGAGCATTGGTAAGCCCAAATGGCATTACTCTAAAAGCAAAAATGCCCCATTCTGTAGCAAAGGCTGTCTTATGCTGATCCTCTGGGGCTATGGCTACTTGATTGTAGCCTGAAAATCCATCAAGGAAGCTGTACACTTCCTTGCCTGCCACTCTTTCTAAGAGGTGTTCTGTGATGGGAAGCGGATAGTTATCTCGAATCGTGGCTGCATTAACTTTTTTCAAGTTAATGCACACACGAAGCTTGCCATTCTTCTTGGGCACCACTACGATGGGGGATACCCATTCAGTGTGCTCAATTTCATAGATAAATCCAGCTTCAACCAGTCTATCTATCTCTTCTTTGATCTTAGCAGCGTAATTATCGTTATATGTGTAGGGTTTCTGCTTAGAGGGTTTAGCATCTGAGGTCATGGGGATAGTGTGTGAGCATATATCGGGGTCAACACCTTTCAAATCCTTGTAACTCCAAGCGAATACATCTCTGTATTCTCTTAGCAAGGCTATCAACGCATGCTCTTCTTCCTCTGTTAGGTCATGACCTATGTACGTGCATCTCTCCTCTCCTTCTTCTAGGGCCACTACTATTTTCTTGGTGGTTTCTTTGTTATCATAGGCCTCTCCTGATTGTGCCTCTCGTTTAGGCATTCTTATCATGACTCTCCTGTCATCTATCTCATACTTCTTAAAATTTTCTGGGACCTCAAACAAAGATTCTTCCTCTTCTGGTGGGGCTTCTCTCTTCTTTCGTTTCTTTCCTTCTTCTTTCGGGGTCACATGTGTTGCTAATCTTACATCATTTGTAACCTCTCCATGCCTCTGGGGTTGAAATTCTACTTCATGGAGGTATTCTTCATCTGATGCAAATGGTGGGTCCATAATGATTGACTCTAGATCGGAGTCACTTGCCTCCTCAAATGCGTCAGGGCTAGGTTCGCATTCTTCTAGAACTGCCTCTCCCATGATTGGCTCTATGGAGAAGACTGAAATGTCATAGCCATCCTCATCACAGTGAGGTGTCCATTGTTCTTCATTGATGGCCACGTCCATTGTTGCTAAAATTTCTGCCCAACCGTGAGGTTCAAATTCTTCGTCTGGAAAAACTACAGGTGCATAGGCTGGGTCTTGGATTGATCTATGGGTTTCTTTTGCACCTACCTCTCTGGCTTTTTCTCTCTTCTCTTCTTCTACTGCTACTTTACACATCCATAAGTGGGTGTCTTCATGCATCCATGAGGATCCCGATCCTATGGAATGCACAGATTCCGTATCATCTTTGGCTCTATGGATGGGATTCCATTGGATAGGAGGGACATCTCTATGAGAATAATCCTTGAGATTGACTTTGGTCGTAACACCCAAGTGTTGCAAATACAAGGAGTTGGTTCCCCAATCCTGTACCACTTGCAATTGCCGCATAAATGGTCTTCCCAAAATCATCTCATAGGCATGATTCTTGCTAAAGTCACATATAGCAAATGTATGCTCAAACTCTACACCACAAGTGGTGAGAGTTATTCCTTCTAGCAATCCTAAGGGTCTCTCTATGTGACCATCGGCCATCTGCAATTTCATTCTCGTTGGCCTGAGTGCCGGCTTGCCCCAACGCTTCCATAGGGAAGTGGTGGCAATTGCAACTCCTGCACCAGAGTCCAAAATTGCCTTGGTGGTGTACTCTTGGTAGGTAATGGGAAGATAGGTGTTCCCCTCTTCACCTTCACACATATCTCCTATCTTATCCAAGGGAATTTCTGGCACTGTCCTATGGGATCCTACCTGGGAACGTGGTTTTGCTATCTCTGGTACTTGTTTGGCTACATGTTTCCATAATTCGGGTTTAACCTTGAGTAGCTCTTCTAACTTGAGATTGCATTGCACCTTAGTGTTTTTCACTACCTCCGTGTCCCTAGGTATGACTGAATCTTCGTTTCTTACCATGACTGTGGGGGTTCTCATACAAGTAGACTTGGCTTCCCATGGTCCTGTGAAGTGGGGTAACTCTTGTATGGAATTAGATTCAAAGTCCAATCTCTCGCGAGATTGAGTACTCTCATGTTCCCCGAAAATAGATGGAATGTCTTGTGGGAATTGGTCGTGTGCATCATCCACAAGTTCAAAGGGAGGGGCGACCTCACTTTCGTTATCCCATTTGTCTTCTTGAATCTCTCGTAGGAAGTCTGGTGCAAACCGATTCATAGAAGAAGAAGTGTCTGGCTCCGTAGAATTAGGCGCATAAGCAACCTGGGAAGGAGGGCTTATTCTATCGTTGGCTCTCTCCTCGTTCTCATAGATGGCTGGAGCACAAGCTTCCTGGGGGGGGTTACTTATTCTATTACTTTTCCGAACAGGCTCATATGCTCCCTGAGAAGGAATGTAGGCAACCTGTGGAGGTACGTGAGCTTTCGAGGGAGGCTCATCTGCCTTTTGGGGGGAAAGATAAGCTTCTTGAGGAGGCACCTGGGCTTCCTGAAGAGGCTGGCTTATCCGTTCTCTTGCCCTTTCCTTTCTTTGAGGGGCAGGTTCCTTTTCTGATTGTGCAATTAGCCTCTCTATTCTTTCTAAGGAGGAGGGGTTGTCTGGTTCCGTGGAATTGGGCACATAAACTTCCAATGGGGAATGAGTCATGTTTTTGCTTGCTTTATTTCTTTCTTGATTTTTTTCTTCCTTGGCAGATCTTGCAATTATGCCCTCTAACTTCTCTAGAAGTCCATCCAAGTGTAATTGTGTCTTGGCTGAGCCCGAGTAATTGAAAAGGCGACTAGCTTCAAACATAGTCTGAGCCAATGCGACCATTTTCGCGCAAAGCTTGGTTCTTTCTATCTCTAGGTCAGCCCTAGGGTAGCACTTGTCATGATCTGTTACATTTGGCCCTTCTTGGATTCTGGCCTGATATGCTTTAAGCATCATGTCTATGTCTTCGGGAGTGGGATCAGCTAATACTGATCCTGTTTGGGGTGGTGGGTGGGTTGCGTGGGCTGTCTTAGAGGGTGAAGGGATGGAGGGTGATGGGGATGGTAGCGGTGGGAATGTGTGAGAGTGCGGTTGAGACGTGATCTCTATGATTTTAGCCTTGGTTTCTCGTAGACTTTCCTCAAGTTCACTCATCTTCTTTGCCCATTGCCTTTTCATGCGTTCGCGGCTATCTTTCCAAGCTCTTGTTCTCTTTTTATTTTGGCTCTCAGTATCGCTAGCATCTAGGCTCTTTTCCTGGCCTACCCCTTGGTTTTGCTGCAATGCCTGAGCCCTAGTGACTACCTGTACTGGTGTAGTGGAAGTGACGCTTCCTGAGGAGTCTACCACTAACCCAACAACGTTGATAGGGGTGATTTTTGGCATGCTATTGGGGTTCTTTGGGCAATCTCGTAAGAGATGCTCTTTTCCGCAATCTTGGCAGAAGCCTTGGATCGTCACCGACTGGGTTTGCGTAGGTGGAGGCAAGGGACAATCACGAATGAGGTGATCTCCTTGGCATCTGTAGCACGGTCCTCTAGGAAATGGTGGTCGTACTCGCCTAGGTTGAGATCTAGGGTTGGGGTTTGTATACATGATGTTCGTGTAATCTGACTCCCAACTAGGTTCGTTCGACTCTTCACCATAGTAGGACTCTCCATGTTCTGGGGACTGCATGTAGTAAGCCTGGGGGCTATCCACATGGGTAGAATCAAAGCTATGGTCACTTGGGTCATTTTCAGAGATCAAGGATGTTACAGGGACTATAGCTCTATTCAGGTTCTCTTCTGCAGCCGTATACTTTACCGGAATCACATTAGCTGGGGCAGGGGGTTGTTGTGCTAGCACAGGCTGAGGCCTTTGTTGGGCCTGATACTGTGGTTGGTAGGTTTGTTGGGGTCCGGCATATTGTGGTGGTGGATTTTGGTTCTGGTATCTGCCTTGTTGGTAGGGTTGCGGATAGGGTTGCCTAACTGCCTGCTTGTTGTATGGGCAGTCTTGTGCGGTGTGATTGGTGTATCTCCGTTCTATGGTGCAGTACTGGCTACTAGGGTTTACTTGGGGTTGAGCCATAATGGGACAGACGTTCGCCATATGGTCACCACCGCATGTATAGCACCTTTTCATAGGGGCAAACCTTGGGATTTGTTTGCTAGTTACACCTAGTTTCTGAGCTACTTTTTCGGCAAGTTCTTCAATTGATGTGGCTTGTGTGGAAGATTGACTCGATGCACTATCTGAATCTTTGTAAATTTTGGACAACTCTAGCTCTTCTCCTAGGTTATCTTCAATGTCAATGCACATACGTACACATTCTTCTATAGTCCTAGGGTCTTTCAGATACACATAGGATCTCAATTTTGGGCTCAGCAATCCGTCAAGAAATAAGGCTACTTGTTTAGCAGATGTGGGTAGCTCCGAAATAGGGCACCTTTCAAGATATTGTCTAAATCTTCTTCCTGCAAGTCTCACAGTCTCTTGAGGGGTTTGCTTGAAGCTGTGAATCAGTGAGGAGGTGTTGTGTCTTATGCCGCTCTTAGAGAACTCTATAATGAATGCCTCTAGGAGTTGATCTATGCTCCTGAACTGGCGTTCATCTAATGGCTGAAACCACGTAAGTGCTGTGTTCCTAAGGGTTAGACCGAAGGCATTGTACTGCGTGAACAGATCCTCCACTTGTTCAGCTCTCAAGACTTGCTTGAACTCTGCCACATGATCATAGGGATCTCCTGTGCCGTCAAAGTAATTCTTCATGGACTTAACTAGTTGGGTGGGTCTCAAAGTTCTTGTGTGCTCTCTAGGCCTCGGCAGAGGGAATCCATCTACATTTCTTTGGTTCCTGTGGGCTCTATGCATCTCAGGTTCTACCCTATTCCTCTCCGTTCTCGTTCTTTCTCTGCCCACTGGATTGGCAAAACTTACCTCTGGTCTATCTTTACTTCTGTCTCTTTGCATACCATGAGCCTGGGATGTTCCAGCTCCAGGGTGACCATAGGCTACATTTGATCTTGGTTGGGGGAAAATGAATTCGCCCTTCCAAGTGTAAGCATGCCTATCATTTTCTGTCACCACAAAAATCCTCTCTGACGTGTGGTCTAAGTAGGTCACTCTACCTGGGCTATCTGGATCCTTAAACTCATAGATCATGATTGTTCCTATGTCAGTTGGGTGATCCGGTTTATACCTCCAGAAGGCTTCGTCCGTTTCTCGATTGAGAAGCAAATCTATGCACTTGTTATCTTGGGGGATCCACTCAGGCGTGATAATCCTAGTGAGAACTGATTTACCCTGAGGGGTTCTAGGTTCCGCACCCATGTTCCCTTGTTCCAGGTCACCTAAGTCCGCTTCTGAGATTACATTCCCAAAGTCATCTGTCCTATCAGGATGACTAGTGACTACATATATAGTTCCTTCTTTGTCCAGGTATGCACTATTTTCAAACTTGACAGCTGGGTGTTCTAGTCCAATGGATTGATCAGGGTTTTTAATCTGGACCACAGATCTTCCTAAGCCGTCCTCATAGATGCTAGCACCTAATCGGTTGGTCCTCAGGTACTCCAACTGTGTTTTGTAAGGGCCTTCTACCCTGTACAAGTAGGGCACTCCTGAACTTCCCGTAGGTTTGTCCATGCCTTGAGACATCTCTGACTCACTGGTCTCAGAGCGAGGGTAGTTCGAGTGGTGGCTCAACTGCTGGGCCCAGGACCTAGCAGTGTGGTTGACACTAGCCTCTGAAGACCTAAGGCTTTGTCTCTCTCTTACTAGGTGTCGTCCTGATCTAAGGTTCATAAGCCTAACTGATTAGCCCAAATTTTTGCCGAGAGTACAACCTCGTTGCCGATCAATTGGTACCAGTCACTTGATTCTTTTTAGTTATTCCTCGTGTTTAAAGTCTTGTCTGCTATTACGTCGTCAGGAATGCTTAAATGTTCTTCGTACTTTCAGGTTGATCGTTCCACGTTAGGTTCTTTCCTTTATGTTGTCGACAGTACAGAGATTAAGTTTTTAGCTTGAACTTGAGTTTTTAGGTAGTCTTCAACTTGATAGTGGCCTATCGTCGCCCTGACTTACTCCTACTTCTAATCGCTCTTAGCCTAGGCTAGGAATTGACGAAGAGGAGTTGAGAATACTCCGACCTTTCTTGCCGAACCTTGCTCTTTAGTGCTCGAGAAGTTGATTCTCAAGCGTGTGCCACACCCTTGCTTGGATACTCTCAATTGCTTCTCAATAGGCCTGCATAAATCCCAAGATTAGCTCCAAGTAGACCTTTCAATTGACAGACAATTTATTTCAGACACTTTGTTAATGACCCTTGTTCCCCCTTTTGCATTGTTAGAAATTTACTCTGGAGCTCCCTTGGTGTTCCTACCCCTCAGTGTGTCAACTTCCAAATATCCTATCTGAAAATCAACGCGTTATTCTTATAAAAAACAGTTGAGGGCGTGTAGTATATGTCACGAGCTTTCCGACAAGCCCTAGAGCTCAGAAAATGGATTTCGTATGAAAAAGTTATGACCGTTCAGGGTTTAGGGGGTTAACTAGACAAACAGATACTATCAGGGATTTTAATGCATTTTCTAAGGCCTTTGTAAGTATATGAATACTTGAGAGTGCAAATATGCCCAAAATTTAGCCTAAATTTCCAAAAATTCACTCCTTAATTTTTTGCCGAAAATGCCTGTCTATCGCGATAGACGGTGTCTGTCGCGATAGACACAATCTATCGTGGGGGGCTGTCTGTCGCGATAGACGGTGTCTGTCGCGATAGACAGTGTCTATCGTGGATTTCTGTCTGTCGCGATAGACGGTGTCTGTCGCGATAGACGGTATCTGTCGCGAATTTCTGTCTGTCGCGATAGACGGTGTCTGTCGCGAATTTCTGTCTGTCGCGATAGACGGTGTCTGTCGCGATAGACGGTATCTATCGTGGATTTCTGTCTGTCGCGATAGACGGTGTCTGTCGCGATAGACGGTGTCTGTCGCGATAGACGGTGTCTGTCGCGATAGACGGTGTCTGTCGCGATAGACGGTGTCTGTCGCGAATTTCTGTCTGTCGCGATAGACGGTGTCTGTCGCGAATTTCTGTCTGTCGCGATAGACGGTGTCTGTCGCGATAGACGGTGTCTGTCGCGATAGACGGTGTCTGTCGCGATAGACGGTGTCTGTCGCGATAGACGCTGTCTGTCGTGGGTCTCTGTCTGTCGCGATAGACGGTGTCTGTCGCGATAGACAGTGTCTGTCGCGATAGACTGAAAAAATGCAAATTTTTGGAAAACTTCTAGTGTTCTAGAGTGCCCTCAAGGTGTAGGTTACAGTGCTAATCATGCATTCACAAATTTTTAAGATTTTCTGTCTGTCGCGATAGACAGAGGTTGTCGTCCCGGGAACTGTGCAGAGCCTGTCGTACCTGCGCACACTGCTGGGGATGATGATACAGCAAAAACCTGCAAAATAGCTCAGAAAACATGCAAAAACAGCACATGCAAATTCGCTCTCTCGCTCTCTCTCACAAGTGAAATGAGGGAAATGAGGTGGAGGTGGGGATATAGTCAAAAAACTGAAATTTTCGCGATGATGGAGATGGGCGTGGGAGATGGTGATGATGATGATGGTGATGAAGATGGTGAAGAAAGTAAAAGAAAATCGATGAGAGTGAAGAAAATACCTACAACTCCAACGCGTCAACTCTACGTCTTACCATCACACGCTCGTCCTCAAAGCTCGATCCCCGGCAACGGCGCCAAAATTTGGTGTAGCTCAGTGATGAGTAGCACCTCCTTTAATGTCAATCCGGGAAGACGTGAGGATGGTATGAAGACCTCGAGCAAGTGGAAGCACAAGTGCGTGAGTGAGGAGCACACAAACATGCACACACATACACACACACGCGCACACACGGCAAGACAAAGAGTGAGAAGCAATGGAGTTCTTAGATTACTTTCAAAAAGCTCTTACAAGTTCGTTTCAATTACAATCCAACCTCAAAAATGAGCTCTCTAGCTCTTTTTATAGTTTTTGACTAGCTTTTGGCTCTGTCCAGACCTAGTGTCCGGCCTAGTTAAAAATTAGGTTCCAGGGCTTATTTGAGGGCTCAAACGAAGTCTAAAAATTATGAAATTTGGTACGATGGTACTTCTAATGCTCCTCAAGCTCGAGGACTCCTCGGCTTGCACAAGATGGAGTCTAATCTACCAAAAACGGGATTTACAATGTTTGTGTAGTGATTAAAATCACTTGGGTTGTACATAATCTATGGGAAAAAATGATCTGGCCTTGTTGCCGTATTGTGCATGACTCCTTTGTTGCTTTGTATGCCAACAGAAACCCATCAGAAACTCATGAAAACCCTTCTAAACCCTATCTCTAACCCATGATAAATCATCTAAACCCTTAACATTAACCCAATGGAATCAGTTAAGATCCTTTGGATTAATCCTACTGGCTTAACTTATATAAACTTATGAAACCCTAGGGGTATATACTCATCTGTCTTATATGTATCAATTTAAAACACTCATTAAATGAGTAATTAGGGTAACCCTAATATGAACACATATTCTTCATCATTTCTTGTACCTTCAAACACTTCAAAAGTAGTTAATTCAATCCAGAACAACTGATCAACAGTGAAAAAGAGGTTTAGAATTCACCAATTAAGTTGCTTTTATTTCCTCTGGTTATCAACTGGAAGATGCAAATCTTCCCGACAACGTGACCTCTGCCATACTTTGCACTTGGTTTCTCCTAAGCTCAAATCTCCTTGGAAGTCCCACCGTGCGTGCCAAATTTTGTTGGGGGATTCTTGGACAAGAAGGAGTTTGAGGGTTTGTAGGAGAAAAGGGAAGAGACAAGAAGAGAAAATACACCTTGGAAGCTTCTGCCGATTGATTACAGTAAGACAATTACAATGTTTGAAGCACAATACAAGCCAATACTTCTGTGCACAATCACACAGAGTGCTCAATTACAAAATACCAAATATCCCAAAGTCTTCTTGCCGCCGGCCTTCTCTGCACCAGACCTCCACCTGCTTCAAGCTCATCCTTGTGCACACCTTGCACCAAGCTTCCACAAAGGGGCAGGAGTGAATACCTTCTGTCGGCACGCGCACACTGCAATGAGACCTTGAGATCCTTGGGGGAGTATAGCTTAGCACTCTCTACACAATCCTTAGTCACTCTCCATGCACCTTGCACTTCCACTTCTCTGCATTGCACACTCGTGACTCTTGCACTTCTGTCTCTTGCTTCACTTAGACTATGTTTCTCTTGCTTACTCTAAGATTGGTCCAAGAATAGTCCTTGCCTTGATTTGAGTGTGTCGATCACGTACGCTCCTAACTGCAATAGTATCTTGGTGCTCACTTTGATGTCCCAAGATTGCCTTCACAAGTGGAAGCCAACGACTCACTGTTTTGCCCTGTAGTGACATTAGACTAAAACCAAAAATTTTAATGGGGGGCCATACTTTCACCTGTGTGTACGCTGCCGCTTCACATACCTTCACATTTCCTTTTAAATCTTCACTTTTGCACATAAGAGGGGGTTCACCTGAACCTTCCAAAACACTTTAAAAGACACTTCGAACCTTAGGGAAATTAGAGAAAATACCTCTGCAACCTACAACCCACTTTCTCCAACTTACCCTTTGTGGACAATTAATTGTGCACTACCTGTGCACTTTGACACCTGCATTTTAGCACTTTTCCTTTGCATCTGTTGACTTTGACCTTGACCTTGTTGACTTTGACCTGTTGACTTTGACCTTTTGGCTTTGACTAGTTGACTTTGATCTTTATGACTTTTATGGGCTCAACAGATCCCATATGTCGAAGTTATGTCCAAGGATCCCATATGTCCTTGGATCCTAAAAACCCATGGACTAAGTGATCCCATACGACATTAGTCCCCCATATTAAAAACAAAAGGGTCATCACATGGAGGGGGGGTGTTGAGAGTTCCATGCTCCACCCTTTTGTCCAAAGATAGTTTCATTCTCATGCAAGTTCACTTATCCCACATGCAAGGGAATTCTCCCAAACTCCATATAAGCAAGGCCTCCCTTCACTCCACACAAGTCATTCCACTCTAGCTCATTTCCAAGAGTGTGCTTCCTCTCCTCATGGAGGCTCCATGCTCTTAGAGCATCTTATGTAAGTCATTTCCATTTCCATTTTAATTCATTCATAATGTTTTGTTATCTTTTGTTCCTTCCTCCTTAGCTTGTTACATTTGTGATTGTGGTAGAATAGGAGTAGTCCTTTTTTCATTTCAACAATTCCAAGGGTGAATAAATGAAGAGAGTTCTTGTACCTTTCGCTATTGTGCATGTCGATGATTCTAAGGGTGAATTAATGAAGAGAGTTCTTGAATATCAAACATCATATTCATACTAGCTAATGATACCCAATATGTTGTTTCTTTTTTATTTCAATATTTTTAAAAATTCTCTTTGGAGTTCTCCAAATATCATGACACCTATATCCATGTAAGCAACTACTCATGAATTATGAACCACTCTAGTAAATTGTGGATGATTGAAATCTTAACCAATAATAACGCAATAAATATATCGATGCAAAGCTGCATGTATGTGGTGTTATTTTCTCCTTTCTTTCGTTCATGTTGTATTCTCAAGATGTTTATATATAGATGTTGGAAAACTTGAACTTCTGTAATATTTCAAGAACTAGAGTCAACAATTAGGAGAACAAAGAAGAATATTTCACTCAAAGTACTTAGGGTTGACTTCATATTATGCTTAGGATATTGAGCGACAACGAGAAACAATCATTTCAAATCATTCATTAGTGTTCTATTGATTGTTATTATTGTTTATATTATGCATGTGTTTTAATACTTTAATTATATAATTCATTCATATGTGTGTACCTAAGTGTATATGTATGTGTACATGTGTATATGTATGTATGTGCATGTGTATCTGTATGTGTATATATGTGTATGTCTAAGTGTATGTGCACATGTATCTGTGTGTGAATATGTGTGTGTATGTGTATGTGTATATGTGTGAAAGTGCATCTTCATCATGTATAAGTGTATAAGTGCATATCAATAATTGTGAGTATGCTATATAATGAAAATAACACAATTCAAATGATATACAAAGAATAGAAATTGTACTTCCAATAGTTAGCCATAATTTTTGCTTGGTTAGCTTCTTGAATAACCTACAATAGAGAGAGAGAGAGAATTCAAAGAGAGAAAGATGTAGAAAGAGAGAAACAGAGACAGAGGGAGACAATAAGAGAGATCTTAGGCAAACCAACAATTCTACATCTACTTGCTTTAGCTTGTAAGCACAGCGCAATTGCGAATGTTGGATAGCTCTTCGATCAGGTGCGTGAAAATGCCAATCAAAGAGCCTCCAACATTTTAAATTTTTTCCATCAAGAGACTGTCATGTAAGCGATGCTACGCATAGAAATGGCATCGCATGAGTGACATCTATAAGCGTCGCTTATGCGACGTCAAAAAGCGTCGCTTATGCGATGCCGAAAAGATATCGCTTATACAATGCTTTTTAAAATCATCGTGTTACCGACACTCTATGCGAGCGTCACAGACTTCCTCGCATCACAAGTCAAAAAAACATCATTCGGCTCGTTGTTTAATCGATGGTCCACGCGCGACGCTCATTATGACGCATTTTACAATTTTATAGCGATGAAATTGTGTCGCCTTAACTGTCGCTATACGCCGGTATTCCTTGTAGTGAATAGAGGTTCTCTATGTGTACGCCAAACAGTATGGAGCATCTTCGTGGTTCTTATCATGATCTATCGCGACTTTCCGACTACGCATCACCACCTCTTGGTTTGGGAGGAACAAGTGGTGAATGCCTCCTTCCAAACTTCAACAATTTCTTGATGGACAAAGGGGAGAGAGAAAGAAGTCGAGTAGGCATGAAAGCAAAGAGCCTTATGGGTTTTGGTGAGAGGTTGGAATGAGATAATGATCGGGTAGTGATCAACGATCGTGAAGTCAGTGCGTTGCGAGAGGGAAGGATGGCCCCACAATTGAATAATGCTGTGAGAAATATAGCTTCTATTCAGTCTAGCTTTCCTCAAGTCCTGATGCCATTAGAGATTTGAAGCCATTCGAATTTTTTGATTCGACCAAATCCAAGTCTGGTTTGGTTTTGTCCCAAGTTTCTTTCACATGACCATCGCTCACCCGACCCTTGTTGTTGGATTTGTGTGCAGGGTCCTCCACTAGAGATGTGTAACATCCTCAAAAAGAAACAAGCTAGGGAATCCATCCCCTTCTTGGTCGATAACAATGCGATCGAATGTAGTAGGGAAGTCGATAACAGATCTATCATCGTCAAACACTTTACCCATCTCCTTGGGGTCTCGACTCCTCTTTCCCTGCATAGGCGGGACTGCATGGCTACCATCTCAAGGGTAACTCATTCTAGAATCCCTCAGAACATGAATTCTCTTCTGGAAGCTAACATTTTCGAGAACGAAATTATCGAGGTTATTGATGCTCTTCCAAATGGAAAAATTCCAGGCCGTGATGGCCTTACCAATGAGTTTTTCAAGTCATTCAAGCATGTGGTGGCCACCCCACTATGTCTGGTGTGGCTCGAGGTTCTCTCCTTCGGTGCCCTTCCAGAGTGTCTTAATAATGGCATCATCAAGTTAATTCACAAAAGGGGAGATAAGGAAAAAATTAAAAACTGGCGGTCGATTACCATGCTCCAAAATATTGGGTACAAGATAATTGCCAAAGTTATCGCCAACAGAATCTCTTTTCATTTAAAGTCATGGCTTTGTGAGGACTAGAAAGGTTTTGTCAAAGGTAGATCAATACTTGAAGCAATTGTCGATATTTGGGAAGGCCTTACATTTGCTGAGGATTCTGCACAAGATCTAGTATTCATGAAGATCGACTTCGACAAAGCATATGACAGATTGGAATGGAACTTTATTCTCCAATCATTGAAAGACCTTGGATGCAGCCAAAAAATCACGAAAATGGTTTCCACTCTTCTTGGAAATGCTTCAACTAGAATAAATATCAATGATAAGCTCTCTGAGCCCATACGTTTAAAAAGATATATCAAGCAAGGCTGCCCTCTGGCTCCCCTACTCTTTGCTATTGCCTTAAATGGCCTTAGTCGCCTATTAAATCATCACATGGACTCTGGCAATCTCATGGGTCTTTCCCTACCTCTAAATCATGGCCAAATGATTGCTTGACTCTTTGCCGATGATATGAATGCCTTTGTGCATAACGATATGAAAAACATTGAGGTGTTATGGAGTTGTCTTGACACCTTTTGTGTAGCGTCAGGTTCAAAAATCAACTGTTAAATGCGCTTTTGCCATTAGAAGCGCATTTAATTTCTATTTGGGTTCTTGGGAGTGGAAGGGGTCTGTTAAACAGAGGCCCTATACTTAATTTTCCCAATTAACTCACTTAATCAACTCACTCACATCACCATATGTTAATGGTAAAAATCTCTGGCAATACGAATTACTTATCAAGACTCTGTTTATGCTCTCACAGTCTTAAGGTCTGCAATTAGACTCTTCCACAATCTACCGATTACACCCCAATTGATGCATTCTCAACATGCAGTGCATAACTATTCATTACCGTAATACAGAGTTACGTTGTCTAACTTAAAGAACTGACACCAACACAAACTATTGTAAGCAATAGAGATAAGAACAGTAACACTCAGAGTTCTCAAACACACCACGGAAACTACACAGACATCATCAACCAGACAAACAGTCTGGCGACTCCTCTGGTCGTCACCGAAGCATCTTTTTCATTGATTTATAAGAAGGTTACAACATCGTCACAACGACCTTTCGGTTCGTGCGGAATATGAAAAGAGACAGATGTTTACAATTGCCAATCCGACAGCTTACACTGGCACGCACGGTGGACTTGAACCCGCAGGTATACAAAACTCTATGGCTCATCGATTACACCCTCTAAATACATAGTTCTAGCTAACCTAAATGTCCTGGCAATTTTCTTTTTCAATGACTCCAACATCTATTTTAGGATCTCAGGTGCTACAAGTTGAGCATCAGTACGTACAGAGCTTAAAGAAATTACTTGGCTCATCAAACTTTCTGCCTGTGTTTGCAGAAAGGCTTCCTATAGGTAAAAATCATTTGCTAAGGCTGCATCCCGGTTGACTTTCATATCAGCAATCTATTTATCTATTCTTGATAGTCTTTCTGCTTGAGCTCCAAGTTGATTCTCTCTTCTCTCCAACTCCTGATTCTGAAATTGAATTGTCCTGTAATATGCATCTCTTTCTGTGCATGTACTTGCTATCTCTTTCTGTAGCTGAGCGACTAAATTCATATGTATTTTAAGAGCAGAATTTGATTCAGACAAATGGACTTCTGCGCGTCGGAGTTCTTCATTAGTCTTCGTAGCCAAATCGGCTATCTCTTGTCCGCGCTGCACGACTTCATCTAACTGAACTCGCGTCTCTTCTAATAGATTGCCTAGAGCTATGCGTGCATCTTATTTATCCTGGAGTAATTGCCTCAATTGCACGATTTATGCATCAGCGACACATAACAAATCATCTTCTGCTTGAACTTCAGCCACCATCTCTTTGACTAATTACGGTGTCCTGTTCGACAAGTCTGGCCTGGAGCTGGTTAATCTGGAAGTGTAGATTATGATTTTTTGCCTTTACCACATCGATCTCTTCCTGTAAAGGAGTAATGTCTACTTCAAGGGTATCCACTTTATGCTACAGTTCCTGATGAATATTCTCTATAACCTGTCTTACTTGCACCAAAAGCTGCTCGGGAAACTGAATAAGCATGCATCCCATAGATTCTAATTCAGTGAACATGGGAATCGGAGGAAGTGGTTGCTGGGATGAAGAGGCTGTCAGAAGATGAGTGGAATCTGGTGGAGAGTAATTGGGTGAGGAGGATGAAGCGGTAGTTTCCTCAGGGACAATTGGTGGGACAGGGATAATGGGCTTAATTGGAGGCAATGGTAGAAGAATAGGGTGCAGAGTGTTGGATGCTTCGATTAGTTGTTGCGAAGTGACGTCTGGTTGAGCAATGCAGCTTCGAGTACTGTAATCAATTCCTGTAACAATTCTGCAACAATGAGTTGCATATCTTTTTGATCCTGTTGTATGAACTAATGTTGAGATTCGTCTTTAGAAGATATGTCTTTATCATCAGCAGAATCAGTTTGATCTTGTTGCTGGTTTGGAGATGATTGAGCTGATGAATCCTAATGCATCGAAGTAGCTGTATCATGAAAAGTCTCTTCTTCATTGTTGTCGGCTTCATTTCCGGCAGCCGAACCTTGGACTTGAGTGTCAGATGAACTTATTTGGATGCGTTTTCGGCGAAGTAGCCGGAAGATCTCTTCATCATCTTCTTCATCATCTTCCAAGATTTGCGCGGATTCTTCATGAAATAATATTGGACCTCTGGGTGGTGGTTGCGCTGCTAGGATGGTCTAAAACAGAAAAGTGATGATGTGCGACAATCGTGAACGTGGCAGATCTCCTTTGTTAACCGTAAAAACTGGAGTTTTAAGATACCAATCATGTGTACGAGCTTGCTACAATTGCACTTCTTGAAGAGTGAGAAAACGTCCCCAGCAATGCTCATCTAGTTCTCTGAGTGTGTCCAACCGAAATGGCAAAGACTCTTCGGGTATCAATTGCTGAGTTATGGCCATGTGTAAACTAGGCACTACGACTTCCATTGGAGTAATTGCTTCCACTCCGTAAGCAAGCTTGAAAGGAGTCATTCCGGTGGCAACTTTGTAAGTAGTCCGGTATGCCCATAATACTGCAGGTAGTAACTGATCCCATCTTTTTGGTGATTCCATAATCAATTTTTGAAGCATATTCAGCGAGGTCTTGTTGGTACTCTTAGCTAAACCATTAGCACAAGGATAATAAGGATAACTAAATTTATGTAGAATCTGAAAAGAGTGTGTGAGCACTTTCATTAAATTGTTAACAAAATGTGTGCCTTGATATGTCACAAGTTGCAGAGGTAATCCAAATCGTGGAAATACGTCCTTCATCAAACATTTTGCTACCGAAATAGTTGTAGCAGACCATAAAGCCCAAGCTTCTACCCATGTGGTAGCATAATCTGTACATGTCAGAATGTAGCGATTGTTGCTAAGTATTGTTGGAGGTGTAATTGGTTCAATAAAATCAAGACCCCATTTCTGAAAAGGTTCTAAAGGTGAGTGTAATAAAGTAAGTCTATGATCCAAGGATCTGGCCGGTTCAGATAGATCTGAAATCGGATACCGTTTGGTCATCCGTATGTATGACCAAAGATCTCGAGTTTAGACTTACTAGAAGGTCTTGTGCTCTTGTGAACAAGTGATCCACTTAGCCTAATGGTTAAGACTCAAGGGTGTGAAGGACGAGGTCTTGGGTTCAATCCCCATGGGGTACATGGGAAGAGTATTTTGCCCAAAGAGCTCTAGAACCTTCTAGAAGCATCCACTGAGACACTTGGCGCACATGTAGTTACATGGCTGACACTTGGATGATTAGCATTCACCTGCCCAAGAAGGCAGTCCCCTAGAGAGAGCTATATATAGAGGCATTTGGTTGGGAGGAGAGTTATCTCTCTAGTATGTGGTGGTCGTAATCCTTGCTCTCTTGCATTGCTCTGATACCAATGCAAGAGAGCAAGGATTACGACCACCACATACTAGAGAGATAACTCTCCTCCCAACCAAATGCCTCTATATATAGCTCTCTCTAGGGGACTGCCTTCTTGGGCAGGTGAATGCTAATCATCCAAGTGTCAGCCATGTAACTACATGTGCGCCAAGTGTCTCAGTGGATGCTTCTAGAAGGTTCTAGAGCTCTTTGGGCAAAATACTCTTCCCATGTACCCCATGGGGATTGAACCCAAGACCTCGTCCTTCACACCCTTGAGTCTTAACCATTAGGCTAAGTGGATCACTTGTTCACAAGAGCACAAGACCTCCTAGTAAGTCTAAACTCGAGATCTTTGGTCATACACACGGATGACCAAACGGTATCCGATTTCAGATCTGTCTGAACCGGCCAGATCCTTGGATCATAGACTTACTTTATTACATTCAAAGATCTCGAGTTTAGACTTACTAGGAGGTCTTGTGCTCTTGTGAACAAGTGATCCACTTAGCCTAATGGTTAAGACTCAAGGGTGTGAAGGACGAGGTCTTGGGTTCAATCCCCATGGGGTACATGGGAAGAGTATTTTGCCCAAAGAGCTCTAGAACCTTCTAGAAGCATCCACTGAGACACTTGGCGCACATGTAGTTACATGGCTGACACTTGGATGATTAGCATTCACCTGCCCAAGAAGGCAGTCCCCTAGAGAGAGCTATATATAGAGGCATTTGGTTGGGAGGAGAGTTATCTCTCTAGTATGTGGTGGTCGTAATCCTTGCTCTCTTGCATTGGTATCAGAGCTCAAGGTTGAGCTTCCATGGAGACCTTAAAGGGCTTCATCATCTTCATCATGTAAGCTTTAATGGAGAGCTTGTTATGTTCTTTTCGACGACTTTATTTCTTTCATTTTCTTCGTCATGCTTGGCGACTTCTCTCATGCGTCTTCTTGCGAGTATTACGAGGTCCTTGTTTATCCTCGGTTGCGCCATTGGAAGGATTGAAGGAAGCAATTAGCAAAAGGCCAAGGACATCTCTGCTGTGGGCGACAGGATTCGAACCCTCGTCACCCCGTTCAGAGGACGCTGCTCTATCCATACGGCCTAGCAGGCATTCGCGAAGTCGCTCCGAGAGTAGCTGATTTTATTCATGACCGGCGCTGTTGAAGACTACAATAAGGAGTTTAAAAGGAGAAATAAGTACTGAGTTGCAGCGACGGATTCGAACTCCCGCCCCCCTGTTAGGAGCGCACTGCTCTATCCACAGGAGCACATCGTCCACGTGAAGGTAAATCCGCAGCAGATGTTAGTGATCAGAGTTGCGGCTGAAGACATCCAGGAGCAATTAAGATGCAACAATCTCTGCCGTCAGCCCGCGGGAGTCTCGATCTCTGAACCTCGAGTTCGAAGAGCACTAGCTTATCCAGAAGTCCACGGGCGCTCGCGATAGTGAATCTCTGAATTCGCTAATAGATCTTCAGAATCCGCACTGAAGTAAGAATTGGCACAGAGCTTTAAGTGCCAAAAAGATAATCTCTATTGTAAGGATCAGGGATTCGAACCCTCGTCCCTCATGTATTAGGGCGCTCTCCTATTCTCAAAGACAGACGGCTATTCGCGATGAGCTTTACCGGACCAAGTGTTATTTTGAGATTCTTACTGTAGAAGACTTCAATAAGGAAGTTCTGACAGTATCTCGAAAGTACATATCTTCAAACTCCGCCACCAGAGATTCGAACCCGGATGGAAGTTTTGACAGTAGCACAAAGTAGCCAAGTCGCTCATTGCCTTCGTGTATTCATTATCTGCAGAGACAATAATTTACCTTTCTATCTTGGGAGCACTTTTCCTTAGCCAAAGAAGCAAGCACCAAAGAAAGTTGAAGTTTTGAGCAAAGTCTGATAGAAGTGGAGCTGTGGAGTGAAGATCCAGAGGCCTAACTTCGTTGACCTTGACGGAGCAAATCATCCGGGACTATTTCTTGATGAGGAAGCTTCAAGAATGGTGAATAGCTCCTGGCAAGGATCGAGAGGATGAATCACTCTTCCAAAGGATCAAGGGAAGGACGTAGCTCTATGTGGAGCTAAGTATTTTCCAGTTTTTGCTTGGCCTTAATGCTTGATTTATTTTGTTTTCATTATTCTACACTTAATCCTAGATGCACATTGAAATAGCCAAGATTTCAATTGATTAAGTCTAGATTAGAATAATGAATTAATCCATTTCTCATTCCAAGCATTAGTTTGCATTAAGGAAAGACTTGATTTCAAAAAGATCCTTGTGCATCAAAGAATGTATTTTGGTAGTTTAAATACATATTTCCTTTCCATTGAGTAAGTTTTCTATTGCACTTCAAGGGTATGTTTTTATATCATAGTGCATTAGGACAAGGGAAAGGATATACATGCATCAGGATTGCATGATATACATTCTTAGTACAAGACAAAAATCATGCATCAAGCTCATGCATGATTGTTGTATTATTTTTGGGCATGCAAAGAACATGCATGCATACGCATGTGAGCATATGCTTTTGCATGTAAATACATGCATTTGCATGATAGAATGGAATGTTGTTTGCAAGTGGATATAAGAATGTACTCTCTTAGTATTTAGCTTACTTTATAAAGCTTGCACTTTGACATTAGGGAAGACCAAGGACTAGTTAGTTGCAAAGACATACTAGTTCTAGTTTGCAACTCAAGTAATTAGTCGATTTCTTCCCAAGTCAATGCTTCGCTATCAAAGACAAATACTTAATGACAATTAAGTATGATAGATGTCTTGCTAGGTATAAGTAAGCACTAGGAGAAAGTGAAGTAATAAATTTTCTTGATAACCAAGAAAATTTAATTACTTGCAAACTCTTTTTGTGATGTATGATGACTCTAAGTCCCAGATGTACTTAGAAAGTCATGCGGCTAAGCTTTACTTGATTAGTTATACTTTATGTAACTTCTCAAGCATCCCAAGGTTGGATGAGAACGTCCACTATATTTCCAAGTTCCTTGAGTACTCTTCTATTTAGAAGATTTCGAAAGTTTAAAGAAGTTTCTTTGTGGTTTCAAGATTTGTATCTCATGATGAAACCTCGGTAAGTAACTTTTTGGAATTGAGATATGAAATAGTCAAGCCTTCTATTTCATGTGAGATCATTCTCCTACCATGTTTAAGATGAATTTATTTTTGGGAAGGTAGATGTTCCAAGTAGAGGATCTTAATTGATTCATGAACTCTTCCCAAAATACACATAAATTCATATTATATGATAGGTCCAAGGAATGATGAAGGCAAAACCTCTTTAGGATATAAATGTTTTGCCAAGATATAAAGGTACCAAGCTTTTATAAATTTTCATTTGATTTCATCCCAAGGGGTGATGGAAATCAAAGGTTAAACCTCAACATCAATTGATCCTTGACGTCAATAAAAGGATGTTAGGTTCCATAGTTGCATCTCTGGTAAATGATGCAACTAGCTAAGCAATCTTTAGGAAAATAATATAAGTTCCTAAAGACTTGAAGCAAATGTGAACTTTTCATTTAGGAATAGAAAGTTCCAAGAAATGGATCTTAAATCCATGAACTTCTCCTAAACAAGTTATAAAGTTCAAAGTTGTATTCACAGTAACATTACTATTGGATCAATCATCAATAGATGCTTGGACTTTAAACATAATTTTGATTGGTGAAATATGTTTAAAGGACTCTAGTAACATCTGAAGATTGACCAATAATAATGAGTTTTGTATCAAACTCAAGAATAGAAGTCGATATCACATAAATGAAAGTTCAACTTAAACTTTCATAGTGGCATGGGAAACCATATCCAAAAGGTGATATTTAGTCTCTAGTTTGATACTCAGGAAATCAATACAATTGAATCAGTAAATTTTTTAGATATTATTTGAAAGAATTTCTTTTCAAATGTTCTTTTAATATTGCAAAAGATTCCAAGATGAATCATTTTCTCAAGTTATTCCTTAGAAGGAATCTCAAGTCTTTGAAGAAATGGCATTCTTTCAAGTATTGAGGATGAAATTCTTCATGCTCTTTAAACAATAAGTAAGTAGTTCCCGGACATCCCAAACCACTAGAAGTGGTATTTCAAGTCCTATTTGTGATATAACCTAAAGGTATATCAAAGATTCTTAGCTTTGGAATCTGAGAGGCATAAGTGTATGCTTGGACTTGAGAAAGATCTCTAAAAATCCTGCAGGTAAGCAAAGAAGCTTAAAGATAGTTTAAGAGATCTTAAAATATAAAGATAAAGTCTTTATTATTATCGCATGATCAACAAGACTTGATCAAGCTTGGCCATGATTGTCCAAGAACATGCGATTGGAACTACCCTGTAGATTGCCCAAGTATTGGCAATAAAAATTTTCTTTAGGAATGATTCACTCAAGTTCCATTTATTCGATGGAAAACTGTGAAAAAGAGTAAGTTGTTCCAAGTCTGAACAGAGTAAAGAAATTCCAAGAATGTAGTCTGCAACCGTGAAAATGGTAATTAAGTCTGTGGAAGGTAAAACATAAGTGTTTACCTATCCTTAAAGGGATTCTGGTACAAATCCAGAAAGCATGAGCGGATGCTTAAGACTTAGGCAGTAGAGAGATTCCTATATAAAGTCCCCGGGGTAGGTACCTAAAGCATTAATAACGAAAGGAATCTAAAGATAAGAAGCTAAAAGCTCTTGTCACTACAAAATTGGTCAAGGGAAAACCAATTGAACTTGAATTCGAGAAAATTCAAGTACTTGGAATTCTGATCGGTTTTCATTTGAAAACCCTAGCAAAGAAGAGTTGATATTCTGTTAAGAGGTTTTCAAGTTCCCAAGTTAAAGCACATGATTGTGAGACGATCATGTGAAGGAATCAAAACCTAGAAAATCTAGTTAGAGATAATACCTGGAACTTCTAAATTCTCGTAAAAGAATTGAAGAGATAAGGTACTCTATCAAGAGATGTTTAGACTTTAGGATAAGAATCACCCACACATTAATGTGAATATAAAATAGGGTGGTATGGGACACCAGATTTTATACTCAGATTGATGTCGGAAAGATGGTATGGGACATCGGACCGTGGGATGATAATTATCTTTTAGTCCTAGGTTGGATTTTGAAGTTAGGTTTCATCCTCAAGGGAATTAAGACTTCAAGGAAAGTTTAATTCATAAAGGATGAAAGTAGTATCTTACAATACTTCAAGATAACTTCAAGATCAAGGAAATTGAAGATATGAAGTAAGGAACTTCCAAGATCTTCTTAGAACACTTCAAGCTTAAGTGTTATTGATCAGAAATATTTGATAAATTTCTGAAAGAAGTTGGACTTTGATTTTGAGTTGATCTTTTCAACTAAAGATTCAATTGACTAAGTCAAGTATCAAGTTCCTAGTGTAACTTGATAAATTCACTCTTCTGACTCAAAGAAATGCACAAGAATTACATTCACATTCAGGAGTCAAAAAGATTGAATGTGACCTGAACTTAGTCTCTAGTGAAGCATTATTTGAATACCAAACTCATCAACAGAACCTCAGTGGGTCGACACACTGATGTTGGTTACCACACTAGTATCTTGTGGTTGGATGATGTTTTTGATTTGCTTTGAATCTTTTTGAGAAACTAGCTTATTTCTCTTAAAGATAAAGACAATGCTTCAATATCTTGTTGAAATAGATCTTTGAAAAGTTAAAGTTCTGAGTCAACTAGACTTTGACTCATAGCAAGTTTATGTATATTCGAAGTTTGAATTGGTTGTACAGAGTCTTAGTTATTTCTTTCCGCTTTCCAAATCTTTTGGAATTGGCTCAGATATGGTATCTGATTCCTTTTGCAAAAGACCAGGGTTAGCCGGTTAGAATAAAATAACTAACTTGAACATCCTAGATAGATGTTATGTACAAGAACCTTTTCAATCTTCAAAAGATGATAAGTCTAAGTAGACTTATTCATTTGAGTTTTCTTCAAGTTATAGCATAAATGATTTCCTGGAGTCCAGTATACTCTAGAATAGGGACGTTAGGAATTGCTCATCAGATTGACAATTCCCAAGAACTTTCAGTTAAAAGTCTTTGAGAAAAGTGTCCTAAGTTGGACAATTTTCATTTTGAAGTTGTATTGGTCAAGTTATAGTATGGTTGACTCAAAGAAATGGTAAACTTTCTCCTACCGTTTACAAAGGATTTTTTAACTCATAAGGACAAAGTAGTCCTCTAGTCGGGTAAAAAAATCAAGTAACTGTTAGATAAAAGTAAACCATTGTACAAACATCCAAGTTAGATGTTTGGGACAACCAAAATTCAAGTTCTCCAAAACAAATTCAAGTGAATCAAGAATTCTTAAAGTCTTGCGAGGGATAAGAATCCCACCTTCATTACTAAGCCCATGCACCAGTTATGCCTAGAAATGGACTAGTA
Source organism: Ceratopteris richardii (assembly GCA_020310875.1). Taxonomy (NCBI): domain Eukaryota; kingdom Viridiplantae; phylum Streptophyta; class Polypodiopsida; order Polypodiales; family Pteridaceae; genus Ceratopteris; species Ceratopteris richardii. Next base: position 840,695 of record CM035427.1, read on the forward strand.
ATTTGAATCCACCTAGTTCACATGTTTGTGCCTAGATCGCACATCCAGAAATTGTGAATTAGCCAGGGATGTCATTAGATCCACCCTCATTATTCTTCACTAGTTTGTACTTTGTCCCGTTCATCAAAGTACAAAACCAGATAGTGTTTTGAATCATTTGGGCAAGGATGCCACCACAGAGATGAGACATGTTCTTCCAGTTCTAGAACATGACCATGTTCTTCCAGTTTTAGAACATGAGGCTCCGGGGTTGCCTACAGTATGTATATAGCTCTATTTTCGAGGATGAAAATATTTTCCAAGGGGGGAAGAATGTAATAAAGTAAGTCTATGATCCAAGGATCTGGCCGGTTCAGACAGATCTGAAATCGGATACCGTTTGGTCATCCGTGTGTATGACCAAAGATCTCGAGTTTAGACTTACTAGGAGGTCTTGTGCTCTTGTGAACAAGTGATCCACTTAGCCTAATGGTTAAGACTCAAGGGTGTGAAGGACGAGGTCTTGGGTTCAATCCCCATGGGGTACATGGGAAGAGTATTTTGCCCAAAGAGCTCTAGAACCTTCTAGAAGCATCCACTGAGACACTTGGCGCACATGTAGTTACATGGCTGACACTTGGATGATTAGCATTCACCTGCCCAAGAAGGCAGTCCCCTAGAGAGAGCTATATATAGAGGCATTTGGTTGGGAGGAGAGTTATCTCTCTAGTATGTGGTGGTCATAATCCTTGCTCTCTTGCAGTGAGACAGGTTGGAGAGGGAAAAAATGGCGTTGTAAAGGTTGTCCGGATCGTTGACAATTATCACATTGTTGCACAAACTATGATACATCTCTGTACATAGTAGGCCACCAGAGCCCACTTTGCAGAATTTTTCGGTGTGCTAAATCTGCTGCAAAATGTCCACCAGAAGGTATTGAATGTGCCAAAGCGATAACCAACGTTACTTCATGTGGAGGAATACAACGAAGTAAAACTCCAGTGTGATCCATATAATACAACTCTACATCAATCAACCGGAATCTGCGACTGTAAACTGCAATTTTCCTACGCATTGCAAGAGAAGTTTGAGCAGGAAGACATCCATCAGTAAGAAAGGTTAATAACTGATCATAGTAAGTAGGTGTCACACAAGGTTCTGCAGATTCATCATTAGTTGATTCAGTAACATAAATTGCTGGTGTGATGTCATCAACACCGATCGGAGCTTCATCGGAATCTAACCGAGAGAGAGAAAATCTACTAATGCATGTGCAGTTCCGGGTCGATGAATCACTTCGTAATCAAATTCTTGTAACAGTAGAACCCAATGCGCTAATCGACCATCTAAATGCTGCTACCAAACCAGATATACTAGTGCAGCATGATCTACATGAAAGATGAATTTTCGGCCTAGTAAATAATGCCGAAATTTCTTTACAGAATATACCAAACCAAGACATTCTGTTTCAGTGACTGAATAGTTCTTTTCAGCAGGCGCAAGCCTTTGACTTGCATAATAAACAGGGCGAAACCACTTATCAGTTTGTTGCATTAAGACACTTCCAATGGCTATATCTGATGCGTCTACAAAAACATGAAATGGGCGTTCCCAATCAGGAGGTTGTAGAATTGGAACCTGCGTTAATAGGCCTTTTAAATGATCAAATGCTTTTTGACATTCCTGTGTCCAAGCAAATTGTCGAGGATTACTAGTTATTAAGCGATTTAGGGGTATCGCCAAATGAGCAAGCCACCGTAAATGTCTACCATGCCATCTGACGTGACCCATGAATCTCATTATTTCTTTCGGCAGAGTAGGCACAGGTGCTTCTAACACAGCTGCAACTTTATCTGGATCAACTTGTATGCCTTGTGCAGATACAATATGACCAAGAAGCTTACCACAAGAAACCGCAAAAACAGATTTGTTTGGATTCAGGCAGAGTCGGTATTCACGACATTTCTCAAAGCAACACCGTAAATGATACAAGTGTGCTACCATCTTACCGAATAAAGAGAAATCATCTAGATATACTTGCATAAAAGAAGTGAGATAAGGTGAGAAGATTTCCTGCGTACATCGTTGGAAAGTGCTAGGAGCATTTCTTAATCCAAAGCACATAACTGTACAAGCAAAAACACCCCAATTGGTAATGAAAGCTGTTTTCAGTATGTCTTGTTCAACCATTCTGACCTGATTATACCCATTGTAACCATCCAAAAAGGAGTACATTTCGTGTCCTGCTACTCTGTCTAGCATGGTGTCAAGAAATGGAAGAGGAAACGGATGAGGTATCGTGGCCGCATTCAGTTTCCGGTAATCCACACATATTCGGAGCTGCTTATTTTTCTTAGGAACAATAACAATCGGAGATATCCATTTAGCATGTTCTATTGGTACGATGAATTCGACTTTTAATAACCTATCAATCTCTGCCTTGACCTGTGCGGCATAGTTAGGATTCATCCGGTAGTTGGGCTGTTTAATTGGTTTTGCTTCTGGTTTAAGCACGACCCTATGCTGATAGATGCGAGGGTCCAGACCTTTCATATCACGGTAATCCCATGCAAAAACATCAGAGAACTCACAAAGAAGTTGGATCAAATCTACTTGAAACACTTCAGATAATCCCTCTTTTATCTTGACAGGTCGCGGATTTACTTCATCTCCTAAATTATAGGTGATCAACTGATCTTCAGGAACATAGAATTGACGAGGTTTTCTTGAATCATCAACTGACTGCAAAAGTTGTTGGAGAGGGGCTTCATCCTGAACAACAGTATCTTTTGTCTCCACTTCTTTGGTCACAGGCACCACCGTACAAACTACCGGACTCCAGTTATCTACAACAGATTGCAGATCAACAGTCCCAAGGGAGATCAAATCAATGTTATTCTTCAAAAATTCTTCTTCTTCATCATCGGATAAACCATCTAACATGTGAACTGGTTCTGCACATAAGGTCTAGCATGTAATTCACAGGGCTGAATAGCATCCAAGTTGACAACATATTTACGATTATTGTCTTTGAAAGTGAGTTCCTGTGCGGACCAATCATGTATAACCTTAGCTTGTTTCAACCAAGGACGGCCAAAAAGAAGATTGTAATCAAGACTGGACTCCGGTAGTTCTAAAACTAGGAAAGTCATCTTAAAAGTTGTACCCTGCAAAGTTATCGAGACATTCCGTACAAGTCCTACTGGGTGGACTCTGGATTGGTCGGCCATGCTAACAAAAAACTGGGCAGGCTCGATTTCGGTCCATCCTAACTTTTTACAAAGTGCTGCAGAGGCTATGTTTACACCGGAACCACCATCAATTAGTACTTGTGTAATCTTATGATTTTTGTACCATACTGCATTTAAGGGGACCTAATGATCCATCGTAGAATCAATTTCTGGTTGTACCGTTGCTATTGCTGGAATGCAAGAAGACGCAGAATTGAACTGTTGTTGAAATTGTTGCCGAACTCCCGGTACTAATGCAAGTAACTGTCCAAGAGGAAGAGTAATGGATGCCTTAGATAAAATTTCCCACGCATGATCTACTTGACTTGTATTTTTCACCGATTCTGAGGATGATGCATCTGTTACCGGGGTAGAATCTTGTTCTTGCAATCCTTCTTTTGGCAGTGGAACTTGTGTCACCGGAATTGGATCTAGGAACACTATAGGTTCTGTGGTGATCCATTGGCTAGATCTGTCATACATTCGTTGTTGCTCACAAATACCTAGTTCAAATACCTCAATTGCTGGTTGAAATTGCTTACCGAATCTGGTCTGAATTACTATGGCTTGTGTTTCTATTGGTGTGATATGAACCATATTTGTCATCGGGTTTTGGCGTTCTTTCTTTCTCTGATCATATTCGGCTGCATCTTTACAGAATCTTCGAATGTGCCCAAGCTCACCACAAAAATGACAACGAGGGGGTGGCAAAGCAGGACCTTCCTGCGATGTACCTGCCTGCCAGCAGTTTGCATTGTAGTTATTATTCCTCTGTCCCCGATAATTTCTGTATCCTTGCTACTGGTTGTTTCTCATCTAAGGAGGTACATAGTGAGTGGCAGGCTGCCCTGGTTCCTCTATAATGGCATTTACCGTTGCTGGTCCTTGCACTTTGGCATTATATGCATAGTTTTCGGTGGAATGTCTGGTGGTATTGTAGATAGCGCAATACATTTGATTAAGTGCACAAGTGGCACTAGTATGCCCAGGATTCTTGCACTTGGTGCAGTATATCTGTCTAGCCGGCTCTTTTGTAACATTTTTATTGGTTTTCAACCACTCCAGGTCTTCTGTAAAACCTCCAACCTTATGTTCGAGCTGCAAGGCCATTGCAATAACCGCATCTAGTTTCATAGCTCCCACACAACGAATGATCATAATCTATCTGAGCTGCGGAGTCAAACCATTAATAAACCATTGAGTGATGATATCATCCGGCAGGTTGGCATGGGCCGGCGGTAATTACCTCAAATGAGTTCGAAACAGGGTTGCATATTGAGCATAGTTTGGTGCATCTTTTGTTTGTTGTTCTGCACGTAATCGAAAATTTTGGCAGGGTTCTTCTTCATCCGAAATCCTTGTAAAAATACATCCCTTACTGCTTCATAAGTAACAAAATGATTGAAATCATATTTTGTAAGCCATCTTGTTGCTTCATTAACTAATGTGGACTAGAATACAATGGCCTTATATGCCGGATCAGGTGGATGGTTGAGCACTGCGTAACTTATCTCAAAGGTGCGTACATCGACATCTGGGTCATCACCTGGAAATCCACCGAATTTGGTGTAGGTTACTCCGGTTGGGACCGGCCGGAGTGGAAGTGGCGGTTGCTGTTGCTACTATTGCTGTTGTTGTTGTTGTTGTTGTTGTTGTTGTTGTTGTTGTTGTTGTTGTTGTCCACTCATGGTGCTAGTAGTGGTACTGTTACTATCCCTTGAGTTCTGAGGTAATGTTTCTAGTTCTTCAGATTCTGGATGATCAGCTTGCTCACCTTGCGATGTGAAAATCTTGTTTAGTCTCGTACGAAATTTTAATTCGAATAGCCTATCCTCTTCTTGGGTATCAAATGTAGGCACACTTATCCCGAACAATGGTGTCCAGAATGGAGATGCACCGGGAAGTATAACACTATCACCGGAAAATTGTAAATTCTCTGCAACTGGGACCGAACTACCACCGGAATTAATGGAACTTTCCCCAATCCAGGGTATTCTTTCACTTTCACTAATCTCTCTATACAAGACACCTCTGTCTTCAGATAAATTGGAATCCTGACCAAACGGTGTCAAGTTAACTTCACACTGCGCTCTTGTATGCTCTGAAGTTACTGTATCTTCTGCAGACAAGGCCGAAATCTCACCGAAATCTATCGAAATTGCAGTACGTTCAACCGGAATGCTACCGGAATCACTAGTAATATGCTTCGCTTCTTCAACGACCAGGCCTAACCGATCTGTGCTTGTTTTTCACAAATTTGGTGCCGCCCAAGGCTGTCTGTACTTAGGATACGACTCACCGGATCGAGTAACCGGCATATATCACCTCTTCAATACTTTCTACTTCTACCGCTCTGTCGATTCACAATCTATGGATTCCTTCTCACAATCAATTTACAAAAATTTGATGCCACCTTTTGGTGCCACTTTCCCACAGACGGCACCAGTGTTAAACGTGCTTTTGCTGTCAGAAGCGCATTTAATTTCTATTCGGGTTCTTGGGAGTGGAAGGGGTCTGTTAAATAGAGAACCTATACTTAATTTTCCCAATTAACTCACTTAATCAACTCACTCACATCACCATATCTTAATGGTAAAAATCTATGGCAATATAAATTACTTATCAAGACTCTTGTTATGCTCTCACAGTCTTACGGTCTGTGATTAGACTCTTCCACAATCTATCGATTACACTCCAATTGATGCATTCTCAACATACAACGCAGAACTATTCATTATCGTAATACAGACTTATGTTGTCTAACTTAAAGAACTGACACCAACACAAACTATTGTAAGCAACAGAGACAAGAACAGTAACACTCAGAGTTCTCAAATACACCACGGAAACTACACAGACATCATCAACCAGACAGACAGTCTGGCGACTCCTCTGGTCGTCACCGAAGTGTCTTTTTCATTGATTTATAAGAAGGTTACAACATCGTCGCAACGACCTTTCGGTTCGTGTGGAATATGAAAAGAGACAGATGTTTACAATTGCCAATCGGGCGGCTTACACAACCATGCAAAAATTGCTTTCAAAGCAATCCGTGGACCCCCATCCCAATTGTTATTAGATCAGGGGTGTCAAGTTATCCCTAGAGGTCAAGTCTTCCGTCTCCTCCGCATCCTGATGGGCTTCGACATCACAATGGACCAACAATGGAACTGGGTGCTGGCCAAGCTGGATAGCAAACTAAATCATTGGAAAGGTCTGCAAGTCAACTTGGCAAGGCATTGTATGGTTGTTAACACATTTATGCTTTCAACGAATATTTACTTTATCTTGTGTTGGAGACAAAAGGAGAAAGAGTTGGCCAAAGTGGAAAGAATCAGCAGAAACTTCCTTTGCATTGGGGATCCCAACAGGAGGGGGATTCCCAAAATCAATTGGGAAACTTTCATTAGCTCGAAAGACTCAGGGGGCTTAGGTATTTTGGATATCGTCTGGTTGGCTGACAAGTTGGTGGTTAAGTGGCTTATCAAGGCTTGGAGAAATAGTGAGTCCTCTTGGGCTAAATTGATATTTAGAAACTTGAAAGACCTTACCTTTGTTGGCCATCGTGGCTGGAAGGACATAGGGATTCTCACGCTTTTGTTCTCCCCCCTCCTCGTGTCCCCTAAAGGCTCTAGCCTCGTGTGTTCTTTATGGAAGAGTTGGAACAAGTCCAAACAATTCATCAAAATCAGTGATGAGTGGAAGTGGGCAGCTGGGATAAGAAAAAATGACTCTATCATTAGTTCTCGATAAGCGGCATTAGAGGGTGGAGCCTTGGAACCTCCAAACTGCAAAACGGCTATGGAACAAGGGGTTCAAACATTGGAAACAACTCTGGAAACAAGAGACCAACCAGTGGATTAGGTTCGAAGACCTAGACCCGAGACATAGAGTTATCCTTGAGGAATGGACTCTTCTTCAAGGCAAATGTTTGGCGTGGAACCGCTCAACTACCCGCCTTCTCTTGGGACAGGATCTTCTTAGCCTAGAGGGTCTCAAATGGAGCAATGGTAAGAAAATATCTAGAATCCCAAACTTCAAGGAGAAATTAGATGTTCATCACACCCTTAACAAGAGGTGGTGCCTTTCTTGGACCAAACTTCGATGGGAACTAAAGTTCATGTCTATTTGGCACACCCTAATTGAGATCAAAAAATCTGTTCTCACGTGGCAGATCTTGCATAAGGGAATATGGTCTGATGCAAGGGCTAATAAAATTTGTAGTGTGCATCCATGGTGCAAGCGTTGCCATCAATGCATTGAAGATTTAGCTCACCTGTTCTTCGATTGGCCCAAGTCCCATGTTGTCTGGCATCACGTGACATGGGTTTTGAGACTCACGAACCAAATCAATTGGTAAGAGGTGTTGTTGGGTGAGGCAGTTGATGGAGTGTGTTAAACTCCAAAAGAACAACCTACTCTTCAATTTAGAACACCTCTATATCAAGAGTAAGTCAAAACCTTCACCAATTTATAAGATCAAAGATCAATTATAAAGACTTTGAAAAATCTGTGAAGAGGATGATACTACAGAAAGTCTGCTGCACATATCTTTCTCATTGACTAAGCAAATGTGTAAAGTTTTTTATGAAACTTTGCATAAGGTGTTGCATATAGTTTGCGCACCTCCTCCAAGTTGAATTACTCCAAAAGATTCAGTATAGCTTGAGAAATGAATTGAATAAGTTACCTATGTCTAAAACTGTCTCTCTGTAGAGTCGACTTTGATACCTGCAACTTCTAAGACATGGTTCTCCAAAACTAGAACCCATTTAAGCAAATGCTTTTAGCCACAAGTAGCTTACCTTCCAACTTGAAAATTAAGTGCTTATTTGCTCAAAACTTTAAACTGTAGAGGGAGAAGTGATCAAAACATTGACTTCGAATTTTAATCCTGTTTCAGGAACTAGTGAACACTTCTTCACATATGAATGTTCCTACACATAATTCTCACAGCGTGTTTACATTTATGCTCTCAAAATTTAACCATAGACTCATTAACTATGGACTTAGACATCTACAAAAGGATTCTTGAAATGACCAAGCACAGAAGGAGAATACACAAAAACATCGGGCGCAACTTCTCTTCATTTCTGGAAAAAAATACATCTAGATGAGAGAGCTATTCTAATCTCTTCATAAGTGTCTAATGACTTCTAATTCTACTCAATTATCATGCTCTACATTCTCTCACACTTTGCCCCGACATTTTTCCTTTGTATATATAGAAAAAAAAAACTTACGAGCTCATGTCTATACAAAGATATAAGTGAGCTAGTTCTAAATTAATGTACATATGTGTACAATTCTTTATCTTCTGAATATGAACTTCTTCCATGCTTCATAAGTTGGTCTTTTCTTCAGTCTTGAACTTCCAAAACTTCAATTGTTGATTGCTCTGCACCAACAGCTCCCCCTCAACCATCAATTAAGGTTTTCTCTATTTTCTTTATGCCTGCCATGTCTTTGAATCTTTGTAGCTTTGGTCCATCCAAGCTTTTTGTTAGCATATCAGCTATCTGATCTTTCATTGAAGTATGTATGACTTCAATCTCTTTATCCATCACCTTCTCTCTTATAAAGTGATACTGAATCTCAATGTGTTTGGTCCTGGCATGAAACACAGGGTTAGCAGCTAAATACAATGAACTCATGTTATCTCCATGAATAGTAGGAATACTCTGAATGATATCAAAACTCTTCATCAGAGTCTGAAGCCATATCACTTCCTTAGCAGCTTCAACCATGCCTTTGTATTCTGCTTCTGTAGATGATAAAGCAACTGTGTCTTGCTTCTTTGAACACCAAGAGATTAACTTATCTCCCACATAACACATGTATCCATAAGTTGACCTTCTATCATCTGGATTACCTACCCAATCTGCATCACTATATATCTTGATGTTTGTATCTGATGTAAAACCATAATACAAACCTTCTTTGAGTGTACCCTTAATGTATGTCAATACTCTTTGACCTGCAATCCAATGTTCTTTCCTAGGGCAATGCATGAATTGAGATAATACTCCAACTGCATATGACAAGTCAGGTCTAGTTAAAGTAGCATAGATAAGACTACCAACCAAACTCTGATATAACTTCATATCCTTGAATTCTTCTCCTCCATATCTGCTTAACTTGTGATTCACCTCCATTGGAGTAGGAGCTACCCTGCAATCATTCAGTTTAAACTTGATTAACAAGTTTCTCAAATACCTTTCTTGAGTCACATACACTCCATGTTGAGTGTATGAGATTTCCATGCCTAAGAAGTATGACAAGTCTCCCAAATCACTGATCTTGAACTCTTTCTCCATTTGCTTCTTTAGGCTTTGAATACCTTTCTGATCTGTACCTGTAAGAATTATATCATCAACATATATGCACATGTAAATGAACCCATCATCACTTGCTTTGACAAGCAAACTACTATCTGCTTTTGATACTTGAAATCCAAGTTCCTTCAAGAACTTCAAAAGTCTATAATTCCATGCCCTTGGTTCCTGCTTCAACCCATACAAAGCTCTCTTGAGCTTGTACACATAATCTGGATACCTTTCATCTCTGAATCCTTGAGGTTGCTCCATGAAAACATCATCTGAAATGTAACCATTCAAAAAAGCATTCTTCACATCTAATTGACATAATTTCCAACCCTTACATGCAGCAATTGCTATGAGTGTCCTGATGGTTGTCATCTTTGCCACAGGACTATAAGTTTCATCATAATCAATACCATATGTTTGAGCAAAACCTTTCACAAAAAGTCTAGTTTTATACCTAGACACACTTCCATCTGCAAACCTCTTTGTCTTGTAGACCCACTTACATCCAATGATCTTTTGGCTTTTTGGTTTTAGAACCAAAACCCATGTTTGATTCTCCATCAATGCATCATATTCTTCATGCATAACTTTCTCCCAATTTTCCTTACCTTTTTCCTCTTCATATGTAGAAGGGTCTTCATCTGCCTTTATCATGTAAGCATAGTCTTTGGTAGCCAGAAAAGAAGTGTGATAGCTATACCTTGTAGGTTGCCACTTGTGTCTTGATGACCTTCTGAGTTCTCCACTTCTTGAGGTTTCTGGTTTATCACATTTAGGATCAAATCTTGGCATTTCTTCAACTTCAACCTGCACTTCATTATTCTCCTCTTCATCAAATATCTAAACCTTTGATTTACCTTTCTTTTGACTCACAACTTCTTCATCACCTGTATTAATGTTGATTGTACCTGCATACCGAGTAGCTTGCTCATCAAATGTAACATCTTTTGATACAAAAAATAGTTTTGTGGATGGGCTCCACAACCTATATCCCATCTGCTTATCATCATAACCAATAAATACATATTTTTCAGCTTTAGGCTCCAATTTGTGCCTTAATTGTGATGGCACATATGCATATGCCAAACATCCAAATACTTTGCAATGATCTAAGGTAGGTCTCTTACCCCACCAAGCTTCATAAGGTGTCATACCTTGCAAGGCTTTACAAGGTAACCTATTGACCAAATAAGTAGTTGTATTTACAGCCTCAACCCAAAAATAATTAGGCAATTTTTCTCCTTCGTCATGGATCTTGCAAACTCAACAAGAGTTCTATTCCTCCTTTCTGATACACCATTTTGTTGAGGAGACTACGTGCAAGTGATTTCCCTTTTTATACCTGCATTCCACAAGTAATCACTGAACACATTAGAGAAATACTCTCCCCCTCCATCTGACCTTAGTCTCTTCAATTTATGACCTATAATTCTCTCTGCATACACATGATAATGTTTGAATGTATTGAACACCTCTTATTTATCTTTGATCACATATATAGTGATCCATCTGGTAGCATCATCAACATAAATCACATAGTACCTTGAACCATTGATATTGAAATCTTTGATGGTCCCCACACATCTGTGTGTACCAACTCAAGCTTCTCCGAATACATAAAACCATGCTTGGAATAAGATTGCTTATGAGCCTTACCTAATTGACATGCCTCACATCTGTATATCATATGTTGACTTGAAACATTAGGCAATCCAAGCACTGAACCATTGTTAATCATGTCTTTGATACCTCTTTCATTGAAGTGTCCAAGCGTGTTGTGCCAAAGATCTAACTCAGAGATCTTATGCCCTCCATAAGTAAACAAGGCATGACCAACATTACCTTGAATCTTCAATGTGAACAACCTTCCTTCTTTCTTCCCTGAAACAATTTGTTTATACCCATTGCTAGGGTCTTCCACAAACACTCCTTCATTAGTGAACCTAACTTCATAACCTTTTTCACACAATTTGTCCTACACTTATCAGATTCTTAGGAATTGTAGGAACATACAAGACCTTACTCAAGAGGGAACTTCCATCCTTGGCCTTCACTGATCCAATTGACTTCACATTGTGCTTTGTATTGTCACTTGTTTGAACAACATGATTAGATACCTTATTCTCCAAATCAGTCATTAATGCTATGTTGCCACTTAGGTGATTGCTACATCCTGAGTCAATGTAGAAGACTCTTTGGTCTTTACTTTGTCTTTCAAAAGTTGCATTCATTATCAATGTTGAATCCTCCTTCTGATCTGAAGCATAATTGTAATAGGTATTGTTATATTGTTGACTTTGGAATCCTCTACCTGCATTTCTTCCAAAGTAACCCCTACTACCTCTACCTTTGAAATTACCTCTTTGATTTCTGCCACCTCTTCCTCTTGAATTAAAGTTCTGATTAAATCCCCCATTACTCTGAGTATTATGCCAACAATCATTTGCTAAGTGATTTGTCTTACCACAAATCCAGCAAGCTTTGACTTCATCTTTGTTACTCCTGCCTCTTCCTCTACCTTTGCCACCTCCTCTTCCTCTTAGGAAGTTGGCTTGACTAGTTGTGCCTTCATCTTCACTTGCTTGTTGCTTCCCTTTGCTATTTTTCTTCTTATCCTTTGAGTACATTGCATGACCTGTACTCTTGTCACCTTCACCCTTGACATCCTGCTCAAAGGTTAACATATGTCCTAGCAACTGATTTAAGTTAGGAGTAAAATGATCAAGTGATAATTCAGTAGACAAAATGAATGGCTTCCATTTGTCATCACCTCTCAAACCTGTGAGAATTTGCCTTACCAATTTATCCTCCTCAATGTCTTCATCCACAGCTCCTAATGCATCTCCAATGTCCTTCATCCTTGTTACATAATCTGAGATGGATTGATAGGCCTTCTTCTTGAAAGTGGTAAATTCTGCCCAAAAGGATGCCTTCCTTGACTTTGTGGTGTTTTGGAAATGTTCCTCCAAAGCATTCCATATATCACTTGCACTTTCAAGACCTATAATATGAGGTAGCAAGTAATCATTGACTACCATGTAGATAATGCTCCTAGCTTAAGCATCTCTCTTCATCCAATTCTTCAAATCTGATAATTCTTCCCTAGTTGGAACACTACGATCTCTGAATTGAGGCTTTTCTTCTTCACCTGTAATGTAAGCTATCAAGTCTTTGCTCATAAGATGAGCTTCCATCCTTATTGACCATGCTGGATAGTTCTCTCTATCCAACTTCTCTATTTGAAGAGAATCTCCCATCCTTTCTTCACTTGTGTATTGAATTCTTCAAACTTTATTGAGTAACAGATGTACCTTTACTTTGAATGATACTCCTTTTTTCTTTCTTAATTTCGTATGACCTCCTTCTCAAGCTTTATCCTCAAGCTTTCACCTTTTGAACTTTCATATGTTGAATTCTTTGCAGCTGCAGCAGTCGGGATCCTCCTTTCTTTAATTCTGATACTTCCTGCTCTGATACCACTGATGGAGTGTGTTAAACTCCAAAAGAACAACCTACTCTTCAATTTAGAACACCTGTATATCAAGAGTAAGTCAAAACCTTCACCAATTTATAAGATCAAAGATCAATTATAAAGACTTTGAAAAATCTGTGAAGAGGATGATACTATAGAAAGTCTGCTGCACATATCTTTCTCATTGACTAAGCAAATGTGTAAAGTTTTTTATGAAACTTTTCACAAGGTGTTGCCTATAGTTTGCGCACCTCCTCCAAGTTGAACTACTCCAAAACATTCAGTACAACTTGAGAAATGAACTCAACAAGTTACCTATGTCTAAAATTGTCTCTCTGTAGAGTCGACTTTGACACCTGCAACTTCTAAGACATGGTTCTCCAAAACTAGAACCCATTTAAGCAAATGCTTTTAGCCACAAGTAGCTTACCTTCCAACTTAAAGATTAAGTGCTTGCTTGCTCAAAACTTTAAACTGTAGAGGGAGAAGTGATCAAAACATTGACTTCGAATTTTAATCTTGTTTCAGGAACCAGTGAACACTTCTTCACATATGAATGTTCCTACACATAATTCTCACAGCGTGTTTACTAGGCTCTCAAACTTTAGCCATAGACTCATTAACTATGGACTTAGACATCTACAAAAGGATTCTTGAAATGATCAAACACAGAAGGAGAATACATAGAAACATCGGGCGTATTTTCTCTTCATTTCTAGAAAAAAATTACATCTAGATGAGAGAGCTATTCTAATCTCTTCATAAGTGTCTAATGACTTCTAATTCTACTCAATTCTCATGCTCTACATTCTCTCACACTTTGCCCCGACATTTTTCATTTGTATATATAGAAAAAAAAACTTACAAGCTCATGTCTATACAAAGATATAAGTGAGCTAGTTCTAAATTAATGTACATATGTGTACAATTCTTTATCTTCTAAATATGAACTTCTTCCATGCTTCATAAGTTGGTCTTTTCTTCAGTCCTGAACTTCCAAAACTTCAATTGTTGATTGCTCTGCACCAACAGCAGTCGACTGCTCATCGAGGCTGTGGAATGCCATCAGGAGTGAGACCCTTTGGAAGATTTGGAGGGAGCAATGTGCTGTCAATTTTGGCCAAACTCCTAAGGAATGTTCGATCGAGAAATCATTGTTTCTTCTAGGTAAAATAATCTCCCGAGATAAGAGATCCCCACCGTTTAGACATCACTGTATTTATCTCCTCGAAAACAACAAGTTGAAACCAAAATGGGTCCCACATGAGGGTGATGATAGATTTATCCACCTCATTTATAATGCCCTCTAGCTTGCCATACTCCCCCGCATTGTGGGATTTGGGGGGTCCCATGGGCACTAGTCCCATTCACTTGTAACTTTTCTTCTTTATTTTAATTAAAGTTTGGGAGAATAGGCTAAGGCCGAACTTCCTTTTATTGAAAAAAAAGTTACCCTCTTTGCAAGAAGGGGTCCTATCCTTTCTCCTCTTGGATTCGTCTTCCTTTTTCACTGGGAGAGGGTCTCGACTTAGTAATTCTACTTAAAATTTGAATACAAGAATTTTATGTGTCTTAAATCTCATGACCCAAAGTTCATAGTTGGTTGCCGGAAAGGTGAGCATCAAACCTTCATGTGCACTTAATTCTAATGATCTAAAGTCAATTCCTTCGGCCACCCAAAATCTGATCACCAAGCCCTTGTGTGCATCTAAATTTAGTGACCCAAAGTACATCTCCGACCACCTAAAATCTAGCCACCAAACATCCACGTGCTCCCTTTATACTTTTTGGGTGACCCAAAAAGTGATGTCCGACCACCAAAAAACATGTCCATGAGCTACCCCTACGAAGGTCTCAATGATAAGCCTAACTACGAATTGCTTAAAATGTGCAATTACACTAAAAATATAAAATATATGGGCTACATTCAGATAACCTTAAAAATTGAAGAGCATGGTAGACCTTAAAATACAACCCTGAAGTGATCCCAGAGATTAATTGGAGGGCATGGTAGACTATCAAAATAGCTCTGAAGTGATCCATGATGGGAGGTCCTATGGGTAATATGCCCATTCACTTGCGTAGTTGCTCTTTCAAAGTTAAAGTTCGAGGGAGTAGGCTTCGGTTGAACCACTATTTAAAAAAAAAAATGTATCTTTGAAGTGATCTGTCTCTGGAGGGCTCAAGGTGTTATCTAACAAAACATGACATTCCTTTTTTTTTTGAGAGAGTACAATGAATTGGAAACACACTCATCATTGTATGATAGAGGCACCCATCATTAAAAAACTCATATATATGTCTAGTCAAGACTTGAACTCAAGACTTCCCCAAGAGACTCAAGGTGTGAAACCACTACATGACCTTGGATTAAAGCGATCCATAGATCGATATAACATTGCACTAAGGCGATCAATGTAATACTAGACTACACGACCTTGCACTAAAGCGATCCATAGATCAATATAACATGATATTCTCGCGCAAACGTGGGAATCTTGATTTTCTGAAAGGGGGGGGGGGGACTCATGACTTTCCTCAACGCGATGACGTGGCTGACTAAGTCCTCATGCTGAATGCTGATACATGACCTCAAGAAGTGCCCAAATAAAAGCGGAGTCTGTCAAATCCTCGAAGGAAGCGAAGTTCTGCCGTCGTCAAGATGCACCATCACCTCCAGTTGGGCTTGTAGTTGGCGTTAACATTGGCAGCAGCGGGTATGGCAAACAATATCCCACAGAGTTGGGTGTATGTTTAACAACGGAAACTGGGGTCCTCATGCTTCTTCAATTCAAGACTGCGGACAGTCGAAGGCCGGAAGGTAGAGCAGCTGCTGTCTGATGAACAGAAAAGGGCAGTCTTAGATGCACTTCTTGCAGACGGAAGCGAAACGAAATGCGCTGCGAGCACGGCAGTGCCTACAAAATACCATCCTGAAGCGAACGAGCGCACACACCATTCTGACGCGAACGAGCAAACGAATGCACAGCGAGTCAAACACGTCGGTAAGCGAACGAATGCACAGAGAGTCAAACACGTCAGTGATCAGGAAAGCTTATTTTCGAAATGTTGATGGTTTATTTATACACACAAGGAGCGGTTATGCACGGGCTCCTAAGACATCACGTGGACTAGTGGACTACATATGACAATGAGAACTAAAAATGGGAACCGCAATCAGCTTATATGATACTACATATCAAATATCATCTGCAAAATAGAAAGGTTTTTGAGACGCTTTCTCGAAGAGCGCATGTCTGAGAAGCTCACAATGAAAATAATGAAAGTAATGTAAGGACATCTGCGCCATGAGACAGCCAGTCGGTATTGATCACTAACAACGGTCGAATCGAACCTCATAACACTCTTCATCTTTCCTGGAGCCAAAATTCTTTCTTGCAGCGGTTACGTTGATGATGGAATCTCCGAAAAGCATTGTTACCTCAATTTCACGCTTCTTATCTTTGCTTTTGCCTTTGGATATGTCAATGACGAAGCTTCCTTCCTTCTTTGCATCTTCCTCAGTAGTGTAGCATGGATTTTCTCTCGGCGAGCTGTATAAGTCAAACTGTATAGCACGCTGGCCATGATATACAGGAAAATAGCTGCGCTTTTCCTTCTTCCCAACCACCACCTCCGTCCCTTTCCTGACAAACACTGTGAAAACCCTCCTACACTTTAGCTTTTGATCGTCGTCTCTTTCAAGCAGCTCGTGGGGATCGCCCACTTTGTAATCCCTCGTACAGCATATCCCGTAAGTTCTTCTTGAAACTCTTGCCTGAATGTAGCCGCTCCTCCTGTGAAGTTCTACTGCTCCTCTGCAGATCGCTCTCCCTGGATCTATTGGTGTTATTATCTCTGCTACCCTCCCACCGAATGTCTGTCTAATTCTTTTCCTTAGGTACGGAGAAGCGGAGAACCCTCCAACGACCATTAAAATTTTCACATCCTTTATGCCCTTTTCGATTAGACTAATGACTTTTTCTACGTCAGGTTCAAAAATCGCTCTGAAGTCGACAGCAGAAAAATGCAGTCTGCTATATTCATTGCTGTGCCGCACACTACCCCTATGCATATCATATTCTTTCCAGTCTTTTGCTAGCTCGTTACCTACAAGGTTATACGTTGCCTCGTAACCATCTCCATCGAAATCAGGCATTACCTTTTTCCACCAGTTATAAAAATCCAGGCCGATTGATGGAACTTTGGAACGATATTCCTCGAAGCACGGAATCCTCCTCTTCAGATGGTCGAAAAAACGATCATCTACAAATGTTCCTCCTCCAATTTCTCCATAGCTAGGAATTGCTTCTTTGACCTTTGCTATACCTTTGTCATTTACTTCTAATATTTGATGGACAACAATATCCAAAGTCCCTCCGCCAAGGTCCGCTACGAGAATTCTATCGCCTGGCGCAATCTTCAGATTTTGACCAGCTTCATTCTGACAATATACAGAGGCCGCCTCCGGCTCCAGAATAATCTTAAGAGGGTAAGGGCTTGCCTTACAATTGTTCGGGCAGAGGTTACCCGTAATCATTCCGGCCATCTCAGCATACGTTCGCATTAGTTGTTTCGCTTCTTCCTCCCAGATGGCTGGAACTGTGAGGCACCACTGCACGTCTCTCAGGCTGAAGTCTCCCCTTATTCCGGCTTTCATGATATCCATTATCCCTTCTGTCAGCTTACGGAGGTAATCCACTATGAGTATCTGTGGCTTAAGATTCCAAGGGAGTGGCGGAAGCGATAGCAAGTCTGCCTCAGTCGGCGACAGATAGAGCTTGAATTTGTAAGCGAAAAATCCCACTTTCCTGAGCAGTCTCTCAGAATAATCTAATGTATTCGTAAAAGATGTGCTTGTGTGAGGCAAGTTCGTAGATGGTTGGAAGTCAGTGAAGGCATTGTGATAGGCAACAAATGCTCCCCAACCCCATTCTTTCAATTCTAGATGGAACTGTCCATCTTGAGTAACTTTTGGGACATAGTAAAGGCTGGTCTGGTTCTTGCAGTAGGCAGCTGCCCCTGCATTGTTGGCGAATGGCCAGCTGCAATTGTCGCGAATTTCCGGAGTTGCAACGCCCGTCCTTGTGTACGCAAATCCAGAGAAGGTGGTTCCAAAGTCCATAGCAATGATAAATTCAGGCAAGGGAGATTCATTGAGGGGGGCTGTCTTCGAGCACGAAGCCTCCACAGCTCCGCAAGCGTGTAATGGATGAGTGGAGGATTTCGTGTCGTCATTCTGTGCCAGTGAAAGTTTCTTCAGAAAACCTCTCATGAAGGCCTCGCTCAGAAAGGAAAAGAAAGAGAAATTTTAATATCTCCCAAGAAAGCTCAAACATGTCATAAATAAGCCTCCAGAAACATTCGGCTAGCATATCCTGATTCAGACCGACATTATGAACATGATTTATACATGGAAAATTGAAAAAAGTATTTTTTAAAAGCAGATTCTACAGGCGCCTTTTCCCCGACTTTAACTTTGAAAGTAGAACCGTATAGGTGAATGGAGATAGATACCCGTAGGACCTCCTGTATCCCAGAAAGTAGGGGTTAGATTGGAAATCAAACCTCAACATGGAACGCTAAGGACTGCACCAATGCACCATTGAGAGCTCTTCTCTAATCAGACATTCCGTGACCTTTGTAATCCAAGGTTAAAAACCTAAATAAGTTTAGCTCTCTTCAAAGGGATAAGAAATGTATTGAATTCTTTATTTTGATTTTACGATTTTCTCTACTTTGTTCATTTTAATAAATTTGGA
Source organism: Ceratopteris richardii (assembly GCA_020310875.1). Lineage (NCBI taxonomy): Eukaryota > Viridiplantae > Streptophyta > Polypodiopsida > Polypodiales > Pteridaceae > Ceratopteris > Ceratopteris richardii. Next base: position 859,464 of record CM035427.1, read on the forward strand.
GTTTTTTCTTCGAGAAATCATACAAACAATAGAGTAAGGAAAAATTAATAAGTCCACAAGAGTAATATTGTGGATTCATGTTTTCACTAAGATATATGCACCCCTCCTAAGAAATCGTTATGAAAGAGATCTTTTGTTTCTTAAGAGGTTCTGTAGGTGCCTACTTCTTGAGGTTTAACTTTGAAAGTACAATTGTACAAGTGAATGGGCATAGTACCTTTTGTCCGCATGAAATTCCTCGAGGATTGTGTGTCAAGATTTTTTTCCAAAATTTATTTCTTTGCTTTCACTAATTGTGATTTGATCATTTATCTGTAGGAAGAAGAAAAACCTAGCTTAACCCTAAAAACCTATAACACTACCTGTATAAAGACCATTAACTCTTCAACTCTTCAAACCTTAGTTGCATTTTAACCAAAACCCATCAAAAAGCCCTTGTGCTTGATAGGAAAAACCAAAAATCCACGTACATATATCCCTAAATAAGCAGGAAACCAAGGAACCTTCACCCTTTAGAATCCAAATTAATAGTAACCATAACCCATTGAAAACATTAAACATGACCCTTGAAATCTGGTTCCTAACCCTAGAAACCATAATTTTTAACCATTCGGAACATACTTTAAACCCATATAAATCCATGGATTTAATTCTTAGTGTATATATTTGACCATGTTGGAGTTCGAGGTCTGCAAAAGCACGCAAAAACCAAAAGGAAGAAGAAGCTTGGAGCACAACACCCAATACTGAATGTATTACTACTAGAATGTACAAAAATAAGTGACTAGTTAGGCCTGTAGGCATATATACAAGGAGGGCGAAAAAACCTGCTAAAGAAGGGAAAAAGTGCATCGGTGGTCCTAGAGTTTTCACACACATGACTACCTAAATATATCAACAAATCCCCCCTGGGAGTGATGCAGTGAACAAAGAGCAGGCACTTATGTATAAGGGAGTGCCAAGTGTTACCGTTAGTGTCCATGTGAAAGGCAAAATGGCCACTGGACACTCCTTTGTATATGTTCTTTAATAAATCATATAGTAGCCTAGTCAATCATAGACTGTAAGTTTGACCACATTTGTAACACCTAAGAAGTCTGTCTTCGTGCTCCCTATGTATTGTGTTTTTCTGCGTATTCTGTAGCCTCTGTGCGGAGTATCCTGTGTGGCCTTAGGAGCTCCGTTTTCTACTCCAAGGATATCGTTGTGGAGCTCTCAGGAAGGAGAGCGCATTGTGGTGCATCACCATGGAACTATTTCAATGGTATTATAACATCTCGAAACAAAAAATTTGTTTCTTTTGTGCGAGCGAAGCGAGCACCCAGCCACCACCCAAGGCTTTTTCCAAGGCTTACGACTAAGGTAGCGATCAAGGCATAGACCTTGGCATACCTTGTCATGCGAGTCACCAAAGTCACCGTTGGCACCATTGGCTACGTGCGAGGGAGGACCTCAATGATCAAGGAAGATAGAGGTTCCCGATACTTCTCGGGAGGTCACCCATCCCAGTACTGTTTCCCTCCGGAGCTCGCTTAACTCTGGTAATCTTTTGCCACTAAGCTACACCCTTGTGGTGTCTAAAGAAAGGGAAAGACCAAGGTTGGCATTAGCTTGAACATGTTTTGGTCACTCAGATCTTCATTCTTTACTTTCAAAGACTATTTTTAAAGCATTTTTGGGGTGTCTTTTGGAGCCATTTTGGAGTACTATCGCACATATTTCTCTTCACACAAGTCCAAGAACATCAAGAAGATGTTCTTTGTACTTCTTCGAAAATAAATATCAACCTTTGGGGCTGTGTTTTCAGCCACACTCATAAAACTACAAGTTTCTCAAAAGGTTTTTAGTTTTGGTGGAAGCAAGTGTTGCAAATTTATGTAGGTTTTTAAGCCTAAAACATTAGAGTTCACAAACACTTGTAGTTGGCTAGTTTTTGGGCTATGCATTCAACCTTTTTAGTGTCATTTTACTGCATATATTGAGGACATACACACCATGTACGCTTCTATGGACACCGCTTATGTACATCTAGGTGGTCATTGATATAGTGCTTATGGTTTTTGCATAAAGACTTTTACGTTTGACAAAGACGGTCGTGGTGAGGTTTTCTTGACTCGAAGATACCTAGATATCGGGGTCTCTTCAGTGATGCAGGTGGAAGACTTACCCAACCTCGCAATAGGAGATTTATGATAGTTGTTCATAGGTGCTTGATAATCTTAGTTGGCTTTTATTAGGTAACTGATTATATGCAGTGGAGTCCATGATTCACTGTGAAGGTAAACATGTTTGTACTTGCAGTTTTATGATATTTTGACACTGGTCATATGCTCATTTTGCAGAGGATACTCTGGCAAAATTTTTCTAGATTTCTAGTTTAGTCAACTATACAGTGGTCGATTTACTCCTTGATACACTTATTCATTGGTGTTTGGACTCCTCTAGCTCATTATCATTCCATTTAGTTCTCTAGCATCATGGCATCAGAGGTCTCATGCACTTCTAGTGGATCAAGGTCTAGTGCCAGTGTTTCGAGGAGGAGCTATACCTTACAGGGCAAAGAACATTTTGAGATCTAAAAAATTGATGGAACAAACTTTGTGCTATGGAAGAATCAGATTAAGGATGTGCTGATTCAAAGGAGGCAATGGAAGCCAGTAAATGGAATTTCAAAGAAGCCTTCTAACATGGATGAAGATGATTAGGATGAGTTAGATGAAATGGCTACATTCGCTGTGTTGGTGCAAGTCAACCACCAATTGATGTTTTGGATACATACTTGAAGTCAAAGAATGAAGAAAGGATTGGTTTATGAAGCTTGAAGATAGTACATGTTCAGAAGATGAAGACTTGTATACATCTGCACATTACTTTGTAGTTAGCTCACATATACTTTTTGTATGGTCATGAGCTTGTACATATATGCCTATATATACAAGTAAAAAGTCACGAAAAATATGAGAGAGCATGTGAAGGGAAGAATTAGAACTTGTAAGAGTCATTAGAAATTTTAGAAATGAGGCAGATCCCTCTCATCACTCAGATGTAAAAACTTTTCAGGAATGACGAAATTGCACCCGATCTTTTGCCTAGTACTCCTTCTGTGTTTAATCTTTTATGAAATGCTTTTGTAGAAGTCTAAGTCTATAGTTGGTTGACCTCTGTACAAGATTTCAGATCCTAATTGTGATTAGACTGAGAGAATTGAGAGTAGGAACATTTTCATGTGTAAAAGTGAAAAGTGAAGTTGCAACAAGTGCAAAATTTGATGCTAATGTTTTGGTCAGTCTTCCACAATGTAAATTTTTGAGCAAACAAGCACTCATTCTCTTAGTTGGAAGGTAAGCTACCTATGGCTAAAAGCATTTGAATAAATGGGTTGTAGTTTGGGAGAACTACGTGTTAAAAGTTATAGGTGTCAAAGTCGACTGTAAAGAAGTATAGGTTTACACATAGGTGAATTGTTTAGATCATTTCTCAAGATCTACTTAGTCTTTTGAGATGGTTTGACTTGGTGAAACTATAGGTAACACCTTGTGCAAAGTTTTATCAAAAAATTTACACATTCAATTAGTCACTGAATGAATTATGTGTAGCATACTTTCTGAGTATCAACTCACTTCACAGTTTGCTCAAGATTTTGATAATTGAGTATTGATCCTCCAAATTGGTAAAGGTTTGGAGTTGTTCTTGATATAGAGGGATAATGTTTACTTGACAATATTAGACTGTGAAAGTGCAGAGGAGCTTTGGAAGACGTTATGCAATGCATATGAAAAAGAGATGGCATCAAATAAAGTATATCTGATGAGAAAATTATATGACCTCCGTATGAAGGACACAAATAGTGTTGTTGCTCATCTAAGTGCGCTTGATGCTATATTCTCCCAGTTACAAGCTCAAAAAATAGATATGGATAATGAAATGAAAGCAATATTGTTGTTATGCACCTTGCCATCATCATGGGATACATTTTGCATAGCTATTAGCAATAGTGCACGTGGTGGTAAACTTGTCTATGATGACATATGTGGAGCACTCTTGAGTGAGGAGATTCGTAGAAAATCTATGGTTGGCACTTAGAGTGGAGATGCATATAATGTTCGTGATTCTTATCGAGGAAAGAATCAACAACATGGTAGGAGCAAGAACAAGGAAAAGAATGGTCAACGGAATAAGAATAGAAGTAAATCTAGGAAGAGGGATATCGAATGCCATTATTTTCTTAAGAAAGGACACATGAAGAAAGACTGATATGCATTAAAGAATGCTAAAGGTAAAGGATAGAATGTTGATGGGCATGTTAAATAATTACCTACACCATCTACTTTGACTGTGAAGATTGAAGAAATTAATGCTATTTCTGATGATGTTGATGTGTTCACACTTGATAGTACTATGCCAATTGAGGCTTTTATAGCTGATTCTCTTTCCCACACATGGCTCCTAGATTCTGGTGCTTCTTTCCATGTGATACCACACAAAGAATGGTTCCGTAATTATGAACCAAAGTCTCTTGGTACCATGAGACTTGGCAACTCTTACTAGTGTGATGTTGTGGGGATTGGAGATGTTGTCCAGTTCATTGATGGTTCAAAATTTACTATGCATAACGTATGCCATGTACCTCAGATATCATGTAGTTTGATGTCAGTTGGTCAACTTGATGACCTTGGTTACAAGGTGGTCTTCTATGCTCAGTCCTTTCGCATATCAAAGGGCAATATGGTTATTGCAAAAGGAAGCAAAGTTGGCTCACTTTATCCTTTATATGTATCACCGAGAACACTTGTTAGCAGTTACTGAACAACATATGGCTTGTCTTTGGCATGGTCGTTTGGGCCATATATCTCGTAGTGGAATGGAAAATATTTCTCGTTCTAGCTACTTACCTCTATTATCTTTCTCGGATTTTTCATTCTGTGAGCATTGTCAATATGGAAAGCAAACCAGAAATGTGCATAGAATGCATATTGACTCTTCAATTCAACCTTTAGATCTCGTTCATAGAGATGTGTGTGGTCCTATTCCCACTAGGTCCTTAGGTGGTTCTCTTTACTTTGTCACTTGCATAGATGATGCTACTAGAAAAGTTTGGGTATATCCTATCAAATCGAAGGATAAGGTATTCCCTACTTTCAAAAAATGGTTTGCTTCAGTTGAGACTGAAAAAGGAACTAAGGTTAAGGCTTTCTGTTCAGATAATAGGGGTGAGTATACCTCACATGAATTTAGCCCTTTTTGTCAATCTAGAGGGATTCGTAGACATTTTTCAACTCTGTATACCCTAGTACAGAATGGTGTAGCTAAGCGGATGAATATAACTATTCAAGATAGAGTAATATCTATGTTGCATCATGCAAACCTCTCACAAGGATTTTGGGTAGAATCAGTATTGACTGCAGTTCATTTGATTAACCTTTCACCTAGTATTACCAAAGGTCTGAAAGTGGCACAAGAGTTGCGGACAGGGAAGCCATCATATTATGATCATTTTCGAGTTTTTGGGTGTGAAGCATATGTTCATATACCCAAGAATCTTAGAAAAAATTTGGACCATACGTCAAAGAAATGAATTTTTCTTGGATATGGTCAAGAAGGAAAATTTGGATATTGCTTATGGGATCCTAAAACATGGTAGTGATCAGAAGTAGTGATGTCATTTTCAATGAGTCTAAGTTGCACAAACAACCCATAAAGGAAGTTGAAGTGAGAAGAGTGGTGTTTGACGATATTAGTCCTCCGGTTAGCATGCATAGAAATGTTGCACATAAGGATGTTCAAGAGAATGTCCATTCAGATCACTTTGCACATGTTCCTGTTCAACAATCATTGAGAGGTTTTGCACGTGTCTCCCATCCACGTAGTAGATATGTTCTAGGTTTAGATTTTGTTATGCTAACACATGCTGGTGAGAATTCTTGCTACAAAGAGGCTATGCAGACAAAGGATCATGTGAAGTGGGAGCATGCCATGAAGAGTGAGTTGGATTCTATTCACAAGATTGGTAATTGGGATTTAGTACCTTTGCCAAAGGGCAGGAAAAATTTACCATGTAAATGGGTATATAAGTTTAAATGCACATCAGATAGTGCTTCTCCAAAGTATAAAGCATGACCTATTGCAAAGGGTTTTAAGCAACAACATGGTGTTGATTTCGAGGAAATATTCTCTCTACCCTATGCATTTTGCTTGGATTCCTTGCAATGGAGGACTTAGAGCGAGTCCAAATGGATGTGAAAATTGCTTTCTTGCATGGAGATCTTATAGATAAGATCTATATGGAACAACTAGAGGATTATGTAGTTCCTGGCAAGGAAATTCTAGTTTGTAAGCTTAAGAAGAGCTTGTATGGACTTAAATAGTCCCCTAGACAATGGTACCAAAAATTTGATGCTTTTATGAAGACTCAGCGCTATTCTCAAAGCAATGAGGATCATTCTCTCTACACAAAGAGATGCTCAGATGGTAGCTTGATATGCTTGATACTTTATGTCGATGATATGTTGATTGCAGGAAAGTCCTCTTATGATTTGTCAATTCTCAAAAAGAAGTTGAATCAGACATTTGATATGAAGGATTTTGGGGATGCCAAACATATTCTTAGCATGCGCATTACTCATGATAGGAGTAAAAGATTCAAATACTTGTCGCAAAGTGAGTACATGTCCAAAGCACTTCAAACGTTCAATATGCAGGGTGGAAAGACATTGAATACACCTTTACCCACATATGTAAAATTGAGCAAAGGATGATTGCCCCAAATCAGATACGAAAAATGAATTCATGAACAAAATTCCCTATCAGTCTGCTGTTGGTAGTCTCATGTATATTATGGTAGCTACGAGGCCAATCATTCCATTTGGAGTGGGAGTTGTGAGTAGATATATGTCTAATCCTAGCAAGCAACATTGGGAAGCAGTCAAGATGATTTTAAGATATCTGAGTGGCACAAAGAACAAGTGTCTATGCTTAGGTAGAAGGAAAGCATCCATTATTGGTTACACAAATTCTGACTATGCTAGTTGTGTAGAAAATCGTAAATCTACATCAAGGTACATTTTTCATTTTGTTGGAGGTGCGATCTCTTGGAGATCTCGTCTATAAAAATTGTACAGTTGTTTCCACCACAGAAGCAGAGTATGTTGTAGCAAGTGAGGCATTTAAGGAAGCATTGTGGATTTCTCATCTTGCTTGTGATATGGGTTTACCTGCATGTACCTCCTTTGCTTTGTGATAGTCAGAGTGCCATTGCTTTGGCTAAGAATCTAGTCTATCATGCAAAGACCAAGCACATTGAGGTGAGATATCACTTCATTAGAGATTGCTTCGCCACTGAGTGAATTATTCTTGAGAAGGTTCACACTCGAGATAATGTTGCAGATGCTTTGACTAAAGCTCTACCACAAGATAGCTTTCAACACTATCGTCACTTGATGGGGGTTACTTGATTCATGATCTTACATACTCACTTGTATACTGCATAACATGTCCATCAGGTGGGAGGTATAGTTTGTATACTTTTACTCAGGTATTCTTTATCATTCTTTATTTTTCTCCCATAGTTACTTTGGCGATATTGGCTTTAGTGGGAGATTGTTACCGTTAGTGTCCATGTGAAAGGCCAAATGGCCACTGGACACTTCTTTCTATATGTTCTTTAATAAAACATATAGTGGCCTGGTCAGTCATAGATTCTAAGCTCGACCGCATTTGTAACACCTCAGAATTTTGTCTTTGTGCTTCTTGTGTATTGTGTTTTTCTGAGTATTCTACAACCTTTGTGTGGAGTACCGTGTGTGGCCCTAGGAGCTCAGTTTTCTACTGTGAGGATATCATCGTGGAGCTCTTGAGAAGGAGAGCACACTATTGTGCATCGCCATGGAACTACTTCACCAAGCTATGTGGAATCAATCCACAAAAGGAAGTAAGCCCAAAGCTTTGCGAAGAGCTTTAAACTTCTCCCTAGGCTAAGCCCTCGTGAAAAGGTCTACACTGTTCTCTTGCATGCGGACATATGCCAAGCTGATCTATCTAGCAAAGAACCTCTCCTTGGCATAATGATAGTGCACCTCAATGTGCTTAGTACGAGCATGGAACATGAGATTCCTCGCAATTGCCAATGCACTCTGATTGTCAATGAAGATGGTGGTGGTAGAAGATTGACCAACACCCAAATCAACCATAAGGTGTCTGAGCCACACACACTCAACAATCATTGTGAAAGCTACCCTATACACAGCCTCACAACTAGAAGTGGCCACAATAGGCTACTTCTTGCTCAACCAAGATATGCATGAGCTGGTACCAAGCATGAAGCAAAAAACACTAGTGGACTACACAAGAGTGTTATAGCAACCAGCCCAGTCCGAGTCACAAAAAGCATAAATATGGCGATAATGATCCCCCCTTGGGATAGAACAATCCAAGTAGCTGTGTACTACTCAAGTAGTGAAAGATGCACTTGACTTCCTACCAATGTTTGACACTTGGGTAATGCATAAACCTACTCATATGTGGGACAACAAACTGAATATCCGGCTGAGTAATGCATAAGTAAATGAAGCATCCAACTACCTACTAATAGAGAACAACATCAAATGCATCTCCAGCATCATGAAGACTCAATCATAAACTTGTCTCCATAGGAGTGGCAATAGGTTTGCATACTTCAAGCCCACAATACTGCAATAATGTATCAATATATTTTTTTTGGCATAAAAGCTATTTGCCATCAACTTGTTGATGATGTCAGGGGAGCACTAGATTGTGCTCTCTGACTACACAAGACAAGATTTCGGAAACACAGTTCTGATTACAAGAATACCCACGAAGGGAAAATGCTACAAGAATATACGATCGATACAAGATGTCCCACAACCCGGGACCAATAGGTATGGAAAACTCGACTAGAGATGATACAGGAGATCCCACAACCCGGGATCGTAGGTAGGAAACAAGATATCTCGATTACAAGAAATCCCCTCAGGGATATGAACTGGATACAAGAAATAACTAGAAAGGATCTCGTACTACGAGATTACAATAGGACAAGAAAGGATGTCCACAATACAAGACTAGACAAGACTAGAGCTAGAAACAAGACTAGAACTTGAACTGGAACTTGAATGTACTTACTTGGAGGTCACGACTCCTTGAGCTCCCAAGACTGGCATTGGCAAGACTGATTATGAATGTGGCCAACCCCTCCTTATATAGGTTTTCAAGGGCGGTTCCCAAGGCGGTTGCGAACTGATGATGTCATCATGATGTCATCGATTTGTAACAAGACCTCCCAATGTCAGAATTCAGCGAATAGACAGTTGATCTTGGGGTTTTGGCACATTCCGGACGCAATGGAAGCATTGGTTTCTCCTAATTCTGAACCAATCATGAGATACAGGGTTCACATGGAATCTTAGGTTCAGGATGGTTTCCTTCGTCCATGACATCACCTCCCCCTCAAGCGACGAGTTCCACGAGGAGCGGTCATGTTATCTGGTCTCGGCTTCGTTGGATTTTTCTTATGGAATTCTCGAACCTTGATTGGTGCTCTCTGAAGGTTTTCTGCAGGTTCCCAAGTACGATCACTGATGTCATACCCTTTCCAATGAATAAGGTATTCCAATCTTCCCCGGGATATTCTGGAATCTAGGACATGCTCGACTTCAAATTCTTCATGATCATCAATCTCAATAGGTGGTGAAGGACTAGGTCTCTCCCCCCTCAATGGTGAAATCTGATATGGTTCCAACATGGATACATGGAAAACTGGATGTATTCTCATGGTACTCGGTAACTGGAGTTTGAAGGTGACTGGATTAATCTTGGCCAAGATGGTAAATGGTCCAAACTTTTGATGATCTAACTTTGCACAAGGCCTTGAAGTTTGTAAATTGTTTCGGAGTAACCATACTTTATCCCCAATTTGATACGATGGATTCTGGACACGATGTTGATCTGCATAGTACTTATATTGTTGTTGAGCTTTATGGATCTCTTCCTTCAGTTCTTTGTGAATGTCCATCAGGTACTGGGCCTTGTCTCTGGCAGCTGGGTTCTTGACATGATTTGAGAGTTGTATATCCATCCTTGGATGTTGTCCATAGTTTGCAAAGAAGGGAGTTTGCTTAGTAGATGCATGAACACTATTGTTATAGGCAAACTCTGCAAAGGGTAACAACTCAAACCAGTCATTTTGGTGATAGTTGCTAGTGCAACGGAGATATTGCTCCAGGACTTGATTCACTCGTTCTGTTTGTCCATCAGTCTGTGGATGATTTGCTGTAGATAGTTTAACTTGAACACCAAGGAGCTTGCAAAGACTGTTCCAAAAGCTGGATATGAACTGTGGACCTCGATCACTGACAATGTCATCAGGCAATCCATGAAGCCTAAATATGTACCTAAGAAAAAGTCTGGCAGTGGCTGCACCTGTGATTGCCTTGGTAGTTGGAATGAAGTGTGCCATCTTTGTAAATCTATCCACAATAACAAGAATGGCATCATACTTATCTGACTTTGGTAGATCTGTGATGAAATCCATCGACAATGAAGCCCATGGCCTTTCTGGAATAGGTAGAGGTTGCAAGAGGCCATGAGGTTTATGTCGGGGTACCTTAGATCTATTGCAAGTATCACAGGTTCGAATGTATTCTTTGACTTCCTTCCACATCTGAGGCCACCAAAAGTCCCTTGATATGAGTTCTATTGTTTTATTTACTCCAAAATGTCCTGCTGCAAGGTTGTCATGGCGTTGTTGAAGTACTTGGATCCTGGGCTTTCCTGGAGGGACATACAATAGGTTCTTATAGAGTAGTAAACCATCCTTTTCCTGAAATTCGTTTACTTCTTGGAATTTTCCTTCTTGAGCTTTCTGCTTAACGTTACAAAACAATTCATCCTGTGGTAGATTCTCACGGATCAACTGATTCAAGGCTGAATCTTCATGATGGCTTGAAGAGATAGCTGCTAACTGGAGATGCTCGGGCTTGAGTAATACACTCTCTTGTTGATCAAAGGCCTCTTCACCCTTCTTTGGTGCAAGGTAAGATCTTCTGGATAGGGCATCTGACTGACATTGATGACGTCCTGGACGGTATGTGATGACAAAGTCGAATCTGGATAAAAAGTTACTCCATCGAGATTGCCTTCTATTGAGGATCCGGGTGGTCATAAAATACTCTAGGTTCTTGTGATCTGAATATACAATGACTTTATGAGCTGCTCCTTCTAGATGGTGACGCCAGGTATCAAACGCGTCTACTATGGCAAGGAGTTCTTTATCATGAATTTCATAATTAATTTCTGGAGGGGAAAACTTCCTTGAATGATATGCAACTGGATGTAGTTGTCCATCATCTCCATATTGGGAAAGAATGGCCCCTAGAGCAAAGTCCGATGCATCTGTCTCAAGGAAGAAGGGCTTACTAGAATCAGGATGAACTAGGATTGGAGCAGTAGTGAATGCTGATTTCAAGGTCTGAAAGGCCTTCTCTGCTTCTTCGGTCCATGAGAATTTGGAGTTCCCTGTAAGCTTGGTAAGAGGTGTCACTATCTTGGAGTAATCTCTGATGAATATCCTATAGAAATTGGCAAACCCCAAAAAACATTGTACATCTCGAACACATGAAGGTGGTTGCCAATCAAGGATTGTCTCAATCTTCTTAGGGTCCATAAAAATTCCTTTATCTGATACTATGTACCCTAAAAATTCCACTTCTGTCTTATGAAAAGAACACTTCTCCAATTTCGCATACAATCCTTTTTCTCTTAGTTTCTCTAGGACTATCTTTACATGATCTTCATGATCCTCTAGATTTTTTGAAAATATCAAGATATCATCAAGGTATATTACAACAAAATCATCTAAATATTCTCGAAAAATATCATTCATCATATGTTGGAAGACAGCTGGAGCATTTGTAAGACCGAAGGGCATAACTACATATTCAAAATGCCCATACCTTGTTCGAAATGCTGTCTTCCATTCGTCTCCTTCTCTGATCCTGACAAGGTTGTAAGCTCCTCGAAGATCAATTTTCGTGAAGAATTTTGCTTTTCCAAGGCGTTCCAAGAGCTCTGATATGAGTGGTAGAGGGTATCTGTTTTTTATAGTGACTTTGTTCAATCCACGATAATCTACACACATCCGGAGATTGTGCTCTCTGACTACACAAGACAAGATTTCGGAAACACAGTTCTGATTACAAGAATACCCACGAAGGGAAAATGCTACAAGAATATACGATCGATACAAGATGTCCCACAACCCGGGACCAATAGGTATGGAAAACTCGACTAGAGATGATACAGGAGATCCCACAACCCGGGATCGTAGGTAGGAAACAAGATATCTCGATTACAAGAAATCCCCTCAGGGATATGAACTGGATACAAGAAATAACTAGAAAGGATCTCGTACTACGAGATTACAATAGGACAAGAAAGGATGTCCACAATACAAGACTAGACAAGACTAGAGCTAGAAACAAGACTAGAACTTGAACTGGAACTTGAATGTACTTACTTGGAGGTCACGACTCCTTGAGCTCCCAAGACTGGCATTGGCAAGACTGATTATGAATGTGGCCAACCCCTCCTTATATAGGTTTTCAAGGGCGGTTCCCAAGGCGGTTGCGAACTGATGATGTCATCATGATGTCATCGATTTGTAACAAGACCTCCCAATGTCAGAATTCAGCGAATAGACAGTTGATCTTGGGGTTTTGGCACATTCCGGACGCAATGGAAGCATTGGTTTCTCCTAATTCTGAACCAATCATGAGATACAGGGTTCACATGGAATCTTAGGTTCAGGATGGTTTCCTTCGTCCATGACAGATGACATGATTGCTCCTACATCATCTACATTTGTATCTGCATGAGTGCATCTTCATTTTTGTATCTAGGAAGCACTCCATTTCAAGTTTATTTCCATTTTATATTGTTTCTCTTTGTTATTTTGGGTACCTTTCCATTTTCTTCTACCATTGAATTCATTCTCTGTTGAAGGGGAATTATCCCACATGAGATGTACTTCGGAGATCCCTCCCAAATCTATATAAGGAGGGCCTCTCCCCCCATTTGTACTTGGTTAGAAGCTTGATCAGCCTCCTCCATGCTCTTGGCAAGCTCATTTCTAATCCATGTGAGTTTACCCATTTCTTGGTCTACTCACTTTGAGTCTCTCACACTCTTTCTTTGGTGAGTGCACTCTTCTTTTCATTTTGCTTCTGTGCGTGTACTCTCTACATGGTATTAGAGCGCTAGATGTAGGTCTTGGTAGTGTATCTGGTGGGTGTTTTGGTGGTGGTAGTGCTTGATTTTGGTGATATGGCTCTCCTCATTGTGAGGAGCGTCTTTTCCCATCATTTTATAATCTTTTTGGGCTTCATTTTGCCCACTCTCCCACCCTATCTTTCATCTATTATCCCACCCTTATTTCCCCATTTTCCCTCCCCCCACCCTTGCTGTTAACATTGTTTGGTGATGTCGATCAGTTTCATGGTACATTTTGAAGCATTGAGCTTATATCTCACTTCCTTTGAAGTGTTTATAGACATTGTGTAGAATTTCTATGTTTTGATACATCTCAACTTATCAGTGTCACCATAAAGACTATTGGGATCACTTTGCAAGCTCGATCTTCTTTGTGATGAATGGAATAGTTTGTTGTCTACTCAGAGCATATTTCATACACACATGCATTCGGTAGTGGTTGACATACAATTGGTCTCTATATTTTTGTTCCTCATTTTTCTCCTTTGTATTCATACCTGCAGGCCTCTACTCTATTCCATTTATTTGTCTATGATAGAATTGTGCAAGCCCCTCTATATCGAGAGCGCAACATAAAGAAGAAGCTTTAATTTGTGGTTTCAAGACAGCTTAGATATGAGCTTGGGCATCTACAATCACATTCATAGATGAACTTTGTGTAGTATACTCAGCATTACTGCAGTCCAAAGATTATCATCTACTAAGCACAGTGCTCACGGTAGTCTGAAGATTATCATCTACTGAGTGGAGGTAATCGATAGACACGTCCTCTATCTGAATTTCAGATGGTACTTTTCACTTCTTTTGTCTATATGAGCAAATGCAGGAGTGCGACAAAGTCTCAACTCTAATCTGGACTTGTGCGCACTTCTAGCTGCTCCTCGTGAGGATTTGTGCACACTTCTAGCTGCTTCTCATGAGGATTATAGCCCCTCTGTCGACTCCTCCATGCTCCAGCTCACCATAATCAATGGCAAAATCAGCACAAAACTCAGATGCGCATGAGTAATAAATGGTCAGACTAGAATTCTCGGGTGGTTATGTGCTCAAGCCTGTGCAACTATGAGAGAAACATGTCCTCAAGCCTGTCCTCAAACAGTAGCTCGCTGCCGAGGCAATCGTGTTGTCATCAAGCTCTTGACAACACTAGCCGAAAGTCAGTGAGAGAGAGAAAGAAAGAGAGACTTCCGTCTAGGTTGAATAACAGAGAATACAATTCATTGTTTGTGTGCATCGTCTCTATTCAAAGCACCACGTTGCACATGGGTGTCTACAATGATACTCCATCAGATAAGTCGTCGTTTGGATTTTGGAGAGCTGCTTTTAGTGAATGGATCGCGATTCACGAGCTCATTCGCTGAGTCTCTAGAGCAGTGCATGTGCATTGTGCCTTCAACTCTCTATTCAGAACCAGCTAGAGGAAGCAAGAGCTGTTTACCACAAGCGAGAGGAAGCGAGAGCAGTTGATTAATCTCTCAGATTCTTTGATGCCAGGCTGATACACAAAGAAAGGATGAGCAAGAAAGGATGCAAAAGACAACTCTATAGCGCTGACAACTCATCGCTATCACTGATTCAATTGATCTCAGCGCACCATAGATAAGGTCGCTTACCATAGTTGGTATGGTTTGCCAACACCCTGGCTGGCGGTCAGAGAAGCAAGCTAATCTTTCGCGCGCACATCAGTGATGATGTCAGATAAATCACTTCATGTCCCACCATAGCGAACAAGACAGATCATCATGCACAAGGACAATCCCATGTTCGTGACATGTCATAGCTTGATGATAAGGTTCTCCACTTCATTTCTCATCGAGAGATGCTAAAAACGATGCGCAGTCAGAAGAAACTTTGACTTTAGCATATGTGAATGGTGTATGATGTATCTGAATTGTTCAATGAATCTTCCAACGGCCCGTATGTGACATCTTCACTCATATCATCATACCCTACATGCATGCACATACGAAGGTCTTAATGTTACGTGGTGGTGAGCATCTAAGACATTTCATTCACACATAATTTAAGTATGTTTTACATGTGAGTCATTGGAAATTTATGCGGGTAATGATCATAGATTTTGGAGTTTCACCTCCCTCACCATTCGACAAATTGCAGCAAAGGTGTAGAGGGACATCTACCCCTCCATTCTGAAGAGATCCTCATTTTGTGTGGATCTCCATTAATGTAATCATGAACCAATTTTTATCCCAAGTGTTGTAACTTTGTTTCAATGACAAAAATGTCAATGATTTTAAATGCCACATCAAGTCAATTATATTTACCATCCTTTATGCTGATATTCATGCCAAAAGATGAAAGGCTAAATGACACAAATTGCAACTTATGGAAAGATACAATTAGGGCCTATCTCTATACAAACCTATTGTAGGAGGTCGTTGAAGGTACAAAATGAGAGCCTAATAAGGATAACAATCTAGGAGCTTGGAATATATGGAATGAAAAGGACAAGCGAGCATTAGGCCAACATCTACTAGCCTGTGGTGAATTGACAAATGGTCACATCACTACATGTAAGACTTCAAAAGAATCTTGGGATATTCTAGCCAATTTATATGAGGATAAAAAACCTTCTAAGATTTATATTCTAGAGGCCGAATTCCACAATCTCATTATACGTCCACAAGGCACCATCACAAAAGTGATTGCCCAATTTGAAGATTATCAAAACAGTTAGCACTTTGTGGACGATAAATTTCAAGTGAAGACATTGCTATAAGATTACTTAACAAGCTTCTTGGGTCTTATGAAACATTTGTGACCACTCTGTATAACAGAGGTCAAGTTCTAACTTGGGAAGACATCTATCAACTTTTGCTCCTCCACGACTCATGAGCAAAGTCAGCTTTCTCCCAAGGAACAACCATGAAGGCTTAAGGACCCTTCCACAAGGGTAAACATGCTAGTCATAATACTAGCAACATAGTAGAGCACGGTTCCAACACTTTGTCAAAGAAATTTAGCTGTAATTTTTGTGGAAAAACAGGGCACTCCGAAAACTTTTGTTATAAGAAGAAGCATACATTGAAGCCTTCTTGTTTGAAGAATTCCTCCAAAACATCTCAACATAGGTCTAACTATTCTAGTGAAGACATGTTTATTTCCACAGAGGCCAATGCCCTAGTAGTTTCCAGTTTCTCAGGAATGGATCTTTGATAGTGGCATTACATCACACATGTGTAAGGATCGGGATTCCTTTGAAGAAATTAAAGACCATACTGAAGAAGTTTACCGAGGCAACAACAAGAGCCTACCCATCAAAGGAAAAAGCAAAGTACAAATCAGCAATGCCCAAGGGTAGTGCAAATCATTATCAAATGTCTTATTTGTTCCTAACTTGTGCATGAACCTACTATCCACCAAGGCAATCACTGATCATGATAAATAAGTGTTATTTGATAACACTTCAGTTCAGGTGATTGATCCTCACACCAAAGACATCATCACACAAGGCATAGAAGACAAAGGGCTCTACAAACTCTCTTGCTTTCTATCAACAGAGTCGCTTTCTAGTTTATGGCACCAATGGTTTATGAAGGAATTCCTCCTCTTAGATAGTTATAGGTTTTCCCAAGCTCAAGCAAATCAATCATCTCTGCCAAGCTTGCACCCAAGGCAAGCAACACAGGTCTCCTATTCCCGAGGAGGCTTCCAAAAGAGCTAGGAACTCTTTAGCCCTCATCCACATGCACCTTTGTGGACATATGAATACCCCTTCTCTTAGTGGTTCACTCTACTTCTTTCTCTTGGTAGATGACCACTCACTCTACACTTGGGTATATTTTTGAAGCCAAAGAGAAATTCTTTCTCTAAGTTTTGAGAATGGATCAACCAAGTTGAGAATGAAGCCTCAAAGACAATCAAGACATTTGATAATTTATCAAAGTCATGAACTTATCAATCATGACTTTGATAATTTCTTAAAGCAAAAAGGAATAAAATGACAAATTACTCAATGGCACACTACATCCTAGAATGGAGTGGTTGAGCAAAAGATCCAAAGTGTGATGGAAATGGCAAGAACCATGCTTCACAACAAATATTCACCCTACAAGTTTTGGGTAGAAGTAGTGCATATTGATATGCACATACTCAATCGAGGCTTCAGTAGTGCATTATGCAATAATACACTCTTTGAAGCTTCTTATGGATGAAATCCTAATTTCAATTACTTTGGAGTATTTGGAAGTGAAGCAATTGTCCATGTACCAAAGGAAGATCACAACAAGCTAGAGTCCAAGTCTAGGAAGCATATATTCATCGACTACAGTGAACAATCAAAAGCATATAAACTATACGATCTTGAAAACCACTTCATCATAATTTCAAAAGATGTAATCTTTAATGAAGCTTCAATATACTCAAACAAAGATCCAAATACAAGTCTCAGTCTTTTGGGAATGATGGATGGATACCACAAGAGGATCAGTTGGTATTGCTAATCCCTACTTTGTACATGCCCTCTTTCACTTCAAAGTTGTGTTGTAGGCCCCTTTAGCTTGCTAATGACACTAAATAAGTGCCTATGTACTTTCGAGATGATTCTTCAAACATTTGAATCAAAACAAATAACTTTGCAACTAGCTTGTGATAAAAAACTTCTTATTTTGGTCTTGATTCTTGTTGGATATTTTACTCAATACTCACAGTATAGTAGCAATTAGGAAACTTCCTTTTGATGATATCTAACTAGCTTAGAGAGATGATGATTCCAAGTGAAATAACTTAAAATGATGAACTATGTATTTTGCAATCAATTTAACAATCAATAGCTTATCCCCGGTTTTTTAGGAGCTACATAGAGAATGACAAGTGAACACTTCGACACGAATGTCTCCTGATTGGCTGATTCAAACTGTTTCAAATTTTGACACCTTGAAGTAGACTTTTTGAGCTGGTTCCAACAAGCTATAGAGCATGGAAAATAAATAATAACACCATGAGATATGGTCATTTCAATCTCACTGTTATAAGTAGACATAGCAGAGAAGGAGATAGACATGATCAATGATGTAATGTATTACATAACAATGTTGTACATGATCATTGGCATATATATGATGCCCAATGATAATGAGAAGAGGAGGCTATGGTGTAAGCCACTCAACCTCTACGAATGAACAGAAAATGAGCTCCAAGAAGAGGCCTTGAGCCACGAGATTTTCATGTCTCTTGTATAGTAACTTTTCTTCAAGTTTGAATTTGAAATTCAAATAGAGCTCCACCTAAAAGTGTTTCTCTAAGTTAGGAATGATTCTACAAACTGAGATTCATAGCATTTAGTTCTCCAAACTCCATGAAATATGTGGACTTACAATATTCATCCAAGTCAATTGACTTTCAGAATAGTTAATGGTAAAAAATCATAGGCAAAGGTTCACGTGGTCCTTCAAATGTTTGCACATAGCTTCTTGAATGCCTAGCTAAGTGTGAAGGCTTGGATTTGCACCAAAAAATCCCCCTCAATCCAAATATCTTGGCTTGTTCTTCTTCATCAATCCTCTTGAATGTCTTGCAATCCAATCATAGCTTTAAACCTACAAAGTTTAGTACCATCAAGAGCTTTGGTCAGTAAATATGCACATTGCATATTTGTGGATACATATGCAAGTTGAATCTCCTTGCTCAATAGCGTCTCCCTAACATAATGATAGTGAACTTCTATATGCTTGGTTCTTGCATGATAGATAGGATTAGATGCAAGATGCAAAGAGCTTGTGTTGTCACCAAAGACCATAGGTGAGTTAGAGTGTAGTCCCAAATCTGAATATAGTAATCTAATCCATATGGCTTCTTGAGTAGCATTAGCTAATCCCCTGTATTCAGCCTTCGTTGAAGATAAAGCTACAATACGTTGCTTCTTGGAAGACCATGAAATGGGCTTATCACTTGCAAAACAAAGATAACCAGAAGTACTCCTCCTGTCATCTTTGCAACCTGCCCAATCTGCATCTGAGTATAACTTGATGTCTAAATTTGATGTGTATGGAAAGTATAAACCTTGATTTTGAGTACCCTTGAGATACTTCAAAATCCTCTTGGGAGCTTCGGCCAAGTGAGTTTCTCTAGGTTTATGCATGAATTGATTTACAACACTTACTTCATATGCTATATCAATCCTTGTTAGAGTTGCATAGTTTAGACCTCCAACTATGCTTTAGTATCTTGCAATGTCTTCAAGAAAATCACCTTCATGAGCACTCAAGTTATGATTTACCTCCATAGGGGTGCTAGCTATCTTGGCATTCTCTAAGTGGAACTTCTTCAATATGTCTTGCACATACTTCTTTTAAGTAATGTAAATTCCAGAATTTGTATACACTGATTCAAGTCCAAGAAAATACTTTAGAAGCCCTAGGTCACCGATTTTGAACTCCTACATCATTTGGTTCTTTATTTGTTTGATGCGATTGGCATCACTACCTGTAAGAATAATCTCATCAACATACACACATAAAGCTACCAATTCTGAGTTGCTTCTTTTGACATACAGAGAAGAATCTACCTTGCTCATGATGAATCCTTGATCTTGAAGATAGGTAGTCAACCTATGACTCCATGCCCTAGGTGCCTGCTTCAATCCATAAAGAGCTTTGTTAAATTTTTACACATAAGCTACCTTGCTTGGGTCTTCATAGCCAGAAGGTTGAGCTATGCAAACTTTCTTTGAAATCTAGCCATTAAGAAAGGCATTTTTCACATCCATTTGGTACATATTTCAATTCCTTGATGTAGCCACACTTAACAATACTCTGATGGTTGGCATTTTAGCCATAGGTGACAATGTTTCCTCATAATAAACTCCTTGGGTTTGTGCAAAACCCTTAGCCACAAGTCTATCTTTATACCTGTTTATGGATCCATCATATGAGTTTGTCTTGATTTTGTAAATCCATCTAGAACCAATTACCTGCATTGATGCCTTCCTTGGTACTAGATCCCAAGTATCATTCTCTTGGAGTTCTTCTGTTTCTTTATCCATAGCTTCCTTCCATTCTACCTTGGTCTTTGCCTCATCATATGAAGTAGGTTCTTCAAGTGATAAATCCTTAGCAAGATAAATGGAATGATTAGTAACTAGTGAAGTGTCATATCCATATCTGATTGGCTTCTTGCTCTCCCTTTGTGATCTCCTTAGAGCTTGGTTGGATGACTCAGGTAAGTCTTCCAACCTCTTCATCTTGGCCTTGCCCTTTGACTTCAAAGCTTTGAACTCTTCTAAGTTGATGGTGTCCTCATCATCTGATTCGATGTCTTCAAATTGTCTTGGCTCCTCCTTGGTGAGGCTTGGAAATTCCTCTTCCAAGTCATATGGCAACTTAACCTTGATGCATTTGCTTTCAAACCAAGAATCATTCTCATCAAACACAACATCTCTATTGACCATAAACCCTTTGTTGGATGGACTATAAAACCTGTATCCTTTCTGATTTAAATCATACCCTATGAAGATGCTCTACCTTAGGGTCTAGCTTACCTCTGATTTGAGATGGAACATGCACATAAGCAACACATCCAAAGATTCTGCAATGATCAAGTGATGGCCTCCTACCACGCCATGCTTCATATGTGGTCATCCCATCAAGGGATTCAGATGGCACCCTGTTAATAAGATAGGTGGCAGTAGATACACTCTCTACCCATAAATACTTAGGTAACCTTTTTTCATTAAGCATTGATCTAGTTGTTTCCCTTTTGATACCTCTGTCCCTTTTGATACACTCCCTTTTGATACCTCTGTCCCTTTTAATAAGATAGGTGGCAGTAGATACACTCCCTTTTGATACACTCCCTTTTAATAAGATAGGTGGCAGTAGATACACTCCCTTTTGATACACTCCCTTTTAATAAGATAGGTGGCAGTAGATACACTCCCTTTTGATACCTCTGTCCTCAAGAATGCATCAAATTCATTGGAGAAGTACTCACATCCTCCATTTGACCTTAGTCTCTTTAGGCTTCTACCTGTTTTGTTTTCCACAAGTGCAAGATACTTCTTAAAGCAATTGAACACTTCATCTTTATGTTTCATAAAGTACAAGATAGTCCACCTACTGAAATCATCGATGAAAGACACATAATACCTTGAGGCAGAAATTGAAGGATCCTTGCTTGGTCCCCACACATCTCTGTGGACAAGTTGGAAGTAATCCTCATGCATATAACCTTTCTTTGAGAAGGGTAATATGTGTGATTTACCAAACTGTCATGCACCACATTTATAGATCATGTCTTGCTTGGATACATTAGGTATCCCAAGCACACAGTGATCTCTACATATTTTCTTCAAGGTTCTCTCACCAATATGCCCTAATCTCTTATGTCAAATCTCAAGCTCTGACAATGTTTGATCCTTGTAGTTATATAGTGCAATATTTCTAGTGTCCTCAAGTTCAAATGTAAATAGTCTACCTATTTTTTCTCCCTTGGAAATTCGTTTGAATCCATGTTGGTGGTCCTCCACAAATGCTCCATATTTGTTGAACCTAACTTGCAAACCCTTTTTCACAATCTGTCCAACACTCATTAAATTCTTGGTGATTGTACGTACATAAAGAACCTTGCTCAACAGATTTCTATTCCCATCAGAAGTTTTGACATTTCCTACCTTGACCACTGAATGCTTGGTGTCATCACCTGTTTGTACTTGGTTCTTTCACTTGGCCTCCTCAAGATCAGAAAGAAGAGCTACATTGGCTGCTACATGGTTTGAACAACCTGAGTCAATATACAAGAGGTGCTTATCATTCATACTTTGTTTTGAAGTGAGATTCATAATGAGAAGAGAATCCTCTTGATCCTCTGTATAATTGTTGAAGTCCTTTCTTGAATTTTATCCTCCTTGATAATTTTTGTTGTAGTTGTTCTTGCACCATGGTTGTTGCCTTGATTATGGTTGAATCTTCCTCTTGATTGTGTGTAACCACCTCTTTGATATCCTCGTCCTCTCTGATTCTTGAAGTTCTTATGGCACTCATCTATAGTGTGATTAGACAATCCACATATGCTGCATGGGGAAGAGTTGAAAGGTCTCCCCCTACCTTTCTCACCTCCTCTACCCCTACCTCTTGAGTTCCTACCTCTCCCTGCATAGTTAGCTTGAGAAGTAGTACCTTCATCCTCTATTTTCTTGTTCTTTCGTTTATCTTTAGAATTCCCTTTATCTCTGTATAGGTCAGAAGAGTTGTTACCTCTTGATGATTCTCCATGCTTGTTGAGCTTTGTTTCATGGGTAAAGAGTTGTCCCATGAGTGTGGTAAGATCTGGAATCCGCATATCCATGTAAAGGTCCATAGTAGTTGTGAAAGCTTCCCACTTATCATCTACCTTGATGCCATTGATTACTTGTCTCATTATTTGCTCCTATTCAATCTCCTCTCCTATTCTTGACAATTGGTCAGCCACATCTTTGACTTTGGTCACATATTTTGAGACACTTTTCTTGGGTTCCTCCTTTGAGTGGTAAACCAAATCGAGAATCGATTCTTTCTAGCCCTTGTATTGGAAGAAAAGAATGAAGACAATGTCTCCTAAGTCTCTTGGGATGTTTTATAATTCCTAATGTGTGGAAGAAGGAAGTGAGAGATAGAGTTAAGTAGATATGACCATGCTAATGCATCTTTGGCACACCATGAGTTGAGTCTGTTGATGCCGACACGACTAGAAGCTTGACAAACTAAGCTGTAAAATTTTGCCATGTCACAACAAGAACTAAGCTAGAGTGATATTAGAACACCTCTATAATCATCAATAGCTTAGCAAATTTTCTGTAACTGAAAAGCTTTATAACTGTAAATAGTGAAAACTAAAAATTCACTTTACCAAAAACTTCACCTTTTCTTCAGGCTTCAATTTTGATCTTATTTACTTCAAACTCTACACTACTGTGTTTGCTTAGTTAAATAATCTTTTCGTCACTTAACTGTGCCAAAACTGAGTTTTGAACTCACAAAATACCACGAAACTTCACCGGACTATTACGGGACTGTCGCAGTAATCTTATCGGAATCTTACCGGAATCAACTGCAAATCTGTTTGTGGTTACTTCAAATATTTGTAAATGAAGTAAGGAAGTAATACCTGAGCTTCCTTTAGTGAATGAACTCTATCCGAAGTTTGAGAAAAAACTTCATCGGTTCTGGATGTCTTTACGGTCAGACTAAGTACTATGTGTACATGTCCCGTTTCACAAAACTTCTTGATCAGTTTGTAGTTGAAACTACTAGCTTCAAGGTTCTTTGAATCTGCTTGTCTTTACTCCATCCAAGCTCTTTGTCAGAATATTTGCAATCTGATCTTTTGTAGGAGTGAATACTATTTCAATCTCCTTCTCCATTACCTTTTCTCTCAGGAAATAATATTGAATATCTATGGGGCTTTGTTCTTGCATGAAATACTGGATTTGCTGCAAGATACAATGAACTCATATTATCTCCATGTATGATAGGTATACCTTGATCAATACCCATGCTTTTGAACAAGGCCTGCATCCATATCACTTCTTTAGCTACTTCCACAAGTCCTTTATATTATGCTTCTATTGACGATAAAGCCAGTGTGTGTTGCTTCTTTGAACACTAGCTTACAAGCTTATCTCCTAGGTATATCATATACCCATGTGTTGACCTTCTGTCATCTTGAATTCCTGCCTAGTCCGAGTCAGTGTATGCTCTCAGGTTTATATCTGACATAAAAGGATAATATAATCCTTCTTTTATAGTTCTTTTGATATATCTAAGAACTCTTTGTCCTGCAACCCAATGTTGATCTTTTGGACAATGCATGAACTGTGAGAGAGCTCCTAGTGCATAACTAAGATCTGGTCCTGTTACCGTAGCATAAATTAAGCTTCCCACTAAGGACTGGTACTTCCTCATATCTTTAAACTCCACACCACCATATTTGCTGAGTTTATGATTTACTTCAAGCGGTGTTGAAGCTTCTCTGGAATTCTCCATGTTAAACTTCTTCAGTAAGTTTAGGAGATACCTTTCTTGTGAAACATATTCACCATGATCTCTATATGTAACTTCCATTCCAAGAAAGTATGATAACTTTCCTAAATCACTGATCTTGAACTCTTTTTCAAGCAATCTCTTCACCTCCTTGATTCCTTCATCTGAGGTACCTGTGATTATAATGTCATCTACATAAATACAAATGTAGATCATACCTTCATCTGTTCTCTTGATGAGTAGACTTGCATCTGCCTTTGAACTTTGGTATCCAAGGTCATTGAGATACTTCACAAGTGTGTAATTCCAAGCTCTTGGAGCTTGCTTCAATCCATAGAGAGCTCTTCTTAATATGAAAACATGATCTGGGTAACTAGAACTTACGAACCCTTCAGGTTGTTCCATGTAGACTTCATCTAATATATATCCATTTAAAAATGCATTCTTTATATCTAACTAACTTAGCTTCCATCCTTTTAATGCTGCTATAGCAATCAATGTCCTTATGGTTGACATCTTTTCCACCAGACTAAACATCTCATCATAATCTATGCCATGCGTGTGAGCATAGCCTTTGACCACCAGTCTAGCTTTGTATCTAGCTATCCTTCCATATGCAAGTTTCTTAACTTTGTAAACCCATTTATTTCCAATCACTTTCTTACCATTTGGTTTTGGAACAAGTTCCCAAGTCTTCTTCTAGCGCATTGAACTCCTCCTTCATTGCTTCTTCCCATTGTTTCTTACCTTTTGCTTCATTGTAATTCTGAGGTTCTTCATCTTCCTTTACTAAGTAAGCATAGTTTTTCTGAGTCAAATAAGAAGTATGATAGGAATACCTTGTCAGTTGTTTCCTTACTCTGTTTGACCTTCTTAGCTCATATTCTTCATGTGTATCTGAATACACATCTTCATCAAATCTTGGTTCATCTTTGTTTCTCATACCTGATCCAATCTTGGACGTACTTGCCTGCATATAATCTTCATCTCCATTTACCTGCATATGTGATTTACCTTTTTCAATTCTTCTCATCTCTTCTTCAAGTGTTTCAACACTTTGCTCTTTATCTGTATACAAGCTCTTTCCTTCATCAAATGTTACATCTTTGGAAACAATAAACTGTTTGGTTAGAGGACTCCATAACCTGTAACCCATCTGCTTTTCATCATATCCGATAAACATATATTTTCCAGCTTTTGGTTCAAGATTATGTCTCAGTTGTGATGATACATAAGCATAAGCAACTGATCCAAACACTTTACAATGATCATGTGTTGGCTTCTTGCCCCACCAAGCTTCATAAGGGGTCATCCCATTTAAAGTTGTACATGGTAATCTATTTACCAGATATGTAGCTGTATGTATAGCCTCAACCCAAAGATAATTTGGACAATTCTTTTCCTTTAGCATTGCTCTTGCAAGCTCAACTAGAGTTCGGTTTCTCCTTTCTGCTACTCCATTTTGTTGTGGTGTATACTTGCAAGTTATTTCTCTTTTGATACCTATATTCCACAGATAATCATTAAACTCTCGAGAAAAATATTCTCCTTCTCCATCAGACCTAAGTCTTTTGAGTTTCTGTCCTGTAAGTCTTTCAGCATATGCATGAAAATGCCTGAAAGCTTCAAATACTTCTGACTTCTCTTTCAAAACATAAAGAGTTATCCATCTTGTTGCATCATCAATAAAAAGAACGTTATACCTTGAGCCACTGATAGATCCTTCTTTTGTTGGTCCCCATACATCTATATGTATGAGTTCTAACACATCATCGTGTTTGAACCCTTTCTTCTGAAATGGTAATCTGTGGGCTTTTCCCATCTGACAGGCTTCGCACTTGTGAATCCTATGTTGATTCTTCATATTTGGTAATCCTCTCACGGATTGTTTCTCCACCATAGTTTTGATTCCTATTTCATTAAAATGTCCTAACCTCTTATGCCAGAGGTCTAATTCTGTAAATGCTTTATCACCATGTGTGATTTAAGCTTGACCAACATTCCCTTGTACTTTAAGAGTAAAAATTCTACCTTCCTTTTTACCATGGACAATTTGATTGTATCCATTCTCTAGATCTTCAACAAATACTCCTTCATTTGTAAACCTGACTTGAAAACCTTTTTCTACTAACTGTATCACACTGATCAGATTCTTCGGAATTGTTGGAACATACAAAACATTTGTTAGTAGGTCAGCTCCATTCTTACATTTTACTTTTCCAATTGACCTTACATTATGTTTTGTGTTATCACCTATTTGTACTGTATGATTTGAAATACCTCCTTCAAGTTCTGATAACAATTCTATATTTCCTGACAAATGATTTGAACAACGAGAGTCAATATAGAATACCTTGAGATCTTCATTCTCTGACACACTTATCGAGTTCATCATCAACGTTGTATGACTGTCAATCTGCATATCATTCGCATAGTTGTAGTAGGTATGTTGTGAGACTGATTCTGTCCCCAACTTCTTGCTCCACCTCTACCATATCCGCCTCTTTGGCTTTGTCTTCCTCTTTGATATCTTCCGCTTTTGCCTCTACTATTATTGTTTTGATTCTGACTTGATCCTTGAGAATTATGCCAGCAATCATGAGCCTAATGATTGCTTAATCCACAGGTTCAACAAGTCTTCTTGCTGTTAGTCCGATTACCTCTTCCTTTACCTCTACTTTTACTTCTTACGTTGTCGGAAAGTTTTTCAACTTTCCAGTTAATGACAGAGAAAATGAAAACAACTTTATTGATGGATTTTAAACCTCTTTTAGATCACTGTTGATCAGTTGTGCTAATTTGATTAACTATTTTGAAAATGTTATTAGGTATGAAGGATGAAGCAGGACATATGTTCATGTTAGGGTTTACCCTAATTACTTATTTAATGAGAATTTCCTATTTAACATTCAAGAATTATGGGTATTCAGCCTAGGGTTTCTTGAATTCATGTGTTGTTTATAAGAGTTGGTTACTGTTAAGGGTTTAGACGAGTTATAATGGGTTAAAGCTAGGGTTCAGAAGGATTTTAATGATCTAACCCAGGGGGTTTTATGGGTTTCCAATAGGGTTTCTAGGATTTAATATATTTAAAGGGTTAACATAGATGTTACTCAAAAACATTAATATCTAAATTACATATTTATGTATTAAACATTAAATTATGTCATTAATAATTACTTTAATTATTTGTGTGCATTTAAAAACTAAGGTTTGAATATATTAAATGCTTAACCTAAGCCTAATTTAAATGCATTATTAAATTAAGAAAGTTAGGATAATTCAATTTAAATGAAAATGAAGTGGATAATTAATGAGCGGTGTATGTGAGTGCTGTTTAAAGAATGGTGTGAAATCAGTGTGTAATTAAAGTAGATAAAGTGAGTGGTTAAAAGTGTGGTATCTATGAGGGCAAAATCAAAGAGTGGTCTACATTAAGTATGCATTTAAAGTGCAAAAAGGATGTGATGAAAAGAATGGTATAAGTAGAGTGTGTAATTAAAGTGGAGAAAAGTCAAATGAAAGAGTGGAGATTAAGTGTGGGTTAAAGGATGGATGAGGACAAAAAGTTGAAACCAAAAGAGTGGCTTAGAAATGACTTGTGTAAGTATTTATATGTGTGAAGAGCTCTGTTATCTCCTAATGTTTTTTTTGCAGACATTGAAGTAAAGAATATTGAAAGAAGAAGATTGAAGAAAAGTATCAAGCCATTCCATGATCAGAGAATAGGAGCTGCTCATTCACAACTTCACCTCATTATCTTTGTATCGAATTCACTAGGATTCATTATCTTGTTAACGAAATTTATCATATAGAAAGATTTAGCATTTGAATAACTATTGTTGAAAATTATTCTTATGACATTGATCAATTTATTTATTATTTTCCATCTTCATTGTCGATGTTCATAGAGTATTATGTGTATCCAAAAGTATTGCACATTAGTTGACTTTAAAATTTTTTTATTCCTTTCAGAAAGTAGGTATATACCTAAAACACCTACGATTGTCTCATACACCCTGCGTGTGCCGAGGGATTTAGTGGCTGACTGATCCACCAGCCTTATGTCCGCAACTTCCCGACATCTTGGTGAACCCGACGTGAAGGTTCGGCATGATATTGTAGGTATAAAGGTATATTTACATTCTATTTTGCATATGCATATATAGATAATTTGACGATTGAAGGAGGCGTATCGACATCCGTTGTAGCTGCAGCTGATTGATCCTCGTCACGTCACCTTTATCCATCAACTTTCATGAAAGTGACGATTGCACATGCATGAAAAGATTTTGCACTAAGCACATTCACAACGAACCTCTTCATCAAACTGATTGATCAGGTATATTTTTTTTATTCTGTTGCATAATAGTAGGAAAGTTTTCTTTATTTCGGCATAGCAGCTCAGGGACGGCTGATACAAAGAATATATATATATATATATATATATATATATATATATATATATATATATATATATGCCTTGTGACATAGTTTTGAGTGATTAAGAAATAGAGCTTTCATTATGGACCCTTATCTCATAGAAAAACGAGTATGGAAATTGATTGATGACCTCAAAATAGAGAAGAAAGAGTTTTGTGGTAAAGATGTTACTAGGTATATCAAGGAATACGAACATTTAGCTTATCAATATGGCATACCTAGGGATAGTTGGGTTTCCACCTTTAGGCGTATATCAAATGGAGATACCCGAGATAGAATAAGCCTTAGGTTGGGCTCGTCCACTATACCTTGGGATATTTTTAAGACTCAATTGCGACAAGAATTTTGTTTCGAGGATTCAACAAAAAGAAATCATGAAACGTTTCAAGCTTGGGTAAATACATCTAAACCAAAAGAGAACTTAATTGAGGGTTTCCAAGAGTTTGAAGAACAGTTTAGCGACTTACCTGAGCAAGAACAAACTTATCTAGAGCCTTATAAAGTTATAAATTTTTTAACTATCCTTGATTACTCAATTCGAAAAGACCTAGAGCCTCTTTTAGAAGAACATAATACTTCAAATGGCCTGACCAGTGATTGGACATATGTGCAAAAGCAAGTTCATCGACTTGCTCTTAGATATGAACGTCAAAACCTTAAATATTTTCCTCTTTCTAAAAGCAACGATTTAGATTGTACTTATCAAAAGATAAATGAAGAAAACAAATTTGAAATTACAAACAATGAATTGAATTATGCTACACCAACGATGAATGATGAAAACCAAATTACAATTACACAACACAAAACATTAAACAAACATGAGTGTGAACATGATAAACCTTTGTTTGAGTCTTCAAAAAGTCTTCCCAAATTATTCATTGAAGAAGTGAGTGGTGTAAGTGGTAAAGAAATCCCACTCATCACAATAGCTTCTCCTAAAATTATTACTCACATTGATTCTTCATATAAGGAAGAACAATATGAGAAAATTATAAACAATGATATTTATACATTTGAAAAATATGAATTGAAGGGTTTCAATATAAATGAACACTTGTTTTGCCTTAATGATGTTAATATTGGTTTTTCTAATCAATTTTTAAAGTGGTTTGATACAGGTCAAGCAAAAATAGATGATTGGATATTACAAAGGAATATCATGAAAGCTACCAAGTTTGACTTAATATTGCTTTGGTTTTTACAGATGGACTATCGAGAAGTATTATCTTGGATTGCTACCTTTTGTATAAGTCTGCTAATAATTATGTTGCTCACAAGTTTTTTGAGTTGATTTCTTTTACAGGTTTAGCATGAAGATTGGGAGCTGATTGATGAACTAAGATTATCTTCAAAAATAGACTATGAATGAAGCACATGAGATTGAAGATAGTACATGCAGTTTAAAATTTAAGCAATCAAAGCGATATTTGGATGAAAGGCGATGCTAAAGATGGAATCAATATAGATCAGGTGAAACAGTTCTAACTCTGATTAATGTTTTAAGTTTTGTTTTTTTCATGCATTATCATAATTAGAAATGTACATTCTTCAGCTAGGTTAAGAAACCTCTTAAAATTATGAAACGTAGAATTTACACTGAAGTAGGGATGTGCTTGAAGAGAAGATAGGGATTAGAAGACCTATGGCTGTCATATGGATAGTTGAAGGAACCCTTAACTTGCAACTCCTAGTAGAAGTAGACGTGTTTTATATAGGTAAGCTTCCTTAAATCTGACCCATTTAGCAAAAGAGATCCTAGTTCTTGCTTTAGCTTACCTCTAGATCCTTTGCTCTGATTAGGGGTTAAGCCTTTCCCCTTCATCAAAAAAGTTGCGAAGAAAAATTGAAAGCAGTACATTAATGGTTGCTGCATATGAAAAGAGGAAAAATGACAAAAAGGAAAAATTATGATTAAAAAAAAAAAAAAAAAATGAAAATGATGAGATAAAAGAAAAATCAAATAAATCAGTTGTGGTCTTGAAATCACTTCTGATTTGAAAAGCGGGCTATATAAGGCGGATGTATGCTAGAGGGGAGTTAGTTTTTTGTATCTTAATGGCAAATGGTTAGGAGTTGAGGGTAGAAGACCTATATAACATATGCTTTACTTATGAACAGAGTTAATAGGAGAGTTAGTACAAACACTATTTGAATGACTTCTATAGTTTCTTTCGAAAACCTGTTTTTCAACTCATGCATTGATCGAAAAGGTTTAAATTCAAGTTTACATAATTTTATAAGTTTTCTTTGCTATTTGAAGATGTACTAATGATAGAAGCATTTTTATATATAGAAAATTTTAATTTGATTCATGAATAAGTTTCACAAGAAGTTGATATTGCTTTCTATGATCTGCAGGTTGGCCCATCAAGGACGATGTGCAGGTTTGGCC
Organism: Ceratopteris richardii; assembly: GCA_020310875.1. NCBI lineage: Eukaryota > Viridiplantae > Streptophyta > Polypodiopsida > Polypodiales > Pteridaceae > Ceratopteris > Ceratopteris richardii. The sequence continues at coordinate 890,559 of CM035427.1, forward strand.
GGGGCGAATGTCGGAAAGTTTTTCAACTTTCCAGTTAATGACAGAGAAAATGAAAACAACTTTATTGATGGATTTTAAACCTCTTTTAGATCACTGTTGATCAGTTGTGCTAATTTGATTAACTATTTTGAAAATGTTATTAGGTATGAAGGATGAAGCAGGACATATGTTCATGTTAGGGTTTACCCTAATTACTTATTTAATGAGAATTTCCTATTTAACATTCAAGAATTATGGGTATTCAGCCTAGGGTTTCTTGAATTCATGTGTTGTTTATAAGAGTTGGTTACTGTTAAGGGTTTAGACGAGTTATAATGGGTTAAAGCTAGGGTTCAGAAGGATTTTAATGATCTAACCCAGGGGGTTTTATGGGTTTCCAATAGGGTTTCTAGGATTTAATATATTTAAAGGGTTAACATAGATGTTACTCAAAAACATTAATATCTAAATTACATATTTATGTATTAAACATTAAATTATGTCATTAATAATTACTTTAATTATTTGTGTGCATTTAAAAACTAAGGTTTGAATATATTAAATGCTTAACCTAAGCCTAATTTAAATGCATTATTAAATTAAGAAAGTTAGGATAATTCAATTTAAATGAAAATGAAGTGGATAATTAATGAGCGGTGTATGTGAGTGCTGTTTAAAGAATGGTGTGAAATCAGTGTGTAATTAAAGTAGATAAAGTGAGTGGTTAAAAGTGTGGTATCTATGAGGGCAAAATCAAAGAGTGGTCTACATTAAGTATGCATTTAAAGTGCAAAAAGGATGTGATGAAAAGAATGGTATAAGTAGAGTGTGTAATTAAAGTGGAGAAAAGTCAAATGAAAGAGTGGAGATTAAGTGTGGGTTAAAGGATGGATGAGGACAAAAAGTTGAAACCAAAAGAGTGGCTTAGAAATGACTTGTGTAAGTATTTATATGTGTGAAGAGCTCTGTTATCTCCTAATGTTTTTTTTGCAGACATTGAAGTAAAGAATATTGAAAGAAGAAGATTGAAGAAAAGTATCAAGCCATTCCATGATCAGAGAATAGGAGCTGCTCATTCACAGCTTCACCTCATTATCTTTGTATCGAATTCACTAGGATTCATTATCTTGTTAACGAAATTTATCATATAGAAAGATTTAGCATTTGAATAACTATTGTTGAAAATTATTCTTATGACATTGATCAATTTATTTATTATTTTCCATCTTCATTGTCGATGTTCATAGAGTATTATGTGTATCCAAAAGTATTGCACATTAGTTGACTTTAAAATTTTTTTATTCCTTTCAGAAAGTAGGTATATACCTAAAACACCTACGATTGTCTCATACACCCTGCATGTGCCGAGGGATTTAGTGGCTGACTGATCCACCAGCCTTATGTCCGCAACTTCCCGACAACGTTACCTCTTCCTCTTGCATAATTTTCTTGAGTAGTCATCTCTTCTTCATCTTTTTCTTTTCCTTTATCACCTTTCTTCTTATTCTTTGCATACATAGTCGAACTATGTCCTTTATCTCCGTCTGTCTTCAAATCTTGCTCAAACGTTAACATTAGTCCAAGCAATTGATTTAAATGTGGTACAAAATGATTTAAAGAAATTTCAGTTGAGAGTACGAAAGGTTTCCACCTTTCATCTCCTCTCAATCCTACAAGCACTTGCACTATCAACATGTGATCTTTGATATCTTCATCAATAGATCCAAGACTATCTGCTAAGTCTTTCATCTTAGTGACATAATCACTAATGCTTTGACTTTGCTTTTTCTTGAACGTTGTAAACTCTGAACATAAGCTAGCCTTCCTAGCTTTAGTCATATTTTGGAAATGATCTTCCAATGCACTCCAAATGTCTTCAACTTTCTCAAGACCTCTAATGTGTGGTAGTAGATGATATGTAACAGTATTGTAGGTATAAGCTCTTGCCGTTGCATCTTTCTTCTGCCATAGCTTCAAGGCTTCTAACTCTTCTTTCTTTGGTTGACTGTCATCTTCGAAAGTCGGCTTCTTTTCTTCTCCTGTCACATATATCATTAAGTCCTTACTCATAAGTAAGGCTTCCATGTGCATTACCCATACGGGATAATTATCTCTGTCCAATTTGTCAATAGAGATATAATCTACCATAATCTTCTTGTTTCTGCTACTTTCGGTGAGTGTAATGTTAAAAGGTTTTACCTTTCACAAACCTTTACCCTTGAGAATTACTTCGGAACGTTTCTTGACGCTGTTTGTTGTTGATCATCTCATCTTTCACCTTTCTTATGAAATTTCTTCGAATTCTCTGGTATCTTCACTTTCGTTTACTCTTGAGGATCTATTTGCTCTTCAGAATCTTTCTGCTCTGATACCACTTGTTGATGCCGACACGACAAGAAGCTTGACAAACTAAGCTACAGAATTTTGTCATGTCACAACAAGAACTAAGCTAGAGTGATATTAGAACACCTCTATAATCATCAATAGCTTAGCAACTTTTCTGTAACTGAAAAGCTTTATAACTATATTTAGTGAATATTGAAAATTCACTTTACCGAAAACTTCACCTTTTCTTCAAGCTTCAATTCTGATCTGATTTACTTCAAGCTCTACACTACTATGTTTGCTTACAGTTAAATAATCTTTCCATCACTTAACTGTGCCCAAACTGAGTTTTGAACTCACCAAAATACCACCGGAACTTCAGCGGACTATTACCGGACTATCACCATAATGTTATCAGAATCTTACTGGAATCAACTGCAAATCTGTTTGTGGCTACTTCAAATGTTTGTAAATGAAGTAAGGAAGTAATACTTGAGCTTCCTTTACTGAATGAACTCTATCTGAAGTTTGAGAAAAAACTTCATCAGTTCCTGGATGTCTTTACGGTCAGACTTAGTACTGTGTGTACATGTCCCGTTTCAGAAAACTTCTTGATCAATTTGTAGTTCAGACTACAAGCTTCAAGATGAGCTATCTCTCATGAAAATCTTTACACTATGTTGTGAGATCTCACTTGTAAATGTACCGGAAAAATGTTTACTGAGAAAAACTATAACTGTTAACTAACTTTCACAGTAACATGAAATCACTCAGATTTCTTCACATACGAAGAATGCGCTCAAATTTCCACATGAACATGTGTTTTCTATTAGAGAAGATGTGTACGAAAATAGGTTGGCCTCACTTTGCTCACAGCTATGGAAAACTCTCCTACTCTGAGAAGTTATTCCTTACCATCTCTCTCAGATGAATACCTGACAGTTCAGGTTCTATTATTCATCTCTACATACACAATCTTTGGCGTCTTCTATATCACTATTCTCAGTTTCTATATGCGCTCTTCTATTCCTTCTCATTTATGCACTCTCTCAACTCTCTTATATACATTTTTATCCGAGATTCAAAACTCGGACTTCTGGAAGTTTCTACACCGTATATTATAGGCGTGAATTTGTCTCTTCACTAAGGCTTTGATTTTTTGAATGCTTTGTTTCTGCTTCTCTTTGTCTTTCTTGGTCTTTATGTTTGTCTGTATGTCAAATTTGTGAGTGATTCTTTGACAGAGTCTTTCAAGCTCCTCTCTTGTAGGTTGTCCTTTGCTCCTGAAAATGTAGAAGACCATCACTTGATCATTGCAGGATCTTTGGATAAGTAGCTTATGTGCATATCTCTTCTCAGATAAGAGGTAAGCTAGACCCTAAGGCAGAGAAGTGCATCTTCATAGGGTATGACTTGAATCAGAAATGATAGAGGTTCTACAATCCTTCAAATAAAGGATTCATGGTCAGTAGAGATGTTGTCTTTGATGAGAATGAATCTTGGTTTGATAGTGAATGCAGGAAAGTAAAGCTACCTTATGACTTAGAAGAGGAGTTTCCAAGCCTCACTAAGGAGAAGCCTACTCAGAATGGAGACATCAACCCAAATGATGAGGACATCATCAACTTAGAAGAGTTCAAGGCATGGAAATCCAAAGGCAAAGTCAAGATGAAGAAGTTGGAGGATATACCTGAATCATCCAACCAAGGAATCAGAAGATCACAAAGGGAGAGCAAGAAGCCAATCAGATATGGGCATGACTCTTCCCTAGTTACTAATCACTCTGTTTATCTTGCAAAAGATGTTGATATATTTAGGTAGTGATGTGTGTGAACACTCTAGGATCGTGGCATGCATTTTTTGAATCAATTGATTGCATAGCTCACGACAGGATTTCGTATTAAACATTGCTCTAGTTCCCCATATTACCCTTGAGCTAATGGTTTAGCCGAAAGCATGAACAAGGTGCTACTACAAATGGTCCAGAAAATGCTCTTGGATACTACTGATCAATGGGAGGCTATTCTTCCCTTAGTGCTCTAGGCCTATCGCACCTCTTAAAAAGTTTTGATGGGAAGCACACCCTTTAAGTTGTATGGCAGGAGGCTATTCATCCATTTGAACTTTTGGTCCCAAGTTTTTTGATAGTAGTACAGAAGCGTTTGATACCGGATGAATCTTTTGCGTATCACATGGATCAGCTACGCCAGTTAGATGAAGTTCACTATACGAGTTTTCTTTTGCTTTCGGAAGTACAACGACAGAAGCGATGGCATGACCAGAATTTGCGGACTTGGATTTTTCGCGCGAGGATTTAGTTTTGTATTTTCATTTGAAAATGAAACGAACGATGGGCAAGTTGAAATTACAGTGGACTGGTCCCTTTTGGATTCATGAACTCTACAGACCAGGTACATTCCGGCTTGCTACACTCACAGGAGAAGTTCTATCGAGGATCATCAATGGGTCTAAACTCGGACCCTATCAATGCCCTCGATAATATCTCTCTCTCTCTCTCTCTCTCTCTCTCTCTCTCTATATATATATATATATATATATATATATATATATATATATATATATATATATATATATATATATATATATATATATATATATATATATATATATATATATGGACATAAATTCGCATGATCGGGTGATTGGGATCTCATGAAGGAGACGCAGTAACTATTTTGCATGTAAGGTGTGCAGTAACTATTTTTCATGCAAACATACCACAATTATCAGGGTGGCGGTGGCAACGTTGCAAGTTAGGGTGCGTTTCTTATTTCACGAGCCAGTAAATAGTGCAGATTGGAGAGCTATGATCCTTGGCTCATCATCAGGATGCGGTTCTTAATGCGCGAGCCAGTAATCAGTGAAGGTGTAGGAGTGATCATTCCGTGATCAACCGTCATGACGAATACTCACAAGTTGTTATATAGGAAGGCGGGGTATAAAAAGTTGCGCACTCTACCAAATTCAGCTTATTTGCCCAGTTTGCAAGTAGAGCGACTACATCGATCCAACAACAAGCAGAGCGACTACAACGAGTGTTATGTGCAAGAATAACGAAACAATTAAGTTGTAGTAAGATGGCAATAACCTTCTCAGGTTGCCACATTTTGTACACCCGAGAGAAGATCTCAAAGGAGCAGAAGAAGTGGTTTGAATGCAGAGGACTCCTGCAGTGTGCCATGATCGATCGGCGCACCATCAAGTCTCACCCTCAAGCAAAAGAAATAGCAATGGAGATCGTCCGACAGAGAGATGGGAGCGACATTGATAGACAAGACATTAGTATCCAAATAGGGCAGGAAGAAGTACATTGATAGAGGAAAAATTTTGCATGGCCAAGGAGGGTATCACGGCGAGTATAGAGGCAGTGGATGCTACAGAAATCTGTGCATTTCTCAGCAAACCCGGTTCGGGTGAATACCGCTTTGCACAACTGTCGGACAAAAACCCACTGAAGTGGGGAATGTTATTAATGCTGATGGTAATTAATTTGCAGGCTAAACGCTATGGAGTTTCCCAGCAGCTCTTCACGTTGGTGAAGGAAGCAGCAAAGACACAGGTAAACTGGGCGGAAATTATATTCCGAAAGTTAAAGAAAGAAGTCTCGAGATTCTTTCGATGGACTGGAAGGGCACTTAATGCAGTATATTGGACTCCAAAGTGGAAGTGATGTTCTCGTTACTTTTTTCAACTTTGGAATACTTACCTCGAGAATACACAGTATGCTCGAGGAAGGTGATTTTACAACTATTGAAGAAACGAGCGATAGAGCGGAGGTCCGAAGGTAACTCTTCTTAGGATCACACGGATACTAAGATGGATGAAGAGGAGGAATCTAGAAGGCGCTAGGTGGAAGAGACGAGAGGCCGGGCTGAAGCGAAGAGGAAGGCCAAAGAAGAAGCTGAGAGAAAGGCCAAGGAAGAAGCCGAGAGGAAGGCCAAAGAAGAAGTCGAGAGGAAGGCCCGGGAAGCTGAGGAAGAGGCAACATAGAATGGGGAAGAAGCAGTGTGGAACGAGGAAGAGGCAGTAGAAAAGGCGGCTGAAGAAGAGCAAACCCCAAAGCAACAACAAGAACAAAGTGGACGTTTGGAGGAAACTTCCCCTAGATTACTAGTCTTACATACATTTTCGAAATGTGGTTTAATGGACAAATGGAAAACTTTCGAAGGCAGAGTGAAGTTACCCGCACTTAAATCTACAGATGTAATATACCCATGGATGTATAATAAGGAGACTGTTCGGCCCGAATTACTTGGAGACTTAGCTCGTGGTTTAGCTTGGAGTTCAGTAAAGTTGGAGGATTTCCAGAATAAGTATAATACCATGATAATGGAAAAAGACAGTTGGGTTGCAGAGAAGGAGTAGATAATAGCACAGACCGCTAAACTGCAAGAAGAGTTAGAAGCACTTAGGGCTAAGAACCGAGGTCGTGACGGTCTTGTGGATGAGCAGGTGGTTGAAAAACTAATTGATACTTTAACAAAGAATAACACTCTGAAAGTTATTGTGGTGGAAAAATCAAAGATTATAGCTTGCTTGCAAGCATAAATCGTTCAAGTGCAGAAATCCAACCAGAAGTTGAAGAAAAGTAATAAAGAACTCAATACAAAGTTGCAAAAGGTTGAGCAAGAAGCACAAAGATTAAAGACTAAATTTAAAGATCAGAGTGGTGAACTGAAAAGGCAAAGCATTTCGACTACAGAAGTGGAGGAAAGGCTGCTGGTTTGAAATTCAGAACTCACAACATTGGAATAAAAATTACAAGCAATTCAAGAGGCCTTGGATACAGTATAGGCTCAGGTTGCGGGAATCTTTGAATTAGAAAAGCAAGTAGTCCAATGGAAGTAGCACTGTGCGGATGCTAACTTAGTGTTAGCGGATAAACAAGTGGCAGTAGATAAGCTCCAAAAGGAGGCAAAAGTTTTGGAACTATCTTGTCAGGCTAAAGTAGAAGAAGTAATGAAGGACACTGCAAAGATTCAGGCTAAACTAATGGAGGCTACCTTAGCTTTTGATAAACTAATAGAAGGATTCTAGGAGAAGTTTTTGGAATTAGAAGTTGCCGCAATTAGCTATAAAAGCCTTAGTCAACAAGCCTTAGAACCTAAACAATTTTTTTAAGCGCAAATTCTTTTAGCGAAAGAAAATCTTAGGGCTATAATTAATGAATTACGTTATGATATCAAGAGAATAATGTTTCCGAAATTAAAGAGTCAAGATGATGATCTATAAATTCTGTGTAATTTTGTACCTAGTGGGTTCGGATCCATTGTGCGTGCCAATGTTAGCAGCCGGGTTTGGACGGACTATTCTTTGTAATCATTAATTTGTAATAATGGAGATGTCAAGAGTTTCCAAAATACGAAGATTTGGAACAGTGTGAAGTTAATTTGTACTTCTTTAGGATGTGTGGAGATGGGTTTTCAATGGGTTCTTTTGGATTCTCGACACGACGATTACCCCTCTTGATAGATCTTCTCGCAACGACACACATATGGCGGAACTCCAAAAATGCCTCCATGAAGATCAACTTTGCCTTCTCTACTTTTCTTCTTTAAGCATGTAGAACACCACCTCCTCAGATTACGCGTCCCCTCCTTCTAACTTGCACACCTCTTTTTTTTTGCATGTGTGTTCCACCTCTAATTCCTCTCCTTTCCATGCCCCTCTGGAGCCACTTCTTTCCTGCATTCCTCAGTGAACAGGCAGATATAAAAGGTGGACGGATGACAACTTTCTTTCCACAAAAAACGAGTTCTATTTTGTTTAGTTTTGTCCAAGATACTAGAGCAGAGATGTCCTCCATCCACGCCTGCTCATGCTCCATCCTTTAGCATTTAAATCTCTATCAATAGAATAAATGAGAATTCATACAAATTGAAGCCTTGAATTGATATGAAATTGGTTGGGTCATCACTAAGTAGAATTTATTCCATCCTTCATCCAAGAGTTTTGTAATTCCACGCCCTCCTTTTCCTATATGAACTTTTCCATCTACTTATCCTCTCCCTGTATCCCCCCTCTAGCATGCACTTCTTTTCTTTGGTAGCTCAGAATCAAAGACATAGGTGCTTGATAAGCTTAGTTTGCTTTCTTGGTTAATTGATTATATGCAGTGGAGTGAGTGATCAATTATGTAGGTTTGCATGTTAGTACTTGAAGCTTTATGAGTTTCTCACACTAGTCATATGCTCATTCTGTAGAAAAGAATCTGGAAAACATTTTCCAATTTTTTTTTTGTGAACTATATAGTGATTGATTTACTGCTTCATACACTTATTGGTATGAGCACATATATATATTTACATAATCCTTTTGGTTGCTCATTATTGTCCATTAATCCATTTTTTTTGGGAGACTTGATTTTTCCCAGAATTCGACACTCGTTCATCCCTCTTTGAGCTTTAATGGTTTTTGGACTCTTCTAGCTCCATTATGATTTTAATCAGTTCTCGTTCATCATGCCATCAAAGATCTCAAGCACATCTTGTGCATCAGGGTCTTGTGCCAATGTTCTTAGGATGAGCTACAACTTGCAAGGCAAAGACCATTTTGAGCTTCAAATACTTGATGCCATGAACTTTCCTCTATCGAAGAATCACATTAAAGATGTTCTAATTTAGAGGAGGCAATGGAAGCCAATAAATGAAATATTGAAGAAGCCTATTGACATGGATGAAGATGATTGGGATGATTGGGATGATTTGGATGAGATGGTTGTTGGAGTTTGAGGTCTGCAGAACCACATGGGAGAAAAACCTCCTAAAGAGGGAAAAACATACCCTCGGGGTCGTAATGTGTTCACACACATCACTACCTAAATATATCAACAATTGATCCTTGGGAGTGATGTGGTGAACAACGAGATGGCACCCATGTATAAAAAAGTGCCAAGCTATGTGGAGTCAGTTCACAAAAGGAAGTAAGCTGAAAGCTTTGCAAAAAACCTCAAACTTCTCCCTAGGTAAAACCTTTGTGAAAAGCTCTGACATAATGATAGAGTGAGCATGGAACATAGGGTTCCTTGCAATTGCCCATGCGCTCTCACTATTAGTGAAGATGGTAGTGGTAGAAGATTGACCAACACCCAAATCAGCAATAAGGCATCTGATCCACATCGCTATGAAAGATTCCCTATAATCAACCTCACAAGTAGACGTGGCCTCAATAGGCTTGTTGGCAGAGTTGGCATACATGTGACAATGAAGAGAAGACAAGCACAAAGGAGCAGTCATGCACAATATGGCAACCAGGCCCAATCATTTTTCTATAAAGTATTTCAAACTCTAGTGATTTTCATCACGACACCCATTGTAAATCTTGTTTTTGGTAGAATTGACTCCATTTTGTTCAAACCAAGGAGTCCTCGAGCTTGAGGAGTATTAGAACTAGCTACATATCAATTTTCATAATTTTTAGAGTCCATTTGATCCTTCAAATAAGCCCTAGAACCTAATTTCTAATTAGGTCGGACACTAGGTCTCAACAAGGCCAAAGCTAGTCAAAAAACTATAAAAAGAGCTAGAGAGCTCATTTTTGAGGTTAGCTTGTTGGTGATTTGAGCTTATGTAATAGAATTTTTGAGTAATCTAAAGAACTCCATTGTTCCGCTCCTTGTTCTTTCCTTGTGTGCATGTGTGCGTGTATGTGTGTGCATGTTTGTGTGCTTCTCACTCACGCACTTGTGCCATCACTTGCTCTTAGTCTTCATATTAGTCCCCACGTCTCCACGGATTGACAATTATGAGGAGGATCTCCTCACATTGGTGCTTGCTATTGTGCTAGAGTGACACCAAATTTTGGCATCATTGCTGGGGAGAGAGCTTCGAGGATGAGTGTGTGATGGTAAGACGTAGAGTTGAGACATTGGAGTCATAGGTAATATTCTCTCTTCTCCTTATTTTTCTTCATTTTTTCTTTTTTTTTTTTTTCATCACCACCACCATCCTCTCCATCTCTCATCTCCATCTCCATCTTCACAAAAATTTCAGCTCTTTGGTTATATTTCACTACCCACCTCATTTCCCTCATTTCACTTGTGAGAGAGAGCGAGAGAGAGCTTGTGTGCGACCTGTTTTTGTGTGTTTCTTGAGCTTCTTCTGCAGGTTTCAACTGTATCACCATCTCCAGCAGCTTGCATAGGTACGATAGAACTCTACACAGGTCCTAGGTTGACGACCTCTGTCTATCCCGACAGATAGAAAAATTTAGTATTTTTTGAATGCATGTTTGGCACGATAACCTACATCATGAGAGCACTCCAAATCACTAAGAAATTCTAAAAAATTTGCATTTTTTCAGTCTATCAAGATAGACACAGCCTATCACGATAGACAACGTCTATCGCGACAGACACCATCTATCATGATAGACAAAAGCCTACGATAGAGACCGTCTATTGCAACAGACACCGTCTATCGTGACAGACCAAAACCATGATAGACGATAGCCACCGTCTATCGCGATAGACATCATCTATGGCGATAGACTAAACCCTGCGATAGAGGCCGTCTATCACAACAAACACCATCTATCATGACAGACAAGAGCCCACGATAGAGACCGTCCTATCGCGACAGACACCCGTCTATCGGGACACCCAAAGCCCTGGGATAGTTAGTGTCTATCGCGATAGACACCTGTCTATCGCGACGCAGAGGACCCACGAGAGACCCCGTCTATCGTGATAGACTTTGTCTATCACGACAGGCTTCATCTATCGTGACACACAGCCCTATGTGAGAGTTAGTGTATATCGCGATAGACACCATCTGTCGCGATAGATAAATAAAGGGGTAATTTTTTGAAAATTTAGGTTGAATTTTGGGCATATTTGCATACTCAATTGCTCATACACTTAGAAAGGCCTTAGAAAAATGCATTAAACTCGTGAAAGGTCCTGATTGCCTATTTGAACCCCCTAAACTCTGAACTATCATAACTCTTTCATATGAAATCCCTTTTTTGAGCTCTAGGGCTTGTCAGAAAGCTGGTGGTGAATACTACACGTTGATTTTCAGATAGGATATTTTGAAGTTGACCCTCTGAGGGGTAGGTACACCAAGGGAGCTCTAGAGTAAGAATTTCTGGCAATACAAAAAGGGGAAAAAAAGGGTCTTTAAAAAAGTGGCTATATCTTATTGTTTGTCAATTAAAGGTGAAAACTTGAGCTAAACTTGGAGTTTTTACAGGGGCATAGAGAGCTTTTGGAGAAATCAAAGCAAGTGCCGTTGTGTGCGGACTTGGGAACATGCTTCCCGGGAAGACAAGTGTAGCAAGGGGAAACCACTTGAGGTTGGAATATCTCTCAACCCTCCTCTGTCAATTCCTAGCTTAGGCTAAGTGCGGGTAGAGGTTTTGATCAATTAGGGCTACTTTAAGCATGAACAAGTTCAAGAACTCTAATCACTCAAGTACAAGTACGAAGAAATTACATTTGCGAACCAACCTAAGGGAAAAGAATTTAAAGCAAGCAACCAAACTCAAGTAGATAAAACCAAAGTGTTCCTTCTGGCGAGGATTATTTGGACAAGAAGGGACATCCTAAGAAAGTTAAAAAGAACAAGTGATTAATACAAATTAATTCGCAACGAGGTTGTACTGGAGAATTGGGGCTATTCAATTAGGCATATGAACCTTAGATCAGGACGACACCTAGGGAGAGATAGACAGAGTCTAAGGTCTTCAGAGGCTAGTGTCAATCATATTGCTAGGTCTTGGGCCTAGTAGTTGAGCCATTATTTGCACTACGCTAGCTCTGAAACTAGCGAGTCGGAGATGTCTCAGGGTATGGAGAGACCCACGGGAAGTTCAGACATGCCATACTTACAAAGGATTGAAGACCCTTACAAGAGGAAACTCGAATACCTTAGGACCAACCGATTAGACGCATACATCTATGAGGACGGGCTAGGAAGATCTGTGGTCCAAATCTAAAACCTAGACCAACCCATTGGGCTAGAGCATCGAGCAGTCAAGTTTGAAAATGGAGCTTACCTTGAGGAAGAAACCATGTATGTGGTCACTGCTTACCCAGATAGGATAGATGAATTTGGTAATGTGATTCGAGAAGCGGATGTAAGTGATCAAGAGCAAAAGAACATAGGGAGAGAGCCCCAGATCCCTCGAGGCAAAATGGTTCTGACGAGAATCCTTACGCCAGAGTGGGTGAACCAGGATAACAAGAGCATAGATTTGCTCTTAAACTGTGAGACTGATGAAGCCTTCTGGAGGTATAAGCCTGATCAGCCGAGTCAAGTCGGAATAATCATGATCTATGAGTTAAAAGATCCTGATAGCCTAGGCAAAGTGACCTATTTAGACAATACTTCAGAGAGGATCTTTGTGGTCACTGAGCATGGTAGGCATGCCCACACTTGGAAGGGTGAATTTATTTTTCCCCAAACAAGGTCTAATGTCTCTTATGGCCATCAAGGATTTGGAGCATCCCAAGCTCATGGAGCTCAAAGGGACAGAAGTAGAGACAGGCCAGAGGTAAGTTTTTCCAACCCCTTGGGAAGAGAAAGGATGAGAGCAGAGACGGATAGAGTGGAAGCTGAGGGACTCAAAAACCCTGTGAACCAAAGAACTACAGATGATTTTCCTTTGCCAAGGCCTAGGGAACACACTAGAACCTTGAGGCTAACCCAGCTGGTTAAGTCCATGAAGAACTACTTCGAGGGCACTGGAGACCCATAGGACCATGTGGCTGAGTTTAGGCAAGTCTTGAGAGCTGAACAAGTTGAGGATCTATTCACGCAATACAATGCCTTTGGTCTAACTCTTAGAAACACAACCCTTGCATGGCTTTAACCACTAAATGAGAGACAATTCAAGAGCATAGACCAACTTCTAGAGGCTTTCATTACTGAATTCTCTAAGAGTGGTATAAGGCATAATACTTCCTCACTGATTCATAGTTTCAAGCAAACACCTCAAGAGACGGTTAGATTGGCAGGAATAAGATTCAGACAATACCTAGAGAGATGATTTCCTGAGTTTCCCACTCCAGCCAAACAAGTGGCCTTATTTCTAGATGGATTATTAAGTGCCAAACTAAGATCATACGTGTACTTGAAGGATCCTAGATCCATCGAAGAGTGTGTACGTATGTGCATAGACATTGAGGATAATCTAGGGGAGGAACTAGAGCTCTCAAAGATCTATAAACATTCAGATAGTTCTACTAGCCTTGCTTCCTCACTATCCACATCGATCGAGGATTGGGCAGAGATGGTAGCACATAAACTAGGAGTCTCTAGCAAGCAGATTCCTAGATTTACCCTAGGAAAACGATGCTATACCTGTGGAGGAGGCCATATGGCTAATGTGTTCCCTATCATGTCTCAACCCCAAGCGAACCCTAACAGTGAATACTGCACCATAGAACGAAGATACACCAATCACATCGTGCAAGATTGCCCATATAACAAAGAAGCTATGAGACAACATTATCCTCAGCCATATCCCCAACAAGGTAGGGACCAGAATCAGTATCCACCACAGCAGTATGGTAGGCCCCAACAACCCTATCAGCAGCCCTACCAGACCCAACAAAGACCTTAACCATTTCTAGCTCCACAACCTTCACCACCCGCCAATGTAATCCTAGTGAAATATGCAACAGTAGAAGAAACTTTGAGTAGAGCTATAGTGCCAGTAACACCATTACTTTTCGAAAGTGACCTAGAGACACTTTTGACTCCACTCATATTGAAAGCCTACAGGCTTATTACATGCAATCACCTGAGCAAAATGAGTCATACTATTATGAGGACCCGAGCGAACCTAATTGGGAGCAAGAATATACAAATGTCATGTATGTAAACCCCAACCCTAGACCTCAACCTAGGCAGGTAAGTGTTGGTGCAGACCAATCACCAATTGAATGGTTGAAGACCAAAGAATAAAGGAAGAGATCAATTCTGAAGTTTGGAAGAAGAATACATTCAGAGGATGTGAGAAATGTACACATATGTACATTAGTATAGTCATAGTTCACTTAGGACTTTGATTAGTCATAGACTTGTACAAATTTATCTATAAATACCTTGAAAATGTCGAGGCGTGATATGAGAGCTTATGTGAGAATAGATAGAAGTCAAGAATCAGGAAGTTAGATGTCATGAGACATGGAAAAAGTTAGTTGAGTTTTCTCTCATCACTCAACTGTAATTTTCTCACAAAATGAAGAAATATTGCGCCCGATCTTTTCGTGTCTGCTCCTTCTATGGTAAATCATTTGTGAAATCCTTTTGAGGATATCTAAGTTGATAGTTGATGAGTCTTTGACCAAAGTTTTAGAGTCTAATTGCAAACAGGTTAGGAGAATTATCTGTAGGAACATTCATATGTGTTGAGTGTTCACAGTCTCCTGAAACAGGCGCAAATTTCGATTTTAATCTTTTGATCAGTTCTCACTCCATAGTTTAAAGTTTTGTGCAAGCAAGCACTTAATCTTTAAGTTGGAAGGTGATCTACTCGTGGCTAGAAGCATTTGCTTAAACGGGTTTTGTACTGAGAGAATTGAAGTCAAGAAGTTAGGGGTGTCTAAATCGACTTCTCAGAAGTGCAGATTCAGACATAGGTAACTTGTGAAGTTGATTTCTCAAGTTATACTAAACCTTTTGAAGAACTTTAACTTGGAGGAGGTGCGCAATCTCTAGGCAACACTCCATACAAATTTTCATAGAAAACTTTAAAGATGTGATAAGGCAATGAGAAGAAATTGTGCAGCAGACTTTCTGTGTTTCATCCTCTTCACAGAATTTTTCAAGTTTTGATAAGTTGGAGATTGGACCTCTAATTTGGTAAAGGTTTTGACTTACTCTTGATATAGAGGTGTTCTAAATTCAAGAGTAGGTTGTTCTTTTGGAGATTAACACTCTCCATCAGTGGTATCAGAGCAGGAGACATCAAAATCAAGAAAAGGAGGATCCCGACTGCTGCAGATTCAAGAATTTCAACAATTGAAGAGCTAGAAGGTGAAAGCTTGAAGGCAAAGCTTGAAAAGGAGACCATACAACATCAAGAAGGACAAAAGGAGTCTAATTCGAAGTAAAGGTACACATATTGTTCATAAAGGTTGAAGTTTTCAATACACAGGAGGACACAAAATGGGAGATTCTCTTCAGATAGAGAAATTGGATAGGGAAAACTATCCTGCATGGTCAATGAGGATGGAAGCTCATCTTATGAGCAAAGATTTGATAGCCTACATCACAGGTGAAGAGGAGAAGCCAAGTTTCAGAGATCCTAGTGTTCCAACTAGGGAAGAGTTAGCAGACTTGAAGAATTGGATGAAGAAAGATGCTCAAGCTAGGAGCATTATATACATGGCAGTCAATGATTACTTGTTGCCTCATATTAGAGGTCTTGAAAGTGCAACTGATATTTGGAATGCTTTGGAGGAGCATTTCCAAAATACTACAAAGTCAAGGAAGGCATCCTTATGGGCAGAGTTTACAACATTCAAGAAGAAGGCCTCTCAATCCATTTCAGACTATGTGACAAGGATGAAAGATATTGCAGATGCTTTAGGGGCTGTTGATGAAGACATTGAGGAGGACAAATTGGTAAGGCAAATTCTTACAGGCTTAAGAGGTGATGACAAATGGAAGCCATTCATTTTGTCCACAGAGTTATCACTTGATCATTTCACTCCTGATTTAAATCAGTTGCTAGGTCACATGCTAACATTTGAGCAGGATGTTAAAGGAGATAGTGACAAGAGTGCAGGCCATGCAATGTACTCAAAGGACAAGAAGAAGAATAGCAAAGGAAAGCAACAAGCAAATGAAGATGAAGGCACAACTAGTCAAGCCAACTTCCTAAGAGGTAGAGGAGGTGGCAAAGGTAGAGGAAGAGGCAGGAATAACAAAGATGGAGGCAAAGCTTGCTGGATTTGTGGTAAGACAAATCACTTAGCTAATGATTGTTGGCACAATACTCAGAATAACAATGGATATAATCAGAACTATAACTCTAGAGGAAGAGGAGGCAGAAATCAAAGAGGTAATTTCAGAGGCAGAGGTGGTAGGAGTTACTTTGGAAGAAATGCAGGTAGAGGATTCCAAAGTCAACAATACAACAACACCTACTACAATTATGCTTCAGATCAAAAGGAGGATTCAACATTAATAATGAATGCTACTTGTGAAAGTCAGAGTGAAGATCAGAGAGTCTTCTACATTGACTCAGGGTGTAGTAACCACCTGAGTGGTAATATATCTTTGATGACTGATTTGGAAAATAAGGTGTTTAATCATGTTGTTCAAACAGGTGACAACACAAAGCACAATGTGAAGTCAATTGGATCAGTGAAGGCCAAGGATGGTAGTACCTTATTGAGTAAGGTCTTGTATGTTCCTACAATTCCTAAGAATTTGATAAGTGTAGGACAAATTGTTGAAAAGGGATATGAAGTAAGGTTCACTAATGATGGAGTATATGTGGAAGACCCTAGCCAAGGGTATAAACAAATTGTTTCAGGGAAGAAAGAACGAAGACTATTTACATTGAAGATTCAAGGCAATATTGGTCATGCTATGTTCACATATGGAGGACATAAGATCTCTGAGTTAGATCTTTGGCACAAGAGGCTTGGACATTTCAATGAAAGAGGTATTAAAGACATGATAAATAATGGTTCAGTGCTTGGTTTACCTAATGTTGCAGGTCAACATATGACATACAGATGTGAGGCATGTCAATTAGGTAAGGCTCATAAGTCTTCCTACTCCAAGCATGGTTTTATGTACTCAGAGAAGCTTGAGTTGGTACACATAGATGTGTGGGGACCATCAAAGGATTACAGTATAAATGGGTCAAGATATTATGTGACTTATGTTGATGATGCTACCAGATGGATCACTATTTATGTGATCAAAGATAAGTCAGAAGTGTTTAACACATTCAAACACTATCATGCATATGCAGAAAGAATTACAGGTCACAAGTTGAAGAGACTAAGGTCAGATGGAGGGGGAGAGTATTTCTCTAATGAGTTCAGTGATTACTTGTGGAATGCAGGTATAAAAAGGGAAGTTACTTGCAGGTACTCTCCTCAACAAAATGGTGTAGCAGAAAGGAGAAATAGAACACTTGTTGAGTTTGCAAGATCCATGATGAAGGAGAAAAATTGCCCTAATTATTTGTGGGCTGAGGCTGTAAATACAGCTACTTATTTGGTTAATAGATTACCATGTAAAGCCTTGCAGGGTATGACACCATATGAGGCTTGGTGGGGTAAGAGACCTACCTTGGATCATTGCAGAGTTTTTGGATGTGTGGCATATGCATATGTGCCATCACAATTAAGGCATAAGTTGGAGCCTAAAGCTGAAAAATATGTTTTCATTGGTTATGATGACAAGCAAATGGGCTATAGATTGTGGAGTCCATCTACAAAGCAATTCATGGTTTCTAAAGATGTGACATTTGATGAGCAAAGTACTTGGTATGCAGGTACAATTAATATCAATACAGGTGATGAAGAAGAAGTGAGCCAAAGGAAAGGTAAATCAAAGGTTCAAATATTTGATGAACAAGAGAATAATGAAGTGCAGGTTGAAGTGGAAGAGACACCAAGATTTGATCCTGAATATGAAGAACCAGAAACCTCAAGAAGTGGAGAACTTAGGAGGTCTACAAGGAACAGATGGCAACCTACAAGGTATAGCTATGATACTTCATTTTTGACCACAAAAGATTATGCTTACATGGTGAATACAGATGAAGACCCTTCTACATATGAAGAGGCAAGAGGTAAGGAAAAATGGGAAAAAGCTATGCAGGAAGAATATGATGCATTGATGGAGAATCAAACATGGGATTTGGTTCCAAAGCCAAATAGTCAGAAAATCATTGGATGCAAATGGGTTTACAAAACCAAGAGGTTTGCAGATGGAAGTGTGTCTAGATATAAAGCTAGACTTGTTGTCAAAGGGTTTGCTCAGACTTATGGTGTTGACTATGATGAGACTTATAGTCCTGTGGCAAAGATGACAACCATCAGGACACTTATAGCTATTGCTGCATGTAAAGGTTGGAAGTTATGTCAACTTGATGTAAAAAATGCTTTTCTGAATGGTTATATTTCAGATGATGTGTTTATGGAGCAACCTCAAGGGTTCAAAGACAAAAGGTATCCAGATCTTGTGTGCAAGCTCAAGAGAGCTTTATATGGCTTGAAGCAGGCCCCAAGGGCATGGAACTATAGACTTGTAAAGTTCTTGAAAGAACTTGGATTTCAGGTGTCTAAGGCAGATAGTAGCTTGCTTATCAAAGCAAGTGATAATGGTTTCATATACATGTGCATATATGTTGATGATATAATCGTTACAGGTACAGATGAAGAAGGAATACAAAGACTCAAGAAGCAGATGGAAAAGGAATTCAAAATAAGTGATTTGGGAGACTTGTCATATTTCTTGGGCATGGAGATTACATATACTCAACATGGAGTATTTGTGACCCAAGAAAGGTATTTGAAGAACTTGTTAATCAAGTTTAAAATGGATGATTGCAGGGTAGCACCTACACCAATGGAAGTGAATCACAAATTGAGTAAGTTTGGAGGTGAAGAATTCAAGGACATGAAACAATATCAGAGTTTGGTTGGTAGTCTTATCTATGCTACTTTAACTAGACCTGATTTATCATATGCAGTAGGAGTTTTGTCTCAATTTATGCATTGTCCAAAGAAAGAGCATTGGATTGCAGGTCAAAGAGTGTTGAGGTACATTAAGGGTACACTCAATGAAGGTTTGTATTATGGGTTTACCTCAGATACAAATATCAAAATCTATAGTGATGCAGATTGGGCAGGTAATCCAGATGATAGAAGATCTACTTTTGGATACATGTGTTATGTGGGAGATAAACTTATCTCATGGTGTTCCAAGAAGCAACATACAGTTGCTTTGTCTTCTACAGAAGCAGAATACAAAGGCATGGTTGAAGCTGCAAAAGAAGTGATTTGGCTCAAGACCTTGATGAAGAGTCTTGACATTGTGCATGGGATACCAATTTTATTTGGAGATAACATGAGTTCATTGTATTTAGCTGCTAATCCTGTTTTCCATGCCAGGACCAAACACATTGAGATTCAGTATCACTTTCTAAGAGAGAAAGTGATGGACAAAGAGATTGAAGTCATTCACACATCAACTAAAGATCAGATAGCTGATATGCTTACAAAGAGCTTGGATGGACCAAAGCTACAGAAGTTTAAAGATATGGCAGGTATAAAGAAGAAAGGAGAAACCTCAATTGATGATTGAGGGGGAGCTGTTGGTGCAGACCAATCACCAATTGAATGGTTGAAGACCAAAGAATAAAGGAAGAGATCAATTCTGAAGTTTGGAAGAAGAATACATTCAGAGGATGTGAGAAATGTACACATATGTACATTAGTATAGTCATAGTTCACTTAGGACTTTGATTAGTCATAGACTTGTACAAATTTATCTATAAATACCTTGAAAATGTCGAGGCGTGATATGAGAGCTTATGTGAGAATAGATAGAAGTCAAGAATCAGGAAGTTAGATGTCATGAGACATGGAAAAAGTTAGTT
The DNA here is from genome assembly GCA_020310875.1 of Ceratopteris richardii. Lineage (NCBI taxonomy): Eukaryota > Viridiplantae > Streptophyta > Polypodiopsida > Polypodiales > Pteridaceae > Ceratopteris > Ceratopteris richardii. The sequence continues at coordinate 910,461 of CM035427.1, forward strand.
GAGTTTTCTCTCATCACTCAACTGTAATTTTCTCAGAAAATGAAGAAATATTGCGCCCGATCTTTTCGTGTCTGCTCCTTCTGTGGTAAATCATTTGTGAAATCCTTTTGAGGATATCTAAGTTGATAGTTGATGAGTCTTTGACCAAAGTTTTAGAGTCTAATTGCAAACAGGTTAGGAGAATTATCTGTAGGAACATTCATATGTGTTGAGTGTTCACAGTCTCTTGAAACAGGCGCAAATTTCGATTTTAATCTTTTGATCAGTTCTCACTCCATAGCTTAAAGTTTTGTGCAAGCAAGCACTTAATCTTTAAGTTGGAAGGTGATCTACTCGTGGCTAGAAGCATTTGCTTAAACGGGTTTTGTACTGAGAGAATTGAAGTCAAGAAGTTAGGGGTGTCTAAATCGACTTCTCAGAAGTGCAGATTCAGACATAGGTAACTTGTGAAGTTGATTTCTCAAGTTATACTAAACCTTTTGAAGAACTTTAACTTGGAGGAGGTGCGCAATCTCTAGGTGACACTCCATACAAATTTTCATAGAAAACTTTAAAGATTTGATAAGGCAATGAGAAGAAATTGTGCAGCAGACTTTCTGTGTTTCATCCTCTTCACAGAATTTTTCAAGTTTTGATAAGTTGGAGATTGGACCTCTAATTTGGTAAAGGTTTTGACTTACTCTTGATATAGAGGTGTTCTAAATTCAAGAGTAGGTTGTTCTTTTGGAGATTAACACTCTCCATCAGTAAGGTGTACATTCCCTAGAAGACCATGCTGCCGATGTCAGGGAGATCACCTCATTTGTGATTGTCCCATGTCTGCCCCTACACAACCCCAATCTATAACAATTCAGGGTTTTTGTCCGGATTGTGGGAAAGAGCATCTCCTAAGAGGTTGTCCGAAGAACCCCAATAATATGCCAAAAATCACTCCCATCAATGTTATTGGGTTAGTGGTGGAAGTGTGACTTCCACTGCCCTAGTGGAAGTAGTAACCCAAGCTCAAGATTTGCAGCAACCTCAACATGTAGAGCAGGAAAAAAGTTTGGAGGTTTTCGAGACTAAGATCTTAACAAAGAAAAGGACTAGAGCTTGGAAGGATAGTCACGCGAGAATGAAAAGGCAATGGGCAAAGAAGATGAGCGAACTTGAGGAAAGTCTCAAAGAGACCAAAGCTAAAATAATAGAAATCACATCTCAAACCCACTCTCACACATCACCTCCACTCCCATCTCCACCTCCTTCCATTCCCCAACATTCTAATCCACCACACGTAACCCACCCACCACCCAGGGTAATATCAGTCCTAGTTGATCCCACTCTAGAAGACCTAGACATGATGCTCAAAGCATATCACGCCAGAATCCAGGAAGGGTAGAATGTAACGGAACATGATAAATGTTACCCTAGAGCTGACCTAGAGCTCGAACGAACCAAGCTTTATGCTAAGATGGTTGAATTGGCACAAGCCATGTTTGAAGCCAGCCACCTCTTCAATTGCTCTAGCTCCACTAGAACACCATTGCATTTTGATGGTCTATTAGATAGATTGGAGAGCTTAATTGCAAAGTATGGAAAAGGAGTCACCTCCCAATCTAAGAAGAGTGTAAGTGATAGAATAAGCATTCCTCCCCAGGAAGCTTATGTGCCTAACTCCATTGAACTAGACACTTCATCTTCTATGAATTGATATTTCCTAGAATTCCTACGAGAGATTCAAGAAGAGAAATGGGCAAAAGAAAGTGAGAATCGTCCACCTATTGAACTTGTGGATGAATACCATGATCAATTCCCGCAAGATATTCCTTCCATTATGGAGAGCAGGAGAGTGTCCAATCTCATGAGAGGTTAGACTTTGAGTCTAATTCCTTGCAGGAATTGCCTCCTTTCACAGGCCCATGGGAAGCTAAGTCTACTTGTATGAGAGCACCCATGGTCATGGTAAGAAACAAAGACTCGGTCATACCTAGGAACACAGAGGTAGTAAAACACACTAAAGTGTAGTGCAATCTCACTTTAGAAGAACTACTCAAGGTTAGGCCAGAGTTATGGAAACATGTGGCCAATCAAGTGCTTGAAGTAGCAAAACCTCGCTCCCAAGTAGGATCCCATAAAACAGTTCTAGAAATACCCTTGGACAAGATAGGAGACATGAGTGAAAGAGAGGAAGGAAACACATATCTTCCCTTTACCCATCAAGGGTACACTACCAAAGAAATCTTGGACTCAGGCGCCGGAGTTGCAATTGCTACCGCTTCCCTATGGAAGCGTTGGGGCAAGCCCGCACTCAGGCCAACGAGGATGAAATTGCAGATGGCTGACGGTCACATTGGGAGACCTTTAGGACTACTAGAAGGGATAACTCTCCCCACTTGTGACATGGAGTTTGAACATATGCCTGCTATATGTGACTTCAGTAAAAATGAAGCCTATGAGATGATTCTGGGAAGACCGTTCTTGAGACAATTGCAAGCCGTACAAGATTGGGGAACAAATTCCTTGTATTTGCAACACTTGGGTGTCACAACCAAAGTGAATCTCAAAGATTTCTCTCATAGAGACGTGCCCCCCATTCAATGGAATCCCATCCATAGGGTCATAGAGGAAACAGAGTCAATGCATTCCATAGGATCAGGATCCTCATGGATGCATGAAGACACTCACTTATGGATGTGTAAAGTTCCTGAAGAGGAAGAGAAGAGGGAAAAGGCAAGAGAGGTAGGTGCGAAGGAAACTCATAGATCAATCCAAGACCGAGCCTATGCACCTGTAGTATTTCCTGATGAAGAATTTGAGCCTCATGGTTGGGCAGAGATTTTAGGGACCATGGATATAGCCATCAATGAAGAACAATGGTCACCCCACTCTGATGAGGATGGCTATGACATTTCCTTCTTCACAATAGAGCCGATGCTGTGTGATCCAATTATTGAAGAATGTGAACCTAGCACTGATGCATGTGAAAATCCAAGTGACTTTGATCTAGAGTCAATCATTATGGACCCACTTTTTGCATCAGATGAGGAATATTTCTACGAAGTGGAATTTCACCCTCAGAGACATGAAGAAATTACCAATGATGTGGGATTAACCACACAAGTGAACCCTAAGAACAAAGGAAAGAGAAGGAAGAAGAGAGAAGTCATACCAGAGGAAGAAGAATCTTTTTTTGAGGTCCCACAAAATTTCAAGAAGTATGAAGTTGAAGATAGGAGATTCATGGTAAGAATGCCTAAACGTGAAGCCGTCATAGGAGAGGCCTATGAGAACATAGAAACTACAAAGAAAATCGTGGTGACCATAGAGGAAGATGAAGAGCGATGCACATACATAGGACACGAACTAAGTGAGGATGAGGAGCAGGAATTGATAGCCTTACTCTGAGAATACAGGGATGTATTCACTTGGAGCTACAAGGAGTTGAAAGGTGTAGACCCCATACGCTCACATATGATCCCCATGACCGTAGAGGCCAAACCCTCTAAGCAGAAGCCATACACATACAATGACAACTATGCTGCCAAGATCAAGGAAGAGAAAGATGGCTTGGTGGAAGCTTGATTTTTCTATGAAATTGAGCACACAGAATGGGTATCTCCCATTGTAGTGGTGCCCAAAAAGAATAGCAAATTACGCGTATGCATTAATTTGAAGAAGGTTAATGCAGCCACTATGAGAGATAGTTATCCGCTTCCGATCACTGAGTATCTATTAGAAAGCATAGTAGGCAAGGAAGTGTAGAGCTTCCTAGATGGGTTCTCTGGTTATAATCAAGTGGCCATAGCTCTAGAAGATCAACATAGGACGGCATTCGCCACCAAGTGGGACATATTTGCTTTTTGGGCTATGCCATTTTGGCTTACCAATGCTCCTGCGACCTTCCAAAGATTGATGTGCCATGTATTTAAAGAATTCTTGAGGAAGAATTTGGAAGTCTATGTTGATGATCTTTGCGCTCATTCCAACATTAGACATACCCATATACCTGAACTCAAACAGATCTTTGATAAATGTAGAGAATATCAAGTCTGCCTAAACCCAGAGAAGTGCGTTTTCATGGTGAGGCAAGGCAAGATTCTAGGGCACATAGTGCCAAAGAATGGCATATCAATTGACAAAGAGAAAGTGAGAGCCACCACAAAACTACCTAGGCCAAAGAATGTTAAGGAAGTGCAAGCTTTCATGGGGCATTGTGGCTATTACCGATGCTATTTACACATGTATGCCATCATTGCAAAGCCAGTGTATGGACTTTTGACCAACTTCGAGTGGACTGATGAATGTGAGAAATCTATTAATGAGCTTAAACGACAATTGTGTTCAACACCAATCTTGACTACACCGGATTGGAACAAGCCATTCCATGTCCATGTGGATGCATTCAATTATGCTATTGGATGTGTACTTGCACAACTGACAGGTGAAAGAGATATGGATCTACCAATTGCCTATGCGAGCAGACAATTGAATGCGTCTAAATGAAATTATACCACCATCGAACGAGAAGGACTAGGCATGGTATATGTGGTTAAACATTTAGACACTATTTGCTTGCAAATAAGTTTAAATTTTTTACTGATCATCAAGCGCTACTGTACTTGGTAAACAAGCCATTCAATACAGGTAGATTAGTAAGATTGTTCCTCTTACTGATGGAATACGACTTTGAGGTAGTGGTGAGGAAATGTAGGACTCACCTTAGGGCTGATCACCTTTCTAGACTAACTTCAGGGGAGTCCCCTCAAGGAGTATCCGATGAACTTCCTGATGCTTACTTGTTCAATCTAGAGGTAGTGCCTGACTAGGCCAAAACGATAGTACCTATTCTCACTTTCGGACACAAACACCCTGTACTAAAAGCCAAAGGAAAAGAAGTCGTGAGGTCACAAAAATATCACATAATGGCAGGCAGCATGTATAAATACACCAATCAAGGCATACTAGCTTGTTGCGTAGAAGAAGATGAGCACTCAAAGTGGTTGCAATTAGCACATGTGGGTGCATTAGAGCAACACTACTTGAGGCAAAGAACTTTGTAGACTCTAAAAAGATTAGGAGTGTATTGGCCAACTATGGAAGTAGATCTCCATAAATTATGCAAGGAATGCCCTATCTGTTGTATTAGATCCCCTATAGAGCATGCCACATTGTATCAAGTATCTATAGCACCAGATTGGAGTGAACCATTGGTAACCTTTCTAAGGACAAAAACGTTCCCCCAAGAAATGACTTTGGCTAGACAAAGGAGCTTAGAACAAGAGGCATTAGTCTATGCCCTCATTGGAGGAAATCTTTATATATGGAGGAAGGATGGATATCTTAGATTATGTGTCCATGAGAACGAATATTTGAAGATCTAGGAGACTGCCCACCAAGGCATGGCAGGAGGACACTTTGGACCAGACCATGTGATTAAAGCAATTTTATTTGCAGGTCTTTGGTGGTCCACGCTTCACATGGATGCACATACATATGTGAGGAGGTGTGATGTTTGTGAGCAAACTCAGTATCCCATGCGCAAGGTTGAGATGCCATTGAAACCTATGATGGATGGACGTGCATTCTAAGTGGGGAATAGATTTTTTCGGTCCTATTAATCCCCCAGCTAAGGGTTCCCATGCTGAATACATTATTATGGCCACTGACTATGTAACTAAATGGGTAGAAGTAAAAGCTACAACAAAGAACGACGCCTAGATGACAGCTTAGTTCTTATTCGAGAATGTGTTCACTAGTTACGGGTTGCCAATAGAGCTAATGAGTGATAGAGGCACTCACTTCTTGAATGAAGTCATAGAAAACCTGCTCCAAGAATTCTTGGTGGTACATAAGAAGTCTACCCCCTATCATCCACAAGCTAATGGATAGGCTGAGAGCACAAATAAGATTTTAGGCAATGTGTTGACGAAATTAGTAAACAATAAACGCTCTGATTGGGACAAACAGCTTCATCATGCTCTTTGGGCATACCAAGTTGCCTATAAAATGGTACTCCAAGCCACACCCTTTCAGATGGTGTTTGGCAAAATGCAATGCTACTATTGGACTTTTTGATACCTACATTGAAAGTAGCACAAGAGCATGATTGGACGGGCCATGAGCTCTCCTCTCGAATCTTTGATCTTGAATGATTAGGTGAAACACGATTGAGAGTGGCAGCCAGAATTTATGAAGCCAAGAAGAGGCAAAAAGCATACTTTGATGCACATGTGAAGGATAAGGGCTTGAAAGCAGGAGACCTAGTCCTAGTCTACACCCTGAAGCAAGATGCACGGAAGTTAGAGAAGAGAGGCTATGGACCAATGATTATCAATAGGATCTTCACGAGTGGAGCACTTCAACTAGCCACTCTAGAAGGCGACATCCTACCAAGTTACATAAGTGGATGTAGATTCAAGCTATATCAGGAACCCCTCACGGAGGAGATGTTAAATTGAGTCAATACTGTGAAGATAGGTAAAGAAGAGGAAAAGCAAATTTGAGAAGAAGCACATGCAAAAGCTTTAGAATTCATCTGACGTATGAAATTGAGAAAACAAGGTAGAGATCAGCCCATGCCTAACACTCAAGAAGCTCTAGTTATCACATGGCCATGTGCGCGACTTCAGGTGGACATTCCCATAGAATAGTCGATCAACGACCTTTTGTGACCTTAGACATAGGACAAGGAGAGAGTGCAAGGACCATGAGAGCTTTAGTTGACTCAAAAGCAGCCACTAGTGCAGTTGGACTTTCTCATGGCCAAGAATTGCAATTGAAGGTCAATCCTACAGAGGCATATCTCATAGGGTTGGGAGGTATGGAAACCCCGTATATGGGAGAGGTAGAACTTCCCCTCTACATTCAGGAGGTTCCCATGGTAGTCAAAGCGCTCGTATGTGAAGACGAGGATATTACTGAACCACTTGTCTTGGGAAAAAACTGGAAATATGATCATGTAGTCAACCTCAACCTAAGAAGTGGACTTCTCCAGGCTTGGATAGGCCAGAACTGCATCATAGTTGAATTAGAGAAGCAAGCACTCAAGCCACTAGAAAAGACACATGTAGATAAGGATGCTATTCTATGGTGCAGAAGATTGTTTCTCTTGACAAAGGTGCATAAGTCAATGAGGAGTTCCCTTATTTTCCAAAGAGGATTCGAGGAAAGCAAGCTGAGCAACACATGACACAGAGGAGGCCGAGGACCAAGAAGCATGAGCAACAGCCAGGGCAATATAACATACCTCTCAGCGTGAAGAAAATCTGGGTACGAAAGGGTGAACAACCCTCGACCTTGGACAGAGGATCCATAAGGTGCACCAATCGAGCTACAATGTCAAGGATTGCATTGGCAGAGTATTTGAGGCATCAATCTAGACAAGCCATATCTATTTGGGTCCAAATCGGTCAATGAAGGCTATCCCAAACACTAGACAAATATGGGTGCCCATGACCTACTCACAAGCTCAACTAGCTTCACCTCCAGCCAGAAGATGAAACCAACACTCACAAGAACTCTTGGATCCCCTCCCAGGACAAACACATACACTCCACACCACCACATTTTTTGTCACACCTAGGAATGTATGGAAATCGATACCCAAAAGGTCCCAAATACAACACAATCCAGTCCACAAACGTTTACATGTCATCACCACTAAAATCTAGGATTCCACAATAAAAATTTGGAGACCTAAGCTCCATATCAAACCACCTGATCCACCTTTATAAATCCATCCACTCTGTAGTAGGTGCATTCTGACATTGCACATCCAAAAGTATGCATCTAGAGTGAACACTAACTAACTAACCAACACTTACACACATCACAACACTTCACCAACTAACCTCTAACCACTCGAAATGTCATGTTAGTATTGTGGAGGAAACACCATAACATCATGTTTCCTATGCAATGCTAATGTGCCTCTCTTCTTCTAGTAGATAAGCATCACCAGCTACAAGCACTCTCATGGTAGAAGCAGCAGGTTTGAGCTCACAGACACGAGTAAGTACAATAGGGATTAATGTGGAGAGTCTACCTATTGAAGGGCCACCAAACTGAACGGCCAGTAGAGCTGTAACACCTCCAACAAATACCTATAACCGACCCTCCCACAAGTATAACAGAGAGAGTCCATGCAAATTCTCATTGGTTCAATGGCATGCCAGGGCCCTTAGGAGAGGCCAAGTATATCTAGAAGTCCAAATGCAAGCATGATAGACAATGGGTTTGATTCCAATTCTTTTCCAAGGATTTCGAGACTCTCCAGAACACACAAGATCTTCAGACTATATGGCAACCTTGAGGGCTGGCGGAGTACTTTGCAGCACCCTTACCCAAACCAGATCTCCTACGATGTTACTAATTGGTTTCAACATTACAGGCTAATGAAGACAAAGACAAACCTAGCACATTCGTTCTTCCATCCTTGTCGGGAAACAATGAGTTGAAAAGGTTCGAGCTTACATTGGAATTGGTGAGTTCTACGTTGAACATGCACGGCACGCATGTGCCCTCTCAGAAGGATGCTCTTATTCCCCCTAACATGATGAATTGGAAGCTACAAAAGTTGAAGGACATGGCGGCACTCACACCGGATGTGTGGATTCCTCTCAGTATGTGCATGCAACATTTTGCTTTTCCGGGTCAAGATCGATTCACACAACCCCACAAAAGAATATGGTTCGCTCTTTACTTGGCGGAGATAGGTGCATTACCGATTAAGCTTCTTGTATGGATTGTGGAGCAGCGGTATGAAGCAAATAAAAGGTCATCTAGAAAACTAGTGGTGAATGGTTGTTGCGCAATCACATGCATTATCTACAAATGCTTAGAATATGATGTACCCATCGAACGTGCTTTAACTTGGGCACAACTACAAATGTTTAAGAGATTCAAAACAGCCACACATCAATCAAAGCGCATGAGGGGATCGATCCCTTGTGTCCAGACACGTGAAGTTCTCATGAATCCGGAAGTCTCACCACGAGGGGAGGCCATTGTACCTCACTTTATCATTAGAGTCCCCAAGTCTGGATCTGAAGGTACATCACAAGCTGCCCTATCAGCTCCCCCTGCCCCTTCGGACTTTGAATTTTCGGCAACTAGAGATGTTGAAGGGATGAGCACCTTTGACTTCAAATCAATCTTACAGAATACCCAACTCTTCGATATAGAATTCTTTTCAAACATCGAAGAATAGGGAACCTCTTCCCAAAGATGAAGGAAATCCACACATAGCCGCCATGTACATTGAGATGATGATCAGCAGAGAACTCTATCTCAACAACTAGAATGCTTAGAAGCAGAAGAAGAGGAAGGAGAAGAAACAAAAGTAGAAGAACCCACCGAAAACCCAGCATATACAACAGAACTCTGAAGGCTGTATCAAATCATGGAAAGAGTGTGGTCACAACAATTACTCACTGAAGAGAGCAGTAGGGTGCTCATGGCCCAGTTATTGGAAGAAGCTGGAGTTGAATTGGAATACAATAGTCCGATCGGCGATCCAAAGGCCTCGTGTTCAATATGACCCACAGTCTGGTAAGAACATCCAGATTCCCATTACTACGGGGGAAGGACCTATTACTACATCCGAACCCATTCAAGCAATCTCCCAAACTGTAGTAACCTCTGGCCAAGAGCTTCCAGTCACCCAAGAGGAATCAACTGCACCACTATCCCCGGCCTCCCCACCATCACCTCCTTGAACAGAAGCTGTAGAGATCACCGTGACTACCCAACCCCTAGAACAAACCTTCATTTTTCGCAGTCCCACCTCTAGTTCCACTTTGTTCTCCTCCTTTGAAACCCTCTATATAATACAACCACCGTCATAACAGAGTCCTTCATAGAGCCTGCCATAGGACAACCAAACCCTACGCCGTTAGTCATAGGCCATCTTGACACTAGATCCAAATTCTTAATTTGGATTCCCGGCCACCACACCCCCTTTCATGACCTTTCCCCCTTCAGGTTCTCACTTCCCACCCCTCATACCACCAATCCTTCAACCTACCCACGACTACCTTGTTAGAATGTTTCCAACCACCACCCAACCCTCCTTGTCCATCCCATTTCCACCATCCACACAACACTTATTTTCCACTATCACAAACACACACCACCTACCATTCCAATATATATGGTAGACACTACACTCACATCCACCCCTGAAGGTATGGACATTTCACCACCGACAGCACCTCCCCCTCCCCCCGAACTCCCACCATCCCCAGTCCCCCTCCACCAAGTTCACCTACACACACATCTCCGTTAGACACAACATTCACTCTTCCGAGTCCACAATCTCCTCCCCCTGCATTTTCCACTGTACAAAATGCACCTTCATCTCTAGGGAATGCATTTCACACCATGCTTGGATACCATCAGCTCCAGCACCACAACGACCAGCTGCAAGGGCACTTGAAAGTGCTACAAAATCGTCTTGTTACACGCGAAGAGGAGAATGCTCACCTCCACACACAACTTAAAACTTTACAAGAGGCTCATAGCATATTGGAAGTTAAGTTATAGAATGTAGACTAGGAAGCGGTACAAGTCGTGGAAGGCCATCTCCGGACACAGTTAGAAGGTAACCCCAAACATCAGCGAAATATGGCCCTACTCAAGCAACACATGGTAGCTGCTCATGAAGAGAATCGATGTCTTGAATTACAGAATCAGAAAAACTTAGAGGCCACCATCGAAAACACAACCGTGGTGCAGAATCATGCCATGAGAGTCATAGAAGACACAGTTTTACAATCTAGTTATTCCAAAAACTTATCATCTAGATGTCTAATCATATCATCAAAACTCCAATACAAGCCTTACTATGTCATCCTGGCAGATTACAATTAAGAAATCCAGAGAGTCATAGGGAAGATTCCTTCCTTCGCAACATAGTTTCAACCAAAAGACCTTCCTCTAGAAGCACAGACGGGTATGATCCATCAACCGACATGGGAGCAAAAGCTTCTAGAGACATACGGGGAAATGCTCCGCACATGGAACCATGCTCCTTTACATGTACTATACAACTCGTGCTATGGCCCAATCCCACGACTAAGATCCTGGAAAGCATTCAACATAAAGGTACAAAATAACACTCAATGTAAGGAGTGGCTCAATTATCTGTATGTAGCACCACCATAGGGACCCCCATCCATAGCATACATGATGGCAACTATTCGACATTGGATGCCTCGTCTGAAGCCCATGGCGGATGTTGCAACCAAAATGATGCTCAAAATTTTGGATATGATGTAGGTCGTGCTCAAAACTTTTAAAAATACAGCCGCACCATAAGTACCTCTACCGAGGTTTACCAATGGAAATTGTGATTTGGTGTATGACATGAGCACCACCCCCGGCATTCGTGTGGCTTATGCTTGGCATGCTTGCATCAAATACCTCCCTACATGCTATAAACAGATGTTCGAGGATGTGTTCAGATCAAGTTTCTAGGAGTATCACTCGGAGGTATTCGCATGGACGCCTACACACCTGCTTCATCTATTTGCATGTGAACAAGCTATGTACTCTGAGTACTACACGATACCGCAATCCGATGTTCGAGTTGCAATAAATTGGGATGCACTACAAGCTGATCTAGCGTGCGGATTACGGATCGGAGAACACGAGCTCGCCACCACTGTCATACAATACTATATTGACCACCCTATAGAACAAAGGTCTGTCAGGGGCGACAGACACTAGGAAGGGGGGAGTGTTCGCAGAGTTGTCATACATGTCACAATGAAGAGAAGACAAGCACAAAGGAGCAGTCATGCAAAATATGGCAACCATGCCCAATCATTTTTCTATAAAGTATTTCAAACTCCAGTGATTTTCATCACTACACCCATTGTAAATCTCGTTTTTGGTAGAATAGACTCCATTTTGTTCACGCTGAGGAGCCATCGAGCTTGAGGAGTATTAAAATTAGCTACATATCAATTTTTGTAATTTTTAGAGTCCATTTGATCCTCCAAATAAGCCCTAGAACCTAATTTTTATTTAGGTTCAGACACTAGGTCTAAAGATGGCCAAAGCTAGTAAAAAAACTATAAAAAGAGCTAGACATCTCATTTTTTAGGTTAGCTTGTTGGTCATTTGAGCTTATGTAATAGAATTTTTGAGTAATCTAAAGAAATCCATTGTTCCGCTCCTTGTTCTTGCCTTGTGTGCGCATGTGCGTGTATGTGTGTGCATGTTTGTGTGCTTCTCACTCACGCACTTGTGCCATCACTTTCTCTTAGTCTTCATACTCGTCCTGATGTCTCCACAGATTGACAATTATGAGGTGGATCTCCTCACGTTGGTGCTTGCCATTGTGCTAGAGTGACACCAAGGCAGCTTCTTCATCAACCAAGATATACATGAGCTACCAAGCATGAAGCAAAAGCCACTAGTGGACACATGAGTGTCATAGCAACCAGTCTAGTTAGAGTCAAAAGAAGCATGTCGATATGGCGGTAGTCATCCCCCCTTGGGATATAACAATCCAAGTAGTTGGGTACCACTCAAGTATCAAAAGATGTGCGTGCTTAACCACCTACCAATGTGTGACACCTAGGCAGTGCATAAGCCTCCTCATGTGTGAGACAAGAAATTGAATATATGGTAGGGTAATGCATAAGTAAATCAAGCATCCAATAGCATGCCCATAGAGAACAATATCAAATGCATCTCAAACATCATGAAGACTAAATCGTATATGTGTCTACATAGGAATGGCTATAGCTTTGGAGTCTTCAAAGCGAAAACATTCCAAGAATGTGACACAAAGCTACTCCACCATCAACTTGCATGAATTGAACGCCCAAATAATGATGCAAATGCTCCAAATCTAACATCGTAAATGAGACATACAAATCAACCTTAAAATGTGGAATATGCTTCTCATGAGGGCCAATGAGCAACATTTCATCAACATGTAGAACAATGATCAGAGGCACATCATTAGCATGCTTAACATATAATGTGCTTTTTGTTGGACTCGTCTTAAAACCATGTGCAATCAGGTTGGCATGTATCTTTTTGATACCAAGCATGTGGTGCTTGCTTCAAACCATATAATGCCTTTTTCAACCTGCACACTTGGTCTTCATGCCCTTTTTATAGAAAGCCATGAGGCTTAAAAACATACACTTCTTCATGCAGATCACCATTCAGAAATGTAGTTTCAATGTCCAACTAATGTACATTCCAACCATGATGAGATACAAGTCCATAGATGCTACGAACAATAGTCTTTTTACATGGAGGAGAAAAGGTGTCATCAAAATTAATGCCTCTTTCTTGAGCTTAACCCTTTGCAACAAGCCTAGTGTTATACCTATCAACTATTCCCTCAGTTTTACCCTTTAGCTTGTATATCAACTTAGTGCCAATGGCCTTCTTTCCAGGAGGCACGTCACATAAAGGATAGGTACCATTCCTCAATGTAGCATCCTATTTAGATTGCATAACAGCCGTCCAATTTTCTTGTGCTTCATCAAATGAAAGAGGCTCATTTCTTATCACAGAGGCTAGAAGCATCCATAGAATAGAAATCTGATGCAAAAGAAGCACTATGAGAGCCACAATGAGTGTGATATGATAGATGTGCATCTAATTTGTTATCATGCAAAGTCTCCAGCCACCATTTTTTCGCTAGTTTTTGCCTCCTTAATATCAGCTCTCTCATCAACAAGTGCAACACATATACCTACATCAAAAATGGAATGATCTGCATCATGACATGAAACCTATAAAGACTGCGAAGTTGCCTCATTAGGATGAGCACTAGACTATCCACGTATAAAAAGAGGCAACAAAGTGTCATACATGTCTTTTGAGCTAGCTGATGTCTCCCTAGTACATGAAAGTAATGGCTGAATAGCATCTTCCACAAAAATAACATCATGGCTAACCAAAATGTGTTTAGTCTATGGATGATATAGATGATAACCTTTTCTTTCAAAACTGTACCCAAGAAAAATACATTTCACTACTTTATCATCCAATTTCTTGCATTGTTGTTTAGGCACTAATGCATATGCCAGAAAACCAGAAACATGTAGGTGAGCACCAAATGGCTTGCAACCATGCCAAGCCTCATGTGGAGTGATAGAGTGCAAGCGGTTTAGCCGGATATCTCTTAAGTGCATATGTTGCACACATAAAAACCTCAAGCCAGAAACTATGTGATAAAGCCAAACTCTTGACCATACATCTCGCCATCTCCATGAGTAACTTGTTCTTGTATTCAAGAACTCTAATCTATTGAGGTGTATATGGAATTATACATTGATGTTTCATTTTACATGTAGAGAGATTTTCAGCCAAAACTAGAAACTGTATGAAGCACATAAACATTTCAGACTTTTCTTTCAATGGATATATCCATGCATGCCTAGAAAAACCATCGATGAAAGTCATGAAGTAAAGATAATTTCCAAAATAGGGTGCATGCATGGGACCTTAGACATCACTCTAAACAAGCTATAATTTCTTGGTAGCTCTATCTGAACCATCTTTCTAGAATGCGAAACAATGTATTTTGCCCAAAATACAAACTTCACAAGCATGTTTACGAGGTGCCTCAAGTTTGGGAAAAGAGGACACCATTTCAGATTCTTTACGCAAACAAAACAACCAAAATTCAGATGACCAAAGTGTGTATGCCAAAGCTTTGCATCTAACATAGCCGAAGATTCATGTACTAAACATGCTAAATCATTCAGAGATTTTTCATAGTCTATGAGCTTATATAGCCTATGACATAAAATTCTAGAAGCAATAATGACATCGCTATTTGATGGATCAGGAATTGTATATCTCTCATCAACAAATCTCACAATCAAGCCAATCTTAGCTAAAACTAAAACTTCTTGATCATTGGTAGAAATAAAGCATCAAACAATGTAAAAGAACTACTATCAGGCCGCTAGAATGGAATGTAATTATCATTATTCGAAAGGATGCAGCATAATAGTTGTAACCGTTTAATAATGAAAGATCACATGGAAGCGAGGGGCAGAGAGAACATACTAGATTGTGCATTTCGGGGATGTTCTTGTGGATTGGTTCTAGTGCAATTTAGTCATATGGTTGTAGTGCTATCTTACTCTTTTGGGTACTGAGTTAATGTGGTGATCTTGTCTATGTTCTGCGTTCATTGGTGAAGTATAAGTTAATTATGGTGGCACGTTAATCATTAGTAAGGAAATTTGGATATTTCATTATGGCAAACACTTTGTTAATGTTGAGTAACTTGTTGATGAAATTAATAGTTAAAGTCCGGAATGTTTGAATTGGTAAAATAAATATAGGGCCTCTCTAATACAGACCCAAGACCATTCCAAGACCCTAGTGGTAGCTTTATCCTAGTAATAGTTTAACACTAGCATCGGCCATGGGGCATGGAGTAGCTAGTCTAAGAGTAGATTAAGATTTGAAGAAAGAATCCTATGATATAGGTGTTGGTGCATTTCAAGCCTTCACACTTGGCTTGGAACCTTGGAAGATAAGCTTGGCCAAATGTCATCAAGGATTCACTTAAAGGAAAAGGCATAGGAACCCATACTTATATGTTATTACCTTTCACTCATTGTAAAAGTCTATATGACTTGGCATTTACTTGTATCACATACCTACTTGATTAGTCGTGGAATTTGGATGGTGTGATTGGAGAGAATATCTCCCTACATTTAGTGGAGTGATCATAGGAGATTTGAATTTGAATTCAAATTCAAATCTCAACTCAACCTCTATAAAAGAAGTACTTGAAAAGTCCTGTTTTAGCTAGTCCAATTAAGCTCACTCCCCGAGGCGTTCATCATTGTAACTCTGTGTGTGTTAGTGCTACTTCATAGCCTACACAACAACACCTCAATTAGCTATGCTTGTTAAGCTAATGAGTATGTACAATTACATGAATCAATAGAAGTATACACATTCATTATCTCTGTTGTCTCTGAGTCTTCTACTCCAAGTCTGTCAACTTCAAAGGAGCATATCTCAGGATCTACTGAACCAAATCAAGTGATTCAAAGCACATTGGAACCAGCTCCAAGCATACTACACACCTACAAAATCTCAAGGCTAAAGTATCAGCCATCTCGGAGAAATCTTGCTCGAAGTACACACTGGTCTGTGTCTGCAGGATTCCTAAAAAGTCGGGGGTACATATATTTTTGCTAAACATCTTTCTCTGAGTATAGTCCATCATTTTATCTCATTCCACATGAAAATAGTAGCTTGTTAAGCTAATTTAATATGTCCAGAAGGAATTAGATCAATTGTGAGTGTGCTGGTCATACTGAGTGAAAGACTGAGCAGGTATCAAGACCAAAATAGAAAGTTTTCAAGTCTAGTGAAGTACAAACTTATCTGTTTTGATCTAATCATTACTCAAACCTTTTCCAAAGTACATATAGCATATTTTGGTATCATTTGGATGCTCAAGGAGTCTACTAAGCATATCTGGAATCAAAGGAGGGCTGTTGTGAAGCAGGTATAGCAGCACCAACTCAATCTTCTGAGTGCATCCTACCATCACTCCCAACAGTGGTATCTGAGCAAATAAGGTAAACATGGGAGATGGTTTTCCTTCATTCATTGACAAATTGGACAGGAACAATTACCAAGCTTGGTCTCTGAGGATGAAGACCTATCTACAAGGAAGGAGCTTGTTTGGATTCATATCAGGAGATGAGGAATCGCCCTCATTCAAAGCTAGGGGACTACCCACCAAGGATGAACAAGAGAGACTCAACCAATGGTGTGCAAAGGATGCTTTGGCAAGGTCTTACCGTCTTAACTCTATATCTGATTTCCTTTTACCTCATATAAGGAACTGTAAGACTTCCCAAGAGACTTGGGAAACCTTGTCAACATACTTTTCTTCCAACACAAGGGCTAGGAAGAATCAACTGTGGATTGAATTCACAACCCTTAGGAAGCAGCCCAAGCAATCAGTCTCAGAATATGTGACCAAGATTAAAGATGTGGCAGACCAATTAGCAAGCATTGGAGAGGAGATTGAAGAGGAGCAAATAGTCAGGCAAGTAACAAATGGACTCAAGGAAAATGATAAGTGGGAAAGTTTCACCACTGCAATGGACCTCTACATGGACATGCATACCCTAGATCTCACAACACTCATGGGCCAACTATTCACACATGAAGCAAAGTTTACAAAGGCAGGAGATCAATCAAAAGGTAACAACCCCTCTGCTCTCTATACTGATAAGAAAGTTAAGGATAAAGGTAAAGGGAAGAAACAGGATGAAGAAGGCTCTACCTCCCAAGCTAATTATGCAGGGAGAGGTAGATCATCAAGAGGCAGGGGCAGAGGAGGTAAGTCAGGTAGGGGGAGACCCTACAACTCATCACCATGCAACATTTGTGGATTGTCCAATCATACCACAGATGAATGCTACAAGAACTACAAGAATCAGAGAGGAAGAGGCTACTCAAGAGGTGGATACTCTCAAGGAAGAGGCTGGTTCAACCAACACCAAGGCTACAATGGATACAACAATCAATACAACAACAACTACAACCACAACCACAATGGTAATTACCAAGGTGGATTCAGAAACAGAAGAGATTACAACAACTACACAGAGGAGCAAGATGACTCCCTATTGATCATGAATATGACCTCCAAGGCAGGTACAAATGATGATCATTTATTTTATATTGACTCAGGATGTTCTAACCATGTAGCTGGCAATGTGGCACTACTTTCTGATTTGGAAGAACCCAAGGGCAAACATCAGGTACAGACAAGTGATGATACTAAACATTCTGTTTTAAAGATTGGAAATGTGAAGACATGTGATGGTAACCAGAACCTATTGAGCAGGGTACTCTATGTACCAACCATCACCAAGAATCTAATGAGTGTTGGTCAAATTGTGGAGAAAGGTTTGCAGGTCAGATTCACACAACATGGAGCATATGTGGAGGACCCAAGACATGGATTCAGAAGGATAGCCAAAGGGGAGAAATCAGGTAGATTGTTTACTTTTGAGCTAGAAGACACCAAGAATATTGCTTTGTATAATTACAAGGATCAAACACTTTCAGAGTTAGAAATATGGCACAAGAAGCTAGGTCACATAGGTGAAAGAACCCTAAAGCAAATGTGCAGGGATCAATGTGTGCTTGGGATACCTAATGTGTCCAAGCAACACATGATTTACAAGTGTGGAGCATGTCAGTTTGGTAAGTCTCACAGGTTACCCTATTCAAGGAAAGGTTTCATGCATGAAGACTACCTAGACTTGGTACACACAGATGTTTGGGGACCTAGCAAGGACCCTTCCATTTCAGGTTCAAGGTATTATGTGTCCTTCATTGATGACTATAGCAGATGGACCATCTTATAGTTTATGAAGCATAAAGATGAAGTGTTTAATTGTTTCAAGAGGTATCTTGCACTTGTTGAAAACCAAACAGGAAGAAGCTTGAAGAGGCTAAGGTCAGATGGTGGAGGAGAATACTTCTCCAATGAGTTTGAAGATTTCTTGCAGGAAAGAGGCATCAAGAGGGAGATAACCACAAGGTACTCACCTGAACAAAATGGGGTAGCTGAAAGAAGAAATAGAATTATAGTAGAAACAGCTAGGTCTATGCTTAATGAAAAGAAGTTGCCAAATTATCTTTCGGCAGAGAGTGTATCCACTGCCACCTATCTCATAAACAGGTTGCCATCCAAATCACTTGATGGCATGACACCATATGAAGCTTGGCATGGTAAGAGACCTTCTCTAGATCATTGCAAAATCTTTGGTTGTGTAGCATATGTGCATATTCCCTCACAGGTAAGGGGAAAGCTAGATCCTAAAGCTGAAAAGTGTATCTTCATTGGTTATGATTTGAACCAAAAGGGATACAGATTCTACAACCCAACAAACAAAGGCTTCAAGGTAAGCAGAGATGTCATCTTTGATGAGAATGACTCATGGTATGAGAATGAATGCAAGAAGGTTAGTCTACCCTATGATATGGAAGAATATTTCCCAAAGCTCACCAAGGAGGAACCAATCCAGAAAGATGAATCAAGCTCAGATGATAATGATACAATAAATCTTGAGGAGTTCAAGGCTTGGAAGTCCAAAGGAAAGATGAAGATGAAAAAGCTAGAGGATGCAACAGAATCCTCAACTCAAGCAATGAGGAGATCTCAAAGAGAAAAGAAGAAACCAATCAGATTTGGGTATGACACATCACTTGTAACTAAACATTCTATATATCTTGCAAAGGATTTGTTGAATGAAGAACCAGGTACCTATGAAGAAGCAATCACCAAACCAGAATGGAAAGAAGCTATGGATGAAGAAATGGAAGCTCTCAAGGAGAGTGATACTTGGGACTTGGTACCCAAGAAAGACTCTATGAAGATGATAGGATCCAGATGGATCTACAAGCTAAAGAGGAATTCAGATGGAACAATAAACAGGTACAAAGCTAGGTTGGTAGCCAAGGGTTTTGCACAAACCCAAGGCATTGATTATGAGGAGACATTTTCTCCTGTGGCTAAGATGCCAACTATCAGAATATTGGTGAGTGTAGCTGCATCCAAGAATTGGAACATGTATCAATTAGATGTCAAGAATGCCTTCTTGAATGGATGGATATCTGAAGAAGTCTACATGTCACAACCACCTGGCTATGAAGACCCCAAGAAGGTAAATTATGTTTGTAAATTGAAGAAGGCTCTATATGGTTTGAAGCAGGCACCTAGAGCATGGAATTACAGGTTGACAACCTACCTCCAAGACCAAGGATTTGTGATGAGCAAAGCAGACACTTC
This sequence comes from Ceratopteris richardii, assembly GCA_020310875.1. Lineage (NCBI taxonomy): Eukaryota > Viridiplantae > Streptophyta > Polypodiopsida > Polypodiales > Pteridaceae > Ceratopteris > Ceratopteris richardii. The sequence goes on from CM035427.1 coordinate 930,259, forward strand.
TCTGTTCATAAAGAGAAGTAGTACAGAGGTAATCTACTTGTGTGTTTATGTTGATGACATCATCATTACAGGTAATGATGTCAATGGGATTAGACACATCAAAGGACAGATGATGAAGGAGTTCAAGATCAATGATCTTGGATTATTGAAATACTTCTTAGGTCTTGAGTTAGTCTACACCAACTCAGGTATATATATCACTCAAAAAAAGTATGTACAGGATATGGTCAAGAAGTTTGGCTTGCAGGATGCTAAAAGCTCAACTACTCCAATGGAGGTCAACCTAAAGCTAAGTGCTCATGAAGGGGATGAAATACAAGACATTACAGGATATCAAAGTATGGTAGGTAGTTTGAATTATGCTACCTTGACAAGAATTGACATAGCATATGGAGTTAGTGTGCTAAGCCAATTCATGCACAAACCAAGGGTACCTCACCTAGAGGCAGCAAAGAAGATCTTGAAGTATTTGAAGGGAACTCAGAACCATGGTTTGTACTTTCCTTATACATTAGACATTGATATTAAAGTGTATTCAGATGTAGATTGGGCAGGATGCAAGGATGATAGGAGGAGCACATCAGGTTACATTTGTTTTGCAGGAGACAAGCCTATTTCTTGGTCAGCCAAGAAACAACCTACAGTGACATTGTCATCCACTGAAGCAGAGTATAGAGGGCTTGCCAATGCCACTCAAGAAGCTATCTGGTTGAAGCTTCTATATACAGAGTTAGGCCTATATACAAGGCCACCAATCATATTTGGAGATAACACTAGCTCTCTTCACCTTGCAGCTAATCCAATATATCATGCTAGAACCAAACACATAGAAGTTCACTACCACTATGTGAGAGAGAAGCTGCTTAGTAAAGACATTCAATTGACTTATGTGTCTACCAATATGCAATGTGCAGATTTACTCACTAAAGCATTGGATGGAAACAAGTTATGCAGATTTAAATCCATGATTGGATTGCAGGATGTGATTGAAGACTAAAGATGAAGAAGATGAAGAATTAAGCCAAAGTGCTTGGCTTGAGGGGGAGCTGTTGGTGCATTTCAAGCCTTCACACTTGGCTTGGAACCTTGGAAGATAAGCTTGGCCAAATGTCATCAAGGCTTCACTTAAAGGAAAAGGCATAGGAACCCATACTTATATGTTATTACCTTTCACTCATTGTAAAAGTCTATATGACTTGGCATTTACTTGTATCACATACCTACTTGATTAGTCGTGGAATTTGGATGCTGTGATTGGAGAGAATATCTCCCTACATTTAGTGGAGTGATCATAGGAGATTTGAATTTGAATTCAAATTCAAATCTCAACTCAACCTCTATAAAAGAAGTACTTGAAAAGTCGTGTTTTAGCTAGTCCAATTAAGCTCACTCCCCGAGGCGTTCATCATTGTAACTCTGTGTGTGTTAAAGCTACTTCATAGCCTACACCACAACACCTCAATTAGCTATGCTTGTTAAGCTAATGAGTATGTACAATTACATCAATCAATAGAAGTATACACATTCATTATCTTTGTTGTCTCTGAGTCTTCTACTCCAAGTCTGTCAACTTCAAAGGAGCATATCTCAGGATCTACTGAACCAAATCAAGTGATTCAAAGCACATTGGAACCAGCTCCAAGCATAGTACACACCTACAAAATCTCAAGGTTAAAGGATCAGCCATCTCGGAGAAATCTTGCTCGAAGTACACACTGGTCTGTGTCTGCAGGATTCCTAAAAAGTCGGGGGTACATATATTTTTGCTAAACATCTTTCTCTGAGTATAGTCCATCATTTTATCTCATTCCACTTGCAAATGGTAGCTTGTTAAGCTAATTTAATATGTCGAGAAGGAATTAGATCAATTGTGAGTGTGCTGGTCATACTGAGTGAAAGACTGAGCAGGTATCAAGACCAAAATAGAAAGTTTTCAATTCTAGAGAAGTACAAACTTATCTGTTTTGATCTAATCATTACTCAAACCTTTTCCAAAGTACATATAGCATATTTTGGTATCATTTGGAAGCTTAAGGATTCTACTAAGCATATCTAGAATCAAAGGAGGGCTGGTGTGAAGCAGGTATAGCAGCACCAACTCAATCTTCTGAGTGCATCCTACCATCACTCCCAACAATAGGCCTCTAACACGTCCCGGAGAATCTTACCCAAAGTACAGAAGTGATCAGCATCCCTCAAAAGTTCCTAGCGCATTGGGAATGTCTTCCGGTGGTAGCGGTGAAGGACAATCATCGAAAGGAAAGCCGGATATATGGGGTTGTGGAGTGGCACCTCACTATTTTCTTGTTCAAGGACTGTAGAGTGTACCAGAAGTTCAACCAATCCCATGTACTGAAAGTATGGTCAGTGGAGGAGTCGTTGATTCTGGTGATAGTTTTGTGAATTTTGGTGGGAGTTTGGTGAATTCCGATGACAGCTCAATTTGTGGTTTTGATTTCGGTGAAACTATTGGTGCAGAGCAATCAACAGTTGAAGTTTTGGAAGTCAAAGAATGAAGAAAAGATCAAGTTTTGAAGCATAGAAGAAGTTTACATTCAGGAGTTGAAAGAAATGTACACATATGTACATTAGTTTAGATATAGCTCACTTATATTTTGATTAGTCATAAGTTTGTAAATATTTGCCTATAAATACTATGGAAAAGGTGAGGGAAAATATGGGAGAGCATGAGAATAGAGTAATCAGAAGTTGTATGAGTCATTTAGACATCCTAGAATTGAGTAAAGACTCTCTCATCACTTAGATGTAAAAATTCTCAGAAATGAAGAAAATGTTGCACCCGATGTTTCTGAGTTTTCTCCTTCTGTGTTAGATCTTTTGTGAAATGCTTTAGTACAAGTCTAAGTCTATAGGTGACTGACCTCTGTACAAATTTTCAGCTTCCAATTGTGATCAGGCTGAGAGAATTATGTGTAGGAACATTTGTATGTGAAGAAGTGTTCACTGGTTCCTGAAACAGGCGCAAAATTCGAAGTCAATGATGATCATTTCTCACTCCACAGTTTAAAGTTTTGAGCAAGCAAGCACTTAATCTTTAAGTTGGAAGGTAAGCTACTTGTGGCTAAAATCATTTGTTTAAATGGTTTCTATTCTTGGAGAACCATGTCTTAGAAGTTATAGGTGTCTAAATCGACTTCTCAAAAGTACAGTTTTAGACATAAGTGACTTGTCAAGATGATTTCTCAAAATCTACTGAATTTTTTGGAGTGATTCGACTTGGAGGAGGTGCGCAATCTTTAGGCGACACCTTGTGCAAAGTTTAATAAAAAACTTTACACATTTGATACGTCAATGAGAGAAATATGTGCAGCAAACTTTCTGTAGAATCATCCTTTTCACAGATTTTCCAAAATTCTTATAATTGAATGTTGATCTTCCAAATTGGTGAAGATTTTGACTTACTCTTGATATAGAGGTGTTCTAATTTCAAGAGTAGGTTGTTCTTTTGGAGATTAACACTCTCCATCAGTGGTATCAGAGCAGGAAGCATCAGAATTGAAGTAAGGAGGATCCCGACTATTGCAGGTGCAAAGAATTCAACATTTAAAGGTTCAAAAGGTGAAAGATTGAAGATAAAGCTTGAGAAGGTCATACAACATCAAGGAGGACAAAAGGAGTTTCATTCAAAGTAAAGGTACATCTGTTATTCATAAAATTTGAAGAATTCATTACACATGTAAAGAAAGGATGGGAGATTCTCTTCAGATAGAGAAATTGGATAGAGAGAACTATCCAGCATGGTCAATGAGGATGGAAGCTCATCCAATGAGCAAAGATTTGATAGCTTACATTACAGGTGAAGAAGAAAAGCCTCAATTCAGAGATCCTAGTGTTCCAACTAGGGAGGAATTATCAGATTTGAAGAATTCGATGAAAAGAGATGCTCAAGCTAGGAGCATTATCTATATGGCAGTCAATGACTACTTGCTACCTCCCATTAGAGGTCTTGAAAGTGCAAGTGACATATGGAATGCTTTGGAGGAGCATTTCCAAAATACCACAAAGTCTAGGAAGGCATCCTTGTGGGCAGAATTTACCACTTTCAAGAAGAAGGCCTCTCAATCCATCTCAGATTATGTAACAAGGATGAAAGACATTGCACATGCATTAGGAGCTCTTGATGAAGACATTGAGGAGGATAAATTGGTAAGGCAAATCCTCACAGGTTTCAGAGGTGATGACAAATGGAAGCCATTCATTTTGTCTGCTGAATTATCACTTGATCATTTTACTCCTGACTTAAATCAGTTGCTAGGACATATGTTAACCTTTGAGCAAGATGTCAAGGGTGAAGGTGACAAGAGTACAAGTCATGCAATGTATTCAAAGGATAAGAAGAAAAATATCAAAGAGAAACAACAAGCAAATGAAGATGAAGGCACAACCAGTCAAGCCAACTTCCTTAGAGGAAGAGGAGGTGGCAAAGGTAGAGGAAGAGGAAGGAGTAACAAAGATGGGGTCAAAGCTTGTTGGATTTGTGGTAAGAAAAATCACTTAGCTAATGATTGTTGGCATAATACTCAGAGTAATGGTGGATATAATCAGAATTTTAATTCAAGAGGAAGAGGTGGCAGAAATCAGAGAGGTAATTTCAGAGGTAGAGGTAGTAGGGGTTATTTTGGAAGAAATGCAGGTAGAGGATTCCAAAGTCAACATTACAACAATACCTACTACAATTATGCTTCATATCAGAAGGAGGATTCAACATTGATAATGAATGCAACTTGTGAAAGGCAAAGTGAAGACCAAAGAATCTTCTACATTGACTTAGGGTGTAGCAATCACCTGAGTGGTAACATAGCATTGATGATTGATTTGGAAAATAAGGTGACTAATCATGTTGTTCAAACAGGAGACAATACAAAGCACAATGTGAAGTCAATTGGATTAGTAAAGGCCAAGGATGGTAGCACCTTATTGAGTAAGGTCTTGTATGTCCTTACGATTCCTAAGAATCTAATAAGTGTAGGACAAACTGTCGAAAAAGGTTATGAAGTGAGATTCACTAATGAAGGAGTGTTTGTGGAAGACCCTAGCAATGGGTATAAACAAATTGTTTCAGGGAAGAAAGACGGAAGATTGTTCACATTGAAGATTGAAGGTAATGTTGTTCATGCCTTGTTCACTTATGGAGGACATAAGATCTCTGAGTTAGATCTTTGGCACAAGAGGCTTAGACACTTCAATGAAAGAAGTATCAAAGATATGATTAATAATGGTTCAGTGCTTGGATTGCCTAATGTTGCAGGTCAACATATGACATACAGATGTGAGGCATGTCAATTAGGTAAGGCTCATAAGCAATCTTATTCCAAGCATGGTTTTATGTATTCAGAGAAGCTTGAGTTGGTACACACAGATGTGTGGGGGCCATCAAAGGATTTCAGTATCAATGGTTCAAGGTATTATGTGATTTATGTTGATGATGCTACAAGATGGATCACTATCTATGTGATCAAAGATAAATCAAAAGTATTTAGTACATTCAAACATTATCATGTATATGCAGAGAGAATTACAAGTCATAAGTTGAAGAGACTAAGGTCAGATGGAGGGGGAGAGTTTTTCTCTAATGAGTTCAGTGATTACTTGTGGAATGCAGGTATAAAAAGGGAAATCACTTGCAGGTACTCTCCTCAACAAAATGGTGTAGCAGAAAGGAGGAATAGAACTCTTGTTGAGTTTGCAAGATCCATGATGGAGAAAAATTGCCCAAATTATTTGTGGGCTGAGGATGTAAATACAACTACTTATCTGGTCAATAGGCTACCATGTAAAGCCTTGCAGGGTATGACACCATATGAGGCATGGTGGGGTAAGAGACCTACCTTAGATCATTGCAAAGTATTTGGATGTTTGGCATATGCATATGTGCCATCACAATTAAGACACAAATTGGAGCCTAAAGCTGAAAAATATGTATTCATTGGTTATGATGATAAGCAGATGGGATATAGGTTGTGGAGTCCATCCACAAAACAATTTCTTGTATCAAAAGATGTTATATTTGATGAGCAAGGTACTTGGTGTGCAGGAACAATCAACATTAATACAGGTGATGAAGAAGTTGTGAGTCAAAAGAAAGGTAAATCAAAGGTTCCGATATTTGATGAAGAGGAGAATAATGAAGTACAGGTTGAAGTTGAAGAAATGCCAATATTTGATGCCGAGTGTGATGAACCAGAAACCTCAAGGAGTGGAGAACTCAGAAGGTCATCAAGACACAAGTGGCAACCTACAAGGTATAGCTATGAAACTTCTTTCTTGGCTACCAAAGACTATGCTTACATGATAAAGGCAGATAAAGATCCTTCTACATATGAAGAGGCAAAAGGTAAGGAAAATTGGGAGAAAGCTATGCAGGAAGAATATGATGCATTGATGGAAAATCAGACATGGGATTTGGTTCCTAAACCAAATAGCCAGAAGATCATTGGATGCAAATGGGTTTACAAGACAAAGAGGTTTGCAGATGGAAGTGTATCTAGCTACAAAGCTAGACTTGTTGTGAAAGGGTTTGCTCAAACATATGGTATTGATTATGATAAGACTTATAGTCCTGTGGAAAAGATGACAACCATCAGGACACTCATAGCTATTGCTGCATGTAAAGGTTGGAAATTATGTCACTTAGATGTGAAGAATGCTTTTTTGAATGGTTACATTTCAGATGATGTTTTCATGGAGCAACCTGAAGGATTCAGAGATGGTAGGTATCCAGATCATGTGTGTAAGCTCAAGAGATCTTTATATGGATTGAAGCAGGCCCCAAGGGCATGGAACTATAGACTTGTAAAGTTCTTGAAAGAACTTGGATACAAATATCAAAATATATAGTGATGAAGATTGGGCAGGTGATCTTGATGATAGAAGGTCAACCTATGGATACATGTGTTATGTGGGAGATAAGTTAATCTCTTGGTGTTCAAAGAAGCAACACACAGTTGCTTTATCATCTACAGAAGCAGAGTACAAAGGCATGGTTGAAGCTGCAAAGGAAGTAATATGGCTTAAGACTCTGATGAAGAGTTTTGACACTATACAAAGTACACCTATCATATATGGAGATAACATGAGTTGATTGTATCTAGCTGCTAACCCTATTTTTCATGCCACGACCAAACACATTGAGATTTAGTATCACTTGCTAAGAGAGAAGGTGATGGACAAAGAGATTGAAGTCATACATAGTTCAACAAAAGATCAGATAGCTGATATGCTTACTAAAAGCTTGGAAGGACCAAAGTTAGAAAGATTCAAAGACATGGCAGACATAAAGAAGATAGAGAAAACCTCAATTGATGATTGAGAGGGAGCTGTTGGTGGAGAGCAATCAATAATTCAAGTTTTGGAAGTCAAAGAATGAAGCAAGATCAAGTTTTGAAGCATAGAAGAAGTTTACATTCAGGAGTTGAAAGAAATGTACACATATGTACATTAGTTTAGATATAGGTCACTCATACTTTTGATTAGTCATAAGTTTGTAAATATTTTCCTATAAATACTATGGAGAAGGTCGGGGCAAATATGAGAGAGCATGAGAATAGAGTAATCAGAAGTTGTATGAGTCATTTAGACATCCTAGAATTGAGTAAAGACTCTCTCATCACTTAGATGTAAAAATTCTCAGAAATGAAGAAAATGTTGCGCCCGATGTTTCTGCGTTTTCTCCTTCTGTGTTAGATCTTCTGTGAAATGCTTTAGTACAAGTCGAAGTCTATAGGTGACTGACCTCTGTACAAATTTTCAGCTTCCAATTGTGATCAGGCTGAGAGAATTATGTGTAGGAACATTTGTATGTGAAGAAGTGTTCACTAGTTCCTGAAACAGGCGCAAAATTCGAAGTCAATGATTTGATCATTTCTCACTCCACAGTTTAAAGTTTTGAGCAAGCAAGCACTTAATCTTTAAGTTGGAAGGTAAGCTACTTGTGGCTAAAAGCATTTGTTAAACGGGTTCTATTCTTGGAGAACCATGTCTTAGAAGTTATAGGTGTCTAAATCGACTTCTCAGAAGTACAGTTTTAGACATAAGTGACTTTTCAAGTTGATTTCTCAAGATCTACTGAATCTTTTGGAGTGATTCGACTTGGAGGAGGTGTGCAATCTTTAGGAGACACCTTGTGCAAAGTTTTATAAAAAAATTTACACATTTGATAAGCCAATGAGAGAAATATGTGCAGTACACTTTCTGTAGAATCATCCTTTTCACAGATTTTCCAAAATTCTTATAATTGAATGTTGATCCTCCAAATTGGTGAAGATTTTGACTTACTCTTGATATAGAGGTGTTCTAATTTCAAGAGTAGGTTGTTCTTTTGGAGATTAACACTCTCCATCAGAAACTAGTATATTGGTGGATGAAAGTTCTGGTGAAAAGTTCATCTTAGATACGAAATGCAAGGAATGGCAGTTCAATTTAGACATGTGTGATCGACCCAATGATATCATATGACCGAAGAATTTGCAAAGTGGTTATAGGAAGCATGAGTACTCAGGATCAACTTCTTCAAGTAATTCCGAAGTTATATGTCCTCTTGATTTAGACAACATGAGTAGTACAAAGTAACAACATCAATAGAAACAATAACAACAACAGCAACAACATCAATAATATCAACAATATCAACAATAACAGCAGTTGAAGATCATACCCCCAGGATTGGTACCTGTCAGAGTTATGTATATGAAATTTGGTGGATTTCCAGGTGATGATCCTGATGTGCGTGTTCATACTTTTGAACTTAATTATGTTGCACTCAACTATCCAGCGGATCTGGCATATAAGGCTATAGTGTTTCAATATAGCTCCTTGCTCGTTAATCTAATATAATATTAATCATTTTGTTCAATATGACGATCTTAAGAATGCCTTTTTAGAACATTTTTTATTAAAAAAAATGTGGTTGAAATCTTTGATAATTTACAAAACAATAGACAGAAACCACATCAGAGTGTGCAAGATTATGCAACGTTATTCCGCACTCATCTATGGCAGTTGCCCCTAACACATGCTAATCTAGTAGATGATGTGATTACCCAATGGTTCATTAATGGATTAAACCCCCAACTCAAACAACTTATGATTATACGATGTGTGGGCGGCATGACCTATTAGTATATGATCAATGTCTACCCCTCATGATTGTATGAACATTTTGTAAGGGCCCCATTATGAGGAGAAGCTAAGCATGCATTACCCAATTGGTGGGAATCCCAACTTGCATGTTGGATGAAGGTCATATTGGACCATCTAAGGTATTGTAAGGAAAGGGAGTTACCAGGGTCCCCAATTGTGGGGTGTGAGGCAGCGGGGAGCAGCCTCGGATGGGGGATCCAAGGGGGCCAGTGGGCCCCTTGGCTAGGGGGTCCCATGGGGCACACGGGTGCCCTTGTGGGGGTTTGGGGCCAGCACCCCCGACACGACAGTAAAGGGAATATTTCATGGAATATTCTCTATCGGAGTTCGAAATCATTTATATTTGTTAGGTCGGATCAACTAGCCTAAGCCGTGTATGGCAATTATGTGGGTGGTGGCCACCCATGCTCTACCGCCCATGTATAGACGTCCATGGAAGGCCACCCATGATCCTATATATACATGACTTTTGCACTATCGAAGACATCGAATTGAGCCAACATACCTCTACCTTGTATGTTCCTATCTAGAGTTTTCTAGATCACCATTTAAGATCTACCTTGAGAGCGCACGGTTGGACAACACCATCATCTTTGTACTTGTTGTTAGTAGAAAACTGTTGAGATTCTCCTATATCTGTTATCTTCTCTCTTATTGCTCCTGTGTTATATTGTGTAACTATTGTTTTACATGGTATTAGAGTTATAAGGTTCGAATAGCTTGAGAAGTATCAATATTTTAGCCTACTAGCAGACTAGAATAGTAGTAGATTATTCGAGTGATTACATGATGGCTTCATCATCGAACACTGGTCTTGGTGCTTCAACTAATATTAATGCTACAGCTATTCAAATTTGCCCACCTGCATTCACTAAAGGGAAGCTAGATGGAACCAACTATACACTTTGGAAGTTCAAAATTTTTGCAATTTTGGACTCCTATGAACTACTTGACACTCTAATGGGACCAATGGGATTGGATCCAGAGCCTATATGAGTTGAAGATCCAAAAAATTCAAGATTGATGATTCAGCGAGATTCAGATCTTGTATGAGCTTGGAAGCGGCGGAATGTTGATGCATTATGTGCAATTGTCACTAGTGTAAGTGATTCTGTGCTTACTTTAGTTCAACATACTACTAAAGGACATGAGGCTTGGGGCATATTGGCTCGTCAATATGAGACCAAGAACCACAGTAGGATACAAAATTTAGAAAATCCGTTGGCAAATGAAAAGCATTCTGATTTAGAAAAGGCTGAAGATTTTATCAAACGGATAAAACATCTTCAAGATCAATTGGCTGCAATTGGCATTGTTATAACGCGAGAAGAGCTGGCTCAAAGATGTGTATGTGTTCTTCTAGCAAAGTATGAAGGATTAGTAATAGCCCTTAACACTCAGGTAAGACCAACTCCCCCCATATTTGAAGAGTCTTGTGTTATGCTTTTAGAAGAAGAGATGTGGATGAAGAATCGGAAAACTACAAGTGATGTTGCATTCTCAGCAAATGCAAAAGGTAAAGGCTCTCGTGATGGATCAAAGAAGAAGCCAAAGAAGAAAAAAGTTCATAGGAAGTTGCTTCTATTGTGAAAAGAAAGGCCATGCCATCAAGGATTGCAGAAAGAAGCAAGTTGATGAATGGAATGGGACTGTAAAATCATCGAGGAAGAACAAAGAGTCTCCAAACAACACAAAGCTAGAACTATGGGTAGCTATTGAAGAGGTATGCTCATCTGCTCAAGCTCCTCTTGATGAACGATGGATTTTAGATAGTGGAGCTTCTCACCATATGACCAATAAAAAGGATTGGTATAGTTCCCTAGTGCCTCTGTGGGAATCCACAATGTAGTGGTGGGAAATGACTCTAAGAGTCCAATGGAAGTAACTCAAACCATCTCTTTTATCACTTCTCCAGGTGTTGAGAAAAATTTATCCAATGTTCTTTATGTATCTACACTTAAAAGAAATTTGTTGTCAGTTTCTGCAATAACAGATCGTGGACTCGAAGTTCACTTCAATAAGAGTGGTGTAGAAATCATGGATTCATCAGGTAATGTAGTAGGTAAAGGCATAAGACGTGATAACTTGTATGAGTTAAGTGCCTTAACTACTACAGAAGATAAGTATGTAAGCAGGTTATGGCACCAACGATTTGGGCATCTCAGATTTGTAGTTTTGAAGGAGATGCAAAGAACAGGGATGGTTGCTCATTTGCTTGCATTTTTAGAGCGGCAAGAGCCTTGTGAAGCTTGTATGATGGGCAAGCAACAATGAAAGGCATTTGCTAGAGAAACCAACAATCGATCTCAAGCTCCTTTAGAGTTGGTACATGCGAATCTATGCGGTAAAATATCTACACCTGCTTTAGGAGGATCTTTCTTTTTTTTGCTGTTAGTCGATGATTATAGTAGAAAGATGTGGGTTTATTTCATTTGAGAGAAGGCTGATGCTTTTGAAAAATTTAAAACATGAGATAAGTATGTGGAAAATGAATCAGGAAGGAACGTTAAGAAATTTAGAACAGATAGAGGAGGTGAATTCTTGTCAACAAAATTCAATAATTACTGTAAGGAGCATGGTGTGAAAAGGAAACTTAGCGTAGCTCATACACCTCAACAAAAAAGCATTGTTGAGCATAGGAACATGACAGTGGTTGAAATGGCTCGTTGTATGTTAAAGGCTCAAGACATGCGTGATTCATTCTGGGCAGAAGCAGTCAATAAAAAACTCTATATCCTCAATCAAAGCTACACAAAAGCACCAAAGGGGATGACTCCTCAAGAAGCATATTCTGGTAAAAAAAACCTTCAGTTTTGCATTTCAGAATATTTGGTTGTTTCCGTTATGCACACATTCCTGATTCAACAAGATCAAAGTTGGATTCAAAAAGCAAAAAGTGTGTCTTCCTAGGATATAGTGAAGATTCTAAAGCATACAGATTATGGTATCCTCAGGCAAGGAAGATTTTTGTCAGCCGAGATGTGGTGTTCGGTTGACTGTTGTCTTCAAAATTTGGCTTCTTTTCTTCTCCTGTTACATATATCATTAAGTCCTTACTCATAAGTAAGGCTTCCTTGTGCATTACCCATGCCGGATAATTATCTCTATCCAATTTGTAAATAAAGATATGATCTGCCATGATCTTCTTGTTTCTGTTACTTCCGGTGAGTGTAATGTCAAAAAGTTTTACCTTTAACAAACCTTCACACCTAAAAAATACTTCGGAACATTTCTTGACACCGTTTGTTGTTGACCTCCTCAGCTTTCACCTTCCTTTATGAGAATTCTTCAAATTCTCTTTCCGTTTCTTCTTCTGAGAAACCTTTTCTGCTTTTTAGAACCTTTTCTGTTCTGATGTTACTTATGGATCTTACTGATCTTATACCACTTGTAAACCTTAAGCTCTGATACCACTTATTGAGTTTTCTGACAAGTTTCTAACTGTCAAACTCTTGTACTGTTTGTTGACACGGTAAGTAAGCTTACTAGTCTAAAGCTTAACTGCGGACTTTACCACGCCATAAGAACTAAGCTAGAGTGATATTAGAACACCTCTATAATCATCAGTAGCTTTGCTTAGCAAACTTTCTGCCACTGAAATATATCAAAACTATGTTTTTGAACTCACCAAAATTCCATCGGAACTTCACCGGACTGTCACCGGAATTTCACCGTAATTGTATTGGAATACTACCGTAATCAACTGCAAATTTGTTTGTAGTTACTTCAAATGATGGTTGATGAAGAAGGAAGTAATGCCTAAACTTCCTTCACTGAATGAACTCTTTCTGAAGTTTAAAGAAAAACTTCACCAGTTCTGGATGCCTTTGTCCGCTCAGATTTTGTACTGTGTACAAATCCCATTTTACAGAAGTCTTTTGATCAACTTATAGTTGAGACTAGTGGCTTTAAGATGAGCTATCTCTCATAAAAAACTTTACACTCTACTGCAAGATCTAACTTGTTGTTTTACCAGAAAATCTTTACTGAGAGAACCGTAACAGTTAACTAACTTTCACAGTAACATGAAATCTCTCAGATTTCTTCACATACGAAGAATGCACTCAAATTTCCACATGAACATGTGTTTTCTATTAGATAAGATGTGTACAAAATATAGCTTGGCCTCACTTTGCTCATAGCTATGGAAAACTCTCCTACTCTGAGTAGTTATTCCTTACCATCACTCTCAGATGAACACCCGACATTTCAGGTTTTGTTATTCATCTCTACATACACAATCTATGGCCTCTTCTAAATCACTATCCTCAGTTTCTATATGCGTTGCTACTCTTGAGCTCTCACACTCATTCTGCATGCACACACTTTTCATCTACAGTCTCTCTTATATACAATTTTTATCCGTGTTTTGTAATTCTGAAATATTTCTACACTGTATAATAATGGCGTGAATTTGTCCCTTCACTAAGGCCTAATTTTTTGGATACTTTTTTTCTGCTTCTCTTTGACTTTATGTCTGTATGTCAAATTTGTGAGTGATTCTTCAACAACTCCCCCTCAATCACTAATTTGCATCTTCCGGTCTTCATATATTCTGCTTTTCTTTTATTCCTGCCATTTCTTTCAATTCGATTGACTTTACTCCATCCAAGCTCTTTGTCAGAATATATGCTATCTGATCTTTCGTAGGAGTGAACACTATTTCAATCTCCTTCTCCATTACCTTTTCCCTTAGGAAATGATATTGTATCTCTATGTGCTTTTTCCTTGCATGAAAAACTGGATTTGTTGCAAGATAAAGTGAACTCATATTATCTCCATGTATGATAGGTATACCTTGATCAATACCCATGCTTTTGAACAAGGTCTGCATCCATATCACTTCTTTAGCTGCTTCCACAAGTCCTTTATATTCTGCTTCTGTTGACGATAAAGCTACTTTATGCTGCTTCTTTGAACATGAGCTTACTAGTTTATCTCCTAGGTATATCATATACCCATGTGTTTACCTTCTGTCATCTTGACTTCTTGCCCAGTCTGAGTCACTGTATGCTCTCAGCTTTATATCTGATGTATAAGGATAATATAATCCTTCTTTAATAGTTCTTCTGATATATCTAAGAACTCTTTGTCCTGCAACCCAATGTTGATCCTTCAGACAATGCATGAACTGTGAGAGAACTCCCACTGCATAACTGAGATCAGGTCTTGTTAGTGTAGCATAAATTAAACTTCCGACTAACGACTCATACTTCCTCATATCTTTAAACTCTGCACCACCATATTTGCTGAGTTTATGATTTACTTCAAGCGGTGTTGAAGCTTCTCTGCAATTCTCCATATTAGACGTCTTTAGGAAGTTTAGGAGATACCTTTCTTGCGAAACATATATACCATGATCTGTATATGTGACTTCCATTCCAAGAAAGTATGATAACTTTCCTAAGTCACTCATCTTGAACTCTTTTTCAAGCAATCTCTTTACCTCTTGATTCCTTCATCTGAGGTTCCTATGATTATTATGTCATCTACATAAATACAAATGTAGATCATACCTTCATCTGTTCTCTTAATGAGTAGACTTGCATTTGCCTTTGAGCTTTGATATCCAAGGTCATTGAGATACTTCACAAGTCTGTAATTCCAAGCGCTTGGAGCTTGCTTCAATTTATAGAGGGCTCTTCTTAATCTGCAAACATAACATGGGTAACTGGAACTTACAAACCCTTCAGGTTGTTCCATGTAAACCTCATCTGATATATATCCATTCAGAAATGCATTCTTTATATCCAGCTGACTTAGCTTCCATCCTTTTGATGCTGCTATAGCAATCAATGTCCTTATGGTTGACATCTTTGCCACCGGACTAAATGTCTCATTGTAATCTATGCCATGAGTCTGAGCATAGCCTTTGACCACCAGACTAGCTTTGTATCTGGCTATCCTTCCTCTACAAGTTTCTTAGCTTTGTAAACCCAATTATTTCCAATCACTTTCTTACCATTTGGTTCTGGAACAAGTTCCCAAGTTTTGTTCTCCTCGAGTGCAATATATTCTTCTTTCATTGCTTCTTCCCATTGTTTCTTGCCTTTTGCTTCACCATAATTATGAGGTTCTTCATCTTCCTTTACTAAGTGTAGTATCCCTTCTATGTTCCCTCTCTCTCATCGGGGCATGTGGCAGTGGGCTCCAAGCTCAGAGGTCAGAACCCACTAGCCCTAAGAAGATAGCAGAGAAAGAGGTCGAGAGGAGAGCTCTCAGATGCCTTGGGCTGCAGCTTCAAGGAATGATCCATCCCATTTCATGAACATAATGGTGTTCCAGGCAGTTGTTGCTTTCACTTGTTGATTTCACTTTCATTGCCACCTTGGTTGATTTGTTTATCTCTCTCTTTTCTCTCTATTCCTATCTCTCTTCCCCCATCTTTTCTCTCAGCTCCCCTCTCCCCCGCAAACCCCCCCCTCAGCCTTCCCCGCAAAGCCCCCCTCTAACCCCCCTCAGCCTTCCCCGCAAAGCCCCCCTCTAACCCCCCTCAACCCTCCCCGCAAGCCCCCTCGCATAGTCTCTCTCTCTCTCTCTCTCTCTCTCTCTCTCTCTCTCTCTCTCTCTCTGTCTCTCTCTCTCTCTCTCTCTCTCTCTCTCTCTCTCTCTCTCTCTCTCTCTCTCTCTCTCTCTCTCTCTCTCTCTCTCTCTCTCTCTCTCTCTCTCTCTCTCTCTCTCTCTCTCTCTCTCTCTCTCTCTCTCTCTCTCTCTCTCTCCTCCCTCCCCGCGACCCTCCTCCACCCTCCTCCACCCTCCTCCGCACTCCTCCGACCTCCTCCACCTTCCTCCGCACTCCTCCACCCTCCTCCATCCTCCTCCACCCTCCTCCGCACTCCTCCGCCCTCCTCCACCCTCCTCCACCCTCCTCCGCACTCCTCCACCCTCCTCCACCCTCCTCCACCCTCCTCCGCCCTCCTCCGCCCTTCTCCGCACTCCTCCACCCTCCTCCACCCTCCTCCGCACTCCTCCACCCTCCCCACACTCCTCCACCCTCCTCCACCCTCCTCCACCTTCCTCCGCACTCCTCCACCCTCCTCCACCCTCCTCCACCCTCCTCCACCCTCCTCCGCCCTCCTCCGCCCTCCTCCGCACTCCTCCACCCTCCTCCGCACTCCTCCACCCTCCTCCACACTCCTCCACCCTCCTCCACCCTCCTCCACCTTCCTCCGCACTCCTCCACCCTCCTCCACCCTCCTCCACCCTCCTCCACCCTCCTCCACCCTCCTCCGCCCTCCTCCGCCCTCCTCCGCCCTCTTCCGCAGTCCTCCACCCTCCTCCACCCTCCTCCGCACTCCTCCACCCTCCTCCACACTCCTCCACCCTCCTCCACCCTCCTCCACCCTCCTCCACCCTCCTCCACCCTCCTCCACCTTCCTCCGCCCTCCTCCACCCTCCTCCGCCCTCCTCCACCCTCCTCCACCCTCCTCCACCCTCCTCCGCCCTCCTCCGCCCTCCTCCGCACTCCTCCACCCTCCTCCACACTCCTCCACCCTCCTCCACCCTCCTCCACCTTCCTCCGCACTCCTCCACCCTCCTCCACCCTCCTCCACCCTCCTCCGTCCTCCTCCGCCCTCCTCCGCCCTCCTCCGCCCTCCTCCGCCCTCCTCCACCCTCCTCCGCACTCCTCCACCCTCCTCCACACTCCTCCACCCTCCTCCACCCTCCTCCGCACTCCTCCAACCTCCTCCACCCTCCTCCACCCTCCTCCGCCCTCCTCCGCCCTCCTCCGCCCTCCTCCGCACTCCTCCACCCTCCTCCGCCCTCCTCCGCCCTCCTCCACCCTCCTCCACCCTCCTCCACCCTCCTCCACCTTCCTCCGCACTCCTCCACCCTCCTCCACCCTCCTCCACCCTCCTCCACCTTCCTCCGCCCTCCTCCGCCCTCCTCCACCCTCCTCCACCCTCCTCCACCCTCCTCCACCCTCCTCCACCCTCCTCCGCACTCGTCCGCCCTCCTCCACCTTCCTCCGCACTCCTCCACCCTCCTCCACCCTCCTCCACCCTCCTCCGCACTCCTCCGCCCTCCTCCACCCTCCTCCACCCTCCTCCGCACTCCTCCACCCTCCTCCACCCTCCTCCACCCTCCTCCGCCCTCCTCCGCCCGCCTCCGCACTCCTCCAACCTCCTCCACCCTCCTCCGCACTCCTCCACCCTCCCCACACTCCTCCACCCTCCTCCACCCTCCTCCACCCTCCTCCACCTTCCTCCGCACTCCTCCACCCTCCTCCACCCTCCTCCACCCTCCTCCACCCTCCTCCGCCCTCCTCCGCACTCCTCCGCACTCCTCCACCCTCCTCTACACTCCTCCACCCTCCTCCACCCTCCTCCACCCTCCTCCACCCTCCTCCACCCTCCTCCGCCCTCCTCCGCCCTCCTCCGCACTCCTCCGCCCTCTTCCGCCCTCCTCCACCCTCCTCCACCCTCCTCCACCCTCCTCCACCCTCCTCCGCCCTCCTCCGCCCTCCTCCACCCTCCTCCGCCCTCCTCCACCCTCCTCCACCCTCCTCCACCCTCCTCCACCCTCCTCTACACTCCTCCACCCTCCTCCACCTTCGTCCGCACTCCTCCACCCTCCTCCACCCTCCTCCACGCTCCTCCACCCTCCTCCGCCCTCCTCCGCCCTCCTCCACCCTCCTCCGCACTCCTCCACCCTCCTCCACACTCCTCCACCCTCCTCCACCCTCCTCCACCCTCCTCCGCACTTCTCCACCCTCCTCCACCCTCCTCCACCCTCCTCCGCCCTCCTCCGCTCTCCTCCGCCCTCCTCCGCACTCCTCCACCCTCCTCCACCCTCCTCCGCACTCCTCCACCCTCCTCCACCCTCCTCCACCCTCCTCCACCCTCCTCCACCTTCCTCCGCACTCCTCCACCCTCGTCCACCCTCCTCCACCCTCCTCCGCACTCCTCCACCCTCCTCCACCCTCCTGCGCACTCCTCCACCCTCCTCCACCCTCCTCCACCCTCCTCCACCCTCCTCCACCTTCCTCCGCACTCCTCCACCCTCCTCCACCCTCCTCCACCCTCCTCCGCACTCCTCCACCCTCCTCCATTCTCCTCCACCCTCCTCCACACTCCTCCACCTTCCTCCGCCCTCCTCCACCCTCCTCCACCCTCCTCCGCCCTCCTCCACCCTCCTCCGCACTCCTCTGCCCTCCTCCACCCTCCTCCACCCTCCTCCACACTCCTCCGCCCTCCTCCACCACTCCACCACTCCACCACCCCCCACACAACTCCACACCCCTCCACAGCCCTCCACCACTCCACGACCCCCCACACAACTCCACACCCCTCCACAAACCTCCACAAACCCCACAAACCCCACACAACTCCACACAACTCCACACCCCTCCACGACCCTCCACAAACCCCATAATCTCTCTCAACTCCCCACAACTCACCTCCCATACGGCCCACTTAATATGAAGGATCAAAAGCTACTACAAAAATTAGGTGAAGGATGTGCTTCTCAGGGACATTCAAATATCACGGACGGCACAAAATGAGGATCTCAGCTTTCATTCAAAAGTGACAGTAAAGGTGTAAGTGGTAAAAGTAAAAGTGGTGAAATGAGTGTTGCCGCCTACCCTTCATGATGACTGCCTATTTTTGAGGATCGAATTCAAATCAAGTGGAATATTTGATCTACCCCTCCAATCTTGGCAATCAAGCGACGCGTGATCAGTGGACGTGAGGAATCGGCAAGGCCCTCTTGGCCTATTGAGGCCTATAAAAACAAGGGATTGTGCTATTTGAGGGTACACGGTACACACATTTTTGGTACATTTTTTGGAGTTTCATTGACGCGGGCATACGTGCAGAAGTCATCTCTTCCACTTGGTGGTTTCAAGCCTATTGTAGGAGCTACTCTGTAGTGTGGATACAGAGGGTAGGCTTCTCAGTTGAGGGCTATGAGCACTATAGTGTAAGAAAGTGCCTTGGATTTTCTTTCCTTTCCGTGAGTCAGTATTGGTGATTGAGCTCTATTCTCTTGAGCAAATCTTACCATTTGTATTGTTCTGAGTTAGACTGCATGTAATTAGCCCCTTAAGCTGATGAGAAGATTCTGTGCATTGAGCTTATTTATTTCTAGGATGGCATGTTAGCCTTCTAAGCCTGCACTTTTGAGCATCTGACCAACCTTGTAATCATCTGAGTCAAATCAAGAAGTGATTGGTCTTCCTTGGTCATTTGTTGTCCATATTTTCTGAAGCATTTACCATTCTGTACAATTCTTGTTGTCTGCCTGCTCACAGAAATGTTAAAGGGTATACTTCCCTAAAGAGAACCCCCCTTGAGTAGGTGACGTATTGGACGTGTTTAATCTTCATTCTCTACTTTTGTTAAAAGCGGATACCCCAGTACCTCCTCTACAGTTTGGCAGGCACGGTGGGACCTTTGCATTTCTGTGAGAGGTGTTTTGCCCTATTGCAATTGCGAATAGGTACATGACCCATACACGAGCAGATAAGGAATCTCTTCGTGTTCGAAGGAGCCTTAACAAATTAGCAATAACCACGGCTAGTGAGTCTACCTCCCCTCTGCCCTCCCTAAATTTATCTATTGATTTGGGTGCGACACCATTATCAAAAGAGAGGTATAGGAGAACTCTAGACTTCTCCTCAGATACGTCCGAAGAAACGCCAGTACAAATGGAGGACCTCTCTCATTTGCTCTCCAGATTAAACATCAAATTCCCTACCTTCAAGGGACAAGCTTATGAGGATGCTGATGATCATGTGAGGAGATTCATCTCTTTATGTCGTGGACGAGGTCTGCAGAATAGAGAGGACGCAATGTTGGCGCTCTTTCCATCCACATTGGAGGGCCTTGCAGATAAATGGTATAGTCAGTATGCAGATGGCCATTTCACTACATGGGAGGCTCTGAAGGCGGCATTCTCACAGACATTCCGACCAAGTGATTCCTCAGAAAGAGTTCTAGATCAGCTAGAGAATTTGAAGCTAAGACCAGGTGAATCTTTTCATGAACTTCACACTAGAACAAAAGCACTTGTTGCACGACTACCACATGCTCCAGGTGATTTCTTGATTAAAAAGTGGATTCAGAAGGCTCTGCCCAGGTCATCTCAACAAAAGCTTCGTGAGTCTCTTAGATTGGATGCTACCCTCAATGATTTTGTTGCAGCTGCATCACGCATTGAAGAAGCAAGGCAACATTTTGAAGGGGATACACAACCAAAGTATGCTGCAGATCTGGATCCTATTGAGCAACTGAGAAGGGAATCGGAAGCATTGAAGATGCAACAAAATCAACAAGAAGAGAAGGTCTTGCCACCACTGCGTCGCACTGATGATGAAGTAGCCCAGCTTCGCCGAGAGTTAGAAGACTTGAAGACCACTCAGGATATAAGGAGACAAATCTGGTGTACAATCTGTAATAACAATGGACATTCCAATGCTAATTGCCCTATTAAGGTAAGTTGTCAATTTTGTGGAAAAGATGGTCATGAAGCAAGGGATTGCTACTACCTCAAGGGTACACAGTAGAGAGGTAACCCTCAAAATTTGGATTCATATTATGCTAGTACTTCAAATACATCTAATAGAGAGGAGAATAGGCCTGCAAAGCCTAGATATAATAGACCTTTGATGTGCTATCGTTGTGGTGAGTATGGCCACATGCAAAATAGGTGTTCTCTTCCAGAAGATGCACCTCCCTGTCAACATTGTCCAGAGGCCAAAGATCATCATACCAAGGATTGCCTAAGAGGTCATCCTGCTCCAATCCACATGATTGCAGTCTCTCCACATGAAGAAGGAAAAACCACTCAGACTTATGCTGTTTCATCCTCTGCAATGCCCATGATGACTAGAGCTAGGCAAGCAGCTGCAACCCAGAGAGATGAACAACAAGGATTTCAGGATAAAGAGGAAGAAAAGGAGTCAGGATGGAAGGACCAAGCAGAAATTGAAGGAGCTTATAATAAGATGACTACTTCTCTAAAGGGCCAACCAACAAGTCTGCAAGAAAACACTCAGGAGGTAAATATTGAACAGATCTTGAAAGGTATTCATCACAAGGTTAGTCTATATGAACTTATAAGGATGGATTCAAAAATAAGAAGTGACTTACTGAAAATTATACACTCTGCTCACTTGGTCCAATCACCTAGTATAGATGGTTTCATGGTTGATTTTCCCCCTACACCCTTAGCAGACTACCAAAGCTCAAGATTATCTGTTTGTATAAAGGATGAAGCTCTCACAGGTGTGATCATAGATGGAGGCTCTGGTATCAATTTAATGCCAGATTTTACAATGAAGAAGCTGAAATTGAACCCCACCAAGTTGGCACCATTCACGGTTACATTGGCAGATCAACATCGGGTTGCGCCACTGGGCATTATTGAGAAGGTACTGATGGTAGTACAGGGCTGCCATTTTGTTCTAGATTTTGTTGTTATTGCACTTCCACAGGAGACTTCTTACCCTCTACTCCTGGGGAGACCTTGGCTGAGACAAGCAAAAGCTTTGCAAGATTGGGGAAAAAATAAACTATGGATTTCAACAAATACCAATAGCCAACTGCAACTACATTTGGAAGAAGGATTCGACTCAGGAAAAACTACTGGATATACTGTGGATACTCAGGTAATGCCCTCTCTACCCCAAGAAGATGATACATTGTTAAATTGGATGATGGGAAGTGCAGAGTGTTGCGCAGTGGAGATCAATGAAATTGAGGAAGAAGTTGCAGATAAGGAAATTACAGAAAAGGGCAATGAAGACCACAAGGTGTTGGAGAATGAGCAACTGAAGGAAAATACAATCTTTGAAGAGGATACCAATATAAAAGTATCAGAGAGGGAAAATTATGAACCTAAGAGCAGAGAAGATCTCCCTTTTGCAGATATACCTCAAGGTTGGATGAAAGAACATGTTGCAGAATATAAATTAAAATCCACTCCTGCATATAGTGGAGATGATTTCTCGAGCAAGACTAATTCTGAAACATTGGTTCAAGAAGTAAATTTAGGGGATGAAGAGAACCCTCAAATAGTTCACTTGGCATCCTGGTTGTGGCATTATCCTCCTTTGCTACAAAAAGGTAACTTCTTTGCTTTTTACTTACAAAAGTGTCTTCGCATGGTCCTACAAAGATTTAACAGGAATACCAGAAGAGCTTGGGTTACATCGGATACCCTTAGTTGAGAGAGTCGCGCCAGTAAGAAGTAGGCCATATCGACTCAATCGGAAGTATGCTGAGGCGGTAAAAGCAGAGATTACAAAACTAGAAGAAGCAGGTATAATTGTGCCAGTATAACATTCCAGGTGGCTTTCTTCTATGGTTATTGTGCCGAAGAAAAATAGTGGAAAAATAAGGGTATGTGTTGATTTCCGTGCTTTGAATAAAGTGACTATTCAAGATGGATTTCCTCAGCCCTTCACAGAGCAAGTACTTGAAGAGGTAGCTGGTCACACTTTGTATAGTTTCTTGGATGGTTTTAGTGGCTACAATCAGATAGTGATCCATCCTGATGATAGGGACAAAACAGCTTTTGTCACTCCCTGGGGCACTTATGTCTATACTCGAATGGCTTTTGGTTTGAAGAATGCACCGGCTTCATTTAATAGAACGATGTATCTGATATTGGGCAAATGGTTAACAACCTTTCTACGCATTTTCATGGATGACTTTTCAGTACTTTCAGGTACAGATAAAAGAGCAGCAGTTCAAGATTTCCATGACCATTTGGAAAATCTAAAAGAAATTTTTGAGCAATGTCTCAAAACAGGTTTGAAGTTGAATCCGGATAAATGTCACTTTTTGGTCACTAAGGGTACTCTTCTTGGTCACATAGTATCGGCTGAAGGTATAACTGTTGACCCTGCAAAGGTTACTGCTATTCTTTCCATGCCAATTCCACAAAGTCCAAAGGAAGTGCAAAGTTTCTTGGGCCATGCAGGATATCACAGAAGATTCATTAGGATGTATTCTGAAATTGCTAAGCCCTTGTCAAGGCTCACTAGTAAGAAGATCCCTTCCTCATGGAGTGCTGAAGCTGACAAAGCATTTTGTGAACTAAAGTTGAGGTTATGTACTGCTCCACTTTTAAGTGTTCCTAATTGGACATTAGAATTTCATGTGCATACAGATGCTAGTCTTCATGTTGTTGGTGCAGTTTTAGCTCAACCATCATCGCACAAAGTGGATAGACCTATCTCTTATGCCAGCAGATTACTCAACCAAGCTGAAAGGAATTACAGTACAACGGAAAGAGAAGGGTTGGCTATCGTATTTGCTCTTCAGAAGTTCCGACATTATCTCCTTGGTGTACATTTCATTGTTATTTTTGATCATCAGCCCTTGAAGTATTTGATAAACAAGCCTAGAGTAGCTGGAAGGATTTGGAGATGGTTACTCCTATTCCAAGAATTTAATTTTGATATTCATATTAAGCCAGGAAAAGAGCACTACATGGCAGATCAAGTGTCCAGGACCGCGATGAGCGAAAAGGCAACAGGTATTAATGATGAACTGGTGGATAGTAATCTTTTTCTAGTAAGCAATTCGGACAGGTTGGTATGATGAAATTCTTCATGTTCTCACTACTAGAAAGATCCCAGAACACTTGACACCTGTAGAAAAGAGAAGATTGCTCCTGAAAACCAAAACATATTCTCTTATAAATGGAAATTTATATAAATACTGTCAGGATGATATATTGAGAAGGTGTGTCTATCCAGAAGAGGTAAATCTTTTGCTGGAGGCTGCACACAATGAAGGACACCTAAAGGGGGAAGAATTGGCTCATAGAATCATCCACAAAGGGTTATGGTGGCCTCATATTTTCAAGGATGCAATCAAGTTTGCAAAAGAATGCCACATCTATCAGAGATGTGCTCCCACGCCAACCAGATTGAACTTCCAACCATTAGTCATATCTACTGGATGGCTTCCATTTGAACGATGGGGTCTTGATTTCATAGGGCCAATTAGCCCTATTGGGCAACCAGGAGGTAAAAAATATATTTTGATGGCCACATGCTATGCCACTAAATGGATAGAGGTTAAAGCAACTGTGGACTGCACGGCTTTAACAGTAGCTAAATTTATGTATAAACGTATTTTCTCAAGATTTGGTTGCCCACTGGAAATTACTAGTGACAGGGGCACACATTTTGTAAATCAATTGCTCCAGTTTATATTTGACAGGTACAAAATCTTCCATAAAAAATCTTGTGCCTATTACCCAAGGGCAAATGGCCAAGCAGAGAGTTCCAATAAGATTTTGATTGGACTACTTCGCAAATTATCCTTTGATCATCAAAGCTCTTGGCCACTAGCATTAATTGGTGCAATTTGGGCTTTCAGAACCACAAAGAGGGGAACCACAGGCGAGACTCCATTTCGCTTAGTTTATGGAAAAGAGGCATTGGCACCATTTGAGTTCATTATCAGAAAGGAAATAGGAATCAAAACCATTGGAATTAAACCCCCCATTCAGAGATTGGTGGCATTAGAAGAATACAGAGAAGGAGCAATGCAAAAACTTCAAGTAACACAAGAAGAGCGCAAGAGATTGCATGACAGGTATCTCAGATCCAATGAAGTTCAGGAAGGGTCTATGGTTTTAATGCATCAGGTTCCACCAATTCAAACTAAAATGGCACCCAAATGGATAGGACCTTATAAGGTAATCAAAGTATTGCCACAGGGCGCAGTGCATCTGGACGATCTGCAGGGTAAAAGGATTCCCCTGGTCAACATCTCCAGGGTGAAGAAGTATCTGAATTAGGTCAAAATGGAAGCATTCCACCCCTTGTACATACCATGTTCCTTTTCAGTAATTGCAGAATAACTAGATCTCATTGAATAGAGTAAAATAAGGAGAAATTGCACCAGGGACGGTGCAAAAGCTTGATGTGGGGGTCTGTAGTATCCCTTCTATGTTCCCTCTCTCTCATCGGGGCATGAGGCAGTGGGCTCCAAGCTCAGAGGTCAGAACCCGCTAGTCCTAAGAAGATAGCAGAGAAAGAGGTCGAGAGGAGAGCTCTCAGATGCCTTGGGCTGCAGCTTCAAGGAATGATCCATCCCATTTCATGGACATAATGGTGTTCCAGGCAGTTGTTGCTTTCACTTGTTGATTTCACTTTCATTGCCACCTTGGTTGATTTGTTTATCTCTCTCTTTTCTCTCTATTCCTATCTCTCTTCCCCCATCTTTTCTCTCAGCTCCCCTCTCCCCCGCAAACCCCCCCCTCAGCCTTCCCCGCAAAGCCCCCCTCTAACCCCCCTCAGCCTTCCCCGCAAAGCCCCCCTCTAACCCCCCTCAGCCCTCCCAGCAAGCCCCCTCGCATAGTCTCTCTCTCTCTCTCTCTCTCTCTCTCTCTCTCTCTCTCTCTCTCTCTCTCTCTCTCTCTCTCTCTCTCTCTCTCTCTCTCTCTCTCTCTCTCTCTCTCTCTCTCTCTCTCTCTCTCTCTCTCTCTCTCTCTCTCTCTCTCTCTCTCTCTCTCTCTCTCTCTCTCTCTCTCTCTCTCCTCCCTCCCCCGCGACCCTCCTCCACCCTCCTCCGCACTCCTCCGCCCTCCTCCACCTTCCTCCGCACTCCTCCACCCTCCTCCACCCTCCTCCACCCTCCTCCGCACTCCTCCGCCCTCCTCCACCCTCCTCCACCCTCCTCCGCACTCCTCCACCCTCCTCCACCCTCCTCCACCCTCCTCCGCCCACCTCCGCCCTCCTCCGCCCTCCTCCGCACTCCTCCACCCTCCTCCACCCTCCTCCGCACTCCTCCACCCTCCCCACACTCCTCCACCCTCCTCCACCCTCCTCCACCTTCCTCCGCACTCCTCCACCCTCCTCCACCCTCCTCCACCCTCCTCCACCCTCCTCAACCCTCCTCCACCCTCCTCCGCCCTCCTCCGCCCTCCTCCGCACTCCTCCACCCTCCTCCGCACTCCTCCACCCTCCTCCACACTCCTCCACCCTCCTCCACCCTCCTCCACCTTCCTCCGCATTCCTCCACCCTCCTCCACCCTCCTCCACCCTCCTCCACCCTCCTCCACCCTCCTCCGCCCTCCTCCGCCCTCCTCCGCCCTCTTCCGCAGTCCTCCACCCTCCTCCACCCTCCTCCGCACTCCTCCACCCTCCTCCACCCTCCTACACCCTCCTCCACCCTCCTCCACCCTCCTCCACCTTCCTCCGCCCTCCTCCACCCTCCTCCGCCCTCCTCCACCCTCCTCCACCCTCCTCCACCCTCCTCCGCCCTCCTCCGCCCTCCTCCGCACTCCTCCACCCTCCTCCACACTCCTCCACCCTCCTCCACCCTCCTCCACCTTCCTGCACACTCCTCCACCCTCCTCCACCCTCCTCCACCCTCCTCCACCCTCCTCCGCCCTCCTCCGCCCTCCTCCACCCTCCTCCGCACTCCTCCACCCTCCTCCCCACTCCTCCACCCTCCTCCACCCTCCTCCACCCTCCTCCACCCTCCTCCGCACTCCTCCACCCTCCTCCACCCTCCTCCACCCTCCTCCACCCTCCTCCAACCTCCTCCGCCCTCCTCCGCCCTCCTCCGCACTCCTCCACCCTCCTCCACCCTCCTCCACCCTCCTCCGCACTCCTCCACCCTCCTCCACCCTCCTCCACCCTCCTCCACCCTCCTCCACCTTCCTCCGCACTCCTCCACCCTCCTCCACCCTCCTCCACCTTCCTCCGCCCTCCTCCACCCAACTCCACCCTCCTCCACCCTCCTCCGCCCTCCTCCACCCTCCTCCACCCTCCTCCGCACTCCTCCGCCCTTCTCCACCTTCCTCCGCACTCCTCCCCCCTCCTCCACCCTCCTCCACCCTCCTCCGCACTCCTCCGCCCTCCTCCACCCTCCTCCACCCTCCTCCGCACTCCTCCACCCTCCTCCACCCTCCTCCACCCTCCTCCGCCCTCCTCCGCCCTCCTACGCACTCCTCCACCCTCCTCCACCCTCCTCCGCACTCCTCCACCCTCCCCACACTCCTCCACCCTCCTCCACCCTCCTCCACCTTCCTCCGCACTCCTCCACCCTCCTCCACCCTCCTCCACCCTCCTCCACCCTCCTCCGCCCTCCTCCGCCCTCCTCCGCACTCCTCCACCCTCCTCCGCACTCCTCCACCCTCCTCCACACTCCTCCACCCTCCTCCACCCTCCTCCACCCTCCTCCGCCCTCCTCCGCCCTCCTCCGCACTCCTCCACCCTCCTCCACCCTCCTCCACCCTCCTCCACCCTCCTCCACCTTCCTCCGCCCTCCTACACCCTCCTCCACCCTCCTCAACCTCCTCCACCCTCCTCCGCCCTCCTCCGCCCTCCTCCGCACTCCTCCACCCTCCTCTACACTCCTCCACCCTCCTCCACCCTCCTCCACCTTCCTCCGCACTCCTCCACCCTCCTCCACCCTCCTCCACCCTCCTCCACCCTCCGTCGCCCTCCTCCGCCCTCCTCCACCCTCCTCCGCACTCCTCCACCCTCCTCCACACTCCTCGACCCTCCTCCGCACTCCTCCACCCTCCTCCACCCTCCTCCACCCTCCTCTGCCCTCCTCCGCCCTCCTCCGCACTCCTCCACCCTCCTCCGCACTCCTCCGCACTCCTCCACCCTCCTCCACCCTCCTCCACCCTCCTCCACCTTCCTGCGCAGTCCTCCACCCTCCTCCACCCTCCTCCACCCTCCTCCGCACTCCTCCACCCTCCTCCACCCTCCTCCGCACTCCTCCACCCTCCTCCACCCTCCTCCACCCTCCTCCAGCTTCCTCCGCACTCCTCCACCCTCCTCCACCCTCCTCCACCCTCCTCCGCACTCCTCCACCCTCCTCCATTCTCCTCCACCCTCCTCCACACTCCTCCACCTTCCTCCGCCCTCCTCCACCCTCCTCCACCCTCCTCCGCCCTCCTCCACCCTCCTCCGCACTCCTCCACCCTCCTCCACCCTCCTCCACCCTCCTCCGCACTCCTCCGCCCTCCTCCACCACTCCACCACCCCCCACACAACTCCACACCCCTCCACAGCCCTCCACCACTCCACGACCCCCCACACAACTCCACACCCCTCCACAAACCTCCACAAACCCCACAAACCCCACAAAACTCCACACAACTCCACACCCCTCCACGACCCTCCACAAACCCCATAATCTCTCTCAACTCCCCACAACTCACCTCCCATACCACCCACTTAATATGAAGGATCAAAAGCTACTACAAAAATTAGCTGAAGGATGTGCTTCTCAGGGACATTCAAATATCACGGACGGCACAAAATGAGGATCTCAGCTTGCATTCAAAAGTGACAGTAAAGGTGTAAGTGGTAAAAGTAAAAGTGGTGAAATGAGTGTTGCCGCCTACGCTTCATGATGACTGCGTATTTTTGAGGATCGAATTCAAATCAAGTGGAATATTTGATCTACCCCTCCAATCTTGGCAATCAAGCGACGCGTGATCAGTGGACGTGAGGAATCGGCAAGGCCCTCTTGGCCTATTGAGGCCTATAAAAACAAGGGATTGTGCTATTTGAGGGTACACGGTACACACATTTTTGGTACATTTTTTGGAGTTTCATTGACGCGGGCATACGTGCAGAAGTCATCTCTTCCACTTGGTGGTTTCAAGCCTATTGTAGGAGCTACTCTGTAGTGTGGATACAGAGGGTAGGCTTCTCAGTTGAGGGCTATGAGCACTATAGTGTAAGAAAGTGCCTTGGATTTTCTTTCCTTTCCGTGAGTCAGTATTGGTGATTGAGCTCTATTCTCTTGAGCAAATCTTACCATTTGTATTGTTCTAAGTTAGACTGCATGTAATTAGCCCCTTAAGCTGATGAGAAGATTCTGTGCATTGAGCTTATTTATTTCTAGGATGGCATGTTAGCCTTCTAAGCCTGCACTTTTGAGCATCTGACCAACCTTGTAATCATCTGAGTCAAATCAAGAAGTGATTGGTCTTCCTTGGTCATTTGTTGTCCATATTTTCTGAAGCATTTACCATTCTGTACAATTCTTGTTGTCTGCCTGCTCACAGAAATGTTAAAGGGTATACTTCCCTAAAGAGAACCCTCCTTGAGTAGGTGACGTACTGGACGTGTTTAATCTTCATTCTCTACTTTTGTTAAAAGCGGATACCCCAGTACCTCCTCTACACTAAGTAAGCATAGTTTTTCTGAGTCAAATAAGAAGTTTCATAGGAATACCTTGTTGGTTGTTTCCTTACTCTGTTTGACCTTCGTAGCTCATATTCTTCATGTGTATCTGAATACACATCTTCATCTTTGTTTCTCATACCTGATTCGATCCTGGACATACTTGCCTGCATATGATCTTCATCTCCATTCACCTGCATATGTGATTTACCTTTTTCATTTCTTCTTATCTCTTCTTCAAGTGTTTCAACACTATGCTCTTTATCGGTATACCAGCTCTTTCCTTCATCAAATGTTACATCTCTAGAAACAGTAAACTATTTGGTTAGAGGACTCCATAACCTGTAACCCATTTGTTTTTCATCATATCCAATGAACACGTATTTTTCAGCTTTTGGTTCAAGCTTATGGCTCAGTTGTGATGGCACGTAAGCATACGCAACGCATCCAAACACTTTGCAATGATCAAGTGTTGGTTTCTTACCCCACCAAGCTTTATAAGGGGTCATCCCATTTAAAGATGTACATGGTAATCTGTTTACCAGATATGTGGCTATATTTACAGCCTCAACCCAAAGATAATATGGAAAATTCTTCTCCTTTAGCATTGCTCTTGCAAACTCAAGTAGAGTTTGATTTCTTCTTTCTGCTACTCCATTTTGTTGTGGTGTATACCTGCAAGTTATTTCTCTTTTGATACCTGCATTCCACAGATAATCATTGAACTCTTGAGAAAAATATTCTCCTCCTCCATCAGACCTTACTCTTTTGAGTTTTTGTCCTATAAGCCTTTCAGCATATGCATGAAAATGCCTGAAAGCTTCAAATACTTCTAACTTCTCTTTCAAAACATAAACAATTATCCATCTTGTTGCATCATCAATAAACAGAACATAATACCTTGATCCGCTGATAGATCCTTCTTTTGTCGGTCCCCATACATCTGCATGTATGAGTTCTAGCAAACCATCATGTTTGTAACCATTTTTCTGAAATGGTAACCTGTGGGCTTTTCCCATCTGACAGGCTTCCCACTTGTGAATCATGTGTTGATTCTTCATATTTGGTAATCCTCTCACGGATTGTTTCTCCACCATAGTTTTGATTCCTGTTTCATTAAAATGTCCTAACCTCTTATGCCAGAGGTCCAATTCTATAAACACCTCATCACCATGTGTGATCAAGGCTTGACCAACATTCTCTTGTACTTTAAGAGTAAAAAGTCTACCTTCCTTTTTACCATGGATAATTTGTTTGTATCCTCTTTCTGGATCTTCAAAAAATACTCCTTCATTCGTAAACCTAACTTGAAAACCTTTTTCTACTATCTGACCCACGCTGATCAGATTCTTCGGGATTGTTGGTACATACAAAACATTTGTTAGTAGGTCAGCTCCATTCTTACACTTCACTTTTCAAATTGAACTGACATTATGTTTTGTGTTATCACGTGTTTGTATTGTACGATTTGAAATACCTCCTTCAAGTTCTGATAACAATTCTATATTTCCTGACAAATGATTTGAACAACCAGAGTCAATATAGAATACCTTGAGGTCTTCATTCTCTGACACACTTATCGAGTTCACCATCAATGTCGTATGATCGTCATTCTGCGTATCATTCGCATAGTTGTAGTAGGTAGTGTTGTGAGACTGATTCTGTCCCCAACTTCTTGCTCCACCTCTACCATACATGCCTCTTTGGCTTTGTCTTCCTCTTTGATATCTTCCGCTTCTGCCTCTACTATTATTGTTATGATTCTGACTTGATCCTTGTGAATTATGCCAGCAATCATGAGCCAGATGATTACTTAGTCCATAGACCCAACAAGAATTCTTGTTGTTAGTCGGATTACCTCTTCCTTTACCTCTTTTTCTGACGTTACCTCTTCCTCTTGCATAATTTGCTTGAGCAGTCACTTCTTCTTCATCTTTTTCTTTACCTTTATTACCTTTCTTCTTATTCTTTGCGTACATAGCCAAACTATGTCCTTTTTCTCCATCTGTCTTCAAATCTTGCTCAAACGTTAGAATTAATCCAAGCAACTGATTTAAATCTGGCACAAAATGATTTGAAGAATGTTCAGTTGAGAGTACGAAAGGTTTCCACCTTTCATCTCCTCTCAGACCTGCAAGCACTTGTGCTATCAACCTGTGATCTTTGATATCTTCATCAATAGATCCAAGACTATCTGCCAAGTCTTTCATCTTAGTGACATAATCACTAATGCTTTGACTTTTCTTTTTCTTGAATGTTGTAAACTCTGACCATAAGCTAGCCTTCCTAGCTTTCATTGTATTTTGGAAATGATCTTCCAATGCACTCCAAATATCTTCTTCTTTCTCCAGACCTAAGTGTGTGGTAATAGATGATTTGTAATGGTATTGTAAATATACGCTCTTGCCGTTGCATCTTCCTTTAGCCACAACTTCAAGGCTTCTAACTCTTCTTTCTTAGGTTGACTGTTGTCTTCGAAGGTTGGCTTCTTTTCTTCTCCTGTTACATATATCATTCAGTCCTTACTCATAAGTAAGGCTTCCTTGTGCATTACCCATGCCGGATAATTATCTGTGTCCAATTTGTCAATAGAGATATGATCTTCCATGATCTTCTTGTTTCTGTTACTTCCGATGAGTGTAATGTTAAAACGTTTTACCTTTTACAAACCTTTACACCTGAAAATTACTTCGGAATGTTTCTTGACACCGTTTGTTGTTGACCTCCTCAACTTTCACCTTCCTTTATGAGAATTCTTCAAATTCTCTTTCCGTTTCTTCTTCTGAGAAACCTTTTCTGCTTTTTAGAACCTTTTCTGCTCTGATGTTACTTATGGATCTTACTGATCTTATACCACTTGTAAACCTTAAGCTCTGATACCACTTGTTGAGTTTTCTGACACGTTTCTAACTATGAAACTCTTGTACTGTTTGTTGATGCGGCAAGTAAGCTTACTAGTCTAAAGCTTAACTACGGAATTTACCATGCCACAAGAACTAAGCTAGAGTGATATTAGAACACCTCTATAATCATTAGTAGCTTAGCAAACTTTCTGTCACTGAAATATATCAAAACTCTGTTTTGAACTCACTGAAATTCCACCAGAACTTCATTGGACTATCACCGGAATTTCACCATAATTGTACCGGAATGCTACCGGAATCAACTGCAAATTTGTTTGTAGTTACTTCAAATGATTTTTGATGAAGTAAGGAAGTAATGCATGAACTTCCTTCACTGAATCAACTCTTTCTGAAGTTTAAAGAAAAACTTCACCAGTTCTGGATGCCTTTTTCCGGTCAGATTTGTACTGTGTACAAATGCCATTTTACAGAAGTCTTTTGATCAACTTATAGTTGAGACTAGTCGCTTTGAGATGAGGTATCTCTCATAAAAAACTTTACACTCTACTGGAAGATCTAACTTGTTGTTTTACCGGAAAATCTTTACTGAGAAAACTATAACAGTTAACTAACTTTCAGAGTAACATGAAATCTCTCATATTTCTTCACATACGAAGAATGCACTCAAATTTCCACATGAAGATGTGTTTTCTATTAGAGAAGATATGTACAAAATATAGCTTGGCCTCATTTTGCTCATAGCTATGGAAAACTCTCCTACTCTAAGCAGTTATTCTTTACCATCTCTCTCAGATGAACACCCGACATTTCAGGTTTTGTTATTCATCTCTACATACGCAATCTATGGCGTCTTCTATATCACTATCCTCAGTTTCTATATGCGCTGCTACTCTTGAGCTCTCACACTCATTCTGCATGCACACACTTTTCATCTACAGTCTCTCTTATATACAATTTTTATCCGGGTTTTGTAATTCTAAAAAATTTCTACGCTGTATAATATAGGTGTGAATTTGTCCCTTCACTAAGGCTTGATTTTCTGGATACTTTGTTTCTGCTTCTCTTTGCCTTTATGTTTGTATGTCAAATTTGTGAGTGATTCTTCAAGAGCCCTTGGATTCCATCGAGATCCAATGGATATCAATGGAGATCATTTGAAAAGAGGCGCCCTCATTCCTAGCCATCGGATGCACTTGGAAATCAATGGTCCTGATGGCCCTTCATAAAGAAAGGTGCCTTTGCATCTCCTCCCTTAGATTAAGCATGAATCCAATGACCTTAGGGTCTCCACAAAGTAGATTGGTGCCTTTTCATCTCCTCCATTGGATCCCCGAGTTCATCCAATGGCCCTAAGCCTCCCCCATGGTAAAAATGGACCTTTTAATGCCTATCATTGGATCTTGATGAGATCCAAGGGCTCTAGAGACTCCGAAAATTGACGATTAGCCCCATTTGTGCTTGGCCATTGGATTGAGCATTTTAATCCCATTCCTTACAAGGCCCAAAGAGGGCTCACTTTTTCCCATAATGATGGACTGCAAATCAACTAGCACACCTATGGAGGTAAATCATAAGCTAGCTATCTATGGATGATAACATGCCTAATGTAGATGCTAAGAAGTATAGGAAGCTCGTTGGAAGTGTTATTTTTCTATGCAACACTAGACTAGACATTTGCTATGTTGTGGGAGTGTTAAGCAGGTTTTCCAACAAACCTGAGGAGACTCACTCGAATGCTGGAATGCAAATTCTAAGGTACATTGTAGGAACCTTGGATTTTGGTATTTTTTATACCACAGGTAATACACTCCAAGGATGTTGTGATTCAGATTGGGCTCGAGATTATGATTCTAGAAAATCAGTTTATGGATATTGTTTGTCACTTGGTTCAAGAATATTTTCTTGGGTAAGTAGGAAGCAACCAACTCTCACACTCTCCTCCACTGAAGCAGAGTACAAAGCAGCTTGTTTTTCTTCTTGTGAAGCAGTTTGGTTAAGGAGAATTCTTGCAGATCTAGGCTTTCCATCAAATATGGGGACTATACTCAAGCATGATAATCAAAGTTGTATAAATATTGCAAAGAATCTAGTATTTCATGCTCGCACCAAGCTCATAGAAGTACAGTAACATTACATTCGTGCCCTGATTGAAGATGAAATTGTGGAGCTAGAATATTGCCCAACAGAGGCAAATTGTGCTAAAATATTCACTAAAGCACTTGAAAGACAACAGCTCAACATGCAGCTTCAATAGATGGACATAGGACCGAAACCTACTTGATTTTGCATCGGTAAACATTGAGGGGGGGTGTTAGTATATGATCAATGTCTACCCCTCATCATTGTATGCGCATCTTGTAAGGCCCCCATTATGAGTAGAATCCAAGCGTGCATTACCCAATTGATAGGAATCCCAACTTGCATGTTGGATGAAGGTCATATTGGACCATGTAAGGTATTGTAAGGAAATGAAGTGACCAAGGTCCCCAATTGTGGGGTCCGGGGCAATGGGGAGCAGCCTAGGTTGGGGGTCCAAGGGGCCGAGTGGGTCCCCTAGCATGACACTAAAGGGAATATTCCATGGAATATTCTCTATGGGAGTCAGAAATCATTTATATTTGTTAGTTCGGTTCAACCGGCCTAAGCTCTGTATGGCAATTATGCGGGCTATGTCCGCCCATGCTCTACTGCCCATGTATAGCCATCCATGGAAGGCCACCCATGATCCTATATATACATGACTTCTGCACTACCTGAAACATCTAATTGAGCCAGCATACCTCTACCTTATATCTCCCTATCTAGATTTGTCTAGATCACCATTTAAGCTCTACCTTGAGAGCGTACAGGTGAACAACGCCATCATCTTTGTGCTTGCTCTTAATAGAAAATTGTTGAGATTCTCCTATATCGGTTATCTTCTCTACTATTGCTCCTGTGTTATATTGGATAACTATTTTTTTACATGACGTTGGATGCAGTCATTGCCATGGCATTACATTTGGAGCATAAGGTTGTTGGTTTTACTAACCATGCTGTTCCTTTAATTTTGGTATGGTATAAAAACCCCAAAATTACACAAGTATTAATTGATGGAGGCTAGAGTGTTAATATTGCCACAACCGCACTTTGTAAAAAGTTAG
Organism: Ceratopteris richardii; assembly: GCA_020310875.1. Classification (NCBI taxonomy): domain Eukaryota; kingdom Viridiplantae; phylum Streptophyta; class Polypodiopsida; order Polypodiales; family Pteridaceae; genus Ceratopteris; species Ceratopteris richardii. The sequence continues at coordinate 965,544 of CM035427.1, forward strand.
GATGGACTCAGATCGAACCCGCCTAGTTTTTTGTAAGAATGGCTAATCAATCTAGGGTACATCGAGTGGGTTTGGTGCGTGATATACCCATTACCCTACAGGGAGGAGTGTTCAAAATGACCTTTTTGTTTTGGAGTTACCTGAATCAAGTCTAGATTACAACTTACTACTTGAGAGGCCATGGTTGAAACAAGCAAAAGTGGAAGAAAGCTAGGTGTGGATCGTTGAAGGAGATTGAAGGGAGTAGCGCACATAACTAGGTGGGCTGGCACTTCACAAGGAGATGCGCTACAGTGTGGATGAAGGAGGAATTGTCACTAGTCACAATTCTACATAGAGCTTAATAATAGACAATTTTCTGTGGCATATCTCTGAGTGATATTCCTAGAATCCCATGACAAACATTTCTTCAAACGTCTGTTTGAAGCAGGCTGGTAGATACTTGATACGCGCGTGCCATGCATATACAACATTAATAGATGGGGTTGCGCTCATGTCGTAGACGAGGTCCTCATTCCCTTCATTAAATCCAAGGGCTAACAGATGAGGTTCCTTGACATTCTTGAAAGTCTTGAAGGTGACCAACATGAGTTCAAAAATTTTCAAGCACATTTGGGCCATGACGTCTGGTACATTTTTAAACCTGAGCCCCCAATGCCGAATCGTCGAGATCATATATCCTATGGTAGGTTGGCCTTTGGGTGGTGCTAAGTAAACATAATTGAGCCATTTCTCACATCCTTTGTTTGTCAGCACAGTTTTTATGTATTTTGGCCATGACCTTCTTCGAAATACAGGGCAATAGCATGGGTTGTATTTGATGTACAGAGGCATGTTATTCCATGTTATTTCCAGTAGACAAATCCTCCACGTCAGTTGATGTATATTGCCCTGCTTGGCACTTGCTGGGATGTCGTCCGGTGCAAACTGTGTAGCCGAGGTTGGTTCTTTTGAGGTGTGTTGCTTGATTTCGGCATTGTAATCCGCCATTAAGACACAGAAAGGAACATACAAATCGTCGGATGTGCCGATCCACCTATGATGGGAGAGGTTTTGAAAGTACTCCGATTTTATAACTACCTCTTCCAAACGTGACATTGACGCTATCTGAACTGCCACTCTATCATCATGGGTTGTGGCCACTTTCTCTAACCTCTGCATCCATTCAGGAGCCTCTATCTCGATGGTGTCCATACCCTCTTCTGTTTGCTTGCCCCCTGGTGCAGGCATGGGAACGTATGGGTCTTCGAAGGTTTCCTCTACTTCAATGGGTACTAAGTCTTCAGGTTCCGGCTCTACAAGTGGAGAGGGTTGACGCTCGTATTGCATGACTTTACTACGTAATTCTTCGAGTTCTGCTCTGAGTTTTGTGACTTCTTCTAATGTGTCGTCTGTGGAAGTGACTTTGCTTGGTGACTCGTGCTGAGTTGCCAGTTGCTTAAGTAGGTCATCTCTTTCTCGTTCTAATGCTGTATGGGCCTCCAGGAGGTCGGCATGGGTTTCTAACACAATTTGCATATTCTCTGAGGGAATGGCCTTGAATTTCTCTTGGTCGATTTCCTACGGGGAACCCTCCATGGCTGCTTCCAAGTTTTCTTCATTCTGTTTCTGCAGCCGTGTATTCTCTTCGAGTGTTGTAGACATGTGTTTGCGTAGGAGGGCTAGGTTGCGTTTGAGCTTGAGATTCTCCGTTATCTGGGAGTGCAGCAAATCATCCATTTGTTTCTTTTCTTCTACATCTGACTGGGGTGGGTTGGCTACTAACTGTTCGTGTTGTTCCTGTAAGGTGGCATGCTGTTGTTGTAGTAACCGCTTTTCCCCTTCGAGATCAATGAAGCGTAGTTGAAGTTCCTCATGACTTTGAAAGAGGCATGTATGTTGGTTATCAAGATGCTGGTAGTGCTGTTGTAGTTGCGACAGACACTGATACATATTATTAAATACATTATTAATAGGGGTGGATGCGGGAAGGGTGTTGAATGCAGAAGGGAAGGGAAAGGGGAAGGGGAATGGAAGTGTGGATGCGGTGCTGGAAAATGGTGATGTGGGAGGTGGGGGAATGGGAGATGGTGGGTGTATGGGGGGAGGGAGAGGTGCGGAGGTGGGTGAGATGTCCATAAAATCAAGTGGATGCAGTAGTGGGAGTGATTGTGAATATTGGAATTGTGGGTGCAGTGATGGTGGTGAAAGTGTACAGTGGTGAGTGCAATTGTGAATATGAACTGCCCGGAAGTGTGATCGAGGGGTTGAGATTTTCTGTGACTGTGGTTAGGATTACTATTTCAGTGGTCGTATAGACAAAAGAGGTGGAGATAGGGTGTGTGGGTGGTGTGGGTTGAGTGACGGTCTGTGCTTCGGTATGGGTAGTGGACTCGGAGGCAGTGATCGTAGTGGTTACACTAGTTGTAGGAGGTGAATGTGGTGGAGTGGAGGCAGGGGTGGCAAAGGGGGTGACGGAGATGCACTTGATACATGGATTTCCTCAGTATCGTGGACAGTGTGTGCGGTGCCCGTGGTTGTGGATATGCCTTGTGCTTCTGATACTAGTACATTCATCTGCTTTCATGATCGAGACGTCTGCCGTATCTTCGCTCCGTTCTTCGTGCTTGTGCAAGGGAGGTATGCACCGTCTCAGGTATGCCTAAAGCCTCAGATATCATGTCAAGGGTGGCGCGGTATTGCTCGTCTATGCCTTCCTCCTCAAGGATTTGATTCATGAGGGCCTTGCCTGCTGCTAGGGACAGTCTATGTTGCTCTTGAACTCTGTTCATGGTATCATAGATCTTTTTCAATGCCTTCGTATAAGCTGGAGCACCTTCAAGTACCTATAGAGCTTCATGATCATATTCCTGCTGTTCTTCCTTGGATTGTCCATCATGTTCCTCCTCTTGTTCTTCTTCTTCTTCATCCTTCACATTGACGACATCTGGTTGTCTGGGATGGGGTTGGTATGTAGCAGTTTGTTGTCCACTAGCTTGCTCTGCCTCGACTTCTGCATTAACAACTTCGATTATTCTGGCTACCTCCTCATCAGTCAGGTCTTCTAATGTGAATCCATGAGGGAACTCTAGGTCGGTTGGTACGGGTGGGAACACCATATTAGGTCCGTTAGTGCTGTGTCTTGGTAATCTAATAGTGAAGGGTTGCACCCGCCTTGTAAGTCGCGGAGTTGTCTCCGGTGTCAATGTCGCACCGCGGGCTTGTGCACATGGCATCTGAACGGCGCCTCTCATTTTCTTAGATGGTGGTCCTGCGGTTGATAGTCTACGTTGGAATTCTTGTACCCTGGTCCAACTTAATGCCCTCTGCACTGGCACATCATAAGCCAAACATCTATACACAATCCTGGTGAGAGCACAACATCCATACAGTACAGACTTTTGTTTCTTATACCACCTTCGATGAGCCAAGTGGATTTGGTCAATAATCCAATGGGGCATGTTGATTGTCAAATCAAAGGCATCAGCCAAGTATAGACTAAACCATATCTTCTTAGGTGGCATTGTGAACCTCTCTTGAGCAGGAAATGCAAAATGTTGCATGACCATTTGCAAGTGAATGGGAATTGTAGGTGTCATTGCCACGATGTCCTTCAATTTCGTCAGATTCCTGTTTTTCATATTGTCGGGGACCATTGTCTCTTTCTCCATAGGAATGTGCATACCTTTCATGTCTAGAGCTTCCCTTACCAAATTGATAGTCAACCTGAAACGCTTCAGTTCGTTGCCCCTTATGAGAGATGGGAGGACAAAGGAGCTGTACCCCTTTTTGTCTTTGCTTGGAGTGAGGGTGCTAATCAAATAAGAGCATCTTAGAAAATTGGGCTTTGGCAATTGGAATTTGAGGTACTCGTAGAGTCCTGCCTTCTTCCAGATAGGTTTCAGTCCTTCATTATTCTGCAATCTCTCAAATTCCCTGGTGAAAAAGTGATATCTGCCCCAGCACCCATTGAATTCTATCTCGGCCGCCCACATGTAAGTGCCTTCTCCTAGGGGTCCAGCCACATCACTGAACCAATGTGAGTTTTTGCTGACCGGCATTGTGTGCCCTTGTGGAGGATTCTGAACCGGTATAGCATGTAATGCCCTCAATGCCAGTGGGCGTTCCTTCAATTCCTCCTCAACGGGAAGGCTTTCAATGTCTATGACTTGGGGGCTGGTGCCTACCTGGGAGCTAGTTCGTGCCGTATCTGCCATGTTACTTCTTGCCTCCTGATTCTGTGAGAATATAGAAACATGTGTTAACATTGTAAAGTACAAGATAGAACCGTTTTTATCCCCATTACAACATTAACATGAGGTTCAGGAGATATTAGTAGGTTATTAAGTGCTTGGTGCTTGTGAGTGTAGTTAGGAGTTGGGTAGACCTAGGAGCTAAGTGGAATGATGTAGTGTGAGATTGACGTAGTTAGTAGGTGGGCATGGATTTACAACTGGGGTCCGGGGGTTGATTACAAGTTTTAGGTTGCCAAACACAGTGGATGGGTTTTGATCTTGATTTTGTGGAGACTCTGGAGAGTTTGATAGGAGTATCTGCTTGAAAATGAGGCTTTTTAGGGACCCATTTACAAGTGATTCTGCTTGTGCTAAGGGAAGAATATGTGTCCGTGCGTGATGTATAAGAATGGGCATCAGATGTTCGAGTGAGTGAGACATGATGTACCGGGTGTGGCCTCGGTGTAGCTATTTGAGCCCGCAAGAAAGCCTTAGGCACCCAGATTTGTCGTGATTGTGGGCTGGCCTTCATTGACTTCTTGGGTACCCAAATAGACTTTACTTTCACAAAAGAATTTATGAAAGACTTCTTATTAGTGTCCTGTTGTTGACTACTACTAAGAGGTTTTGGCCGTGGGATTGGTCTGGTCGCCACAGGGTGTTCGCCTTTCCGCATCCAAACTTGTTTCAACGGCTGAAACAATCTGCTTTGCTCCTTTTTTTGGCCTCCAGTATAGGTAGTGCTCTGCTTCCTCTGTATTTGATCTGTCGTTGGTTGCTGCATCCTTTTGGCCTTTGGAAAAGAAGGGAGTGCCGTCTTATCCTTGACTTCGTTGTTGAAACAATCCTCTTTCTGCATCATACCGTTTTGGACAAGAATAGCCATGTCAATTTCATGTGCGCCCTTGGAAGGACCAGGAGTTCCTGCCTTACCTAATTCCTTGAGTGCCTCATTTTCCAATTCAACTATAATCCGACTATGATTTACCCATACCTGAAGAAGTCCGCTTCTTAGGTTTAGGTTGACTGCATGGTCATAGATCCAGTCCTGACCCAAGACAAAAGGCTCAGTGAGGTCCTCATCTTGACACACTAGTACTTTGATTTTCATTACTTCGTCTTGAATGGAGATGGGAAGATCCACTTCGCCCATGCAAGGGGTTTCCACACCTCCCAATCCTATGAGATATGCTTCTATAGGATTGACAATTAATTTCAACTGTTGACAGTAACACAATTTAACAGCACTAGTGGCTGCACCTGAGTCAATCAAGGCTCTCACAGTCCTTGCACCCTTTCCTTGTCCTATCTCTAAGGTTATAAAAGGAGGTCGATCAATTATCTTATGAGAGCTGATACCTGAAACTTCACACATAGCCACATGATATCCTTGATCTGCATATGCATCTGTCCTAGGTTGCTCTCTACCTTGTCTTCTCATCTTCATTCTCCGGATGTGTTCCAATGCTTCTGCTTGAGCTTCTTCGCGAATTCGTTTTTCTTCTTCTTTGTGTTTATTAGTAGTGTTGATTCGACTTAGCATCTCTTCTGTCAGAGGTTCCTGATATAACTTGACTCTGCATCCGCTAATGTAGCTCGAGAGAACATCACTCTCTAAAGTGGCTAGTTGTACTGCTCCACTTGTGGAGATCCTATTAATGATCATGGGTCCATAGCCTCTCTTCTCTAGTTTTCTCGCATGTTGCTTCAATGTGTAGACTAAAACTAAGTCTCCAGCCTTCAAGCCTTTATCCTTCACGTGGGCATCAAAGTATGCCTTCTGTCGTTTCTTAGCTGCATATATCCCTGCAGCTGCCCTCAGTCTTGTTTCTCCTAGTCGTTCAAGGTCAAAAAGTCTTGAGGAGAGTTCATGACCCGTCCATTCATGCTCTTGTGCTACTTTCAATGTAGGTATTAAGAAGTCCAACGGTAGCACTGCATTTTGGCCAAATACCATCTGAAAGGGGGTGGCTTGGAGTACCGTTTTGTAGGCGACTCGGTATGCCCAAACAGCATGGTGTAGTTGTTTGTCCCAATTAGAGCGTTTATTGTTCACTAATTTCGTCAGTACATTGCATAAGATCTTATTGGTGCTCTCAGCCTCGCCATTTGCTTGAGGGTGATAGGGGTCAGACTTCTTATGTACTACCAAGAAGTCTTGGAGCAGATTTTCAATAACTTCATTCAAGAAGTGAGTGCCTCTTTCACTAACTAGCTCTATAGGTAACCCGTATCTGGTGAATACATTCTCAAACAAGAATTTAGCAGTTGTTTGAGCGTCGTTCTTTGTCGTAGCTTTTACCTGTACCCATTTCGTTAGATAGTCTGTGGCAACAATGATGTATTCAACATGTGAACCCTTGGCTGGGGGATTAATAGGACCTACAAAGTCTATTCCCCACTTAGAAAATGCACGTCCACCCATCATAGCTTTCAGTGGCATCTTATCTTTGCGTATAGGATACTGAGTTCTCTGACAAACATCACACCGTTTCACATAGGTATGTGCATCCATGTGAAGGGTCGGCCACCAGAAGCCTGCAAATAGTATTGCCTTGATCACCCGATCTGGTCCAAAGTGTCCTCCTGCTACACCTTGGTGAGCAGTTTCCAAGATCTTGAGATATTCACTCTCATGGACACATAGTCTCAAGTAACCATCCTTACCACGCTTGTATAGATTATCACCAATGAGTGAGTAATCCTGGGCTTCTTGTTCTAAACTCCTTTTCCTAGCCAGAGTCATGTCTGGAGGGAATGTTTATGTCCTCAGGAAGGATACTAGTGGTTCACTCCAATCTGGCACTATGGACACTTGATAAAGAGTGGCATGTTCCACAGGTGGTTTAGTGCAGCAGATTGGACATTCCTTGCACAATCTTTGGACATCAGCCTCCATAGTAGGCCAATGCACTCCAAGTCTCTGTAGGGTTTGTTGTTTTGACTTGTGTTGCTCTAATGCACCTACATGTGCTAATTGCAACCATTTAGCGTACTTATCCTCTTCCACACAACACGCCAAGATCCCTTGATCCGTGTGCTTGTACATACTTCCTGCCATGATGTGATACTTTTGGGCTTTTACTACCTCTCTATCTTGAGTGTTTATGACTGGATGGTTAAGCCCGTATCTCAATACTGGCACCAATGGCTTAGCCCACTGTGGCACCACTTCCAAATTAAACAAGTAAGCATCAGGAAGGTCATATGAGACTGCTTGTGGGGCTTCTCCAAATGTGAGTCTAGAGAGATGGTCTTCTCTCAAATGAGTCTTCCCTTTCCTTACCACAAGCTCGAAATCATATTCCATTAGCAACAGAAACCATCTTACTAATCTACCTGTGTTGCAAGGTTTGTTTACGAGATATAACAATGTTTGGTGGTCAGTAAAAAATTTAAACTTGTTTGCAAGCAAATAGTGTCTAAATTTCTTAACTGCATATACCATGCCTAATGCTTCTCTCTCAGTGGTGGTATAGTTTCGTTCAACTGCATTCAATTGTCTACTAGCATAGGAAATTGGGAGATCCATATTACCTTGACTCGTAAGTTGTGCAAGTACACATCCAATAGCATAATTGGAGGCATCCACATGAACATGGAATGGCTTGTTCCAATCTGGTGTGGTCAAGATTGGTGCTGAACATAATCTTCGTTTAAGCTCCTGGAAGGAATTCTCAGATTCATTAGTCCACTCAAAGTTAGTCAAAAGTCCATACAGAGGCTTTGCTATGATGGCATACATGTGTATAAACCGTCGATAATAACCACAATGCCCCATGAAAGCTTGTACTTCCTTGACATTCTTTGGCCTAGGTAACTTGGCTATGGCTCTCACTTTCTCTTCATCAGTGGATATGCCATTCTTTGACACTATGTGTCCTAGAATCTTGCCTTGCGTGACCATGAAAACACACTTTTCTAGGTTCAAGCAGACTTGATATTCTCTACATTTGTCAAAGATTTGTCTGAGTTCAGGAATATGAGTCTGTCTAATGTTGGAATGAGCACAAAGATCATCCACATAGACTTCTAAGTTCTTCCTCAGGAACTCTTTAAACACGTGGCACATCAGTCTCTGAAAGGTTGCAGGAGCATTGGTAAGCCCAAATGGCATTAATCTAAAGGCAAAAGTGCCCCATTCAGTGGCAAAAGCCGTCTTATGCTCATCTTCTGGAGCTATGGCTACTTGATTGTAACCCGAAAATCCATCAAGGAAGCTGTACACTTCCTTGCCGGCTACTCTTTCTAAGAGATGTTCTGTGATAGGAAGCGGATAGTTATCTCAAATTGTGGCTCCATTAACCTTCTTCAAGTTAATGCATACACGCAGCTTTCCATTTTTCTTGGGCACCACTACGATGGGGGATACCCACTCAGTGTGCTCAATTTCATAGATAAATCCAGCTTCAACCAGTCTATCTATCTCCTCTTTGATCTTGGTAGCATAATTATCATTATATGTATATGGCTTTTGCTTAGAGGGTTTGGCATCTAAGGTCATGGGGATAGTGTGTGAGCATATGTCAAGGTCTACACCTTTCAAATCCTTGTAACTCCAAGCGAATACATCTCTGTATTCTCTTAGCAAGGCTATTAGCTCTTGCTCTTCCTCTTCTGTCAGGTCATGGCCTATGTACGTGCATCTTTCTTCTACTTCTTCCACAGCGACCACTATTTTCTTGGTGGTTTCTTTGTTATCATAGGCCTCCCCTGATTGCGCCTCTCGTTTAGGCATTTTGATCATGACTCTCCTGTCATCTATCTCATACTTCTTAAAACTTTCCGGGACCTCAAACAAAGATTCTTCCTCTTCTTGTGTGACTTCTCTCTTCTTTCTTTTCTTTCCTTCTTCCTTAGGAGTTACATGTGTGGCTAGCCTTACATCATTTGTAAGCTCTCCGTGCCTCTGGGGTTGAAATTCTACTTCATAGAAGTATTCTTCATCTCATGCAAAAGGTGGGTCCATAATGATTCACTCTAGATTAGAGTCACTCGCATCTTCAAATGCATCAGGGCTAGGTTCACACTCTTCTAGCACTGCCTCTCCCATAATTGGCTCTATGGAGAAGACTGAAATGTCATAGCCATCTTCATCATAGTGTGGTGTCCATTGTTCTTCATTGATGGCTATATCCATTGTTGCTAGGATTTCTGCCCAGCCGTGGGGTTCAAATTCTTTGTCAGGAAGGACTACAGGTGCATAGGCTGGGTCTTGAATTGACCTATGGGTTTCTTTTGCACCTATCTCTCTAGCTTTTTCTCTCTTCTCCTCTTCTACTGCTACTTTGCACATCCATAAGTGGGTGTCTTCATGCATCCATGAGGATCCTGATCCTATGGAATGCACCGATTTTGTATCATCTTTGGCTCTATGGATGGGATTCCATTGGATAGGAGGGACATCTCTATGAGAGTAATCTTTGAGATTCACTTTCGTCGTAACACCTAAGTGTTGCAAATACAAGGAATTGGTTCCTCAATCCTGGACCACTTGCAATTGTCGCATAAATGGTCTTCCCAAAATCATCTCATAGGCATGATTCTTGTTAAAATCACAGATAGCAAATGTATGCTCGAACTCAACACCACATGTGGTGAGAGTTATTCCTTCTAACAGCCCTAGGGATCTCTCTATGTGACCATCGGCCATTTGCAATTTCATCCTCGTGGGCCTGAGTGCTGGCTTGCCCCAACGCTTCCATAGGGAAGTGGTAGCAATTGTGACTTCTGCGCCTGAGTCTAGAATGGCCTTGGTGGTGTATCCTTGATGGGTGATAGGAAGATATGTGTTTCCCTCTTCTCCCTCACTCATGTCTCCTATCTTGTCCAATGGTATTTCTGGCACTGTTCTCTGGGATCCTACCTAGGAACGAGGTTTTGCTATCTCTGGTACTTGTTTAGCTACATGTTTCCATAGCTCTGGCCTTACTTTGAGTAGCTCTTCTAAGGTGAGGTTGCATTGTACTTGAGTGTTTTTCACTACCTCTGTGTTCCTAGGTATGATTGAGTCCTCATTTCGTACCATGACCGTGGGCGCTCTCATACATGTAGATTTAGCTTCCCATGGACCCGTGAAGTGGGGTAATTCTTGTAAAGAGTTAGACTCAAAGTCTAATCTTTCCTGAGAGTGGGTGCTCTCTTGATCCTCATAAATGGATGGGATGTCTTGTGGAAATTGGTCATGTGCATCATCCACAAGTTCAATGGGAGGAGGGACTTCACTTTCTTTCGCCCATTTATCTTCTTGAATCTCGCGTAGGAATTCTGGTGTGAACTGACTCATAGAAGATGATGTGTCTGGTTCCGTGGAGTTAGGCACATAGGCTTCCTAGGCAGGAATGCTTACTCTTTCCCTTGCCTTGTCCTTGTGTTGAGATGCAGGTTCCTTTTCTGATTGTGTAATCAGCTTCTCTATTCTTTCTAACAGTCCATCAAAGTGCAATTGTGTCTTCGCTGAGTTAGAGATGTTAAATAGGCGGCTGGCTTCAAACATGGTCTGAGCCAATTCCACCATCTTAGCACAAATTATGGTTCGTTCTAGCTCTAGTTCTGCTCTAGGGTAACACTTTTCATGATCAGTTACGTTTGGCCCTTCTTGGATTCTGGCCTGATAGGCTTTAAGCATCATATTAAGGTCCTCGAGAGTGGGATCTGCTAGGATTGATCCTACTCTAGGGGGTGGTGGGCTTAGGTGAGGCGGGTTGGATGGAGATGGGAATGGTGGAGGTGATGGAGGTGGGGCAGTGTGAGAGGGAGTTTGAGTTGTGAGTTCGGTTATCCTGGCCTTTGTTTCTCTGAGGCTTTCCTCGAGTTCACTCATCTTTTTTGCCCATTGCCTTTTCATTCTTTCACGACTATCTCTCCAAGCTCTAGTCCTCTTCTTTGTCATGCTCTCCGTTTCACTAACATCTGGGCTCTTTTCCTGGCCTACCCCTTGGTTTTGCTGCAATGCCTGAGCTCTAGTGACTACCTGTACTGGTGTAGTGGACGTCACGCTTCTTGTAGGGTGACCATAGGACACATTCGATCTTGGATGGGGGAAAATAAATTCACCTTTCCAAGTGTAAGCATGCCTATCATTTTCTGTCACCACAAAGATCTTCTCTGAAGCGTGATCTAAGTAGGTCACTCTGCCTAGGCTATCACGATCCTTAAACTCATAGATCATGATTGTTCCTATATCAATTGACCGATCAGATTTATACCTCCAAAAGGCTTCGTCGGTTTCTCGGTTCAGAAGTAGATCTATGCTCTTGTTGTCCTGGGGAACCCACTCTGGTGTGATAATCCTAGTGAGAACAGATTTGCCTCGGGGGGTCCTAGGTTCTTCGCCCATGTTTCCTTGCTCTAGGCCACCTAAGTCCGTTTCTGGGACCACATTCCCAAATTCATCAGTCCTATCTGGATGACTGGTGACTACATATATTGTCCCTTCCTTGTCTAAGTATGCTCCGTTTTCAAACTTGACAGCTGGGCGCTCTAGTCCAATGGATTGGTCCAGGTTTTTAATCTGTACTACAGATCTTCCTAGGCCGTCCTCATAGATGCTCGCACCTAATCGGTTGGTTCTAAGGTATTCCAGCTGCGTTTTGTAAGGGCCTTCTACCCTGTGCAAGTATGGCACTCCTGAACTTCCCGTAGGTCTGTCCATGCCTTGAGACATCTCTGATTCACTAGTCTCAGAGCTAGGGTAGTATGAGTGGTGGCTCAACTGCTGGGCCCAAGACCTAGCAGTGTGGTTGACACTAGCCTCTGAAGACCTAAGACTTTGTCTATCTCTCCCTAGATGTCGCCCTGATCTAAGGTTCATAAGCCTAATTGAATAGCCCAAATTTGCCCAAGTACAACCTCGTTGCTGAGTTCGTTTGTATCAGTTACTTGATTCTTTTTAGTGGTTACCGTGTTTATGCTCTTTTCATAAATCACGTCGTCAGGAATATTTGAGTTAATTTTCGCACTATAAGTTTATCGTTCCACGTTAGATTCTTTCCTTAAAGGTTATCGCATCACAAAGAGATTATGTTTAATCTTGAACTTGATTGCATAGGTAGTCTCCAACTTGATTGATGCCTATCGCCACCTTGGCCTACTCCTATCACTAGTCGTTCTTAGCCTAAGCTAGGAATTGACAGAGGGAGTTGAGATTTTCCAACCTTTTGTTTCCTTCTTGGTTGCCCTTGAGTGCCTACGAAGCGTGTTCCCAAGCCTGCACTTACTCTTGCTTAGAATGCCCTTCGATGCTCTCACTGGATCAAATGGGCGATTTCTCTGTCGATCACGATTGACAGAGGTCTGCGACACAAAGACAGTTTCGTGACATTTCGTACCTGCACGGAGTGCTGGAGATGATGATGCTGCCAGTACCTGCAAGAAAGCTCAAGAACCAAGAAAAAACAACGCACACAATATCGCTCTCTCGCTCTCTCTCACAAGTGGAATGAGGGAAATGAGGTGGAGAAGGTGATATGAGCAAAAACTGAAATTTTTTTCGCGATGATGGAGATGGAGGTGGGAGATGATGATGATGATGATGGCGATGATGGTGCTTAGGTAAGAAAGATAAAAATAAGAAGAGTGAAAAAATTACCTACAACGCCAACGTCTCAAATTTACGTCTTACCATCACACGCTCGTCCTCAAAGCTCGATCCCCGGCAACGGCGCCAAAATTTGGTGTAGCTCAGTGATGAGTAGCACCTCCTTTAATGTCAATCCGGGAAGACGTGAGGATGGTATGAAGACCTCGAGCAAGTGAAGGCACAAGTGCGTGAGTGAGAAGCACACTAACATGCACACACATACACACACACGCGCACACACGGCAAGACAAAGAGTTAGAAGCAATGGAGTTCTTAGATTACTTTCAAAAACCTCATACAAGTTCAATTCAATTACAAGCTAACCTCAAAAATGAGCTCTCTAGCTCTATTTATAGTTTTTGACTAGGTTTTGGCCTTGTCGAGACCTAGTGTCCGGCCTAGTTAAAAATTAGGTTCTCTACCCTATTTGGAGGTTCAAACGAAGTCTAAAAAATGTGAAAACTGACAGGTAGATACTTCTAAAGCTCCTCAAGCTCAAGGACTCCTTGGCTTGCACAAATGGAGCTACAAAAATGTGAAATGGTATTTACAATGGTTTTTAGTGATGAAAATCACTATTTTTGTAGGGATTTCTTATAACAGTTTGACATATACTTCCTGGAGCTCCCTACTTGCTCCTTCTCCTTGTGTGTCCACCTGCTCTCTCTGCTTGTACTTTCTCTTCTCTCTGACTCCCTTCGTAAGCTTCCTTGCCTGGTGAGTCCTTCAGTTCCAACAATGTGAGAATAGATGAGCAAGTTGCTGATATTTTCACCAAAGCACTTGGAGCTAAGAAGTTGAAGAAGTTTCGGAAGATGCTTGGATTACAGGATATGGCGTTGAGCTTGAGGGGGAGTGTTGAGATATCAAGCTCAACATGTGATGATCCAGGATGACACGTATCAGTTTTTCATTTCTCTAACATGTATAGTGTTCATGCCGGTATATGTCAGGGATACTTCATTGAGCTTTATTAGATTTATCTACCGAGAGTGATGGCACATTTGTTTCTTCCCAGCTCACTCATTCGGGGACATTAGGTTTTTCCTTATGTACTGGTCTTTATATATTGCACTTGTTGTATTCTTGTTTTTTAGGTCGTTCTTATACATTCCTTTTATGTAATAGAAGAAGAAGAAGATCATTCTTCCCTGTCTCAATTCATGTGTGAGCTCTCTTCCTTATCTCCTTCCTCGTGACATTATACATGTGAGAGAAATGAAAAACTGATACGAGTCATCATCGATCATCAGATGTTCAGCTTGATATCTCAAAACTCTCTCTCAAGCTGAGAGTCATGTCTTCTAATCCAAGCATCTTCCATAACTTTTTCAGCTTCATTTCTTCAAGTGCTTTAGTGAAAATATAAGCAAACTACTCAACTGTCCTCACATAAACAAGATCAATATCATATGCTCATACCCTCTCTCTCATGAAGTGATAATGTCCCTCAATATGCTTTGCTATAGCATCAAAAACATGATTTCGTGCCAAATAAATGTTGTGAAGGTTAACACAATATATTATGACCAGCTTTTGCACTTCCACCCCTAAATCTATAAGTAGCATCTCTAACCATGATGGTTTAGATGTCGTCATTGAAGCAACTCTATAATCAACCTCGATACTTGACAAAGCAATAGTGGGTTGCTTCTTGCTGTTCCATGTAATAGCGTCACTCCCAAGTGAGAATAGAAAACCACTAGTTGATCTTGTATCTGGAATACTTCCAGCTCAATCTGCATCGGTGTATCCATGGACCTCCAAATCTACACCAAATTTATAAACACATGCACAATCCAAAGTAGCACTCACATCACCTAAAGTGTGCCTAAGAGCATCTAAATGTAGTTTTTAGGGAGCCTGCATAAATTGACTTTCAATTCCAACCGTCTAGCTTAGATCACACCTTGTAATTGTGAGATATATAAAACTCCCCATAATTTTCCTTTACATAGTAGTGTTTTCCAATGATTCACCTGATGTAGTATCCAACTTCAACTTCTCATCTAATGGCATAGAGATAGGCTTACAATCAACCATATAATACATTTGTAGCATACTCAAGGCATATTGCCTTTGCGACGTCAATATACTATTTTTGTATGTATAAACTCAATGCCCAAAAAATAGGGCAACACACCGAGTTCTTTCATGCCCAATTCTTGTATAAGGAGTTGCTTTACCTCTTTAATGCTTTCTTCATTATCACCTCCTACAATCAAGTCATCAACAGACATAGCCACAATGGTGATGACATCATCATCCTTGCTTGGATATAGTGAATGATCTATATCACACATAGAAAATCCAATGGTGGTTAAGTAATCCACAATCCTTGCATGCCAAGCATGAGGGACTTGTTTAAGCCCATACAAAGCCTTTTGAAACCTACAAACATGTTCTCCGTGCATTGAATCTTCATATCCTTATGGATCATTCATGTATACTTCTTCTTCTAACTCACCATGTAAGAAGACATTCTTCACATCCATTTCATGCAAAGTCCATACTTTTGCTATAGCTAATGCAACAAGTTCTCTAATAGTGGACATTTTAGCTACAAGGCAGAACATTTCCTCATAGTCAATTCCATATGTATGTGCATATTCTCTTTCTAACAATCTTATTTTATACCTACTTATGCTACCATCTACATTATGATTTATCTTGTAAACCAACTTGCAACCTATGGGTTTCTTTTCTTGTGGTAATGGAACCAACTTCCATGTTTCATTTACATACACCACAACCATCTCATCATCCATAGATTTCTCCCAATTTGCATTTCCAATTGCATCTTGAAGACAAGAAGGTTCAATATCTTATATAATCTTGGTCATGTAGACACAATGACAAGCCATGTAATTGTCATACATCAATTGTTCCACTAAATTCTGGATCCTCCCACAGCTTCTTGGTTCTAGGTAACTTCTTGTTTTATCATCTACATGTTCCTTAATTCCTCCAGGAGTCTTCAAAGAGGGCAATCCAAGTTCCCCATCAGGGCTCTCTTTTGAATTGCTTCACTCTCTATCAATGTCTTCAAAACCGATAGATGTTTTACTACCAGTAGTGATCCTTTCTTTACCTTTGTTTGATCTAGTTAATGAATATTCTGGACTCAAATTTCCATGCAAGCTTCCACTCCATGGATTTTAGTTGGAACTACTTCTTGGTGACACATCAGGTTCACTCAAAAATTGAGATTTTGCACTTGATTTTTCAGCTTTCTTTTGTAATTTGAGTCAAGATTAAGTACTTCTTTGGCATCTACACATGGGTCTTATATATGAAAGGGAAAAATACATTTCAATGCTAGATGGTACCCACAAACGTGTATCAAAGCATATCTATACAAAGATCCTTCATCTAAAATTGCCATAGGCATCGAAGAGGAGGAGACTATTGAGCAGGACATTCAGTACAAGAACCTCCTAAATGCTTGTTTTGACTACGGAGTGTAGAGGCACAGAATAAAGGAATCTACTTTAAGATAAAATTTCAATCAAAACAAGAAGGACTCATAGAGAGCTAATGTAACAGAGAACAAAGTTGTGGGAGGGACCCATAGTATATTGGAAGAACATCCATTGGAGTCTTAAAAGGTGAAAGAAACACAAGTCTTGGAAACAGACGCAGAAAGCTTCACAAAAGTAAGACAAAGAAGGGAAAGCTCAAAAGGAAGTATCCAAAAGAGGCCCTCTCGTGCAGCATGAGAAACAAACATCTTTTTCAATGTGAAAAAGAAGGTTATTGACATGGATTACCTAGGGGGATCAAATCATGAAGACTATCATAGTGATGGGGAAACCCTCGAGGAATGCTTCTATAAGGAAAATAACAATGAAGGTGTCACCACTCGATAAGAGGTTGGGTGGTCCACAAAAAAAGATGATAACCAAGATAGTGAAAGTTATATAATTGGCTCCACAATCCGTGAAAGGATAACAAATCGTTTTTGACAATGACTACTCATAGAGGAAAACAACCGGCTGTGATTCCCTAGAAAAGCCATCTTAAGCGGAAATTCCTATGTCATGATGCTTCTACCTTGAAACAAACATTTGAGGAGAAAAACAAGAAAAAGAGGGCTATCGGACCCCTCAAGAGTGACCGTGATTGGCTAGTGGATCCATGATAAAAGTAGAAACCGAGACTTCATCTGTTTTCAAGAGATCAAAATCGATGGGGAGGAACTACAAAAGAGACTTAAGTGTATTTCCTCATCCCATGTCTAGCTCTCCACCACAAACTCCAAGGGAAATGGTGGCATGGCTATGGGCATCAGTATACTTTTTCACACTAGAACTGTGGACTCCCTTACTAACTAGAACCATCGGTGGGTTGGTGCTTGTTTTGGCGGTCCCATACAATTTCCCACCATGTCCTTGTACACTACTAACACCAATTTAGAAAGAATTTCCACTTAACAGTTGTTGGATTCTCTATAGGTCAATGTGGTTCTTTGTGGGGACTTTAATGTGGTGGAGGTCTTTTTGACAAATGACATAGGAAGGGATAGGTGATTTATAGGAAGGAGAGGAAAGTTTGGGACCAAGTGAAGCTACACTTGGATCTAGAGGAGATCAAGGACATTATTAGTTTCTCTTGGTCAAACCTCCAAGATGGTGCTAACTTACAAAAAGCAAGGCTCGATAGGAGCTATATCTTGTAGAATATCGTCAATAATTGGGGACCCCCTTCCCTCTCCCAAACTGTGGATCTTGTCATCTCTAATCAGTATCCAATTGTGATTATCTTCAACCCGATCATGAGTCTCAAGAAAGGCCCTTGGTTTCATGCCAGTGCGACCACTTTCTCTCTCCCTCGGATAGGCTCTATAAAAGTTCTAAATTGTTTGCATTTAGTTCATAAAACATCAAGGCACACTTCCACCATATCATCATCATCTAAATTCATGCCAATAGATGCAAACGACTTGCATATGCTTTTGATTTTTAGGGTGTAGTCACTTACCCACATGCCCTTTTTTCTAGTGCATGCAACTCATTCTTGCTTAAAGGGCAGCTAGGATGCCTTTTTGATAAATGGTTCAGCTGATAAATGGTTCAGCCAATTTGCTAAGAACCATTTTACCAATTGGGATTTGATGAACGATGCATTTAAGAATCAATTCCAGCATGGAAATACTGTAGAAATCATCATAGAAGAACACGAAAATTTGAGATTGGGTCCGGGTGAGAAGTTCCCAGAGTTTGTGACTAGGGCCAAGGCACTAATGGCTAAATTACCAGACCCACCACATGATTGTTTTGTTAAGAAATGGTTAGCTAAGCCCCAATTAGTGGCCACCCAATGCAGAATAAAGGAATTAGTGTTACCTACAGCCTCCATAGAGGAGTTCATCAACACAGCTACAGGACTGGAGCAGATAAGGCACCAGTATGGAGGAACTTCTTCTCAACTAACATATGCTACAGAAAGGGAGGATCCATTCATCCAACTAAGGAAGGCACTAGAGGGCTTAAAAAGGAATAAGCCCTACAAAGAGGAGGAGAATGTTGTTGCTCAATTGAGAAGGGAGATTGAAGCACTCAAGCTCCAAAAGGAGGAGGAGGCCCAAGCAGAGGAATTGGCTCAGCTGTGATAGGAGCTGTAGGAACTCAAAGGGGGTGGTATCAAGAGTGGACTTTGGTGTTCCATGTGCAGCAAGCAAGTGTGACTTGCCAATTATGTGACTTGCCAATTATGCAGGAAAGTTGGTCATGAGGCCCATGAATGCCAATCAAGGGGACTGCCTGCAATGACATACTGGACACAAGGAGGATCCCATAACTCCTTGATTGTTTCCACTTCCTGGCAACCATTTGAGAAGTGGGGGCTACATTTTGTAGGGCCCATCTACCCTTCGTCGATTCCAAAAAGAGAAGTATCTATTGATAGCCACATATTATGCGACAAAGTGGGCTGAAGCTATTGCCTCCCCCGACTGCACTGCCCAAACTGTTGCTGATTTCATTTACAATAGCATCATTTGCAGGTTTGGATGTCCACTTGAAATTTGTATAGACCAGGGTACTCATTTTGTGAATAACGTCCTACAGGAAATTTTCAACAGGTATAGAATCCTACATAAGACCTCTTGTGCCTACTATCCAAGAGTCAATGGACAGGCTGAATCAACCAATAAGGTATTAATTTCCATGTTAAGGAAGGAATGTATGTTACAACCTACTTTTTGGGGCATTGCTTATCAAGGTACCCTATGGGCATATAGGCTAGCTTACAAAGAGGCCATGGGATATTCTCCATTCCAATTGGTTTATGGCATATTGCCGATTGAGCTCTTTGAATTTTTACATGGATCACCTAAAATAGCATTCATGCAGGGAAAGAAAGATTGTGATGTCTCTCAGAGGCTTGGAGCACTACATAAAGTGGAGGAGATTCGTCTACTGGCAACAAAACAATTGATAGAGACTCGGATGAAGAGGAAGGAGGCACATGATCGACATCTGTGGAACAACAACATAGAACCAGGCATGTTAGTTCTTCTCCATAGACCTCATCTTCAAACACAAGTGGGAGGAAAATGGCTTCCACACTGGGAAGGACCTTATCGAGTCAAAACAATGCTGAATTGGGGTGCTATCGAGTTAGAGACGCTGAAAGGAGAGGCCTTGCCACTGGTCAACATGTCAAGGCTCAAGGCCTACCATCAACACACTTGAAGAAGTATGGATCACCTGGAACTGCAAAATCTATCCAGGTTGTACATAGCTTTCTCATCTCATTTTGCTCAATTTTAGTAGTTTTCTTCATCAATTTCATGTGTATTCCTTGAGTTTTTAGCAAACCTAGAAGGCACTTCATAACCTCTGCAAAAGTACAATTTCTGGGTATTTTTGGAATTTTTTTCTGGCATTTTTCTAGCATTTTTTTATCCTTTTCTGATATTATTTTCTTGCCAAATAGGAGGAATAAAGGAAGCTCTTTGTGGTTTGAGGAAGGAAATTAGGCCTAGCCCTGTAGAAGAATTTATGATAATTTTTCAGATATTTTTGGCATTTTTTGGCATTTTTTGGGATTTTTTTTCCAATTTTCTCTATTTTTGGATAATTTTTCACAAACAAACAAGCCCCCTGGATTTCTCGGGTTAAGGGTTAAAAAAAAAGCCCCTCCCTCCCTCCCTCTCTCTCTCTCTCTCTCTCTCTCTCTCTCTCTTTCTCTCTCAGTCCCCCCTCATCCCTCCCCCCTCCCTCCCCCGCCCCCGCCCTGCCCCCCGTTCTGACACATCCCCCCCTCCCCTCCACCCCCCCCCCCTGGCCCCCCATTCTCACACATCCCCCGCCCTCCGCCCCCTCCCTCCAAACTGGTCTTTGGCGACTAGCCTCCCTCCTCTTATCCGAGGCTGAGGGTGCCGATATTCGCACAACGCTTCTCCACTTCCCTCATTTTCCCTCCGATTCCTTGACCTTTGCGGTTGTAGCTAGAGGCATAGGTTCTAGCATCTCTTCGTTTCATGCTCCACCATCACTCTACTCGGGGTTATCTCGGGAAATGAACACAGCTTTCTGCATTTCATTATATGGCGTTGATGCCATGCCCACACAATACCACCTCGCCATCCTTCGTTCGTTCATTTTCTTCTTCTTATTTCGTAGTCCCTCCTTGGACCTTCCGTTGTATGATATCCATATAGCTGACCCACTATTTTGTTTTATACATGGCCGCCCTTATCCCTATGGCACCCTCATGTTCCACTCATTCCTACTTCGCTCTCGCCGATTCCATGATGCCCTCCACCGTAGCACCGGTTCATTCTCCGTTTATTCTGCCTTGATTTTGGCTTGGCTCTTTCATCTCCCTGGTACACAGACCATAGCATCCAGCCATAGTCTTGACCCTTCCCATCCTACACATTCTATTGCCCATTCTCCCCATCCCCCTCCACCACCAGTCGTCGTAGTGCCCACAGCCCCTAGCACCCTTCTGCAGGCATCTACTCCCATGGCAGCCTCCACTCCACCACCCGCTAGGAGAGTCCATACATGGTTGATGGATTCTTTTCCTACCTCTATCACTGCCTCGCCCATTCAGTCACCCCCCTCGGTCGGTGCCACACAACCTCCTCCATCTCCAGCAATATCCATTGAGTCTGCCTCCACCTCCCATCCTCATCACTCGCCTCCTGCTTCTCCCACTTACCCGTAGCCTACCCCGGCCCCACCCCCACCCCCACCCGCCTCGTAGCCTTCCATCCCTGATAGCCTCGACGACAATCCACGTTTCTTGGGCCTACTTTGTGATGCAAGCCTCGTCGCGAGTGATGGGATTGATGCTTCCCATCTCTCCCTTGATCTCAGCAACAACTGCACTACATCAGCAGTATGCTCTGATGATAGATCACATTCGTGCTACTCCAGTGGCACAGTAGCAGATGTCGCGGGATGTATTGCGGGCCATGCAGCAAGACAGAGACTGGTATCAAGATGAGGATGATGCTGCGACTCGCGCTCTTATGGAGATCTGCTAGCGTGCATCCTTAGGCATATGTGATAGTCCTGCGTGTCGGTTGGTCCGCCGAGAGCGCGATAACCTACGCAGGTATAGGAGCAAGATTGTTGCATGGACTGAGGAGGCAGCCATCATTCCACCCACCTCACCCGACTTACCTCCACCTCGGAGCGACGTTCCACCTGGGGAAGGGTCTCATTCTCCCACGATGCCTTAGCGAGACACTCGTACTGTGTCTCTCCCCTAGGCTCTAGGCATTCATACCCCCTTGGTTTTCACTAGCTTCATTTGGTCTGCCCTTGTTTCCTTTTGTTGTTGAGGCTCAGTTCATAGGATGCATTTAGTTATCCTTTTGGTTCCGCTACCATTCATTGGCTCATCATGTACTTTCTACTAGGCAGCTCTTTGCCATTCATTGGCACTTCATGTACTTACCTTGGACAAAGTTTTCTTGTATTTTTCTGCTATTATATATGAGATTCTGGTTCTGTGTTCATTGTGTATTCCTTGTGCATTCTCTGGTTGTTTACTAGTCATTTTATTAATATGTATGTGTACAGGTTGGTCTCTCTCTGGTTGGGAATTTCTTTAATTGCCACCCCTCCCTATTCTCTTGTCTCCCTCTTTGTGCTTTTCCAGTTTTTTTGCTTTTTCCCCAACCCCCCTTCCCCCCAAAAACACCGCCCCCCCCTTCCCTTCACTAAAACGCATCCCCCTTTCCCCAACCAACCACTGCTTCCCCCCTCTCTGTTGCCAACCTCCAAACACATTTCCCATTCTGGTACATCTACATTTCCATATTTTTCACTTTCTGCCATCCTCCATATATCTCTCCAATTCAATCCTTGGACCCGTCTCCTATATATCTCTTCACTTCACCCATTCTCTCACCCTTCCTTCCTTCTAACATTCCGCCCTACCCACATTACTGATTACTCTCTGGTGCTTTTCTCTGCTGCTCATGGTAGACTTGGTGGCCGCTCTAGTGTCTTTTTAAAGTTTTGCAGATCCATAATCGTGGTGTCCACTATGCTCAGAGTTTTGGTTGTAGCTCTCTGGGACGGAGAGCCAATTAGGTGGTGGGCATCTTTTGAGCCCATATATGTCATATTGGGCAAAGTCAACTGCATTCAAAGTCAACCACACTCAAAGTCAAAAGGTCAAAGTCAAACTAGTCAAATAAAAAAGATCAAAGTCAACTAGTGCAAAGTCAAAATGCTAAGGTGCAAGTGTCAAAGTGCATAGGTAGTGCACAATTAATTGTCCACAAAGGGTAAATTGGAGAAAGTGGGTTGCGGGTTGTAGAGGTATTTCTCTAATTTTCCTAAGGTTCAAAGTGTTTCTGAAGTGTTTTGGAAGGTTCAGGTGAACCCTCCCTTATGTGCACATTTGAAGAGTTAAAAGGGAAATGTGAAAGTATGTGAAGCGGCAGCGTACGCAGAAGTGAAAGTATGGCCCCCCCATTAAAATTTTTGGTTTTAGTCTAAAGTCACTAGAGGACAAAATAGGTATTCGTTGGCTGCCACTTGTAAAGACAATCTTAGGACATCAAAGTGAGCACCAAGATACTATTGCTGTTAGGAGCGTACGTGAATCGACACACTCAAACCAAGGCAAGGACCATTCTTGGACAATTCTAGAGTAAGCAAGGGAAGCATAGTTTAAGTTGAGCAAGAGAGAGAAGTGCAAGAGACACACAGTGTGCGACGCAGAGAAGTGAAGTGCAAGGTGTGCATGAAGAGTGACCAAGGAAGTGTGCAGAGGGATGCTAAGCTTGTCCCCAAGGATCCCAAGGTCTTACTGAAGTGTGCGCGCGCCGACAGAAGGTATCCATCCCTCCCCCTTAGGGAAGCTTGGTGCAAGGTGTGCACAAGAACAGGCTTGTAGAAGGTGGAGGTTTGGTGCAGAGGAGGCCGGGAGCAAAAAGTCCCTTGAGTATTTCGTATTTTGTAATTGAGCACTCTGTGGGATTTCTGCACATAAGCATTGGTTGTATTGTGCTTCAACCTTGTATTTGTCTTACGGTAATCAATCAACAGAGGCTTCCAGTGTGTATTTTCTCTTCTGGTCTTCCCCTTTTCTCCTACAAACACTCAAGTCCCTTCTTGTCTAAGAATCCCCCAACAAGTTCCAAAATTTTAAGGCTATGGTGGAAAGCAGATAGGAAATTATATTCAGACATTAAGGTTTGATGGAGGAGGTGAGTACGTGTCAAATGAGTTCAACAATTTCCTTAAAACTCATGGAATTCGACGTCACTTTTCATATAGGTACACACCATAATAGAATGGTGTTGTTGAATGCAAAAATAGACATATTGTAGAAATAGAAGGAGCCTTGATGGATGAGAAGAATATGACTCATTATTATTGGGTAGAAGTCGTGCACACTACTGAATACATCAAGAATAGAATTGTAAGTAGTATTGTACATCGAGTTACACCTAAAGAGAAGGAGAGGTAAAAAGCCAAACTTATCACATATCAAAGTATTTGGTTGTATTGCATATGAGTTGAGGATGAAGCTTGATACAAGAGCAATAAAATGTATCTTCATTGGGTGCTCCCTTAAGCAAAAGGGATATAAATGTTATAATCCGCTCACATGATAGGTGATGATAAGCAGAGATGTGGGGTTTGATGATATCTCAAGCTTCTATGTAGATACCCAAGATAGACTTAGTCTTGAACTAAATGAAAAAGAAAATGCTGAAAAGTTGAGTGCAAAATCTCAAGTTTTGAGTGGACAAGTTGCATCATCAATCAATAATCCCAACTCCAATCCATGCACTGGAAGATTCCGAAGAAATTTTAGTCCAGAAAATTCGTCAACCACATCCAAGAAAGGTAAAGAAAAGCTGTTTGTTGGTAGTAATGCATCTACAATCTTTGAAGTCATCTACAAGCCAGATAACAATAGAATTCCATCTTTCAGCGTAGTTTCTATCGCATATCTAGATATCGTCTTCTATCATCTATGTATTATCATTGTTTTATTGTTATTATTGACACTATTATTATTATCATTGTTCGTATTTTCAGATATTGTTGCACAAAGGCTCGAGTGCTGACTTTCTACAAATAGACGTCATTAATAAGTAAACTTATTAAAACATTGTGTGGCTGGGCTTTGGGTCATCCGAACAAACTGGTGCTAATGGGCACCACTGAGTTGGCTTGTTGGTTTTTGAGTGATCGAAAAAGAGGAGATTCTACCCGACATACGGCGAGACCACCGACCGCTTCATGTGCAAGCCCTATCAATCCATCTCTAGGCTTCACGCCTAATCATCCACTCTTCTCGGATCTGCATTGCACAATTTGTGCTGTCGAAAAAGATCAAAGTTTATTTTTGCTGTTTTCGTTAATTCAAGCCAAAAGGAACAGTAGGATTCGTCCGAGGTTTGCCTTTAAGAAAACCAAAAAAAAAAACATTGACTTACTAATGGATGGTCGATGGGGTGGTCGCCAGCTTGTTTTGTCTAACATCAAAAGATCGGATCCTTTCTCAGCTCTATCTGAGGGCATGGTACGAGCTCTATCAAACATCATGTCTTACGTATGTTGGTGTTTATCTATATCCAACTACGCCACGGTAGAAACTAGTAACCATGGTCCCTACGGGAAATGAGAGGAATGGCTAATAGCTATTTCCTGACTTGAGTTGTCTCGTCTCTAACAAAAACCGTAGCTCGTGCTACAATACAATACCATATGACATCTCAGAAATAGAGAGACAACCTACATCGCGTCCCAATTGCTTCCAAAGCAGATACTGGCATGCTGTAATCTTTGACTTCCTCCCTCTTCCAGAAGAAGTGGACGACTGATTTCAGTAACCAGTTCCTTGCATTTAATGCTAACTTTCAATCTACTCAAATGGACAATATGACGTCGTCAACAATGCCTATTGTCGTTCTTTAGAGACATTCACTTAATAATCAATGGTACGAGTTCTTGTCGGAGGCTGTGAGTTATGGCTAAATTTCCATGTCATGTCAATTGGATAGCATCCAAATGCCATGAGCTGGAGCCTTCTGGATTCCTCCATTTGCAGGACTCGAGAGATCATTGGACCCACTCAGAAGTGGGCAACAATGCAACGTTCAGAACGAATGCTCAGAACATTTCTCTGGTAAGGAACGTGGGCACTGGGCAGTACTTGCTTTCGACGTTGACAAGCATCCCACCGATCATTATTAACTCAGTCAATGCACGTCACGATGTCGACTGGGGCGGAGTCCTTTGCATTAAATGCATCTAGCTAAAAGTAACGAACCGCTAGGCTCTAGCTGCAATCAGTCGTTCACTTCTTCAGTAAGAGGAGTCAATGCAGTGTTCATTTTTTTTTTGGATAAAAACAGGAAAATATAAATTAACAAGGTAAATTACATATGTGCAGGGGCAGGAGCACCAGAGACTCAATAAGTCACAAAGATGCCACCATTGCAAATCTGCAATGGGAATACAACTGGCTCAATAATACTTTCCATCTTGTGTAATGGTGAGCTGCAAGGATACAGTGGAGATCATGAGAGGGAAGAGAGGGTTTTGTAATACACTTTATACAATTATCAGAGACTCTTTTCAGAGTGTGATGTAGGGGAATCAGAAATTTCTTTCTCCCATTGTCAAAGACCTGATTATTTCTACTTAGCCAGATGGCCCACAGGATGTGCCCCCGCCATGTATTCCATAGGAGGATATCCATGTTTTTGTAGCATCCAATCAATGCATCCATTCTTTGCAGCTTGGGGGCTTTAGAAGAATGAAGAAAGTTGTCAACACATTTCCAGTAAGGCTTTGCATGATCACAGTCAAAGAAGAGGTGATAAACATCCTCCACCCTGCCACAAAATGCACATTTACCACCATCAATAAATATTTTCCTGACTCTGGGGCCCACCCAAAGCCCTTGATGTATTATCAACCACTGAAGAAAAGACTGCTTGCTGCTTTCTGGGTAAGCCCACATAGATTTAAACCTATAAGACCACTGAGCAGAGGACCAGTTCAGATTCCACACTTTGTTCAATTTAGTAGTGATATGATCCATCGAGGCTTTCTTCTTCTTGAAGTTCTTGTAAATGAAATCAGCAACATCATGAAGTTTTAGTTCCTTCCAATTGCACCGGGTCAGTTGTTCAGCTAGTAGCTCCTTGTGTGACAGCAAAACCTGCAAATAGGTAGCAGAGGCATTAGTCAAATTGGCCAGATCATTATCAGACATTACCTTCCCATTTGTCAAATAATCTTTCCAAGATTTGAATCCAAGTTTTCTATGACATTTATGTTCCTTGATAGAAATGTTCCCATTGTTCCAATGAGACAACCATCCCAGCCAGGGTGATTCCTGCATGTAAAATTTAGCCATGACAGACAACTTGTCAGTAGGACAGAAAACACTTTTAGCTTTGAACCAAGCTTTCCAGAACCTACAAATCAAAGCACTCCCAACAGGGGAAATGGGGTGAGGGCAGGTAATAATGTCCCAGAGATTAAGGTTATTCCAAGCCCTGTAATTAGTCAAACAAAATTTGTTGACAGATCTTTGAATAAGAGTAGCCCAAATCTCAATGTTGCCAATACTTCTTAGAATCCATTTAGCAGCCAGAGTGTCAGCCATTTTTTTATGGCACCTTACACCCAAGCCCCCTTTTTCTTTATGCATGCAACAAATATCCCAAGAAACTTTAGCAATTTTCTTTCTGTTGGCCGATCCCCCATAAGAATCTTTTGGCCAGAGAGATCACCTGATTAAGCTGTTTTTTTGAAGGAGTCCAACAAGAAAGAAAGTAGACAAGTTTAGGCAATAAGTAATGGTTAAGAATAAAAGTACGATGGGGAAGGGAGCAGTTAGCATCATACCACATAGCCAACCCTTTTTTGAACTTGTCACACACCCAATCCCACCTTTGATCAAAGGAGACATTAAAACCCATTGGGATCCCAAGAAGCCTAAAGATCTCCCCTTCTTTTATAATATTATAGCCAAGCTGAGTAATAATGTCAGGTATAGCATTATTGGAGGCTTTGAAACCAGTTTTGCTGTGGTTGACCCTAGAGCCACTGGCCAAACAAAAAACATCAAGACATTCCAAAAACTTCGTTAGGGACTGGGGATCATTTTTTAAGACAACATTGGTATCATCAGCAAACATCTGAAGAAAAAGAAGGGCAGGGGAGTTAGGAATGCAAACACCTTTAATATTACCAGCAGACATAGCATCCTTCACGAGCCAACCCAAGGCGTCACTAGCAATGGCAAAAAGAAGAGGGTCCAAAGGGCACCCTTGTCTTATAGATCTAGCCAACTTGAAAGGTTCATACATATGACCATTAATAGAGACTCTAGAAAAGGCATTTCCAAACAGAGTACTCACATACTTAATAAACCTCCTTCCTAAGCCTAAGTCATGAAGAGACTGCAAAATAAAGTCCCACTCAATCCTGTCATAAGCTTTGTCAAAATCAATTTTAATGAAATAGTACTCTTGACCAGACTCTCTTGCACAGTCCATGCCTTCCCAAAGGGAGATGATAGCATCAAGGATGAATCTACCTTTAATAAACCCTTTTTGCTCAGGGAGAATGAGATGGTTCATCAAAGGGCTAAGTCTCCTAGCCAGAGTAGCAACAAAAATTTTGTAAATGGTGTTTAAGCAAGTGATGGGCCTCCAGTTGTTAAGGTCATCTTTGGGACCTCTCTTATGAATAAGCTTGATAACCCCAGTGTTAATGGAACAAGGGAGAAATCCTTTACTAGAAACCTCTTCCCATATCAAGAGAATGTAAGGAGTGAGAAAATCCTTAAGAATGATAAAGAATTCATTAGGCAGTCCATCCATCCCAGGAGATTTACAGGGTCTCAATTTATTGATGGTTTCTTTGATCTCACCGGCAATGAGGGGCAGGTCCAGAATAGGAACCAGGCTCTCAGAAATCATTTTTCTCCTTTTCAAGGCAATAGAAGCCCTGGCCCTCTGAATGTCCTCCCCCCACTTGGGAGAAACAGAGAAAACATCCATAGAGAAGCACTTGGCCTCCTGTAAGGTCTCTTCAATATTGGAGGTGACACTCCCATCTTTTTTCTTAATAGGGGGGACAAAGTCCCTCACTTTCCTTTTTTTCATAAGAGAAAACATATGTTTATTGTTCCGATCCATGTTCTCACTCCAAAATTGTCTTGGAATAGCAAGGGAGCTCCTAGCTTCCAGATACCTCTCTTTACACAACCTCACAGAGCAATCAATATACTCTTGAGAGTTAACATCAAGGGAATTTAACTGATTCATAAGCGAGAGCCTCCTCTAAGTCCTCAACTCCAAGGCATGCTTCCTATAAGTGGTGAAAAGCTTTTGAATACCAGAAACAACATGATTCCAAGCTACAGTAGGGGATCTATCAACCTTGAAATGGTAGGTGATGATATCCTTAGTACTAGTCATGATACTAGGGATCTTGAGTAAACTAAAGTCAATGTGAGGCCGCCTAGATCTATAATTAGGATTGCCTTTCCTAAAGGTCAGATAACGGGGTTTGTGATCCGACACAAACAGAGAATGATCAATCTTGCTGCTAATATCCCAACACCCCTGGATGAACTCCGTACTAGCATAGCATCTATCTAGCCTTGCCGATCTGTAGTTGGCCCCCCCTCGTTTATTAGACAAGGAAAACCCTGAATTCCAAGAAACGTGAGAGAGGTCCAGATGGTTGCATAAGTTGAACCAAGAATGTTTTTCAGAGCCAAAAATACAGTTACCTTTTCTTTCCCATCTATCCTGCAAAGAAGTGACCATATTAAAATCCCCAGCAAGGATAACAGGACTGTCAAAAAAACATAACTCTTCCCATCAGATTTTCCTTTCAGAACAAAGGTTAGAAGCATAAACCGAAATGATAGAACAATTAAACGGGTCGCCCAACTTGACAGCACACCATTGGTGGGAGTTACTATAAACAACATCCTTAACAGAATTGGAGATAGAATTAGACAACCCAACCACTACACCACCTTTGCCACTGGGGTGGCTGGTGTGGTACCAAGTGAAATTAGAGGCCACAATGTTTAGGTGCCTAAGTAGAGTATCCCCTCCGATTTTGACTTCCTGCAAGCAAAGAACATCAGGCATGATGGGTAAGAGATTGAGCCAGCAATTAACCATTTTGGGCCTGACTACATCAGTCAGCCCTTTAACATTTAAGGTGAGAATTTTTAGGTCAAACATCAAAAAACAAATTATTTACGACTATTTTTAGTCGGCTTGGGAGCTGAGGTTGACAACCTGACAGTTTCTTTCCTTTTAGGCTTACTTACTTTACTGTGATCATTGAATGAGTCCATATCCTGAGACATGGGCACAATTTCACAATGTTCCCCTTCCTCATCCATATAGTTGATTGAGTCCTGGTCCATAGCATCCAGTTCTTGACTTAAATGTTCCATGGATGGGGGAGAAGCAAGGGTTGTCCTTAAGACATGCTGGTTCATGAAGAACCTTGTTTTTTTTCCCAATTTTTTTCCAGCTAGCTGGAGAGCCATCATCTACTTTAGCTGCCTGAACGGTCTTGGTACTACCTGCAGCATCCATATTGGGTTTCATTATCCTGTTGGGAGAAGCAAGGGTTGTCCTTAAGACATGTTGGTTCATGAAGAACCTTGTTTTTTTTCCCAATTCTTTTCCAGCTAGCTGGAGAGCCATCATCTACTTTAGCTGCCTGAACGGTCTTGGTACTACCTGCAGCATCCATATTGGGATTAGCATTTTCATCCTGTTCTACAACAATAGGAGATTCACCTGTAATGTTTTTGTTATCAAAAGGATTAGAGATGTCCTCTAACAGAATGTCGTATGGGTTATCCGACTTAAAAGTCTTTTTTTTAGATTTTTGCACTTGTTTTTTCCCCGGCACATTGGGGCTATTACTAGGAGCAGAGGGTAATTCCTTTTTATCTTGATTACCAGTCTCGTTCCGATTTATGATGAGGGGACAATCCCGAATTAGATGGCCCTGTTTGTAACAGTTATAACAGGTGTTAGGCAGATTACGGTACATAAGCTTTTGGGTGTGCAATTTCTTCCCTTGAGTCCTTAATCACTATTTGGGTCTTAATTTCTTTGGAAACATCTATTTCAATTAGCACCTGAGGATCCCATTTAGTGTTAATGATACTATTTCTAGATTCTTGACCAAATACCCTACCAATCATATTTCCAAGATGCTCAATCCATGGATAAAAGTCTATGGGCAGTTCTGGGAATTCTACCCACACAGGGATCTTAGTAGGCTTTGGGCCCTTGGGGTTAAAGCCAACATGCCATTTGAAAAAAGACATGGGGATATTCCTGATAAGCCATTGGGCTTCACTGATTACATGTAGAGCGATGTTTGCCTCTTCAAAAAAGAAAAGATAGAAGTTGTTAGGGCAATACTGAATGTGCTTTACCATTAGCCCCCTAGCTTCCCAATGCGATTTTATCCAAGTTTTAAGAACTTCATGTGGGGGTCTAGGGCCGTGACAAAGCCCTATGACAACCCTTCCTAACAGATGCTCTTGCCAACTATCCAAGGAAGTCCTGTCAATTATAAATGTGTCTTCATCATCTTCACTAGGGATATCATCAACATGCAGCGTATGTGGGTTCTCGGAGCATTCTGCTCTCCCAAGACCCCGATCAATGCCATTACAGGGAGTCTTAACGCCTCGATCAGAAATGACAGGGGAAGAGAAGTGAATACCTGTGTGCTTTATGGAGTCTGCATATGACTTCTGAGGAGAGCGAGTCACAGGACCTGGTCGAGCAGCAAGGGTGCCAGAAGGGGCACCGACCAAGGTTGCATCATTTAACCCAGTGCGGTTGCAAGAACTTACCTATTGAACTCCCACCGCTGGGTTAGTCAGAGCTGGAGCATTCACCTCAACTCCCCCGTTCAGCGGAGCATCCACCATAGAGATTCCATTGCGCAAAACTTCGAAGAGAGCCATGTGAAACCAAGAGGATGAGGTAGAAGAGCAGAGGCAGGCAGGGCAGCCCCCCCCACGAGGGCGAAGAACGAAGGTGAGCACCCTCCCGACTGAGGGGAGGGACTCCCAGGGGGAAGAGAAACCCACAAAACCCTAGCATCGCCTCATGAAGTCTCCACTACGCACGTCGCTCCTCAATCGCCACTATTTTAATGCAGTGTTCATTGCATTGAGCATTGTTTTTGTTTTTTTGTTTTAAAGGAAGTTCGTCCTTGGCCTATTCTCCCAGACTTTAATTAAAATATAGAAGAAAAGCTACAAGTGAATGGGAGCCTCCAAGGGACCCTCCAATCCCACAATGCAAGGGATAAGATCGGTAAGCTAGAGGGCATTACAAATGAGGCGGAAAATATATCATCTCCCTCATGCAAGACCATGATGGGCGTGCGGAAATGAAAGTTGCGAATTATTGCATAGTTGATTGCAAGTTGCAATTGAACATGACTTTTACATATGGGCGGCTGATTCACTGCGCAGAAAGACACGAAGGTATCTATTATGTAGTCAATGGACCATCATTCATACTCTTCGAAATCCATTGTTCGATGCTTATGAGACGGTTTACTAATGATCAATGAAGTCGAGTGGTGGATACATATGATCATTCGAGTCCCACACAAAATACATATGAGGAATGCGCCACGATGGATATGACATACATTGATGGATATGACAATTTTAGGACATCAAAGTGAGCACCAAGATACTATTGCTGTTAGGAACGTAGGTAAATCGACACACTCAAATCAAGGCAAGGACCATGCTTGGACAATTCTAGAGTAAGCAAGGGAAGCATAGTCTAAGTCGAGTAAGAGACAGAAGTGCAAGAGACACACAGTGTGCGACGCAGAGAAGTGAAGTGCAAGGTGTGCATGAAGAGTGAGCAAGGAAGTGTGCAGAGGGGTGCTAAGCTTGTCCCCCAGGGATCCCATGGTCTTACTGAAGTGTGCGCGCGCCGAGAGAAGGTATCCATCCCTCCTCCTTAGTGGAAGCTTGGTGCAAGGTGTGCACAAGAATAAGCTTGTAGAAGGTGGAGGTTTGGTGCAGAGGAGGCCGGGAGCAAAAAGTCCCTTGGGTATTTCGTATTTTGTAATTGAGCACTCTGTGGGATTTCTGCACAGAAGCATTGGTTGTATTGTGCTTCAACCTTGTATTTGTCTTACGGTAATCAATCAACAGAGGCTCCCAGTGTGTATTTTCTCTTCTGGTCTTCCCCTTTTCTCCTACAAACACTCAAATCCCTTCTTGTCTAAGAATCCCCCAACAAGTTCCAGAATTTTAAGGCTATGGTGGAAAGAAGACAGGAAATTATATTCAGACGTTAAGGTCTGATGGAGGAGTAGAGTACATGTCAAATGAGTTCAACAATTTCCTTAAAAGTCATGGATTTCGACCTCACTTTTGATATAGTTACACACCATAATAGAATGGTGTTGTTGAATGCAAAAATAGACATATTGTAGAAATAGAAGGAGCCTTGATGGATGAGAAGAATATGACTCATTATTATTGGGCAGAAGTCATGCACACTACTGTATACATCAAGAACAGAATTGTAACTACTACTGTACATCGAGTTACACCTAAAGAGAAGCAGAGGTAAAAAGCCAAACTTATCACATATCAAAGTATTTGGTTGTATTGCATATGAGTTGAGGATGAAGCTTGATACAAGAGCAATAAAATGTATCTTCATTGGGTGCTCCCTTAAGCAAAAGGGATATAAATGTTATAATCGGCTCACATGATGGGTGACGATAAGCAGAGATGTGGGGTTTGATGATATCTCAAGCTTCTATGTAGATACCAAAGATGGACCTAGTCTTGAACTAAATGAAAAACAAAATGTTGAAAAGTTGAGTGCAAAATCTCAAGTTTTGAGTGGACCAGATGCATCATCAATCGATAGTCCCAACTCCAATCCATGCAGTGGAAGATTGCGTGGAAATTTTAGTCCAAAAAATTCATCAACCACATCCAAGAAAGGTAAAGAAAAGGTGTTTGTTGGTAGTAATGCATCTACAAGCTTTGAAGTCATCTACAAGCCAGATAACAATAGAATTCAGAATAGAATTCCATCTTTCAGCGTAGTTTCTATCGCATATCTAGATATCCTCTTCTATCATCTATGTGTTATCATTGTTTTATTGTTATTATTGACACTATTATTATTATCATTGTTCGTATTTTCAGACATTGTTGCACAAAGGCTCGAGTGATGACTTTCTACAAATAGACGTCATTAATAAGTAAACTTATTAAAACATTGTGTGGCTGGGCTTTGGGTCATCCGAACAAACTGGTGCTAATGGGCACCAGTGAGTTGGCCTGGCAGTTTTTGAGTGATCGAAAAAGAGGAAATTCTACCCGACATACGGCGAGACCACCGACCGCCTCATGTGCAAGCCCAATCAATCCATCTCTAGGCTTCACGCCTAATCATCCACTCTTCTCGGATCTGCATTCTACAATTTGTGCTGTCGAAAAAGATCAAAGTTTGTTTTTGCTGAAAAATTGTAGATGAATGGGAGAGTCATAGACAAAAATCCCCAGTGAAGTTTTGACGGGAGAGAGCGGAGGACGTGCGCATTGAAGGTCTGCATGCGCTCCCTAGGGTATTGGGCCGCCTCGTGCTCTTCTCCTCCCCTCGTCGTGAGGGGGGCAGCCTCGTGCTCTTCTCCTCCCCTCGTCGTGAGGGGGGGCTCTGCTCTTCTCCTCCCCCTCGTCGTGAGAGGTGTCGCTGCCCTTGCTCCCCGACATGGCCCTGCATGAAGCTCTGCGTGATGGACTACCTGGCTCGAGGTCGTTGTTTAACCCTGTGTTCGATTGCAGTATAATCTTGCCCCGTCCTGTTGAGGCTCTTCCGATTGCCGTGAAAACTTCTGATGCTCTTCCTGGAGGTATCCCTAACGAACGTGCTTCTTATGCCAATGTGGCTCAGAGTCATCGGCATGACTACTACTCGGTGTTTGCTAATCAGGAGATGTCAGGTATGTATTTCCCTCATTCTACTAGCAATGACGTCAAAGGTAAAGGAAAGGTTCCTCAAGATAATAGGGTAGTCAACTCTACTCCTGTAGAAGTTAAGGATCATTCTTTAAACCTTGATAGTGAAGTGATAGATAAGGACGACTGCACTCTCATTATTGAGAGTTCTGCGCTTAACAGTTGGAACATTCACCTTGAAGATAAAGTGGTGATCGCTCACTGTCACGGGCCTCGACCTGCTCAGGATCTCCTTAAGAATTGGATGAAAGTGAACTGGGAAAGTAGGGGTTTGTATGCCAGGCATGTGCAATACCTTCCTAATAACTTTTTTCTTTTCTTCTTTGAAGATGTGAATAATGCTATCCAAGTCATAGCAGAGGGCCATTGGACCATTAGGAATACTCCTCTGTCTTTTTATAAGTGGTATCCTGGGTTTAACCCTAGGAATAACAAGCCTACCAAAGTGCCTGTTTGGGTGGAATTTCCCGACTTTCCGGTGGAATTTTACCCATGGCTTGAAAAATTAGGTTTTTTAGTCGGGAAAGTGATTGGTCAGAAACCTAAGAAAGAATTTAACCCTAAATGGGAACCCCAGATGCTCATAGAGGTTGATATTTCCAAAAATGTCAAAACGGAGCTTCTCATTAAGAACTCTGAGGGCTGCAAGCTGCATACTCAAAATGTTGTCTACAGGAACCTTCCTAATGCTTGCTATAACTGTTATAAACAAGGTCATTTAATTAAAGACTGTCCTCTGCTAGACAAAAAGCTGGAAAAAGAAGCAGGTATTGGTGAAGCGACCACCACTGTCTCGGCTCCCACCACCTCGGCTCAACATAAAGAAGATCAAGGATTCAAAAAGATCCCCCTCAAACAAAGAAAGAAAAACCCTAATGTGGTGACTAGATCGGAGCCCCTTGTCAAGGGGGTTTTCAATCCCTTTCAGGTTCTTGAAGATCTCCCTCACAATGGCTCCTTTGTTCCGGGTGCTGTTGGCTTAGAGGACCGAAATGGGTAGGACGATAAGAATGCTGAAGGTACCTCGGTCAGTGGCACTCAGGTAAGTAACACCAATCTGAAATCTCAGGACAATGGTGAAATGGCCAAAATAATAGAAAAAGAACCCGTCTGTAGACCCTCTTCAAGTTCCACTTCTGCTTCTGTGTCTTCTGAAGAAGATGGTTGTGATGATATGTTTGTGGACCAAATTAATGATTTGGATGAGGATACCTTTAACCAAGATGTCTCTGGTTGTCTCATTGAACAAGAAGTTAATATATCCAATGCTAGGTCTCTTAGCCCTAAAGGAAAAATGAAGTCCAAATCTAAGAGGAAGGAAACGGCTAGGACTTCGTTCTGTGCTGTGAAGCCGGGTAAGAACCCCAAAAAGTAAGCTTTTTCTTTTGCTTCTTGTCTTCCATGGATAGTCTTAAGCTGATTTCTCTTAATACTAAAGGGCTTTCTGATCCGGTCAGAGGTAAAATGATAAATAAGTGGCTCAAAGATGCTTCTCTTTTTCCTGACTTCATTTGCTTACAGGAAATTAAGTTAGGAGGGCCACCTCTCATGATGAACCTGAAAACTATTGCTAACAACTACCATTGGGTGCACACAGAGCATAAGGGTAAAGGAGGGGCGGCCATAGGTGTTGCTAATGGTTTGTGTCATTTAATTGAGGAGGTTCAGATCAGTCCTACTAATCAATGGATTGCAGTTAAGTGCAAAATGCCTCTCAAAGTCACTATTGTGTGTGTTTATGCTTCTAATCATCATGCGTCTCAGAGAACCATATGCTGGGAAGAAATATCTAGGATCAATGGGAACATCTGGTTGACTGGTGACTTTAATATGGTCACTAATAGTGGTGACATGATTGGTAATTGTGATAATGTTATTTCTGGTTGCGAAAAGCATTGCTGGTTAAATTTGATTAATAAGCATAACCTGGTGGATCTTTCTGTTAACACGGGTCACACCTGGAATAACAGGAACCAGTGCTGCTATTTGTCTGCTAGGTTGGACAGGTTTTATATGCATGCTGCCAGGAGCCATGACTTGTGGAATTTCTGTTGCTCTATTGATCATTCTTTTTTACTATCTGATCACTCGCCTCTGATTATTAATCTTTACTATAACAACCCCAGCTACAGGTCTGGATGGCCTCACTTGGACTCTTCCCTGTTCAAGATCCCTGTTGTGAAGGATAAAATCGCTGATATTCTTAGGTTGAATTTTTCTTTGGATTTGTCTCCCTTTGTGGCCTGGGAGAGGGCTGTTAGAGATATCCAAAATTTGATTAAGTATTATAAGAATAAAGCCAAAGATATCAGATACAAGAGGAGGATGATGTTTATTCAGGAGATGAATCTTCTAGAGAAGTCTAATCTTGATTTGGTTGCCAAAAGAGCTAAAATTTTGGATCTTCAGGAAAAAGTTAAGAAAGTGGACTACCTCCTTGCTAGAGGTGCCCTTGCCTCTTCTAGAGAATTCTGGGCAGGAAAAATGGACAAACCTAATAAACATATGTTTGAATTGTTGAGAAAGAAAAAAGCCAGGGACTTCATCCCCCTGCTGAAAAATAATGATGGTAATCTTGCTTCTAGCATGAAGGATAACCTTCAGGTTGCTCATAGGTTCTTTGCCAATGTATTCTCCCAGCCTCCCAAGAGAGGGGACTCTGTTTGGAGTGCAAGAGCTGCCATTGCCCTTTGTAGGAAAAAACTGGTTCCTCAGGGAATGGACTCCCTCCTTGACATGCCCCTCTCTGAAGGTGAGGTCAGAGAATCCATTAGCAAATTGAAGCCTGGGAAATCTCCTGGACATGATGGTTTGCCTTATGAGTTTTTTCAGGTTTTCAAGGAAGAGTTGGTGCCCATAATTCTCAAGATCTGGCAAGAAGCCTCTAGAAGGGGATCCCTTTCTCCTTTTATCAACACTGGTGTGATCAAATTAATCCACAAAAAAGGGCCCAAAGATGATTTAAATAACTGGAGACCCATCTCCTGCCTGACTTCTTTGTATAAAATTTTTGCCTCCATCTTAGCCAGAAGGTTGAGTCCTCTTATGGATAGCATCATTCTCCCTGAGCAAAAAGGATTCATTAAAGGCAGATTTATTCTTGACAATATTATTACTATTTGGGAAGGGCTGGAGTATTACAATGAGCTCAATGTTGATACCTATTTCTTTAAAATTGACTTTGATAAGGCTTATGATAGGATTGAGTGGGATTTCATTCTTCAATCTTTGCATGACATTGGCTTTGGAAAAAATTTCATTAAGTATGTTAGTATTCTTTTTGGTAATGCTTTTTCCAAAGTTTCTGTCAATGGTAGTCTTTCTAGCCCCTTCAAGTTGTGCAGGTCCATCAGGCAAGGCTGCCCCTTGGCTCCCCTTCTTTTTGCTATTGCCAGTGATGCTTTAGGCTGGTTGGTCAAGGACTGCATTACCAAAGGTTCCATAACAGGTTTAGTTATTCCCCAGGCCCTCTCTCCTCTGGGTCTTCAGATGTTTGCGGATGACACCAACATGTTAATGCAGGCTGACGAAAATTCTGCTAATCAATTCCTTAAATGCCTTGAGATGTTCTGTATTGCCAGTGGTTCTGTGGTCAACCATAAAAAAACTGGTTTTTATACCACTGATAATAAGATCCCTTACTGTGTTGAAGCTGCTGGTTGTGATATTATTAAAAAAGGGTCTATCTTCAGGCTGCTTGGTATTCCTATGGGTTTTGGCATCTCTAATGAGCAGAGATGGAATTGGATGCTTGATAAGTTTAGAGCTAAAATTTATAAATGGGCTTACTTGGATCATAGTCTTTCTCAAAGAACTTTTGTTCTGAAACATTATATCCTCCCTTCTCTGACTTATTTTCTTTCTTGCTGGCAGCCTAGTAAAAAGCAGATGGGGCAGGCCATCTCTCTGGCTAGAAATTTTTTATGGGGTGGCTCAAAAATTCCCAAAGTTGCCTGGAGTATCTGTTGTATGAAGAAGATGGAAGGGGGCCTTGGCCTCATCTGTCCTACCAGGATGGCGACTCAAATGGCAGCCAAGTGGATTGTTAGATCCATTTCCTCCAATGACTTTTGGGCTTGTTTGATCAAAAGAAATATTAACAGGTTCAGTGTTAAGAATAATAAGAGATGGGATGATTGTTCTCTTTGGGACGTGATCACTTCTCCTGTTGAATTTGTCCCTAAGGGTAGCCAACTTATATGTAATTTTTGGAAGTCCTGGATGGTAGTTAAATCCAATTATACCCTCCCTATTTGGTTTGCTAACAATTCTTCCTTCATTGAGCAGGATTCTATGTGGCTGGGCTGGTCTGAAAGATCCACCCAACAGACCTTCCCTATCAGATGGAATAAATGCAAGAAAAAAGGCTTTGCTCATTGGAAGGACTTGATGACTGAAGGTGAAGTTGTAGACAACAATTATATCCTAGATTCTGATGGTTTGTCTGTGCAATGTAAACAGATTCTCCTGGGCAAGAAAGAGCAGCTGCTGGAAAAGCTGGAGGCCAACTTATGGAAGAAGGAGATCACTCTCCAAGTCTTGGCTGATGATATGATAAGCTCCTACAGGAGGTGTGTCAGAAGCATAAAAGAGATCTCGGGAAAACTCAACAAGAAATGGGATCTTCAATGGTCCCACCTGCAGTGGAAGTATAGGTTTCAGTGTACTTGGGCCTTCCCTCTCTCCAACAAGCAGTCCTGTCTGAACTGGCTCATTCTTCACAAAGGTGTCTGGACTGGTAGCCTTGCTAGGAAGTATAAAATTGATGCTGGTCTCTGCAAGCTCTGTGGTAAAGAAGAGGATTTGGAACATTTATTTATCAAGTGTAAATTTGCTGCCAGATTCTGGGAGTGCATCTGGTCCTTCTGTCAGGTTCAAGGGCTCAAAATTCCTAGTTGTAAAGATATTTTGATTGGTGAATCTTGTGACATGGACATCCTTCTGTGGCAGATTATCAGAAACCACTTCTTTTGGTCTATTTGGAAAAATAGGAATAATGCCATTTTTAGTATGAGGAGTAAAGATCACTTTTTCTCCCGTCTTATGGGACTGAGGAAAATTCTCAATTGTTACCTTACCTCTTGTCAAGATCCTCAAACGGTCCCTATGAGCCCCTTTATGATTATGAAGAATAACCGTTGTAATGTCTGGAAAGCTAAACTCCTCCTCATGTACTCAAAACCTAGGAGGGACATGATCACTTTTCTTGTTGATTATGTTAATTACTACCTCAAGTGAGGTCTCCCTCTCTCTCTTGAGAGAAGCTCGTCTGTTGTTGTAATCTTGTTTAGCATCAATTTTATTCTTCCCGTTTTTCTCAAAAAAAAAAAAGTTTGTTTTTGTTGTTTTCGTTAATTCAAGCCAAAAGGAACAGTAGGATTCGTCCGAGGTTTGCCTTTAAGAAAACCAAAAAAAAAAAACATTGACTTACTGATGGATGGTCGATGGGGTGGTCGCCAGCTTGTCTAACATCAAAAAATCGGATCCTTTCTCAGCTCTATCTGAGGGCATGGTACGAGCTCTATCAAACATCATGTCTTACGTATGTTGGTGTTTATCTATATCCAACTACGCCACGGTAGAAACTAGTAACCATGGTCCCTACGGGAAATGCCCTCAGCTCCATCTGAGGGCATGGTACGAGCTCTATCAAACATCATGTCTTACGTATGTTGGTGTCTCTCTATATCCAACTACGCCACGGTAGAAACTAGTAACCATGGTCCCTACGGGAAATGAGAGGAATGGCTAATAGCTATTTCCTGACTTGAGTTGTCTCATCTCTAACAAAAACCGTAGCTCGTGCTACAATACAATACCATATGACAAAAGAAAGAGAGCAGCGCATGAGAGAGCTCTCCTAGGGTTTTGGGCCTGCGTTTCCCTAGGGTTTGGGGAACGCGTCTTTCTCTTCTCCTCCCCCTCTTCGTGAGGGGAGGATCTTCTGCCCTTCTCCTCCCCCTCATTGTGAGGGGGGGCTCTGCCCTAGCTTCTGTGATATTGCACCCTTGGCCCCCGTTATGGCCCTGCAGGATGCACTGCGCGATGGTATTCCTGGTTCGAGGAATGGTGATACTGATGTTTTGATGAAAACTATGTTCAATCCTGTTTTCGTTGGAAGCAATAGCTCGACCCGACCAGTTGAGGCCCTTCAGAATGGCGTGGTTGATTCTGATGCTTTGCTTGGTGGAGTCGTCAGGTATGCTTCTGTGCGTGAGGATGCGTCTGAAGGTCTGAATGGAGTCAGCTCGGATGGATGCCAACAGCTGTACGCCCCTATGTCTTATGCTAAGGTGGTACAGAGACCACAGCAAGACTTCTTCTCTGTGTTTGCTAATCAAGACCTGTCAGGTAAACAACTTCCTCACTCTGTGCTTTTGGATCTCAAAGGTAAAGGTAAATTCGTTGAGACTAGTAAGGATAGTGAATATGATAAGGAAAAGGTTCATTCTGTTGATCTTGACCCTGAAGAGGATGATGTCACGGATGATTGCACGCTTATAATAGAAAGCTCTGCCCTCATTAGTTGGAACAATCACCTAGAAGATAAAGTTGTTATTGCTCACTGTCATGGACCTAGGCCTGCTCAGGATGTTCTTAAAACTTGGATGAGGACTAACTGGGAAAGTAAGGGGCTTTTTGCTAGACATGTGCAATATCTGCCAAATAACTTTTATCTTTTCTTTTTTGAAGATGTGAATAATGCTTTGAAAGTTATAGCAGAGGCTCACTGGATAATTAGAAACACCCCCCTTTCATTCTATAAATGGTATCCTGGTTTTAACCCTAGAACCAACAAGCCGACTAAAGTTCCCATTTGGGTAGAATTCCCTGATTTCCCTGTGGAATATTATCCCTGGCTCGAAAAGCTTGGGTCTCTAATCAGAGAAATTCTTGGGCAGAAACCTAAAAAGGAGTTCAATCCCAAATGGGAGCCTCAGATGTTGATTGAGGTTGACATCTCTAAAAAGGTTAAGTCTGAAATTGTTATTAAGAACTCTGAGGGATTTAAACTGCATGTCCAAAAGGTAGTCTATAAAAACCTTCCTAATGCTTGCTTTAACTGTTATAATCAAGGACATTTAATAAAGGATTGCCCCTTGTTAGCTAAAAATCAGAGCAAAATGACTGGAGGTGAAGTCTCCCTCTTCTTCAGTTCCTATTAACTCGGTTCAACCCAAAGATGAGCAAGGATTTAAAAAGGTTCCTTACAAACAGAGGAAAAAAAACCCTAATGTGGGTATCAGATCTGAGACTCTTGTTAAAGAGATTCTCAATCCCTTTCAGGTTCTTGAAGGACTTAATCTTTCTGACTTTCATGACTCGGGAAATGAGGTAGAGGGGGAGCAAAATAAGCAAGATAGTAAAACCCCGGTCTGTGTAAATGAAAGACATAATAAGATTTCTGGTTCTTCTCCCAGACCCTCGCCGGACCCCATCCCTCTGAAGGTCTCCTCTGAAGAAGTAAAAGATAATAATTGTGAAGATATGTTTATAGAGCAAATTAAGAGGTTTGATGAGATTTCTTCTGTCCAGGACAATATTGGAGGATTCAGCAAGCAAGATGTTTGTATGACAAATGTTAGTTCCCCTAGCCCTAAGGGTAAAGATAAGTATAATTCCAAGAGGAAAGATACTATAAGGTCTTCTGTATCTGCAGTGAAGCCAGGTAAGAACCTTAAAAAGTAAGTTTCTCCTCCTCTGTTTGTTTTCTCTATGGATTGTACTAATCTTATTACTTTCAATGTTAAAGGGTTATCTGACCCGGTCAGAGGTAAGATGATTAACAATTGGTTCAAAGATTTTTCTCACTCTCCTGACTTCATCTGTTTGCAGGAGATCAAGGTTGGGGGTGCTCCCCTCTTGGCGAATCTGAAAATTGTCTCAAATAACTTTCGTTGGGTGTACACGAATCATAATGGCAAAGGAGGGTCTGCCATTGGCATATCTAATGGTCTTTGTCATCTTATTGAAGAAGTGATAAGGAGCCCCACTAATCAGTGGGTAGCAGTTAAGTGTAAAGATCCTCTTAACTATATTGTGGTTTGTGTTTATGCAGCTAATCAGGCTGCTCAGAGAGCCAAATGCTGGGAGGAAACTCTCAGGATTCAAGGTGATATTATTTTGACTGGGGATTTCAATATGGTCACTAGCAGTAGTGACAGGAAGGGTAAAAGTGATAATATAGTTTCTGGTTTTGAAAAGAATTGTTGGTTTAATATGATTAATAATCATAATCTTGTGGATCTCTCAGCCAATTCTGGCCATACTTGGAATAATCGTAATAGATCTAATCCGCTGTCTGCTAGACTAGACAGATTCTACATGAATGCTGGCAGGAGTCACTATTTGTGGAATTATAGTTGTTCTATTGATCATTCTCTGCAAATGTCTGATCATTCGCCTTTAATCATAAAACTTTATCATAACAATCCTATTTATAGGGCTGGTTGGACTCATTTGGATTCTTCCCTTTTTAAGATCCCTTTGGTTAAGGAAAAAATCATCACTTCCCTTAACCTGCACTTTACTAGTGACATTTCTCCTTTTGTGGCTTGGGAAAAGGCTATCAAAGATATCCAGGATATTATGAAGTACTATAAGTATAAAGCTAAAGACATTAGACAAAAGAGAAGGATGATGATTTTGCAGGAGCAGAATAGCATTGAGTGCTCTAATACTGATTTGGAAGACAAAAGAGTTAAGCTCTTTGAACTTCAAGAAAAAATTAAGAAAGTGGATTAT
Source organism: Ceratopteris richardii (assembly GCA_020310875.1). Taxonomy (NCBI): domain Eukaryota; kingdom Viridiplantae; phylum Streptophyta; class Polypodiopsida; order Polypodiales; family Pteridaceae; genus Ceratopteris; species Ceratopteris richardii. The sequence goes on from CM035427.1 coordinate 1,008,600, forward strand.
CTCCTTGCTAGAGGTGCCCTTGCCACGTCGAGAGAATTCTGGGCTGGCAAAATTGACAAGCCCAATAAATATATGTTTGATCTGTTGAGAAAAAAAAAAGCCAGGGATTTTATCCCTCTTCTCAAGAATAATTCTGGTATTATTGCTAAAGATATGAAAGATAATCTTCAGGTGGCTCATAGGTTCTTTGCCAATGTATTCTCTCTGCCTCCCAAGAGAGGGGATTCTGTTTGGAGTGCAAGAGCTGCCATTGCCCTTTGTAGGAAAAAGTTGGTTCCTCAGGGAATGGACTCCCTCCTTGACATGCCCCTTTCTGAGGGTGAGGTAAGAGAATCCATTAACAAATTGAAGCCTGGAAAGTCTCCTGGTCATGATGGTTTGTCTTATGAGTTTTTTCAGGAATTTAAGGAAGCCTTGGTCCCAATAATTCTTAAGATCTGGCAAGAAGCCTCTAGAAGGGGATCCCTTTCTCCTTTCATAAACACTGGAGTGATCAAACTTGTTCACAAAAAAGGTCCCAAGGATGATTTGAACAATTGGAGACCCATCTCCTGCCTGACTTCTCTGTACAAAATATTTGCTGGCATCTTGGCCAGAAGGCTTAGTCCTCTTATGGATGCTATTATCCTTCCTGAACAAAAAGGTTTCATAAAAGGCAGATTTATTTTGGATAATATTATTACCATTTGGGAAAGTCTTGAGTACTGCAATGAGATTAATGTTGACTCCTACTTCTTCAAAATTGACTTTGACAAGGCCTATGACAGGATAGAATGGGACTTCATTCTTCAATCCCTTCATGATGTTGGTTTTGGTAAAAGGTTTATTAAATTTGTCAGCATTCTTTTTGGTAATGCCTATTCTAAAGTGGCCATAAATGGTTATCTTTCTAACCCTTTGAGACTGTGCAGGTCCATCAGACAAGGTTGTCCCTTGGCCCCCCTCCTTTTTGCTATTGCAAGTGACGCTCTTGGTTGGCTTATCAAGGATCGCATGAGTCAAGGCACCATTTCTGGGTTGGATATTCCCCAGGCTCTCTCCCCCTTGGGCCTTCAAATGTTTGCAGATGATACTAACATGCTTATGAAAGCTGATGATAATTCTGCTGAGCAATTCCTGAATTGTCTTGAGATGTTTTGTCTTGCCAGTGGTTCTGTTATTAATCATAAGAAAACGGGTTTTTCTGCTACTAATAATCATATCCCTCCTTGTGTAGAGAAGGCAGGTTGTGGAATCATAAAGAAAGGAAGCATTTTTAGGCTGCTGGGTATTCCCATGGGTTTTGACATCACTAATGAGCAAAGATGGAATTGGATGCTTGATAAATTTAGAGCTAAAATTTATAAATGGAGTGATGTGCATCACAGTCTCTCTCATAGAGCTTTTATTCTGAAGCATTATATCCTCCCCTCGCTGACCTACTTTCTGTCTTGCTGGCAGCCTAATAAAAAGCAGATGGGACAGGCCATCTCCTTGGCTAGAAAAATTTTGTGGAGTGGTTCTAAAATTCCCAAGGTTGCCTGGAATATTTGTTGTATGAATAAGTCTGAAGGGGGTCTGGGTATCATTTGTCCTACCAGAATGGCTAATCAAATGGCTGCTAAATGGATTTATAGATCTCTCTCCTCTAATGATTTCTGGGCCTGTCTGATTAAAAGAAATATTAACAGATTCTATGTGAAAAATAATAAAAGCTGGAGTAACTGCTCTCTGTGGGATATTATTACTGCTCCTGTAGATTTTGTCCCCAAAGGCAGTCAGTTAATTTGTAATTTTTGGAAAGCTTGGATGAAAGTTAAGTCCAATTATAAACTGCCTATATGGTTTTCGCATAATTACTCCTTCTTTGAGCAGGACTCCCTTTGGTTTGGATGGTCCATCTCTGGTTCCCTGTATGACCTAACTATCAGAGGGAATAAATGCAGGAAGGAGGGCTATGGGCACTGGAAAGATTTGTTGAGAGCTGGTACTGATGATATTATTAATACTAATAGTCTTTCTGTTCAATGTAAATAGATACTGAAGAGCAAGAAGGACTTTCTGTTGGAGAAACTGGGAACCAACATGTGGAGTAAGCAGATTGCCCTTCAAGATGTTGCCTGGGATATTTTAAAATCCTTCAAAAGAAATTTTAGGAGTATAAAAGAAATCACTGGAAAGCTGAACAAGAAATGGGGAATGCAGTGGTCCCACCTTCAGTGGAAGTATAGGTTCCAGTGTTGCTGGGCCTTCCCTCTATCTATCAAGCAGTCTTGTCTGAGTTGGCTCATTCTCCACCAAGGCATTTGGACGGGCAGCCATGCTAGGAAGTATAAGATTGATGCAGGTCATTGTAAACTTTGTGGTAAAGAAGAAGATTTGGAACACCTTTTCATTAAGTGTAAATATGCTCTTAGATTTTGGGTTGGTATCTGGTCCTTCTGCCAAAGACAAGGTCTTAATCTCCCGAGCTCCAAAGAAATTCTGTTAGGAGAAGCGAAAGGTATGGACATTCCTTTGTGGCAAATTATCAGGAATCACACCCTGTGGCATATCTGGAAAAACAGAAATTGTGCCATCTTCAACGACAAGAGAAAGGATTTCTTCTTCTCTTTTATGTATGGTTTGAGGAAGATTGTCAGTCTCTGTACTCCTGCTGATAATCATGATCAATCGACTATTAAGAGCCCTTTTGAAATTCTGAAAAGATTTCATTTCAATGTATGGAAAACCAAACTCCTTAAAATGTACTCCAAGCCTAGAGAAGATATGATCACTTTTCTTGGTGATTATATTGATTACTACCTATTGTGATTCTCTCTAGTATTCTCTGTAGGCTCTTTCATGAGTCTACCATAAGTTGTACTTTTTGACTTGCATCAATTTTATACTTTCTGTTGTCTCAAAAAAAAAAAAAAGAAAAAAAAAAAAAAAAAAAACCATATGACATCTCAGAAATAGAGAGACAACCTACATTGCGTCCCAATTGCTTCCAAAGCAGATGCTGGCATGCTGTAATCTTTGACTCCCGCCCTCTTCAGTAACCAGTTCCTTGCATTTAATGCTAACCAATCTACTCAAATGGACAATATGACGTCGTCATCAATGCCTATTGTCGTTCTTTAGAGACATTCACTAAATAATCAATGGTACGAGTTCTTGTCGGAGGCTGTGAGTTATGGCTAAATTTCCATGTCATGTCAGTTGCATAGCATCCAAATGCCATGAGCTGGAGCCTTCTGGATATTCCTCCATTTGCAGGACTCGAGAGATCATTGGACCCACTCAGAAGTGGGCAACAATGCAACGTTCAGAACGAATGCTCAGAACATTTCTCTGGTAAGGAACGCGGGCACTGAGCAGTACTTGCTTTCGACGTTGACAACCATCCCACCGATCATTATTAACTCAGTCAATGCACGTCACGATGTCGACTGGGGCGGAGTCTTTTGCATCAAATGCATCTAGCTAAAAGTAAGGAACTGCTAGGCTCTAGCTGCAATCAGTCGTTCAGTTCTTCAGTAAGAGGAGTCAATGCAGTGTTCATTGCATTGAGCATTGTTTTTGGTTTTTTTGTTTTATAGGAAGTTCGTCCTTGGCCTCCCCGCCGGGGGTTCTTCTTCTGCTGTTTGTCTGTCTTGCACGGTGTCTGGGGGTTGTTGTGAGGGGGCTCCCCTCTCCTTCCCCCCCTCGCAGGGGACACTATGTCTCTCCAAGACATCGTCTTCCAAGGTTCGTCTTCTCGGACATTTGCTGAAGTTACTCGTTCACCGGAACGTGCGCTGCAACTCCATTCTCAGGTCGACATCGTTTGTGACCCTGAATCAGGTATGCTTCTCTCCCCTCGGCCTCATACGGCTATGGAAAAAGGTAAAAGTCCTGTTGATGATTCTCCTCACTTCCTTAACCTAGACAACAAGGATTCTGTGGATGAGGAGGAGTTCATTATTGACAGGAACTCCCTCTCTAACTGGCATTCTCAGCTTACAGAGAAAGTGGTTATTGGTCTTTGCCACGGGCCGAGACCTGCCCAGGAAATCCTTAGGAACTGGTTGAAAATGAATTGGGAGCCTCGGGGTCTTTTTGTCAAGCAAGTTCAATATCTACCTAATAACTATTATCTGTTTTTTTTTTATGAATCTACCAGTGCTTTTAAAGTTATCTCTGAAGGTCAATGGCTTATCAAGTATATCCCTATTTCCTTCTTTAGATGGCATGTGGGGTTCAATCCTAAAGGACCCAAGCCTACTAAACTCCCCATTTGGGTGGATTTTCCTGATCTTCCAGTTGATTTCTATCCCTGGCTTAATAAACTAGGAGCTATGCTTGGTAAAGTTCTTGGTCAAAAATCCAGGGCTGGAGGGATAAACCCCAAATGGGACCCTCAGTTAATGATAGAAATAGACTTGTCAAAACCTATTAAACAGAGTATTCGGATCAAGGATTCTGATGGTCTTTTTCTCCATGAACAACAAATCCTATATAGGAATCTTCCTAATGCCTGTTTCAAGTGCTTTAAACAGGTTCACCTCATCAAGGATTGCCCCTTGCTTAACAACACCCCCTCGGGCTCTAATAATGTTCCAGCGGCACCTGTTTCAGATGTTCGAGGTGGTCCCATCAATAAAACCAATGCAAATGGTCAAGCCGCTTCAAATAACAAAAAGCCCAACCCTAAAGTTCCAAGGAAAAAATCAGGGAAATTATCTAATCCTTTCAGTGTTCTTCTAGAAGCTACTAATCCCTCGTTCTTGGATGTAGATGAATCGAACAAGGAAAGTCTTCCAGATGATTCGAACAAAGAAAATCTTCCACATTCACCCCTCAGAAGGTAATCTGTTGGAAAAAAAAGGTAAACAAGGTCTTGAAGACCCTAGCAATGCTAATGAATGGAAGTTGGTAGGGAGAAAAAAGTCTCATAATATCAGGTATTCAGATCTTGATGAAGATGTGTTAATGGATGAGATAAATAAAGCCGATGATGAAATTATGACTCAAATGTCTAATGATGTTCCGGTGGACTTTGAACTCCCTGCTGCTCTAAGTAAAGTTAATGACATTGTTGTTAAAATCCAAGGTAAAGCTAAGAGGAAGGATGGGATTAGAACTTCTATCTCTAATCTTCAACCTAGTAAAACGTCTAAATGCTAAGTTCCTTTGGCTTTCTCTTTCTTTCTGTCATTTTTATGGATTCTCTGAACATTGTTTCTTTTAACAACAAAGGATTGACTGATCCGGTTAGAGCTAAAGTCATTTGCAATTGGAAAAAAAATCTTTCTAAGCCCCCTGATGTGTTCTGTATTCAGGAGCTTAAGATTGGTGGTAATAAGTTAGTCCACCAGCTGAAAATCATTGATAGTCAATTCAACTGGTTTTTCACTGAGCATAATCAGGGTAAAGGTGGTGCTGCCATAGGTGTTAACCCAAAAATATCTCATCTCATTAAAAGAGTTTATAAAAGCCCTTCTCTGCAATGGGTTGCTGTTTCTCTTGATGTTCCGATAGATGTTTGTATTGTCAGTCTGTATGCCTCCAATTGCAGGAGTACGAGAAGTGCTTGCTGGGATGAATTAAAACTTTTTCAAGGTAATATTTGCATTATTGGGGATTTTAATATGGTTACCAACATTAATGATAGACTTAACATGAAAGGTGATTGCATTTATGGCTCTGAAAAGTCTACTTGGTACTCTCTTTGTCATCATCTCGACTTGATTGATCACTCTGAGCACACTGGCATCACTTGGCATAATAAGCAGTCTAATTCTAACGCTCTTGGTGCCAGACTTGATAGATGTTATGTTAATTCTTCGTATAGTAAAAACTTTTGGGAAATTAGTGCTAATACTGATCACTCTTTGTTGCTGTCTGATCATGTTCCCCTTTGTCTGTGCTTTAAGAGAAATCACAGGCCCTTTAGAGCAGGATGGCCCCACCTAGATTCTAGATTACTTAAGATCCCTTCGCTCATTAACCAAATTAAGTCGGCCATTTCGTGGAAATTTTCCCTGAACATCCCTGCCTACAAAAGTTGGGAAAATTCTGTTAAGGATATCCAGAATATCTTTAACTTTTATAAAGCTAAAGTGTCCAAGGCGAGAACTCTCAGGAAAGAGAAAATCCTTGAAGCTCTCAAGGTGTATGATTCTAATAACCCCTGTAAGGATTTCATTGACTTACAACACAAGCTCAGATGTGAGGAATACCTGGATGCTAGCTGGTCCCTTTCCAACTCCAGAATGTTTTGGGAGAAGAACATTGACAGACCCAACACTCATATGTATGAGATGCTCAAACAAAAAAAAAGTAAGGATTTCATTCCCCTAATTGCTAAAAGTAATGGGGACATTGCTGTGAATATGGAAGAGTGCTTACATGAAACTGCTTCTTTCTTTAAGAATGTCTTCTCTAGTCCTCCCAAGAGGGGGGAAGATATCCAGAGAGCCAGGGCCCATATAGCTTCTATCAGGGTGAAAATGCTCCCTCATGGTCTGGCTGCTCTTCTGGACTTGCCCCTCTCTGCTGGTGAGGTTAAGGAAGCCATTGATAAAATGAAATTTTGTAAGTCTCCTGGTATTGATGGTATTCCTAACGAACTTTTCAAAGAGCTAAAAGACTTCATCACTCCCTACCTTCTGGAGATTTGGAAAGAGGCCACTAGGAAAGGTTCCTTGTCTGCTGCCATGAATATGGGAGTTATTAGACTCATCCACAAAAGGGGGCCTAAGGAAGATCTCAATAATTGGAGACCCATTTCTTGTCTCAATTCTGTCTATAAAATTTTTGCCTCTGCCCTTGCTAGAAGGCTTAGCCCTATCATGAATTCTATCATTCTCCCCATGCAGAAAGGTTTTATTAAGGGCAGATACATTCTGGATGCCATTATTTCTCTGTGGGAAGGTTTTGACTTTGCTAATGAAGCTGAGCTTGACTACTATTTTTTCAAGGTTGAATTTGACAAGGCTTATGACAGAATTGAATGGGACTTTATCCTCCAATCTCTTCATGATATTGGCTTGGGTAAAAAGTTTATCAAGTATGTTAGTACCCTCTTTGGAAACGCTTGGTCCAGAGTTTCCTTTAATGGTCATCTTTCCCCCCCTTTTAAGATTGCTAGATCCATTAGGCAGGGATGTCCCCTGGCCCCCCTTCTGTTTGCCATTTCTAGTGATGCCCTTGGCTTGCTTGTGAATAATGAAATGATTAATGGGAAAATCAAAGGCATACCCATCCCCAACTCAAATCATCAACTTGGGCTTCAAATGTTTGCTGATGATACTAATATGTGTACTCTTGCTGATCCTCAGTTTGCTGAAAATTTCTTGACCTGTTTAAAAACCTTTTGTCTTGCCAGTGGTCCTCATATCAATCATACCAAGACTGGTTTCTGGTCCTCTAATCATATCACCCCCAATTGTATTATTGACATTGGCTGTAGCATTTTGCAAGATCGTATGATTTTTAGGCTTTTGCGTATTCCCATGGGTTTTAATGTCTCTTTGCAGCAAAGATGGGACTGGGTGCTTAAAAAATTCAAGGTAAAAATGCTCAAGTGGTATAATGTTTATGCCTCCCTTTCTCACAGATGTTTTGTCTTGAAGCATTATCTCCTCCCTTCCATTGTGTACTTCCTGGCTTGTTGGAGTCCTTCAAAGAAGCAACTAAATCAGGTTATTACTCTGGCTAGAAGATTCTTATGGGGAGGCAATGACCAAAATCACAAAATTCCTAAAGTGGCTTGGAAGATTTGTTGCCTGCCTAAACATGAAGGTGGTCTGGGTATTATCTGCCCTATGAAAATGGCTGAGAATCTGGCCTCTAAATGGGTTTACAGAGCCTTAAGCTCTAGCGACATTTGGGCTTGTCTGCTTAAAAGAAACATTCAAAAGTTTCATGTCAAAAACTACAAGGCCTGGACTAACAATCATCTTTGGGATATTGTTATTTCCCCTACCCCCTTTGTTCCTGTTGGCAGTAGCCTCTCTTGCAGGTTTTGGTCCGTTTGGATGAAAGCTAAACTCTGTTTTTCTCCTATTTCTAAGTTTTCAACTAACCTTAACTGTTTTCTTCAGGAATCTCCTTGGTTAGGCTGGATTGCTTTGTGGAATAACAAAGATCTTGAGATTAGAGAACACAAATGTTTTAAGCTTGGTGTCAAAAGCTGGGCCTGGTTTTATAACTCAGGTGAGTTGTTATCTGATGATTATATTCTGTCTCTGACCCATTTTTCTCCTGGGTGTCCGCAGATCCTTCTGGAAAGGAAGAACCTCCTGAAGAAGAAGCTTGAAGAGTGTAGGATTGTCAACCTTCATTTCACTGAAGTAGCCAAAGATATATGGACAAGCTTCAAACTCAACAAAGGCTCTGTTCTCAGTATTACTAACAAGCTTAACTCCAGATGGGGGTGTAACTGGTCTGCCAATCAATGGAGATACAGGTTCAAAGTTATATGGGCTTTCCCCTATAATATCAAGCATTCCTACTTGGAATGGCTGATTCTTCACAATGGCTTGTGGACTGGCAACAGGGCTAAGAGAGTAAATATAAATAATAGTAATTGTGCTCTGTGCAGCAGGGAAGAGGATTTAACCCATCTCTTTTGTAATTGCTGGCATGCTAAACAGTTTTGGAAAGTGCTGGACCCTATCCTGGCTATCAAAAAGCTTCCCCAACTTGGTTTTAAAGAGATCATTCTCGGTTGTTGTAATAAATTAGATTTAGTGCTATGGCATTTATGGAGGGGACACATCCTTTGGCACATATGGATTAGTAGGAACCAAGCCCTCTTCAAGAATGATAAAAAAAACTATATGTTTTCCCTTAGAAAAACTTTGTATCTCTCTGGTATGCAGAGTCTATTGTCTATCAAACAGGGCCCTCAGGATCAAAGTGCTATTACCAAGTCCCTTCCTCCCTGTAAGTGGAGAGAATCTCTTCTGGATTGTTATTCCAGTGATAGATTTATCATGGTCCTCAACTTGTAACCTCTGCCTGATGGGATCTCTGCTTCCCTGTGCACTTTGTACTTTTACTACATAATTTACTCTCTTTTCCTGTTGTCTCAAAAAAAAAAAAAAAAGTTACAAATGAATGGGAGCCTCCAAGGGACTCTCCAATCCCACAATGCAAGGGATAAGATCGGTAAGCTAGAGGGCATTACAAATGAGGCGGAAAATATATCATCTCCCTCATGCAAGACCATGATGGGCGTGCGGAAATGAAAGTTGCGAATTATTGCATAGTTGATTGCAAGTTGCAATTGAACACGACTTTTACATATGGGCGGCTGATTCACTGCGCACAAAGACACGAAGATATCTATTATGTAGTCAATGGACCATCATTCATACTCTTCGAAATCCATTGTTCGATGCTTATGAGACGGTTTACTAATGATCAATGAAGTCCAGTGGTGGATACATATGATCAGTCGAGTCCCACACGGAATACATATGAGGAATGCGCCACGATGGATATGACATACATTGATGATCAATGAAGTCGAGTCCGGTTTACTAATGATCAATGAAGTCGAGTGGTGGATACATATGATCAGTCGAGTCCCACATATATGGTGAGTGATATGATGCGCATGTCCATGTGTCGCATCATTGGAAAAAGCAAACGAGAATGTTACATAGGCGTTGAAGCTTACAAACTTTTAGATTCTCAATGTATACATACACACATATACATCTCTCTCTCTCTCTCTCTCTCTCTCTATATATATATATATATATATATATATATATATATATATATATATATATATATCTTCTTGAATGAACTCGTTAAGAAGCTTCTCCAAGAATTCTTGGTGATTCATAAGAAAATTTTCCCCTATCATCCACAAGCTACCAGACAAACCAAGAGCACAAATAAGATCTCATGTAATGTATTATTGACAAAACTAGGATACAATAAACACCCTAATTGGGACAAATAGCTACATCATGCTATTTGGGCATATTGAGTTGCCTATGAAACGGTACTCCAAGCCACCCCCTTTCAGATCCTCTTTGGACAAAATGTTGTGTGGCCATTAGACTTAGCTTAATATATAATAGGATAAGGCTTTCCCATGTACTGCACATGACCACCTAAGTCCTCATACTTCACAACAATTCGTGATGTGCCTTTCAGGCTCCTCTCTTCAAATGTAACATGATAAGGACTTGCAACAAAGAAGGGTTAGTTTCTTCTCACACACACCAACAATATTGCCTCAATCTCAACTAATGTTGGAGACTTGATACCCCCATTCTCTAGGATCTCCACAACAAAATCTACACTCTCTCGGTTCTCCACAACTTTCAAATCCACTCCCTCCATGGATATTGACCCACGTTCTTTCATGTTATGTGAAGATAACTTTGCGCGAGCTCAACAAAACATGGATCATGACTTCTTTTGTATGCTAATTCTGCTTGCCTTGATGCGTTACTGATGATGATAAGCTTTACATTTGTATGTTCAAAGGAGTTCATATATGAAAAACTCCTCGTCCATGAAGAGGGTGAATGCAACTTCAAACATGGATTTCTAGCTATTGTACATTAGGCTTGCACTTGAATGTCCATAAGGCATCATTCAGCTTCCTTGGATTGTCCTTGGTGGTGTAGAGCCACTATGATTATCTCCATTCGATAAGGAAATTGATCTACCACTATACTTTCGAAAGAAAATGCTCAATGCAGTTGTCACAAGAGCCATACAACTTCACATATATGCATATTGCGAACTCATTTCCATATACTTATTAATGCTCGTGCAAATACACAAGAAATGCAATGGGAAACTCGATGTCTACCCTGGAAATAAAACCTCATAACCACATACAACAGAGATTACTTTCCAAGATAGAAATCACCAAAATCTTCTTTCATTGTTTGATTTGATGCTAGATAAATGCCATCTTCATTTGATGTATCCTTTTGGTTGTGGCTTGGGTTTGAATCTAGCCACATCCACCCCCTCTGAACATGTGCATCCTTTAGATGTGCGAACCTATATACATATCAAAAAAACATGAACGAGCATCAAATAGTCATGGAAAATAAACATAAATTTAAAGAAAATTTAATTAGATGCATGAAATCTGAAAATGCATTAAAATTGACATAGAATAAGGGAAGAAGGTAGTAGACATAAGCATCACATACAACCTATCAAGATATACTAATACATTCAGAGTAGCAATCACATGAGTGAACTTAAAACTTCTTAGCTCTTCTATTGACTCAACCTGGTGAGATCAGTAGCCCATCTTAAACATATGCATATACCAATCCTTAGTTACTCGATTTATGAAACTAGAATCGGGCTTCCTTGTTGATCTCCCATGGCCCAAACGTCCATCACACCTTTTGTTATTTGTTTCTTACTTTTATTTTATTTTTCTTTCGTTTTCTGATTCATGCCATCTTAGCCTTTTTGTTTTTGTTTTTATTTTTATTCATTTTTTCTTTATTTACATAGGCCAGCCTATGCCAAAATTCGATGCATTGCATGGACCTGTCCACCTTGCTAGGTTTAGCCTACTCGTATATCGACCTGACACAGTGGAGAATGCACAATGTCAGCCCATATGACATTGATGTTAGCTCGTGGCCCTGACCACCTGATCAGAATGACTCCAATTCCCTACCAATCCATATAAAACGGTACTCCAAGCCACCCCTTTTAGATGGTCTTTGCATAAAACACTATGTTGCCATTAGACTTCTTAATAGCTACACTAAAGGAAGCATAGGAGCATGGGTGGATGGGGCATGAACTCTCATCTAGATTTTTTGACTTAGAGCAACTAGGAGAGCCATGATTTAGAGCTGATACAGGGATCTATGCTACTAAGAAGAGACAAAATGCCTACTTTGATGCCCATGTCAAGGATAAAGGCTTAAAAGCTGGAGACTTAGTCTTGGTATATACACTAAAGCAGCATGCAAAAAAGATAGAAAACCATGGAAAATAAGTCCAAGACTACATACTTGTACAATTAGCATTTATTTCATATAGTCATTTAAAGTCAAAGATGACTATTCCCTTGTAAAAAGCAAGTTACTTTTGCCATTGTAAAAGTGCATATGTTAATTGCGATACTCTTACGTGGAGTTAAGAGGAATCAAATATCAAATTAGTTGGTATTTGATTGATAAAAAAGTAAGTCGACGACGACAATACTACTTTTTAAGGAGAAACCTATATAATAGCATTCAATGGATGAAGTAGAAACCATTTCTGAGATCCCTAACATCAAGAACTTGCCCATTGAAGTATACCCCATTGTGAGTCCTAGATATTACAAGCACTTGCAGCATATACCAATCCACGACCCCTGTATGATAGACAGAACGAGTGAATATGCATTCAAACTTGTTCAATGAGATAGCTTGAGAACTAGGAGATGTAGCACATATTTGGGAATCAAAATGTGAATTCAAAAATGTTTTGGACAGGTTCCTATCTTTCTCTCACGAGTGTAAGGAGCTCTAGATCACAAGCCATTTGGTAGCGAGAAATTTTAGCAAAATACTTCAGTGAGGAGTTGCCAAAATCAGACTTCATGATGTCTTACTACTTAATTTACATGTTGCAACCAACACCTTCAAAAATGGCCCACACACTTTTGTGATCCATTGTTTTTTGTTACATTTTGAATTGAGACGATTCAAGTTGACCTTCAATTTGTTTTGAGAATACCTTAATATGAAAGGAATGCATCTTTCATTGGACAAGGAAACCCTAGTACCAAAGCCTGCCTGTGAAGAGTCGGAAAATCTTAAGGATGTGCATGCAACACTTCTCCTTTCGATGGCAGGAGAGATTCACATAGCCTCACAAGAAGATTTGGTTGAGTTTGTACTTGGCTAACACTCCATCACTTGCCAAAAACCCTCCCCACTTAATTATGAGGTTGACTTGCCATCAACTTCATGCAGCAAATTCAACATGCATGTGAAAGTATGTGTCCTATGGTATACCAATTAAAAGCGCTCTGACATGGTTAGAGCTTCAGCTAAACAAGAGTCGCAAAGCATAAACACCACAACCCAAAAGGATGTGAGGCACACTACCATGCGCACAACGAGGAGATGCAATCATGACTCAATCCATCTAACCAAAAGGAGAAAAACTTGTGCAACCTTTCATGATTCGCCTTCATAGATGCAACATAGAGGTAGCATTGATCCCTTCCCATGGCTTTTGAATTACAAGCACTTAGAGGATTAAATGATTTGATTACCTTCAACTTTGAGCATCTCATTCAATTTTTTCCATTCACAAATATGGATATTTGTTTTGAAATAGAATATGAGACAAAACAACAGACAAAAAGGTGAGAAGAGGAGAAACAAGCAAAGGGAGAGGAAGAACATGATAAAGAAGAAGACTATGAAGAAGAAGAAGAGCGAGTCCACATGACAATTCTCAAATGATTATGACACACAATGTAAGAAGCGCATGCCAAGAGTAGCATCACTCAACAAAGGACTCAGATCATCGTGGAACAATTGTTGGCAGTTAAGAACTTGGAGTCCTACTTTGTAGCTTCCTTATGCACATTAATGTTTTTGATGCCACCCATCATATGGTAGAAAGAACGTGCTACGGTAATTACCATGCGAGATAACAATAGAACTCAAAATAGAATTCCATCTTGCGTTGTAGTTTCTATCGCATACCTGGACATCCTCCTCTATCATCTATGTATTATCATTGTTTTCTTGTTATTATTGACACTATTATTATTATCACTGTTCGTATTTTCAGACATTATTGCACAAAGGCTCGAGTACTGACTTTCTACAAATAGACGTGATTAATAAGTAAAATATAGAAGAAAATCTAATGCATTCCTTTTCCTCATCTGATTTGGGGCAATCATCCTTGCTCGATTTGACATGGGTGGGTAAAGGTGTACTCAATGCCTTTCTACCCTGCATATTGAACATGTGAAGTACTTTGGATATCTACTCACTTTGAGAAAAGTATATGCATCTTTTGCTCCTATCATGAGTAATGTGCATGCCAAGAATATGTTTGGCATCCCCCAAATCCTTCATATCAAATGTCTGACTCAAATTCTTTTTTAGAATTGCAAAATCATAAGAGGACTTCCTAGCAATCAACATATCATCGACATAAAGTATCAAGCATATCAACCTGCCATCTGAGCATCTCTTTGTGTAGAAACAATGGTACTCATTGCTTCAAGAATAGCCTTGAGACTTCATAAAAGCATCAAACTTTTAGTACCATTATCTAGGGGACTGTTTAAGTCCATACAAGCTCTTCTTAAGCTTAAAAACTAGACTTTCCTTGCCAAGAACTTCATAACCACTCGTTGTTCCATATAGATCTCATCTATTAGATCTCCATGCAAGAAAGCAGTTTTCACAACCATGAATCTGATGTGAATTTCAGCTCATATACCCATTTACATGGTAAAGCTTTCCTGCCCTTTGGCAAAGATATCAAATCCCAAGTACCATTCTTGTGAATAGAATACAACTCACTCTTCATGCCACACTCCCACTTGACATGATCCTCTGTCTGCATAGCCTCTTTGTAGCAAGAGTGCTCACCGACATCTCTTATCATAACAAAATCTAAACCTGGAACATATCTATCAGGTGGATGTGAGACACATGCAGAACGTCTGAATGGTTGCTGAACAGGAATATATGCAGAGTGAATTGAATGGAGATTCTCTTGAACATCCCTATGCGCAACATTTTTATGCATGCTAATCTAAGGAATAGTATCCTCAAACACCACTCTTCTCACTTCAACCTCCTTAATGGGCTGTTTATGCATCCTACACTCAATGAAAATGACATCACTACTTCTGATCACTGACGGTGTGTCAGGATCCCATAAGCGATATCCAAATTGTCCTTCTCGACCATATCCAAGAAAAATGCATTTCTTTGACGTATGATCCAACTTTTGTCTAAGATTCTTTGGTGTATGAACATATGCTTCACACCTAAAAACTCGAAGATGATCATAATATGGTGGATTCCCTATCCATAACACTTATGCCAGTTTCAAACCTTGACAACCAACCCATCTATCATTATTAACTCAGTCAATGCACGTCACGATGTCGACTAGGGTGGAGTTTTTTGAATTAAATGCATCTAGCTAAAAATAACGAACAACTATGCTCTAGCTGCAATCACTCGTTCAGTTCTTCAGTAAGAGGAGTCAATGCAGTGTTCATTCCATTGAGAATTTTTCTGTTTTTTCTTTTAAAGGAGGTTCGGCCATGGCATATTCCTCCTGGCTTTAATTAAAATATAGAAGAAAAGCTACAACTGAATGGGACTAGTGCTCATGGGACCCTCCAATTCCACAATGCAAAGGATAAGATCAGTAAGCTAGAGGGCATTACAAATGAGGCGGAAAATCTATCATCTCCCTCATGCAAGACCATGATAGGCGTACGGAAATGAAAGTTGCGAATTATTGCATAGTTGATTGCAAGTTGCAATTGAAGATGACTTTTAGATATGGGCGGCTGATTCACCGCGCTCAAAGACACGAAGATATCTATTATGTAGTCAATGGACCATCATTCATACTCTTCGAAATTCATTGTTCGATGCTTATGAGACGGTTTACTAATGATCAATGAAGTCGAGTGGTGGATACATATGATCAGTCGAGTCCCACGTATATGGTGAGTGATATGATGCGCATGTCCATGTGTCGCATCATTGAAAAAAGAAAACGAGTTTCTACATAGGCGTTGAAGCTTACAAACTTTTAGATTCTCAATATATATATATATATATATATATATATATATATATATTGTTGAATGAACTCACTAAAAAGCTTCTCCAAGAATTCTTGGTGATTCATAAGAGATTTGTCCCCTATCATCGACAAGATACCAGACAAACCGAGAGCACAAATAAGATCCCATGTAATGTATTATTGACGAAACTAGGAAACAATAAACGCCCTAATTAGGACAAATAGCTACATCATGTTGTTTAGGCATATTGAGTTGCCTATGGAACGATACTCCAAGCCACCCCCTTTCAGATGCTCTTTGGACAAAATGTTGTATAGCCATTAGACTTAGCTTAATATATAACATGATAAGGGTTTCCCATGTACTGCACATGAACACCTAAGTCCTCATACTTCAGAACAATTCCTGGGGAGCCTTTCAAGCTCCTCGCTTCTGATGTAACATGATAAGGACTTGCAACAAATAAGGGTTACTTTCTTCTCGCACACAACAACAATATTGCCTCAATCTCAACTAATGTTGCAGACTTGATACCCCCATTCTCTGGTTTCTCCACAACAAAATCTGCACTCTCTGGGTTCTCCACAACTTCCAAATCCACTCGCTCCATGGATATTGACCCATGTTTCTTTCATGTTATGTGAAGACATCTTTGCCCGAGCTCAACAAAGCATGGATCATGCCTTCTTTTGTATGCTAATTCTGCTTGCTTGATGTGTTACTGATGATGATAAGCTTTACATTTGTATCTTGAAAGGAGTTGAATGCAGCTTCATATATGAAAAAGTCCTCGTCCATGAAGAGGGTGAATGCAACCTCAAACATGGATTTCTAGCCATTGTGCATTAGGTTGCACTTGAATGTCCATAACGCATCATTCAGCTTCCTTGGATTGTCCTTGGTGGTGTAGACCCACTATGATTATCTCCATTCAATAAGAAAATTGATGTACCACTATACTTTCGAAAGAAAATGCTTAATGCAGTTGTCACAAGAGCCATACAACTTTACATATATGCATATTGCGAACACATTTCCATATACTTATTAATTCTCATGCAAATACACAAGAAATGAAATGGGAGACTCGATGTCTACCATGGAAATAAAACCTCATAACCACATACAATAGAGATTACTTTCCAATATAGAAATCACCAAGATCTTCTTTCATTGTTTGATTTGATGCTAGATAAATGCCATCTTCATTTGATGTCTCGTTTTGGTTGTGGCTTGGGTTTGAATGGAGCAACATCCACCCCCTCTGAACCTGTGCATCCTTTAGATGTGCGAACCTATATACATATCAGAAAACATGAATGAGCATCAAATAGCCATGGAAAATAAACATAAATTGAAAGAAAATTTAATTAGATGCATGAAATCTAAAAATGCATTAAAATTGACATAAAAGAAGAGAAGAAGGTAGTAGACATAAGCATCACATATAACCTATCAATATATACTAATACATTCAGAGTAGCAATCACATGAGTGAACTTAAAACTTCTTAGCTCTTCCATTGACTCAACCTGGTGAGATCAACAGCCCATCCTAAACATATGCATATACCAATCCTTACTTACTCGATTTATGAAACTAGAATCGGGCTTCCTTATTCATCTCCCGTGGCCCAAACCTCCATCACACCTTTTCTTATTTTTTTCTTACTTTTATTTTATTTTTCTTTCCTTTTGTGCTTCATCCCATCTTAGCATTTTTGTTTTAGTTTTTATTTTTATCCATTTATTCTTTATTTACACAGGCCTGCCTATGGCAAAATTCGATGCATTGCATGGGCCCTGCTAGGTTTAGCCCACTGATCTATCAACCCATCATAGTGCACAATGCACAATGTCCGCCCATATGACATCGACGTTGTCGTAGAGGGGTGTGAAGGGAGGCAGCGCTCATCCCAACAGATTCATGCTAACCTCACCGTGTGACTACATGCTGGGTGTTTCTTAGTATGCTTCAGGATCTAGGTTGTGTTTTGAGTGTCTGGGAGTTAATGGCTAAAAATTTATAATCTATTTAAGTTTAATATAAAAAAACTAAGATTCATATGAAAGTATGTGTCTAGCATTTTGATATGTTGTAAATATAAGTTCTTCTTGAGTAAATTTATTAGAAGTTTCTTCAGTAATACAATTTTTAATAATAGCTTCCTCGTCATTTTCAGATTGAGTTTTCCTTTTAGGGGAAGGTGGAAACAAAATTTCTTTTTTGTTTGAATTTGGGAAAGCAATTGAACAAAAGGTTTTAAATCTAGACAATCTATAATCAAAAGATGAACTATAAAAGATTTCAGCTACAATATGATCTTTCACCTTTTCTTTTTCTTCTAAAACTATACTATCCTTGCTCTTGTTGATTTCCGTAGTACTATTCTCTAATGGAGCAGGTAAAAGCGTATCTAGAATAAAAAATCTATCTATTTTTTTTAGTTGGAGTCTTACTTGTAGATGCAATATTCCTATACATGAAAAGTAAGTCAATATGGTTGGTATGGAAGTGCATTTCTATATCTAGATATAGCATCTAAATATGAAGGAAAAATTAATTCTTCACTAGTTATTCTCTCTTTAATGAGATCAACTACTGCGTTTTCTTTTTGTTGTGGAAGAGTATTTCTTTTTAAGATTGGAGGAAACATATCTTCTCTATTTTTTGGTTTAGGTAAGACAATTGAGAGTAAAGGCAAAACTCTAGATATGTTACGATCGTATTCTAAAGAACGTAAAGTTTCATCATCTGAACTCATGTATTGGTAGAGGCCAACATTTCCCATACATACTCACATAGTTAATTGGATGAGTTTAGGTTGGAAAGATAATGTTTCACGAGAGAAATTATTAGCACTTAGGATTAAACAACTAAAAAAAGGTAACAAAAATTTAAAAGAAGCTATTAAAAAATTACAAACATGATGATTGAAAAATAAAATATATTTTGACAAGAAACATCGACCGAGGCCGCAACCAATACAGAGTGGTGATTGGGTGCTTGTATATGATAGTACTTTCGAGACTCAATATGATGCACACCGTAAACTAACTAAACATTGGTTCGGGTCACATGTTGTTATTTTGTATTTTGAAACAGGAACTTATAAGTTACGAGAATTTGATGGTACTGTGTTAAGGAATGTGATTGTAGGGAAAGGAATAAAGCTATTTAAAAGAAGATCTAGCAATAAATTCGAGTTGGACGAAGACTTCCTAGAGGATGAAGATGAAGATGAAGAATAACCAAGTGAATTCATTCTAATTATTCTTTACTGTTTATAAAAATGTTTCTTTTTATGCATTTCATAATTAGGGTTTTACTTGTTTATGATAAAAAGAGAAAATTTATTAAAACTACATAAATAATGAAAAAGAAATTAAAGTCGGAATATGTATATAAGTTGAAAGTCAGATTTAGGGAACTTATAATGTGTTGTGACGATAGGAGAGAAGAACACTTGACCAGCGACCCTTAGTAAAAGTGAATTTACTTTATACTAGTAGACTTCTTTGGTTTCTGAACCCGTTTAGCAAATGAGATCCTAATTTTGGCTGTAGCATATTTCTAGATCCTCTGCTCTGGTAGGGGTTAAGCCTTTCAGCTTAAACAAAAAAGTTGCGAAGAAAAAAAAAGAATGAGAAACATTAGAACATCAAGCAGTACATTAATGGCTATTGCAAGATGGGAAAAAGAAAAAGAAAAAGAAAAGAAGAAAAGAAAAGAAAAAAAATAAAGAAAAAGAAAAAGAAAAATATGATTCAGTTGTGCTCTCGAAACCACTTCTGCAATATAATGCGGGCTATATGAGGCGGAGGTCTGCTGTAGAAGAATTAGTTAGATGTATCTTATGGAAGACGTCTAAGAAATAGAAGAAATCATACTTATATAAATTAAATTTTACTTATGAATAGGGTTAATGGAATGGTAAGTACCTCGATTCTCTAAATGAATGCTATTGGATTTTCTAAATTTGTATTTTTGACTATATGCATTGACCGAAATAATTTCTAATTCATATTTATGCAATTTTATGAATTTTCTTTATTGTCAGAAACATAATAAAAAATTAGAAGCATTTTCTATAATATTATTTAGAGTTAAATTTTATATTTTTCCAAAGAATTTGATACTTCTTTCCATTGAATTGTAGGTTGGCCCATCGAGGATCATGTGCAGGTTTGGTGGGGGCAGATGCCAGAAGGATTTCCTCACTTGAGTAAACATATGGAAAAATAAAAATGTTTTGATTTAAAGTTGAATAGTAGATATCTCTCTCAAATATTTTTTAATGCATTGATTTAAATTGACTAAACTTTTCTTTTGAGTACTTGCACGCAAAAGATGAACATATGTTCTGAACACAAAATAATGGCAAAGATACTTGATTTAACCCTTGAAGTTATCTTTATATTTACCCTTATCTGTACCCGCTATAGTTATAATCTTCTTAATTCCAATTTGAATAGTATGAATGACTTTACATGTGAACTATAAAGATGTGTGTAAACTAAATGTGAGTAACTAAGTAGGAAGCATTTATGTGTATGTATTGGCCTAAGAGTCTATACATGTTTTAATGTATCTATGAGTGCTTATTCACTTTTGGTGCGATCATTTCAGCATGTGAACATATCCTAACTTGTGTGCTCATAAGTGAATCTATCAATGTGATCATTTTAGCATGTGAACATATCCTAACTTTTGGGCTCATAAGTGAATCTGTCAATTTACTTCATGTGAATGTAGGAAACTCTATGGATAAGTGTATTATCTTATGTGGTTACTCTAAATATGATTTATTTTAATGAATTTGTATTATCAAAGTGCCTAAACCATGTTAATCATGATAATTATTTAAATTAGATCATAATGTAAGTGGAACCCTATACGTATAACTATAATGGAATTAAATCATAAACCTAACTATATATGTATCAGTTACAAGTATCAATTTATTTAATTATTAATTGATTCAACTAATATAAGTTAGTGAGACCATAAAAACAAAATATAATATGTCATTTCTATATGATAGTTATTTTAAATAATAGGTAATATTTAAATTAATTAACATAAATATATTTAATGTGTTATATATTAGCTAATATAGATAATTCATATTAATAATAAACAAAAATTATACGCTAGTGAAAGTTAGTACTAGTTTACTCTAAGTATGTATGAGTTAGTTTAAGTATGCATGAGTTGGTGCTAGTTAAATGAATGCATGATCTAACCAAACTAAGAATGTGTACACGTACATAGTGTCTATGTTAGGTATATATATGTATGATTGATCACTTTTTTTGTTAATGGTCTTCTGCAAATCATTGTGAAGCAAACTTGACGAGCACTGAAGAAGAGTTGATGAGATTTTTTGAGATAGACGTTCCTTTTATGCCATTTATTCTAGTTCCATTTTAGGATATTTTGAATTATTAAGCTTTTATATAGGAATGTCTTCTAAAAGCTGTATTAGAACTCGTAACGGAGCTCCAGTTATGGATGCGGCGGGGAAGTCAATGCGACAACGTATACGACAACTTTGCTCGATCGAATTCAGTCATTCAGTAATGTTAAAATGGACCGAACAGGATAGAGACTCTAAAAATCATATCACACAATGCATATATGAAGAGTACCGGCCAGCACCTGGCAATCCTGTTGTGAGTTCGGATTGGATACAACATACAGCACGCGAGGTGATGTCGCATGGACGATCGGAAGCTCGTGATGCTTTCAAAGCAGGCTTACCAAAGCCTATATGGCTAGACGCCGAAGAATGGGAATCGATTCAGGATGAGCATCAACATACTCCTGATCGGTATCGTCAACAAAGAGATGCGGCGGCCACACGGTTAGATACAGTTGGAACATCGCATTTACGTAGCGGCGGATACGGCAGTATGCGCTACCAATTTGTAAGTATGATGTTAATTATTGAAGTTGTTTGTGTTAAGTATATTATGTATATTCATCTAACATTTTGCATATTTACTATAGGAGTTGGTAGTGGGTCATCCTCCAACGCGAGCAGAAGAATCGTATGGATATCGACATGGATTGACTGCACTGTTACAAGACTTAGAGGGACGCGGTGCAATCGTCTCATGGGAGAATATTCCTGATTAGGTAAAGTTATATCTTAGTTTCGTGTTTCTATTTGTTGTTTATAAATGTCATGTTAATTGGTTTTATTTTATACATAGGTTTTGTTGCAGGATTGTAGGTGTAAATGTTTTGATCAATGCAACAATTTTGTATCACACAGCTCACATACGACAATCATGAACCATAATTTTGTATTCGATTCTTATATGGAAGTGTTTTGTCACATTGCCACACCTTTGTATTACACTCCTATGTGGCAATGATGTACCATAATTTTGTATTCCAATCCTATATGGAAGTGCTTTGCCACACTTATGTACATTTTTCATTTATGGAATATACCACTTTCTGTACATGAATCATTGTTCATTTTTACTCATATAAATTTATGTTTTGGTTGTCATTAGAGTACATAACACATGTACTCAGTTGGGCAGAGTGTATTGTCTTTTGCTAAACAACATCATTCCCGTTCATTTGCCTCGGTAGCAGCCTCAGTATACCCTCCAGATGTTGTAGTGTCTATTTCATGAAATCATATTTCCGTTGTCATTAGAGTACACATCACATGTACTCGGTTTCTTCTGGGTAGAGTGTATTGTCTTTTGTTCAACAACATCATGGTAATGTTGCTGTAGCAAAAGACAAAACATTCTGCCCAAAAAAAATTTTGTAGGTATGGTCGTCGATATAAGCGACGGTACTCCTAGTAGTGTCATCGGAATAACCGTCGGTACACCCAGGGCGGGATGCAGCAGAATCGGTTACCGACGCATATACCTACGTGTATACCGACGCATATACTGACGCATATACCGACGCTTACACCGATGCGTATACCGACCTTTTGGTACCGACATGGAAACCGACCTTTACACCGACGTCATGGCAAATAAAGCCGCGCTCATTTTCCTTGGTAAAAACCTCGGTATACCATCGATCTGTTGTAGTGTATCCTTTTTGCTCCGTCCAGTAGCCGATGAAAATGCATTTTTCTTACCTTGGTTCCATCTTTGTTCTAACTTCTTGTGGAATGTGAACAAAGCAAACACATCCAAACACGTTGAGGTGTGTAAGATCACGTTTATTACCGGAATATACCTCTTCTGAAGTCAAATGATGTACTCTCGATGTTGTGTACCTATTCATCAAGTTAATGGCAGTGGTGGTAGCTTCCGCCATCGGACCTTAAGGTTTTGATAGACCTTCTTGTTTCCTTTTCAATTTCAATTTTGAATCTTTTGAATATAGAAAACACCTCTAATTTTTGCTTCATACAAAATAGCCATACCTTTCTTGAGTGATCATCAATGAAGGTGACAAGAAACCTATTACCAGCCATTGATGCCTCTTGGGTTGGTCCCCATACATCCATATGTATCAAGTCCAAGACATTTGGAGCCACATAATTGCTCCTCTTGAATGGCTGCCTCGTTTGCTTTCCTAGTTGACAGGCTTCACATAATTCATGTAGTCCAATGCTATTAAATTTTGGAAGTCCTCTTGCCACTTCATGCTTGCTAATGTCCTTCAGCTTTGGAATGTTGATGTGTCCTATTCTTTTGTGCCATAAGTCGAGCTCTGAAAACTTCTTGTTCCCACATTGAATGTACGTGACCTTTCCATGTGGATGTTGCACGTCCAAAGTGAACATCCTTCCTTCTCTTCTACCTCGAGTAATGACCTTGAAGCCTTCCTTTGGATTCTTTATAAAGCACCCATTCTCATTGAATATGACATGATAACCCTTCTCCACCATTTGTCCTATTGAAATCAAGTTCTTTGAAATTGTAGGAACATGAAGAACATTAGATAGTACCTTTGATCTACTTGTATCTCCAAGCCTTATATCTCTAATATGTTCAATCATGTGTTGCGTATCATCACCTCTTTTGACACATCCTTTTCCACTCGGTACCTGTAGATTAGTGAACAAACTTCCTTGGCATGACATATGGCTACTACAACTTGAATCAATGTACCATTTTTGTCATCTTCACAATAGCTTCTATATTCATGTCTCATTGCAAGTAGTGTGTCCTTGCTTCCTTCACTTGAGGTGCTTGCATAGTTGTTTTGGTTCCTTTGATTGCCTCCATTTGGTCTTCCATTCTTCAACCAACAATCAATAGCATAGTGTCCTACTTTACCACAAGCATGTTATACCTTTATGAGAATTGTAGGAGCTTCAGCCTCCTCCTCTACTTCTACCTCGACCTCTTCCTTGTGCGTTGGCATTTGATGCATCCTTGTTGTCTTCCAAATTGTTTTGATTGTAGTTGTAGTGGTTGTGTCCTCTTCCTTTTCCTCTTCAGCCTCCTCTTGAGTTTCTTCCTTTACCTCAACCTGCATATAACATTTGGTTGTGGCTGTCCTTTCCTTTGGGGCCACCAAGGCTAAGCTCTTATGTGACAAGATGAGGGATTAGTTGTTCAAAACCTAGATATGCATCTTTCAAGTTAATGGAAGTTATAAAAGGCTTCCATCTTTCATCTTCTCTCAATCCATTGAGAGTATAACACACAAGATCTTCGTCGTCAACCATTGTGCCAATAGAAGCTAAAGCACCACTTATCTCCTTAATCTTCAAAGTATATTCAGCTATGGATTGACTCGATCTTTTCTTGATTTTGTTCAACTCATTCTTGAGTTGAAGTTTCCTAGCTTTGTTATTTGTTGAATACATCCTTTGAAGATCTTCCCAAGCATCCTTAGCTTTCTCTAGATTTTGAATATGCCCTACCATGGCATTAGTAATGACTTGAAAAATGAGGAACATGACTCTCCTATTCCTCTCTTCCCATTCTTTTGCTTGCCTCCTTTGGACTTCGATGGCCATAGCTTGATTGATTTGAGGTTCAGCATCATCGCCCCTCACAATACCCCATAAGCCTTTGCCCATTAGGTAGTTGTTTATTCTAAACTTCCACACAAGATATTTATCCTTATCCAACTTCTCTACTTGTTGACACAAGTCAACCATTGAAGAGTATCAAAGACTTTGAGAGTTACCTTGAATAGTTATATTGTCCATTGCTTTTTCATTTGTGAACCTCCTCCTTGTTTTATAGCTCCTGTTTTCCTTTTCTTTATCTCTAGCTCTGTTGATGAAGCTTCAACACCAAGTTTGCTCTGATACCAACTATGGAGAATGAGTTCTCCTATGCGCAATGGAAATGTGTAGTGAGCCCTTGTATGTCCAGCACTTGGACAAACAACTACACCTTAGATAGCTTCCTGCTCTCAGCACAAACAGCAAATGGACTTGAGACTTTAGTGAGTCAAAGTAATCAAAGAGAGCTTTCTAACATGCTATAAATAACTTAATTTGGACAAGTTTTGATTAAGAAACACAATTGACAAAGATGAACTACCTGTCCACACAGGTATGCTGAAGAATTGAGCTCCACGCCCGGACTGATAACTCTTTGAACATATATCCTTGGAAAAAGATATTTGGTACAGAGAACATAGACACAAATATCTTTCCAACAAGCTAAAAAACAAGTAATCTGGATGAGTTTTGGTTAGGAAACACAACTGACCAAAATAGACCACTTGCACACATAAGTACACTATAAAACTAGACTTTACTCTCTGATAGCTATCTCCGAGAATATAAATAATCTGAATGCAATATTTGTGAAAATGAAAGTAGATTCCAAGAGATTTCCAATAAGACAAAAATCACGCAATTTTCATATGTTTTGTTCAGGGAATTTAACTGACCAAAATAGACTACCTATCTACACAGGTATACTAAAAAACTAGACTGCACTCTTTCACTGATATCTCACGAACTACATAAGGTTTCAAAATGCTGTGTGGTGTGCACAAAGTACACAAGATAAGCCTTCCAATGAATGCTTAAACGCAAGAAATTGTTACATATGCACTGAGATATGAGCTCCACAACAGAGTTGTGTACAAACTAATGTGCGGCTGAAAGGAGTCTAAGGGAAGACAAAAATGACAAAATGGCTAGATCCGACTACTGGGAGCTCTTTCCTCTTTCTCTCCTTCTTTTGAATGTGCTCCCACTTCACTTTTATAACCAATGAGCATGTGAAGAAGTTTATGCCTCCTTCTTAACTCACCACTTTCTCCACTACATGCTACTAACTAGAAGGGAAGATATTGTATCTCTTACTCATCATGAATTTTGACTAGACTTTTTCTTTTATTATTTATTCCTTTATTCCTCTACTTTTCCTTTATCTTTATATTTGGTAAATTTATCCAAGCATGGCTCATATGAAAATGACCTTGTACATTTATCTTCAACACTATATAAAAGAATCCTTTTCAAATATTTTATAAAACTTTCCTAAGATCTAATATGAAGTACTTAAACAAAACTAATCTTTCTTAATGGAAGAATATTTGAATGTTTTGTAGTGTAATGTGCCTAATTTCTAGTGCAAATGAAAACAACCTTCTTTTTTAGTGATGTGATTGAACTAAAAATAAAGGAACTTGAAAACCACCTTACTTGAAGTTTGCTTGATGCAGAGGTTCTAAAGTACATGTAATATATTCTTTTACAAACTTTTTTTTAGTAAATTAAACCTAAGTACAAATCTAAAAGTGAATGCGTATAAGTCTTGACCTTCTTGTATGTTGATGGGGGGGGGAGTGAAGTGACGAAGCTCCTCCGGTTAGATATTCCTTCTTCCCGTGGAGGCGTTCAAGTCATAAGATCAGCCCTCAACACCCAGGGAGGAAGTAAGTAGGAGAAAACATCTTCACCCTTCTTTGTAGCTTCTTCCTTCACTTTCCTGCATACAAGAAGAAAATAAAGATAATTATTTTAAATAAAATCTAAAAAAACAATGAAAACCCTAAGCACACTAGCCTCACGTTTCACGTCGAGTTCACCAAATTGTCGTAGAGGGGTCAGGATCTAGGTTGTCTTTTCAGTGTTTGGGAGTTAATAGCTAAGAATTTATAATCTATTTAAGTTTAATCTAAAAAAACTAAGATTCATATGAAAGTGTGTTTCCGTAATTCGATTAGAACTTTCTTCAGTAATAAAATTTCTAATAATAGCTTCCTCATCATTTTCAGATTGAGTTTTCCTTTTAGGGGAAGGTTGAAACAAAATTTCTTTTTCATCTGAATTTGGGAAAGCAATTGAGCAGAAGGTTTTAAATCTAGACAATCTATAATCAGAAGATGAAGTGTAAAAGATTTCAACTACACTATGATCTTTCATTTTTTCTTTTTCTTCTAAAACTATACTATCCTTGCTCTTGTTGATTTGTGTAGTACTATTCTCTAATGGAGCATGTAAAAGTGTATCTAGAATAAAAGAGCTATCTATTTTCTATTTAGTTGGAGTCTTACTTGTAGATGCAATATTCATATACATGAAAAGTACGTCACTATGGTCCATATGGAAGTGCGTTTCTATATCTAGATATAGCATCTAAATATGAAGGAAAAATTAATTCTTCACTAGTTATTCTATCTTTATTGAGAGCAACTACAACGTTTTCTATTTGTTGTGGAAGAGTATTTCTTTTTAAGGTTGGAGAAAACAAATCTTCTCTATTTTCTGGTTCAGGTAAGACAATTGAGAGTAAAGGCAAAACTCTAGATATGTTACGATCGTATTCTAAAGAATGTAAAGTTTGATCTACAACTTGATCTTTAACTATTTCTATTACTTCATTTTTGTTACTAATCTCGTTATGACTAATTTGACTAAGCGTACTTTCAATAGGTGTTGGTAAAAGAGTTCCTAAAACAAAGAACTACCTAATTATTTATTTTTAGTAACGCACTCGCTTATAGATGCTAAGTTTTCACACAAGAAAATACAATATAAGAAATTAATTTTACGGTATAGTAAAGTGCTAAAACTTTAGACCTAAAACTAGTCTTATACAAATGCTTGTAAAGAGTTCTAATACAGCTTTTAGAAGATCTTCCGGTACAAAAGCTTCACAATTCAAAATATCATAAAATGGCACTAGAATCTGTGGCATAAAAGCAGCTTCTATATCATAAAATCTCGTCAAATTTTCTTTAGTGCTAGTCAAGTTTTCTTCACAATGATCCGGAGAAGACCATTAACAAAAGAAGTGATCAATCATACATATATATACCTAACATAGACACTATGTACATGTAAACATTCTTAGTTTAGTTAGATCATGCATTCATTAACTAGCACTAACTCATGCATACTTAAACTAACTCATACGTACTTAGAGTAAACTAGTACTAACTTTCACTAACATATTATTTTTGTTTATTATTAATATGATTTATCTATAGTAGCTAATATATAATACATTAAATATATTAGATATTAATTGATTTAACTATTAACTATTGTTTAAAATAACTATCATATAGAAATGACACATTAATTTTTGTTTGTATGGTCTCACTAACTTATATTAGTTATATCAATTCAGAATTAAATAAATTAATACTTATAATTGACACATATATAGTTAGGTTTATGGTTTAATTCCATTAATAGTTACAGTTGTAGGGTTTCACTTATATTATGATTTAAGTTAAATAATTATCATGATTAACATGGTTTAGGCACATAGGTAATACAAACTCATTAAAGTAAATCATATTCACTACAACAGATTGATGGTATACCGAGGTTTTTACCGAGGAAAATGAACGCGGCTTTATTTTCCGCGACCCCAGTGTAAAGGTCGGTTTCCGCGTCAGTACCAAAAGGTCGGTATAAACGTGGGTAAAAGCATCGGTATATGCATCGGTATATGTGTCGGTATAAATGTCGGTATATGCGTCGGTAACTGGTTTTTGCTGCATTGCCTCCTAGGTGTACCGACGGTTATTCTGATGACACTACTGGGAGTACTGTCGCTTTTAAGGACGACCAAACCTGCAAGATTTTTTTTCGGAAGAATGTTTTGTCTTTTGCTACAGCAACATTACCATGATGTTGCTAAACAAGAGACAATACACTCTGCCCAAAAAAACCCGAGTACATGTGATGTGTACTCTAATGACAACCGAAATATGATTTCATGAAACAGAGTATTATTGTACACAAAAGAGATCGATAATCAGAATGAACAATGAACCATGTACAAAAGAAGTTATATATTTCAATAATGAAGCATGTACAAGAGTGTGGCAAACCACCATCATATATGACGCTTTTACAAAATGTGGCAAAGCAATGTATTGCCATATGGAAATCAAATACAAAATATTGGTCTTGCACTGCCATACACATGCAAAGAACGTTCCATATCAGCAGTCCTACAGTAAAGAACATTAATGGAATGAGATAAATTCACATGAAAATTACAAACAAGTAAAAACCAAGTTTATAAATTAATTAGCTCATCGCAAACGCTCCCATGAAACTACCGCACTACGTCCCTCCAAGTCTTGCAATAGTGCAGTCAACCCATGACTATATCTATAAGACTCCTCCGATCGTGTTGGAGGACGACCCATTGCTAGCTCCTGAAACAAATATAAAAAGATCAGAGAAATATATATGAGAAATTTAACACAAATAAATTCAATAAATGAAATGGTACTTACAAACTCATGACGCATCGTGTCATATCCGCCGCTGCCCAAATATGACGGTCCAATCGTGTCTAGACATGTGGTTGCAGCATTTCGCTACTGGCCATATCGATCAGGAGTATGCTGCTGCTCATCACGAATCATGTCCCACTCCTCAGCATCTAACCACAGGCTTTCGTAAGCCTTCTCTGAATGCATCACGAGCCTCGGATCGTCGATGTGACATGACCTCACGTGCGGTATGCAGAATCCACTCTGAACTGACAATCGACTGTCCATCGGCTGGTCGGAACTCCTGGTAAATCGTCCGTGTGATATAATTCTTCTCATCTTTATCCTATTCACTCCATTTCCGCATGATGGAGTGTCCAAACTCGATGGAGCAAAGCTGTCGTATGCGTGCACGCATTGCTTTGCCAACCGCATCCATCACCACAGCTCCATCTCGGATACTATACACCTTGGAGTCATCATGGTCATGAGCACCCCAAGGTGTACGTGGTGTACTGCGTTGTGGTAGAGATTCGCAAACCAAGCTTATGAATTGATCAAATGTAATAAATCAAAGGTTTGACAAAGGCATGTATAAATCAAATCAGATAACTCTTTGTGCTTACCTTGGAGTTTGCAATGGTAAGAAGAAAAGAATTATTGGAAGGAGACAAATGACACATTTGATATTGGTGAAAGACTTTCTTGTTCATAGATCTTATTGCATATGGATGCTTGAATCACATTATTTTCGTTTCTTTGTGATTAAACGGTATGATTTTGACTCATAAGTGTACCTGCAACGAAAGTAAGTATGAAGTGCATTCATGCGTCTTTGGTATTTTATGCATCCGAGTGCATGTAAATAGAGTCGGAATTCCCTAATATGTGGGTGGATATGAACACATATATGTAAATGCATTTACGCATGAGAGGAGTAATTTTGAGTGTGTCAACTATGATGTTGTACATATGTACATACATATGCATTAGCATATATATGTGACGTGTGTTCATCATAAGTGTGCATGTATGTTAGTGTGTAATGTGGATATGCATGCACGTGCATGGCAAAAGTATGTGCATTCGTGTACATGAGAATGTATGAGCATAAGAAAGTTTGTTTCTATACAAATGTATGGGCATGTATGTGCGCATGTGTATATGGTTGTATATGCATTAAGGTGTACGTCAAGATGCGTCAGTTTTAGG
This sequence comes from Ceratopteris richardii, assembly GCA_020310875.1. Lineage (NCBI taxonomy): Eukaryota > Viridiplantae > Streptophyta > Polypodiopsida > Polypodiales > Pteridaceae > Ceratopteris > Ceratopteris richardii. Next base: position 1,039,210 of record CM035427.1, read on the forward strand.
AAAGGAAACATGTGGCAATAGCGGAGAAAAAAAAGAATCCCAAAATGGAGGGCAGTCGGGGATTGAGGCATGCAGGAAGACAACGGATGATGGGGGGACTGTGAGCGAGATCGGCCAGGGAAACTTTAGAGAGGAAGCTGTGGCATTCTCATCTCTATGGGATAAAGCACGGGTTATGGATCAATCCCGGAGTTCCAGAAGCATTGCAGAAATCTGGAGGGTAGAAGAAGGGAACATTCAAAGAGCAGAGAAGTGACCGGACTGTTGTTGCTGAAAGTCGAAGGGAGATCTGGGGCGCACTTTCTGAGTTTTGGGTGATAAGGTAATTCTTTAGGAAATTTGATCTCGGAAGAGGAATCGCTTCTGTCGGGCTTGGAGGGAACATTATGCAAGGATTATAATTTATGACAACCATGAGCATTCACGACTGAAAGACGATATTTAGGAGTTAGTGAGGAGCACTGAACTGGAACAGGCGGAAGGGCAGATCAGAGAAAAGAGGAGAGGTAGCTTCTCGATGGAGCGGACGCCTGGCAGAGTGGGAAAAAGCTGAATTGAGCATCTGTAGGAACTATGAAAATGCTAGCGATTATGGATCTAATATATAGCAAAGACAATGCTTCGATGTATTATCTGAGTGCACAAATCACTGGAAATAAAAAAAATGTGTTGATCAAGCTTCAATCAAGAAGAGCACGAGGAATTAGCAGTGTCCTTTTTATAGTTTGGAATTTCATTAGCAAGAGTTAAAGCGTCTGCGTTGTGTCAGAAAAAGATGACGAAGATCATTTGTGTTGACACATTTGTGGTTGTCACAAAAATTACGATGTTCATGTGCTGAATATGTTTACATTTTGCTTACCATGAAGCCAGCTAATCAGGATGACACAGCAATTTTTAGGATTCTGTGAAGAATTTCAAGACGAGCAGAAGCTTAGTCATTATTTATACTGCGCATAGATCAATTGTTAATCGTTATGTCAGCTTGCACCCAAAGATTTGCGGGATCAATCGTTTAGCTCTTTGCTCGTGGAGTGCAACTTCCATTTATAAGTTCCTGTTGCAGTACAATTGGGATTCTAGTTTCTTCTTCAGTGGCCCTTGGTCAATTGATGCTGTGGTGAGACGTCAATGTACAGGCAATAGACTATCTTATCTGGTCGTTTACTTTTTCTAATGTTTCTATATCTGCCAGGACCGAAATGTTATATTTCTCTTTCAATGCTTGTGAAAGCATGATGACAATGTGATGATTGCACGCATTTATGCATATAGGAAAGTATTTGTATGATATTTGTTCGTTGCTAGAGAGGAAAATCCGCTTGATCGTTACATTTGTTTAACTTAAGGGTCTAGCATGAACTCTTTGCAGTGCAGGACTTTAACAGTTGCTAGCCCACCGTAGCCGTTTGATTTTCAAACATGAGAATTGCAATCTTAAACAATATTTTGAATGGTCGTTTAGACATTTTGTGTATGGTTATTTCTACATAATAAAGTTGTTAAGTTGTTTTCATCTGCATTATGTGCAATAGGATTAGAGTTGAAAATCTAATGTCGCTCATTTTTTTTCAAGTTTGCATCTACGCCTGATCGTTCATGCATTATAATTGTCCCCCTATCATACAGCAGTCGTAGGCATCATTGTTACTTTCGGCAATCTTTCACTTGGTTCTTTCGGTACTTATTTCTTACTCGACTAGCACACATTGATACATCTCGTGGAAAGATTCATGACATATAGTGTTGTTAGATTCTCTATGTAAATATTAGCAACTCAAAATTTGCAAGAATAAGCACATATAAAATTGGATTTGAAACTTGAAACTGTATAGGCATCCAAATTATAATGAACTGAGTTCACGACACTTGCTTGAAAGAAAATGCTGAGTGTCTATGTTGTCCATGGTGAAGGTGTATAAATTTAAATGACCATAGCTTTGAAAGTTCTAATGGGAAATCTGATTTAGTACTTCTCTCTCGATTTATCGAAAGATTGACAATTACATCATGAATAAATGCTTATGGAGAAGCAGAACTAAATTGAATTGAATTTGGAAGTAATATCACTATTCTCGACCCTCCTTTGGCGAACCTTACGACATATGTGGTGAACCCGACGTGAAGGGAGGAGAGTGTAGAGATTCTGATCCTAGTTTAAAGAGTGGTGCAGTTGAGTGAGCTCATTGTGCTTGACTATTTATGGGCGACGCAACGATGGATGTTATAACCCAACTTCTGCGCTTTCAGCAGGACGAGAAAAGACGAAGTGCCATTCAGGCATTTCATGAGCGAGTAGTCAGAAGAAGTGGATATTTCAGTGGTAAAAATGTTACTCGTTTCTGCAAGGAATATGAATTGGAGGCACGATACCTTGGTACGGGTCTAACACCATTAAGTGATCAAGAATTAATTGACAATTTTGTATACGTTTCAGAATTACATTTGCGTGACCAACTAGTTGTGGATGCACCTCGACTAGTTATAGAAGGACAAATAAGATGGTCACAATACAAGATGATACTCATAAGGATGTTTGCACTGGATGATGAAGAAAAAGTGACTAGATCCACATTTCTAAAGTGGATACATAAACCAAAAGATCAATCTGTTCTAGATATAAAAAGAGAGTTTGATCAGCAATTTGCAGATTTATCTGATTATGATAAGAGGGCTATGGATCAAGAAAAGGTATCCTTGTTTCTCCGGGCTATAGATTCGAAAGCCCGAGAAGAAATTTTCCCACAATTACAACAGATAGGAACTAAGTCTGGTCTTACCGAAGACTGGGGTAATGTAGATGAAGTTGTTAGGGGATATGTAGAAAAGCAAAGAACTTTGTCTAAGTTCATGCAAAGCTGGCATGATGATTTGCAAGAAGAACAAGCTCAGGCTGTTCAGCAACCTGTACAGAATCCTCAGGTAAACCTACCAATACCAAAGGATGTTGTGCCCACTAATACAATGGAAGATATGTTCAAAAAGTTTAGTGACCTTACGATTCAAAGTATGAAGCAGATGATTGAATCTCAATCTTTACAAGCACCGGCACCTAAAAATCCAAAAGCTCCAGAAATTAAAAGATGTATTTGGTGTGACTCTTTGGAGCATAACAGATACTCATGTGAGAGCTTCAAAGAAGCATTAGCAAAGAACTTGGTATTCGTTAAGGAAAAGATGATATATGATTCTAAGACTGGAGAAAAGGTAAACATTAATTTTGGTCGGGGAGGAATGAGAATATTCTTCCCTGGCACTTGTGAAAACGTTGCTTCAACATCGCATACGTATGCATGTCAGGTAGTTGACGAAAATAATGACTTAGAACCGTGGTCTAAAGTAATAAAGTCCTTAGACCGCGGGAAGATGCATCATTAAATTTTAAAGACAGCTAGTAATGAAATCCGAGGGGTAAGTGGATGGGATGATCCAGTAGACACTCTTTCGGTTGTCACATACCTATGCTCATCGGTAGAGCATGAAGCAGTAGTGGAGGAGAAACGAAGAAGAACCAATGAGGGTGAAGAGGAGAAAAGGAGGACTAGGCGTCAAGTAGAAGCTTCACATGAACAATCTCAAATACCAAACCAAAGCCATCCAACACAAACAAACCAAATAGATCCACCATCACAACCAACAATAATCCAACCAAATAAAATTCCGACTCAAGTCCAAATTCCTACTTCTGCTGAGATGCCAGCCCCTACCCACGATAATATTCCTCCTCAAGATCAAGAGATGCAACCTGTGAAAAAAGGACAAGGAAGAGTGAGAAACCCCTCATATATGCTAAAATCGCACATAGAGCAAGCCACAAATCTTAAACAAGTTCTCGAGAAAAGAGTGCTCGATAGTGTAATCGAATTTACACTTGGTGAATTACTGGGAATAGCAAAAAGAGAATTTCTAGAAGTAATAATTGACCTCTTAAGAAGGAAACGACAACCAATAGCTGACATGCAAGAGATTGAAAGAATGGATGAAGAGACTCCTGTTCATACTGTGCAAGCGCAAGTACAAGAGCTAAAAAAAGTACTTGAACCAATTGAGACTAATGTTCAACCGTGCATGCATGAGGAAATATCCTTGGAGAAGAATTCTTCTGACATAACCCCTTCGAGTTATTACACTAAAGATCATTGGGCTCGAGCCACAACTGAGACGTTGGTAAGATTAGAGAAAATTAGCACTCCAGTTGTCGCTCTTATTGATCATGGATCTGAAGTTAACTTGATGTCCAAAGATCTCTATATGAAGGGGAAATGGCCAATAGACATGCAGCCTGGTTGGAGAATTAAGGCTGCGAACTCGATGCCAGGTGAGTTGTTTGGTGCATGCCTGCAGGTTCTAGTTACAATTGGAGATGTCAGTGATTATCAAAATTTTTTCGTGCAAGATCATTCTAGTTACTCATTGATTCTAGGGCAGCCATATATTACTGCCTTAAGAATGGAAACAAGAGTCTTAGAAGATGGATCGGCTTATGCGCGAATCCGTAGTAAGGATGGGAAAAAGGCAGTTCAATTTATGACGGTATGTGTGGATCACATCAGGAATAGAACTTCTCTTCGGATAAGGCCTATTCCTGAAGAATACGAGGATCAAAGTTTTTAAAGGAAGCTTTCATAAGTCGGGACTATGAGAGCTTGAAAGGTGAAAAGATCCCGAATGTAAATATGTTTATATCAAGTTTTATCGCACTTTCTTCGACAAATTCATTTCAGTTTCGTGTTTTTTCTGAGTTAAAAAAGTGGGAAAAACAATACATAGTGGATCTTCAAAGAAATTTTCATGGATGTAGAGTGCTTAACTTCGACGAGGAAATCTCTGGAGTCTTTGATGAGATATCCTTTGCAGACACATTGTTTGATCTGCAAGAGTTAATTCAAGGAAAAAGGAGTGATTATGTGATTCAAACGCACTCTATTTCCATGTATAAGGAAATAGCAAAGTTTGAGCAAGATGAAATAGGTAAAGAAGTCTTCGTTGAAACAAAATACAAAACAATTGATAAAAAGATAAAACCAGTCGCAGTTCCGCTTCCCGAAGATAGTAATAAACTTATGGATGATGTAAAATCTCAACCACCTCTCAGAGATAAGAGAAAAATAGGCCATGAATTCACTAAAGAAACTCTCGAGCAAATTCAATTAGGGAAAGATGGTTTCCTCAGCGAAAAAGAGAAGGATGTATTCTCTCGGATGTTATTTAAGCATGGAAAAGCTTTTTCTTTCAATGCCCAAGAAATTGGATGTGTAGATCCATCTGTGGTGACACCTATGATAATTTTCACAATTCCACATGTACCTTGGAATCTCAGACCGATTCCAGTACCAAAAGCTCATATTTCAAAGCTAATTGATCTGTTGAATGACAAAATTAGAATGGGGATTCTTGAGCCATCAAGTGCTCCTTATTCTAACCGTTGGTTTACTGTACCAAAAAGGAATGGGTCATTAAGATTTATCCAAGATCTACAGCCAGTGAATAAAGTGACAATTAGAAATATGGGAATTGGGCCTATTGTAGACGAATATGCAGAAGCTTTTGCAGGAAGATCTATTTATTCAATGGGAGATTTGCACTCTGGATATGATCAATTCCAGCTAGCTCTCGAAAGCCGTGATTTGACGACTATGAGGACGCCACTTGGGCTTGTGCGCATGTGCACTTTGCCGCAAGGTGCCACGAACTCAGTGGCACATATGATGAATGGTATGCATAAAGTTCTTAGGGATTTTATTCCACATCTGACTATGCCATTCATTGATGATGTTCCTATTAAAGGCTGTGAAGAAAGAGATAGAGACGAGACTCTTGATGAGGATGGATGTAGGAATTTTGTTAAAAAGCACATAACTGATTGTGAATCCATTCTTAGTCGGCTGGAAGAGGTTCATTTGACATTGTCTGCTGAAAAATCAGTATTTGGAGTGCAAGAGGTTTTAATTGTAGGAAGTTTATGTGGACCTAAAGGAAGGAAACCATGTCCAAAGAAAGTAGATGCCATCCAACTCATGAAAGAGGTCTGCTCCTCGATCACTGAAGTAAGGAGATTTCTTGGGGCATGTGTTTTCTATGTTGTATGGATTCCCCATTTTGCCCATATTGCTGACCCACTTTATCAATTACTTAGGAAAGGGCAAAGATTTCAATGGAAAGATATCCATACTCAAGCTGTAAGAAAATTAAAGAAAGCACTTGCAGAAGCTCCATTGCTCAGAAAGGCTGATTATACTGATAATAAAGAAATTTTTATCACTATAGATACAAGTCCGACAGGTATAGGTTGGGCGATTGGCCAAGAGGATGATGAAGGAAAAAGATATGCAATTCGTTTCGGAGCTAAAGTTCTAAATGTTCGCCAGAGAGGTTACCCTCAAATTAAGCGGGAGCTTTGGGGAATAGTGACTGCGCTAAAAAATGATAAAGAATATCTGATTGGGGCAAATGTGGTAGTGGAAACAGATTGTTTACCACTGCTGGGAATGATCGTGAATTGTTCCACTGCAGATATTGCCATGTTAAGATGGATAGCATATATTAAGTCGCTAAACCCTGAGTTTGTTCATATAGCTGGAAGGAACAATGTGGTGGCTGATATGCTATCACGAGCTATATATGAAAATGAAGATTCGATGACTTCTAATGATGAAGAGATAGGTCTGGACTTTTATGCTTCACATGTACATAATCTAAGCCTAAATGAAGCATCTACTGGACTAACTAAAAAAGAGCCTAAGCGTCAAAATGAAAGGCTTGGAATTTGTACTGAGTCTTCAAAAGAAGTTCAAAATAGCTTAGGAAGAAGGAAAGATAACAGATTGATAGAAGAAGAACCTTACAAGATTCAAATAGGAATAACAGAAAGATTTAATGAAGACGAATATGAAAATGAGTGGAAGGAAATCGGGAGATATTTAAGTATGAAGTGTCCTGATCTTAGTTGGAGCAAAGAAAAATTTCGTACCATTCGAAGAAAGTCAAGCAATTATTTCCTGAAAGATGGATTACTCTAGAAGCGAGGGATTGGAATGGGTAAGATGCCCCAGCGAGTTGTAGGTTGTGAAGAATCGAGAGGAAGGATTATGCGTGAAATGCATAGCTCACTATGGGCCGGTCATAAGGGTTTTCAAGGAACTTATGAAAAGATAAGGGAAAGATATTGGTGGCCTGGGATGTATGTGGATACCCAAAATTACGTAGCCACTTGTACACCTTGCCAGATGTACTCCAATGTTAGACACAGAGATGAATTACATCCAACATATCCTCTTAATATTCACTATAAGTGGGTTGTTGATTTAGTTACAATGCCATTAGGGGTGCATCAGATGAGATATATTGTATTAGCAAGAGAAGACCTAACAAATCATGTTGAAGGAAGAGCTCTAAGGATGAAAACTACAAGCAATGTATGCAAATTTCTACTAGAAGATGTGTTTAGTAGATTTGGTTATGTGGAGAAAATAGTTGCCGATAGAGGTGAGCTTGATGCTCAGGAAGCTAAAGACTTCTTTAAAAAATATGGAATTCGATTATCACTTACTATTGCTTACAATCCTGAAGCTAATGGAAAAATTGAGCGTGGCCATCCACCAATTATTAAAGCTTTGGCTAAGGCTTGTGAGGGGAAAATAAAGAATTGGCCAAATTACCTTCCATTTGCCCTTTGGGCAGATAGGATGACTTATACTAGAACTACCGGATATATGCCAGCGGAATTGATGTATTGTCAAAAACCTATTTTGCCGACGGAGTCACATGCTTTAGCGTGGACTTCCTTGCCTTGGGAAGATGAGGTGTCAAGAGAAGATCTTCTAGCAGTGCGGATTCTTCAACTAGAAAGAGGAAAAAATCTGGTAGAAGAAGCTGCATTTAAGCTTAGAGCTTCTAGAGAGAAAAATAAAATTGCATTTGACAAGTCCCACAGATTAAGGCCAAAAAGGTTGAAGGAAGGAGACTGGGTACTTGTTTATGATAGCTCATTGAATACTCAATATGAGGCTCGAAGAAAACTGGTTAAGAGATGGTTTGGTCCCTATGTGGTATGTAAAGTTTTTGATAATGGAACATACTCACTTAGAGAATTAGATGGGACCAAGTTAAAGGAATTAATTGCTGGAAAGAGAGTTAAGCTCTTTAAAAGAAGAGAGAATGAGAATTATGAGACGGTAATAAATGAAGACGAAGAAGAGGAAAGTGAAGAGGAAGGATGTGAAGATGATAAAGATGAGGATATCAATAAGGAAAAATGATTAAATTAAATTACATCGTAAGATGATGTATATATACATATAAAAACATATATATATATGTATGTATATAATAAAACTATGTAGACAAATAACAAGATATGAATCCGTCTATATGTAATAAATAAGTAAAGCAACAATTAAATTAAATGTATGTGCTTTACTTAGTCATAAACTTCTATTAATACTAATTTTTGTTTCTTACAGGGTACTGATGGAGATTTGTGATCAGATCATTAATAGGAAGTTTTTTTAGGTTTGATTGGACTGTTTGACTATCTTAGGATCTGGAATGGACAGTGAAGATTCTAATGATACATCCATTCCTGAGGGTAGCATTCCTGAAAGATTTAGAGAGACGTCAGGGAGTGTGCCTGAAGGGAGAACCTTAGATAGTTCTTTTATATCAACTTACTTGCTCCCTACACCTGAAAATGAAGAAAGAATTCCTATAGAAGAGTTTATTAAAGATCGTATCACTAGGGAGACCTTGATTCCATCATCAAATGAAAGAAGTATACTCAGGTATCGAAGGGCACGAACATATGGAGAAGATGATACTTCGGATAACCGTGAGTCATATATGGAAGTAGACCCAACAGCACTTCTTGTATATAGCCGTGACTTAGCAGAATATGCAGAACTCTTACAACAGCTTGCCTTGTTCCGTAGGGAACGTGAAAGGGGTGAGACGTCTTAAAGATAGATTAAAATGTTGTATTAAAGATATGTGTAAATAATGTCTATTTTGAATCAAGTTAGGTTTTTTTTATGAAGAATAAAGTCAGGGAAGATCCTCGGAGATCGGCAAGAAAATAAATACCAATGTATATAAATAAAGCCAGGATGATCAAGTTCAAGTTTTTTTTCTAAAGGAAGAATGATTAAAGGCGACAAGCTCGAGCGGTTTCTGATTTTATACTGGTGAGATGTTATTACTTCAGTTTTTTCTTCTCTCTTGTATATGTGTATATAAAAAGACTGCATGATTAAGCATATAATGAATATAGAAACGTTTAAATAAGGAAATTAAGTAGACCAAAGATCTCGTGCCACTAATAAGATTACATGTAATGTATAAGGACCAGGATTATATGAGTAAGGTTAGAAGATGGACTAGAACTTTCGAGAACAAGACCGAGGAAGGTGAAGGGAAGACCTAGACTAAGTATCTGTATATAGTAGTGTTTACAGACACTTGATGAGTGAGACACTTCGACTTCTACTCTTGATCTCTCATCTGACCTAATCTTCAGACAGATTATATCTTGAGAAAAGAGTTCTTATACCAGCCAGCTATCTATATGTATGTGTATGTGTTGTTGGGTGCTGCGATGAGCTAGTAGGCGGGTGGAACTACCCTGGTCGGGTGATCAGGGCCACGAGCTGACGCTAGTTGTGTCGTGTGGCCTAACCTACATGTTGTTACGCGCTCATACGGGTTGATAGGCGGGTGGAGTCACTCTGACCGGGTGGTTAGAGCCACGAGCTGACGTTGATTTCGTATGAGGCTGACATTGTGCATCGTGCGCTATGTCGGGTCGGTAGATGGGTGGGCTAAACCTGGCCGGGTGGTCAGGTCCACGAATCGCATCCGATTTCGACATAGGCCGAAAAGTGTGGAAAAATAAATAAATAAAAATAAAAGCAAAGATATAAAGGTTGAGCTGGGATAAAGAATTAAAATAAAGAAAAACAGAATAAAAATATGAGAAAAATAAGGAAAGGATCTGAAGGGGCTTCAGGTGATAGAAGATCAATAGGGAAGCCAGAAGCGAGTTTCATAAATCGAGTTAGTAAAGACTGCTATATGCAAATGCTTCGGATAGGCTACTAGATCTGACCGGGTCGAGTTAACGAGAGAGCTAAAAAGTTTTCGAATTACTCATATGATTTCTAGTCTGAGTGCATTAGTGTATTCTGATATGTTGTATAGGATGCTTTTGTCTACCTTCTTTTCTTGATTTATGCCAAGTTTAATGCATATTCAGATTTCATGCATCCAGTTGAAATTTCTTTAAGTCCTGTTTATATGCTATGACTACTTGATCCTTGCTTGTGTTTGATGTTATGTATGCAGGTTGGCGCATCCGGAGGATGCACAGGTTCAGAGGGGGTGGATGTGGTAGAGATTCGCAAACCAAGCTTATGACTTGATCAAATGTAATAAATCAAAGGTTTGACAAAGGCATGTATAAATCAAATCAGATAACTCTTTGTGCTTACCTTGGAGTTTGCAATGGTAAGAAGAAAAGAATTATTGGAAGGAGACAAATGACACATTTGATATTGGTGAAAGACTTTCTTGTTCATAGATCTTATTGCATATGGATGCTTGAATCACATTATTTTCGTTTCTTTGTGATTAAACGGTATGATTTTGACTCATAAGTGTACCTGCAACGAAAGTAAGTATGAAGTGCATTCATGCGTCTTTGGTATTTTATGCATCCGAGTGCATGTAAATAGAGTCGGAATTCCCTAATATGTGGGTGGATATGAACACATATATGTAAATGCATTTACGCATGAGAGGAGTAATTTTGAGTGTGTCAACTATGATGTTGTACATATGTACATACATATGCATTAGCATATATATGTGACGTGTGTTCATCATAAGTGTGCATGTATGTTAGTGTGTAATGTGGATATGCATGCACGTGCATGGCAAAAGTATGTGCATTCGTGTACATGAGAATGTATGAGCATAAGAAAGTTTGTTTCTATACAAATGTATGGGCATGTATGTGCGCATGTGTATATGGTTGTATATGCATTAAGGTGTACGTCAAGATGCGTCAGTTTTAGGAAAGGAAACATGTGGCAATAGCGGAGAAAAAAAAGAATCCCAAAATGGAGGGCAGTCGGGGATTGAGGCATGCAGGAAGACAACGGATGATGGGGGGACTGTGAGCGAGATCGGCCAGGGAAACTTTAGAGAGGAAGCTGTGGCATTCTCATCTCTATGGGATAAAGCACGGGTTATGGATCAATCCCGGAGTTCCAGAAGCATTGCAGAAATCTGGAGGGTAGAAGAAGGGAACATTCAAAGAGCAGAGAAGTGACCGGACTGTTGTTGCTGAAAGTCGAAGGGAGATCTGGGGCGCACTTTCTGAGTTTTGGGTGATAAGGTAATTCTTTAGGAAATTTGATCTCGGAAGAGGAATCGCTTCTGTCGGGCTTGGAGGGAACATTATGCAAGGATTATAATTTATGACAACCATGAGCATTCACGATTGAAAGACGATATTTAGGAGTTAGTGAGGAGCACTGAACTGGAACAGGCGGAAGGGCAGATCAGAGAAAAGAGGAGAGGTAGCTTCTCGATGGAGCGGACGCCTGGCAGAGTGGGAAAAAGCTGAATTGAGCATCTGTAGGAACTATGAAAATGCTAGCGATTATGGATCTAATATATAGCAAAGACAATGCTTCGATGTATTATCTGAGTGCACAAATCACTGGAAATAAAAAAAATGTGTTGATCAAGCTTCAATCAAGAAGAGCACGAGGAATTAGCAGTGTCCTTTTTATAGTTTGGAATTTCATTAGCAAGAGTTAAAGCGTCTGCGTTGTGTCAGAAAAAGATGACGAAGATCATTTGTGTTGACACATTTGTGGTTGTCACAAAAATTACGATGTTCATGTGCTGAATATGTTTACATTTTGCTTACCATGAAGCCAGCTAATCAGGATGACACAGCAATTTTTAGGATTCTGTGAAGAATTTCAAGACGAGCAGAAGCTTAGTCATTATTTATACTGCGCATAGATCAATTGTTAATCGTTATGTCAGCTTGCACCCAAAGATTTGCGGGATCAATCGTTTAGCTCTTTGCTCGTGGAGTGCAACTTCCATTTATAAGTTCCTGTTGCAGTACAATTGGGATTCTAGTTTCTTCTTCAGTGGCCCTTGGTCAATTGATGCTGTGGTGAGACGTCAATGTACAGGCAATAGACTATCTTATCTGGTCGTTTACTTTTTCTAATGTTTCTATATCTGCCAGGACCGAAATGTTATATTTCTCTTTCAATGCTTGTGAAAGCATGATGACAATGTGATGATTGCACGCATTTATGCATATAGGAAAGTATTTGTATGATATTTGTTCGTTGCTAGAGAGGAAAATCCGCTTGATCGTTACATTTGTTTAACTTAAGGATCTAGCATGAACTCTTTGCAGTGCAGGACTTTAATAGTTGCTAGCCCACCGTAGCCGTTTGATTTTCAAACATGAGAATTGCAATCTTAAACAATATTTTGAATGGTCGTTTAGACATTTTGTGTATGGTTATTTCTACATAATAAAGTTGTTAAGTTGTTTTCATCTGCATTATGTGCAATAGGATTAGAGTTGAAAATCTAATGTCGCTCATTTTTTTTCAAGTTTGCATCTACGCCTGATCGTTCATGCATTATAATTGTCCCCCTATCATACAGCAGTCGTAGGCATCATTGTTACTTTCGGCAATCTTTCACTTGGTTCTTTCGATACTTATTTCTTACTCGACTAGCACACATTGATACATCTCGTGGAAAGATTCATGACATATAGTGTTGTTAGATTCTCTATGTAAATATTAGCAACTCAAAATTTGCAAGAATAAGCACATATAAAATTGGATTTGAAACTTGAAACTGTATAGGCATCCAAATTATAATGAACTGAGTTCACGACACTTGCTTGAAAGAAAATGCTGAGTGTCTATGTTGTCCATGGTGAAGGTGTATAAATTTAAATGACCATAGCTTTGAAAGTTCTAATGGGAAATCTGATTTAGTACTTCTCTCTCGATTTATCGAAAGATTGACAATTACATCATGAATAAATGCTTATGGAGAAGCAGAACTAAATTGAATTGAATTTGGAAGTAATATCACTATTCTCGACCCTCCTTTGGCGAACCTGACGACAGCGTGGTGTACTGCGTGGTGTACCTACGTCTGAGGTACTCGTCCTAGGAGTAGAAGGGGGTGACACAACGTCCGTCGCACTACCTCCACAACAACCACCTCCTCCGCCTCCAAACCTACCTGTAGATCCACTCGTAGAACCTCCTGCTCCAGAGCGTGACCTCGATCTATGAGACGGGCTAGACCCTGTATCGCGCTGAGGTGTCGAACGCACATGTCTACTAGTAGATCCAGTAGGAGATGGCTGCAAAGATGGTCGTGGTGGAGTCACAAAGCTAGGAGACATACCTCCTACAGGAGTAGCACCACCCTCAGGAGTGACACCGGCAGGAGTGACACCGGCGGGAGTGACACTGGCGAGAGTGAGGCCAGTGGGAGTGAGGCTGACAGGAGTAAGACGGCCAGGAGTGAGGCCGGGAGGAGTGCTACCACGAGCGATCAAATACTGCGATGCAGCGACCATCGTGCAGGAGGAACCTGAGAGATGAACTCCAAAAACTGCTCCTCTGTCATGGACTGTGGAGTGACTGGAGGATTGTCTCCCATCGTGCTCTGTAATAAAAGAACTGAAATAATTAGCATGCAATAAGAAAAATAATATAGGAAATAAACAAAAAAAAACCAAAAATTAGTACGTACAAGTCTTTTATTCAAAAGTCCTCTATTCTAGCATCCTCTTGAAGATCCGATGCACCGAGAATATCTATCTCTAAATTGATGGATTCTAAATCGCTTGCTATGCTAGTTTCCTCCTGATCATCGTCTATTGCTTCGTCTTCTCGAACAATGACCTCTTCTTCTCGAACAATGATCTCTTCCTCCTCAACTATCGAATGAATCTCTGAGTCCACTTTCTAACCACTTTTTCATAGGCTCAGAGTTAACTATGCAAAACTTCATTGCCTTCTCTCTGAAAGCTGCATCCATTTTTCTCTGCAATCCTTTACCTTGTGGTTCATCGCCTACGAGACGAACATCTTCATCATCGCTCCACAAGCGAGGCATTTCGAATCGGATATACATAGAAACTCAGTAATGAATACAAGAGATTCTTGTACAAGCCATCCCTCTGCACCTCCTATGGAAAGTTCCTGCTATTGCAACTTCATCTACTACATGAACCAGTAAATGAAGTTGAATAGTGAGAATACTTGTGGGAAAGTATTTCTCTACCATGCAAATAGCCTCGATAGCATTGAGTTTCGCACTCTCTATGCTATCTCTATTTATCTCTTTGGAAGATATCCAGCGTACTAAAGAACTAATTTTATAAATGGTTTTTCGTACATCCTCTCAAAGATAATCTTTTATGGCTACAGGGAGCACAAACTGTAAAAACTTGTGCCAATCATGAGACTTGAGTCCTGCAAGATCGTTGTTTCATGTGAAAGCAATCTTTAGACATCCCATGCATCCAGTAGGTGTACGAAACTCTGAAATTATTTTTTTCACTTGTTGCTCTTCCATCCTGCGAAGCACCCAAGGAGCTCTTGGTAACGATACTGTTCCGTTGGGCTTAGTAATTGCCCACAACTCTCGCATACGACCTCGCTCTTCTAGGTCGTCCCTTTGTGCTCTACTTTCTTTCTTTCCGATTAAAGTTTTCCAAAGAATCTGTCCCACATTCTTGAAAATATGCATCGGATCTACCAAATGATTGATCACCAATTCACTCCAATAAGGGAGTTCATGGAAAATGGACAACCGTTTCATGCCAGCAACTAGATTTTCTAAATCCCACAGTTGTTTCCAATCGATAGCTTTCATTTGGTGTTGCGCTTGTCAACCAATTTGTCCTTCACGTAGAACATGCCCATCAGGCAAATATCTATGATGTCCTTCATAGACAGTTTTACGTAGTGCTTTGGAATAGCGTGCTTCGAGTCGTGGTCCGCATAAAGGACAAGCATGGTAACCCGAAATCGATAAACCTGAACATTCACCATAACCAGGCCAATCATGCATTGTCCGCATAAGTATGCCTTGCACTCGCACGTCTCATCTTCTTATAGGTTGAGACATGTCACGCACAATGATCCCACCCCATAAAATGCGCAGTTCTTCCACAAGTGGTGCAAGATATACATCCATATTTTTTACCTTATACTTACTTGGTACAATAAGAGCTAATAATAAAGGACCTTTCTTTGTGGCCAACCATGGTAGGATATTATAATTGACCAAACATACAGGCCATGTGCTCCATGAAGAACTGCGTAATCCAAATGGATTCACTCCATCCATAGCTAGGCCTAGACGTATGGACCGAGGCTCACTAGCAAACTCTGGCCACTTACTATCTATGTGCTTCCAAGCATCAGAGTCAGCTGGCACTCGCATTACATTATCTGTAGACCTGCTCTTTGTATGCCATGACATTAACTCAGCTATAGATTTGCATCTAAACATGTTCTTTATTCGTGGAATGATAGGAAAGTGGCAAAGAACCTTTGCGGGGATTGCTTCGCCTATAACGTCTTCTCTAAATCTATTTGCTCCACACTTTGGACATACGTGGAGATGCTCATACTCATTCCAAAAGAGAATGCAATCATTCGGACAAGCATGAATTTTCGTATAATCCATTTCAAAGGACTGTAAAAGTTTTTTCGCATCTCCACATGTTGGAGGCATGTCATTGCCCTCATGCAAAATTTGATCTTTAAGAAGCCTGCAATAAGCAATTAAAATGATATTAGTAAATGAAGTTATTGTGATACAACAATGAAAGCCAATTTGTTCTCCACTTACCTGAACAATTCAGTGACACTACAATCTGCAATCCATTTAACTATCTAACCATTCATAAATGGATTACAGATTGAGCGTCGCGAGTGAAGCACGTAGTACAGATATCTTTGCTCCATTGTAAAGTGGTATACGAGCTAATCCTCGCATGTTTTCATATTCTTCATCAAATTCTGATCGTGGAATTTCTGTTGTGTCCATGAAACTCTCATCGACACCTTCTTCACCATCATGATCTTCTAGAATCTCATAAAATGCTTCAAGCATCTCTTCCATATGTTCATTCTGTGTAATATTATTAGCGCTTGCTTCTACGTCTAAGTCCTTTTGGGCTCTCTTTTGTCCACGAGATGTTACCGGTGCAATGTCGTTTAGGTCGATCTGCTCACTTGGGGGACCATGCGAATGATAGCGTAGGTTTTCCAGTCGACTCCTATCAAAGGATCCATGCTCTCTAACATGTGCAGTACAAATCCATCATTTCCGATAAATTTGATACTTGCACTGTGTGCAAGGACATGCCATTCTCTCTTCAGGATCCAAAGAAGCCATCTGCTACAATATGGACATTTTAGAACATTTGTTTTTTTATTAAACCTAAAAATCTAAATCTTAAAGACTTGAATCAGAAATACTAAACCTAAATACTTAAATACCTAAGAAAACTTAAAACCCTAATTTTAAAACCCTAATCTATATAGTTATCCTATTTTATCTATATATTTGGATTTTTTCTTGATTGATCCTATTTTTTATATATATTTATTTATTTATTCAAATTTTTCCTCTTAATTAAGTTATATGTATGCCTAAACCCTAAAACCCTAATTTTAAAGATCTAGACCTAAATTATGTATATTTCTATACACATGTGTATATACATGTATATATGTATTATATGTGTATGTGTATGTGTGTATATATGTTATGTACGTGTTAAAACCCTAAAACCCTAATCCAAATGACCTAGAACTAAAACATGTATATATATGTATGCATGTGTATATATATATGTGTATATGTATATATATGTGAATATAGATAGGTAAATAAGTATGTGTGTTTGTGTATTTATATATTTATTTATCTATTTAGATTATTTCTTTACTTAATTATATTTAATTATATATATTTAAGTAAATAATTTAAAACACTAGTTCTTTTTATATTTATTTATATATATAATTATCTTATTATATATATATATATTTATTCATATATTCAGATTTTTTTTCCTTACGTAATCCTATCCTCATATATTTAATTTTATATATTTAATTATAAATATTTAATTAAATTATTTAAAACACTAGTTCTTTTTATATTTATTTATGTATATAATTATCTTATTTTATATATATATTTATTCATATATTCAGATTTTTTTTCCTTACGTAATCCTATTTTTATATATTTAATTTTATATATTTAATTATAAATATTTAATTAAATTATTTAAAACACTAGTTCTTTTTATATTTATTTATGTATATAATTATCTTATTTTATATATATATTTATTCATATATTCAGATTTTTTTTCCTTATGTAATCCTATTTTTATATATTTAATTTTATATATATATTTATTTATATATTCATATGTTTTTTCCTTATGTAATCCTATTTTTATATATTTAATTTTATATATTTAATTATATATATTTAATTTATACTCATACTCTTAAAATTCTAGATCTGAAATACTAAACCCTAAAACCCTAATCTTAAATATGTAGACCTAAAATATGTATATTTCTGTATACATGTGTATATACATGTATATATGTATTATATGTGCATGTCTATGTGTGCATATATCTTATGTAGGTGTTATAAACCTAAAACCCTAATCTTAAAGATTTAAATCTAATATATGTATATTTTTGTATGCATGTGTATCTACATGTATGTATGTATTATATGTATATGTGTGCTTGTGTATATATGTTATCTACGTATAAAAATCCTAAAACCCTAATCAGAAAGACTTAGACATAAATATGAAATACTAAACCCTAAAACCCTAATCTTAAATATCTAGACCTAAAATATGTATATTTCTGTATACATGTGTATATACATGTATGTATGTATTATATGTGTATGTGTATGTGTGCATATATGTTATATAGGTGTTATAACCCTAAAACCCTAATCTTAAAGATTTAAATCTAAAATATGTATATTTTTGTATGCATGTGTATCTACATGTATGTATGTATTATATGTATATGTGTGTTTGTGTATATATGTTGTCTACGTATTCAAATCCTAAAACCCTAATCAGAAAGACTTAGACTTAAATTTGAAATACTAAACCCTAATCTTAAATATCTAGACCTAAAACCCTAAAACCCTAATCTTAAATATTTAACCTAAAACCCTACTCCTATTTAAAACCCTAAAACCCTAATCTTAAATATTTAACTCTAAAACCCTAATCCTATTTTTATATATTTGATGTTAAACAAAAACTTCAAAGTAAAAATAGGATTATATATGTGTATGTATGCATGTGTGTATATATGTGTTTGTATGTATGCATGTGTACATGTGTGTGTGTGTATGTATACATATGTATACATGTGTGTGTATGTAGGCATGCATGTGTGTGTACGTGTGTGTCTGTATGCATGCATGTATGTGTATGTGTGTGTGTATGCATGCATATACATGTGTGTGTATGCATGCGTATACATGTGTGTGTATGTATACATGCATGTGTGTATATGTGTGTATGTATGCATGTGTGTATATATGTGTGTATGCATGCATGCCGGTATATGTGTGTGTATGTATGCATACATGTGTATATGTGTGTGTATATATGCGTGTGTGTATGTATGTGTGTGTGTATGTGTATATATGCATATGTGTATATATGTGTGTGTATGTATGTGTGTATGTATGTGTGTATGCATGTGTATGTATGTATGCATGTGTGTAAATTTATGTGTGTGTGTGTATGCATGCATATATGTATATGTGTGTGTGTATGTAAGCATGCATGTGTGTATAGGTGTGTGTATGTAAGCATGCATGTGTGTACATGTATGTGTGTATGTATGCATGTGTAAATTAATGTGTATCTTCCTTTCTCTTCTCTCTCTCTTTCTTTCTCTCTCTCTCTCTCTCTCTCTCTCTCTCTCTCTCTCTCTCTCTCTCTCTTTCTTTCTCTCTCTCTCTCTCCCCTTCTCTCTCTATCAATAGCGAATAAAAGAGTCACTTACAAGTATGTCTCTCTTTGAATCGTTGTCATCAAAGCGTAATGCAGGTCGTCTCTCGTCCAATTCCAAACAATCGATGCCAACGAAGTTCTGCAAAATCAACGAAAAGAGAAATTAGAAACCCTAAAGCATAGAGAAACACAAATGCTAACAGTACTCGCAGCACTTACCAAGATGTGAGAGCTAAGCCGAGAGAGTGTGTGTGTGTGTAGAGAGAGAGATCCGTGTGGGTGTGTGTGCACAAGACAATGCAGGTTGGCACGCGCAAGTTCGACAGTAGACCGACAGTACTCAAACACGCGCAAAAATGTGAAGTTTTGCTCTCGGGTTCGCGGCATGTTTAAAAATTTGCCGCCGGTATAATCGTGGGGATACGCATCGGTAGTTTCTTGTAAATTACCAATGCTTATACCGGCGCTTATACCGATGCATATACCGATGCCTATACCGACGCTTCCTGCGGGCCACACCGACGATCCGTTTAAAATGGTCATACCGACGGTCACTTGACCGTCCGTATATGCAGCATCGGTATGCCCCTCATATGTTGTAGTGATTTAGAGTAACGGCATAAGGTTATACACTTATCCATAGAGTTTCCTACATTCACATGACGTATATTGACAGATTCACTTATGAGCACACAAGTTAGGATATGTTCACATGCTTAAATGATCACAGCAAAAGTGAATAAGCAATCATAGATACATTAAAACATGTATAGACTCTTAGGCCAATACATACACATAAACACAAATGCATATTCCTACTTAGTTACTCACATTTACTTTACACACATCTTTATAGTTCACATGTAAAGTCATTCATACTATTCAAAGCGGAATGAAGAAGATTATAACTATAGAGGGTACAGATAAGGGTAAATATAAAGATAACTTCAAGGGTTCAATCAAATATCTTTGCCATTACATATGTTCTTCTTTTGCCTACAGGTACTCAAGAGAAGAGTTTAGTCAATTTAAATCAATGCATTAAAAAATATGTGAGAGAGATATCAACTAATCAACTTTGAATCAAAACATTTTTATTTTTCCATATAATAACTCAAGTGAGGAAATTTTTTTGACAAGGTCATCTCATGGCCCTGACCACCCGATCAGAATGACTCCAACTGCCTACTGATCTGTATCTTTGCATGAAAACATATAGGTTAGGCCAGACAATGAAACTAACATTAGTTTGTGGCCTTGATCACCCAAGTAGGGTAACTCCATCCACTAGCCCATCTGAGTGCCCACCAACACATACACATACACATATGTAGCTAGATGGTATTTGAAGACTCTTTCTAAAACATAATCTATCTAAAGGTTGGATGAGATGAGAGATCAAAAGCAGAAGTCAAAGCATCTCATCCGGCAAGTTTTCACAAATATTGTTATATATAGGTACTCAATTCAAGTCTTTCCTTCATCTTCCTAGGTCTTGGTCTTGAAAGTTCTAGTAAGCTTTCTAATCCTACTCGTATAATCCTGGTGCTTCATGCATCACATGCAATCTCAATAGATGTATGAAATCTTTGGCCTACTTAATTCTCTAAACATTTATGCATTTCTTTATGTATCATATGCTCAATCTTGTAGTTCTTTTTATATGCACATATATACAAGAGCAATGAAAAATTGAAAGAATAACATCTCACCCGTGCGGAGTCAGAAGTTGCTCCAATTTTGTACCCTTGATCACCTCTACTTCCTTCATTTTAAGTCGTTGCCTTTCATTTGCTAATCCAATTTGTATTTCTTATGAAAAATAGGACAAAAATTGTTAGGCATTTTATTCCATAATATACAGCTTACTTTCTTTGTTCAATTCTCTTTAAAACCTCTTTTCGAAGCTAAGTGTTGAAACAAAACATGATCATATAACACACACATATACACACGACAGATCACAAAGTTAGAGGACATCATTTACCCTTATTTATATACAATAGAAAATTTCAACTCCTAACTTGTAATCCTTTGGTCTTTTTCAATTCAACTCTTATGGATGCCTATATACAAAGCCCTTGTTTGGGTTTCCCATAGAGAAAATAAGTACTCACAAATAAAGTCATCAAGTTCCTCTTCATTGAGCGGGACACTCTCAGTTTGGTCTAAAACCATTTCACAATATATTCTTGTTAAAACCCTTTCTCTTTCTTCTAAGATATCTGTAGTCATGGGAACATATAAAGGGACAATAAAATATAGAACGAGCACTGATCTAGAGGCATCCTTCCAACTTCAGCCTGAGCTCTATTCCTCGCTTTATTTAGATTTATATTTCTAGCTTGATTCAAAGCTCTAGCCCTAGATTGCTTTGGATGTATATTCCTGGTTTGATCTGAAGCTATTCGAGTTGATGGTCCTTCTTCAATCATTTTTCGATGTGTCGAATAATTTATAGGCATGGGAAGTAAATATTTAGAAATAAAAGCATCAATTGGAGATTGTACTAAAGATGTATTTCTTATTTGAGTCAAAGGTCTATTTTCTAGCTTGATTTAAGTTTGCATTTGTATCTCGAACTAAATTCCCCCAAGATGATGTCTCTACTTCATTTGAAAAATCCCTCCCCATGATTGAATGATAGTTCTTTATCTGTTTCGACAACTGCACCTGCAAAGAAAGACACATTATAAATGATCATGCATGTAATCTTTATTTATGTACATCAACATGCATTCATGTTTACAAACTTATATTATTCAATGTACGGTTTTACCTTTGGAAATTAACATTATTTTATATCCAGTTTTTCTTCTTACTTATTTACACTATCAATATTTACATGCATATATGTATAAATTCTTTGTTTTCAAAATTTATTTCTCTATCTTCTCCATCCTAATTCTCTAAAATAAGTCCCTCATCTTCTTCATCTTCTTCCTCCTCTTCCTCTATCAATGTCTCATAATTTTCATTCCCCCCTTTTAAAAAGCATGATTCGTTTCTAGCGATCAAGTCCTTTAACTTCGATTCATCCAACTCTCTCAGTGAGTATGTGCGATTATCGAACACCTTGCATATCACGTAGGATCCAAACCATCTCTTCACAAATTTGCATCGGGCTTCATATTTGTGTGTCAAAGGAACTATCATGGACAAGTACTCAATCTCCTTCATTCAACTTTTTGGGTCTCAATATATGGACTTGTTGAAAGCTATCTTATTCTTTTATCTTGATGCTTTGAGCTTCACTGCAGCTTCTTCTATTAATTTCCTTCCTTTTTCCAACTAAAGAATAAATACTACGAGAAGATCCTCTCTTGACATCTCATCTTTAGTCTATGCTAAAGCATGTGACTCCATTGGTAATATAGGATCTTGACAATACATTAATTCTGCTAGCATGTATCCAGTAGTCCTAGTGCACCTCATCCTATCTACCCATAGGGCAAAGGAAAGATATTTTGTCGATTTTTTTATTTTTCCCTCAAAAACCTTAGCCAAACCTTTAATAATTGGAGAATGTCCATGTTCAATTTTTTTTGTTGGCTTCAAGATTGTTTGCAGTGGTGGATACATATGATCACTCGAGTCCCACATTCAATACATATGAGTAAAGCCCCACGATGGATATGTCATACATATGTGGTGAGTGATATGATGCTCATGTCCATGTGTCACATGATTGGAAAACAAAAACGAGAATGTTACATAGAAGTTGAGGCTTACAAACGTTAGATTCTCAATATATACATACATACACACACACACACACATATATATATATATATATATATATACATATATATATATATATATATATATATATATATATATATATATATATATATATATATATATATATATATATATATATATATATATATATATGTGTGTGTGTGTGTGTGTGTGTATGTATGTATGTATGTGTGTGTGTGCGCACGTGTGCGGGTAGACCATGACCATCACCATTATATCAATCATCATATATATATATATATATATATATATATATATATATATATATATATATATATATATATATATATATATATATATATATATATATATATATATATATATATATATATATATATGATATAGCCATCCTGGGATTTTACTCATCTATATTTAGTGTGGGACTTGACTGATCATATGTATCCAACAAAAAACTTGACTGAGCATTGGTGCGGCGTAGGATAGTGCGTGGTTTGTGTGTGGCATTGTGAGGGGAAGTTGGTGTGTCTATTTGTGGCTGTGAGAGAGAGAGAGAGTCTATGTCTGTGTGAGAGAGAGAGAGTCTGAAAGAAAAAGTGAATTAGATGGCCATTGCGACGGGGACTGAAATTCAGAAAATCAAAGCCTTAGTGAAGGGACAAATTCATGACTGTAATGTACAGCGTAGAAACTTCCAGAATTAGAGTTTGTTACAACAGATCAAAAATTGTATATATATATGAGATAGGAAGAAGAAAAGAGTGACAGAGAGCATGAGTGTGCGCGAAAAGAGCGCGTAGTTTGAATAGAGCGCATATAGAAATTTAGAATAGGTCTAGAAGACGCCAGTGATCGCGTATGTAAAGATGAATAAGGGAAACCTGAAATGTCGGGTATTCATCTGAGAGAGATGGTAAGAAGAAACTACTCAGTGTAGGAGAGTTTCTATAGCTTGAGCAAGAAGAAGCCAAGCTAGTTTTGTACACATCTTCTCTAATAGAAAACACATGTTCATGTGGAAGTTTGTGCGCATTCTTTGTATGTGAAGAAACCTGAGTAATTTTATGTTACGGTATAAAGTTAAGTTAATAGTTACAGTTTTCTCAGTAAACGTTTTTTCAGTCAGTTATAGTTTTCTCAGAAAACGTGTTTTCCGGTAGAACAACGAAGTAGATCTCGCAGAATAATGTAAAGTTTTGTATGAGAGATAGCTCATCTTGTAGCTAGACGTCTCTACTATCAGTTCATCAAAGATTTCGGTGAAAAGGATATGTACACACAGTACAAAGTCTGATCGGAAAGAGGCATTCTGAACTGGTGAAGTTTTTTCTTAAACTTCAGGAAGAGTTCATTCAGTGAAAGAAGTATACGCATCACTTCTTTACTTCATGTATATACACTTGAAGTAATTACAATCACAATTGCAGTTGATTCCAGTAAGATTCCGATGCAATTACGGTGAGGTTCCAATGACACTCCGGTGAAGTTCTAGTGAAATTTCGATGAAGTTCCAGTTGAATTTCAGTGAATTCCAAACACAGTCTTATATGTTTGAGTGATAGAAACTTTGCTAAGCTACTATTGATTATAGAGGTGTTCTAATATCACTCTAGCTTAGCCACTCTCAGTGGTGCGGTGATTTCCGGAGACTTGACAAGGTTCGAGTCTTTGCCGTGTCATCAACAAGTGGTATCAGAGTAGGAAAAGATCAAGAAGTGATTTTCGAGTGGAAAGATCGACAAGTGGTACGAGAACAGAAAAGGTTCTGAAGAGTAGAAAAGGTTTCTCAGAAGAACTGGAAGAGAATCGAAAGAATTCTCATAAAGGAGGGTGAAAGCTGAGGTGATCAACAACAAACGGCGTCAAGAAATGTTCTAAATTCATTCTCAAGGTAAAGGTTTACAAAAGGTAAAATTATTTAACGTTACACTCACCAGAAGAAACAGAAACAAGAAGATTATGGTAGATCATGTTTCTATTGAAAAATTTGACAGAGATAATTATCCCACATGGGTAATGCGCATGGAAGCCTTACTTATGAGTAAGGACTTAATGATGTATGTGATCGGGGAAGAAAAGAAGCCAACCTTTGAAGACATTAGATAACCAAATGAAGAAGAATTAGAAGCCTTGAAGCTGTGGCAGAAGAAAGATGGAACGGCAAGAGCCTACATCTATAATACTATTACAGATCTTCTACTACCACATATTAGAGGTCTAGAGAAAGCGGAGGACATATGGAGTGCGTTGGAAGATCATTTCCAAAATACTACGAAAGCTAGGAAGGCTAGCTTATGGTCCGAATTCACAAGGTTCAAAAAGAAGTCGAATCAAAGCATTAGTGACTATGTTACTAAGATGAAAGATCTAGCAGATAGTCTTGGTTCCATAAATGAAGATATCGAAGATCACAGATTGATAGTGCAAATGCTTACAGGACTGAGAGGAGATGAAAGGTGGAAACCTTTTGTCTTATCAACAGAACTTTCATTAAATCATTATGTACCAGATTTAAATTAGTTGCTTGGTTTGATGCTCACATATGAGCAAGACCTGTAAGGAGATGGAGATAAAGGACAAAGTTCTGCAATGTACATGAAGAACAAGAAGAAAGGAGATAAAGGTAAGTCAAAAGATGAAGAAGAGTCGAGTTCTCAAGCTTATTATGCAAGAGGTAAAGGCACTGGCAGAGGAAGAGCAAGAGGTTTTGCAAGAGGAAGAGGTAGTCATAATATCAACAAGAAGGCTTGCTCGATTTGTGGATTAAGTAATCATCTAGCTCATGATTGTTGGCACAATCAACAAGGATCAAATCAAAATCAGAACAGTAATAAGAGAGGCAGAAGTGGAAGATATCAGAGTAACTTTCAAAGAGGTAGACAGAATCAAAGAGGAAGCTATGGTAGAGGTGGAACAAGAAGTTGGGGACAGAATCAATCATACAACACCACCTACAACAACTATGCAAATGACACACGAAATGAAAGTCATACATCGTTGATGATGAACTCAATCAGCACATCAGATAACGAAGATCTAAAGGTATTTTACATTGATTCTGGATGTTCTAATCATTTGTCAGGAAATATAGAACTGATGTCAGAATTGGAAAAAGGTAGTTCCAGTCATACTGTTCAAACAGGTGACAATACGAGACATATTGTACATTCAATTGGAAAAGTGAAATGCAAGAGAGGAGCAGATTTGCTAACCAATGTTTTGTATGTTCCGACAATACCTAAGAATTTGATTAGTGTGGGACAAATAGTTGAAAAAGGTTTTCAGGTCAGATTTACAAATGAAGGAGTATTTGTAGAAGATCCCGAGAATGGATACAATCAGATTATCTCTAGTAAGAAAGAAGGTAGACTCTTTACTTAAAGAGTACAAGGGAACATTGGTCAAGCGCTGCTCACACATGATGAAAAGGTGATTACAGAACTTGATCTCTGGCATACAAGATTAGGTGATTTTAATGAAAGAGGAATTATAGCTATGATTGCAAATCAGTCTGTACTGGGATTACCAAATGTACAGAACCAACAGATGATTCAGAAGTGCAAAGCCTGTCAGATGGGAAAAGCCCACAGGTTACCATTTCACAAGAAAGGATTCAAACATGATGGAGTACTTGAACTCATTCATACAGATGTATGGGGTCCAACAAAAGAAGGATCAATTAGTGGCTCAAGGTATTATGTTTTATTCATTGATAATGCTACAAGATGGATAACGTTATATGTTTTGAAGGAAAGATTAGAAGTATTTGAAACCTTCAAGCATTTTCATGCATATGCTGAAAGACTCATAGGTCGAAAGCTTAAGACACTGAGGTTTGATGGAGGGGGAGAATACTTCTCCCGAGAGTTCAATGATTATCTTTGGAATGCAGGTATTAAGAGAGAAATAACCTGCAGATATACACCACAACAAAATGGTGTAGCAGAAAGAAGGAACCGAACTCTAGTTGAGTTTGCACGAGCTATGCTAAAGGAAAAGGACTGTCCAAATTATCTTTGGGCTGAAGCTGTAAATACAGCTACATACTTGGTAAACAGATTACCGTGTACATCTTTAGATGGAATGACCCCTTATGAAGCTTGGTGGGGAAAGAAACCAACACTTGATCATTGCAAAGTGTTTGCATCAGTTGCTTATGCTTACCATCACAACTAAGACATAAGCTTGAACCAAAAGCAAAGAAATATATGATCGTCCGATATGATGAAAAGCAGATGGGTTACAGGTTATGGAGTCCTCTAACAAAATAGTTTACTGTTTCCAGAGATGTTACATTTGATGAACAGAAAAGCTGGTATGCAGATCAAAGTCATACAACTCAAGAATTTGAAGAAGAGGTAAGAAGAAAAGAGAAAGGGAAATCAATTGTGCAAGTAAATAGAGACAAAGACTATATGCAAGCAAGTACGTCCAGGATCGGATTAGGTATGAGAAATGAAGATGAAGAAGTGTATTCAGACACTTATGAAGATTGTGAACCAAGAAGGTCAAGCAGGACTAGAAGACAACCAAAGAGGTATTCTTATGATACTTCGTACATAACTCAAAAAAATTATGCATATATGGTCAGAGATGATGAAGAACCTTAGAACTATGATGAAGCTAAGGGTAAGAAGCAATGGGAAGAAGCAATGGAAGAAGAGTTGAGCGTACTGGAATAGAACAAGACATGGGAACTTGTTCCTAAATCAAATGGTAAGAAAATAATTGGAAATAAATGGGTTTACAAAGTAAAGAAGCTTGCAGATGGAAGGATAGCCAGATACAAAGTGAGACTGGTGGTCAAAGGCTATGCTCAGACACATGGCATAGATAATGATGAGAAGTCTAGTCCGGTGGCAAAGATGTCAACCATAAGGACAATGATTGCTATAACAACATCAAAAGGATGGAAGATAAGTCAGCTGGATATCAAGAATGCATTTCTGAATGGATATATATCAGATGAAGTTTACATGGAACAACCTGAAGGATTTGTAAGTTCCAGATACCCAGAACATGTTTTCCGATTAAGAAAAGCACTTTATGGATTGAAGCAAGCTCCAAGAGCTTGGAATTACAGACTTGTGAAATATCTCAATGAACTTGGATACCAAAGTTCGAAGGCAGATGCAAGTCTACTCATCAAGAGAACAGATGAAGGTATGATCTACATTTGTATTTATGTGGATGACATAATAATCACAGGTACCTCAGATGAAGGAATCAAGGAGGTAAAGAGACTGCTTGAAAAGGAGTTCAAGATCAGTGATCTAGGAAAGTTATCATACTTTCTTGGAATGGAAGTTACATATACAGATCATGGTGTATATGTTTTGCAAGAAAAGTATCTCCTAAACTTACTAAAGAAGTTTAGGATGGAGAATTGCAGAGAAGCTTCAACACCGCTTGAAGTAAATCATAAACTCAGCAAATATGATGGAGCAAGCTTAAAGATATGAGGAAGTACCAATCGTTAGTGGGAAGTCTAGTTTATGCTACACTAACAAGACCGGATCTTAGTTATGCAGTGGGAGTTCTCTCACAGTTCATACATTGTCCGAAGGATCAACATTGGGTTGCAAGACAAAGACTTCTTAGATATATTAAAAGAACTATAAAGGAAGGATTATATTACCTTTTACGTCAGATATAAAACTAAGAGCATACAACGACTCAGATTGGGCACGAAGTCAAGATGATAGAAGATCAACACATGGGTATATGATATACCTAGGAGATAAGCTAGTGAGCTGGTGTGCAAAGAAACAACACACAGTGGCTTTATCGTCAACAGAAGCAGAATATAAAGGACTTGTAGAAGCAGCTAAAGAAGTGATATGGATGCAGACCTTGTTCAAAAGCATGGGTATTGATCAAGGTATACCTATCATACATGGAGATAATATGAGCTCGTTGTATCTTTTAGCAAATCCAGTATTTCATGCAAGAACAAAGCACATAGAGATTCAGTATCATTTCCTTAGAGAAAAGGTAATGGAGAAGGAGATAGAAATTGTATACACTCCAACAAAAGATCAGATTGCAGATATTTTGACAAAGAGCTTGGATGGAACAAAGACAAGCAGATTCAAAGAAATGGCAGGTATAAAAGAAAGGAAAATATATGAAGACCGGAAGATGCAAATTAGTGATTGAGGGGGAGCTGTTGGAGATTCACTCACTAATTATGCATAACGACATAAAGAGAAAGGAAAAACAAGAACAAAGAATTCAGAAAATCAAAGCCTTAGTGAAGGGACAAATTCACGACTGTAATGTACAATGTAGAAACTTCCAGAATTAGAGTTTGTAACAACGGATCAAAAACTGTATATATATATATATATATATATATATATATGAGATAGGAAGAAGAAAAGAGTGACAGAGAGCATGACTGTGCATAGAAAGAGCACATAGTTTGAATAGAGCACATATAAAAATCAAAAATAGGTCTAGAAGACGCCAGTGATCGTGTATGTAAAGATGAATAACAGAAACCTGAAATGTCTGGTATTCATCTGAGAGAGATGGTAAGAAGAAACTACTCAGTGTAGGAGAGTTTCTATAGCTTGAGCAAGAAGAAGCCAAGCTAGTTTTGTACACATCTTCTCTAATAGAAAACACATGTTCATGTGGAAGTTTGCACGCATTCTTCGTATGTGAAGAAACCTGAGTAATTTTATGTTACGGTATAAAGTTAAGTTAACAGTTATAGTTTTCTTAGTAAATGTTTTTTGGGTCAGTTACAATTTTCTCAGAAAACGTGTTTTTCGGTAGAACAACGAAGTAGATCTCACATAATAATGTAAAGTTTTGTATGAGAGATAGCTCATCTTGTAGCTAGATGTCTCTACTATCAGTTCATCAAAGATTTTGGTGAAAAGGATATGTACACACAGTACAAAGTCTGACCGGAAAGAGGCATTCTGAACTGGTGAAGTCTTTTCTTAAACTTCAGGACGAGTTCATTCAATGAAAGAAGTATACACATCACTTCTTTACTTCATGTATATACACTTGAAGTAATTACAATCAGAATTGGAGTTGATTCTAGTAAGATTCCAGTGCAATTACGGTGAGATTCTAGTGACAGTCCGGTGAAGTTCGGGCGAAATTTCGATGAAGTTCCGGTTGAATTTCAGTGAATTCCAAACACAATCTTATATGTTTGAGTGACAGAAACTTTTCTAAGCTACTGTTGATTATAGAGGTGTTCTAATATCACTCTAGCTTAGCCACTCTCAGTGGCGCGGCCATTTTCGTAGACATGACAAGGTTTAAGACTTTGCCGTGTCATCAACAAATTCTAATTCTATGTGGAATAATTTATCAAAAGCATCTATTACGATCCTGTTGGGGAAACTTTTATCATTGTTCCCTGGTGTTCGACAACAATTTCAACAACAAATTAGTCTAAGATCTTCCTGCACTTGCTACAGCAACCATAAGCCCAAAAAATGATTCTATGGTGGATTATGTTGTTCCTATAATAAGTGTATAGTATAAAAACCACAAAATTTCCAGAGTATTAATTGATAGAGGCTCAAGGGTTAATATTTCTATAGTCGCACTCTATAAGAAGTTAGGATGGACTCAAATTGAACACGTCCGGTTCTTTGTAAGAATGGTTGATCAATCTCGGGTACATCTAGTGGAATTGTTGTGTGATATACCCATTACCCTACAAGGCACAGTGTTCAAAATGACTTTTGTTGTCTTGGAATTGCCCGAATCTAGCCTGGATCACAACTTATTATTTGGAAGGCCCTGGTTGAAGCAGGCAAAAGTGTTACAGGATTGGTCTGCACACGAACTTATTTTTAAAAGAAATCACTGGAAATATGTTGTACCCTTGGATGATATGAGGCCCTCTGACTTACATGCATGACCTTATGTGGAAGAAACCATGCATATGTTGGGTGGCCATTCGGATGATGAAGAAGAAGTTGTTTTAATTGCTAACCAAGTTTTTTTAGCATTGGGTACAATTGATTTGCAAACCATAATGAATAATTGGACTCTGGCCACTTGTACGATAGTCCCTCTCACCGAAGAAGTGGAAACAATTGCGGATCAAGTTTTGGATGCTACTAATCTTCAACATTTACTCCCCCCACCTAAAGATATTTCCATGCCCCGATAGTTTTATCTATCAGGAGACCAACTAATCACTTGCAATTTGGGTGACGAGGTTAGTCCGTGGCGAGCCAAGATTAAGCCTGGATTACCTGAGACTTTTCAAGGCGATTTAGTATAGTTTCAATGAAGATGGTGGTGGCAGAAGACTAACCAACAGTGAAATCAGCCATAAGGCGTCTGAGCCACACACACTCAATAGTCTCTCTGAAAGCTTCCCTATACTCAGCCTCACAACTAGAAGAGGCCACAGTAGGCTGCTTCTTGCTCAACAAAGACATACATGAGCTACCAAGCATGAAGGAAAATCCACTAGTGGCACACGAGTGTCATAGAAACCAGCCTAATCAATATTAAAAAAAAGCATGCACATATAGCAGTAGTGATCCCCCTTTCGGATAGAACAATCCAAGTAATTGGGTACCACTGAAGTATCGAAAGATGCACTTAACTGCTTTCCAATGCTTGACACCTAGGTAATGCATAAACCTGCTCATATGTGAGACAAAAAACTGAATATCTAGCTGAGTAATGCATA
Source organism: Ceratopteris richardii (assembly GCA_020310875.1). Classification (NCBI taxonomy): domain Eukaryota; kingdom Viridiplantae; phylum Streptophyta; class Polypodiopsida; order Polypodiales; family Pteridaceae; genus Ceratopteris; species Ceratopteris richardii. The sequence goes on from CM035427.1 coordinate 1,070,709, forward strand.
AATAAATCAAGCATCCAAGATCTACTGAAAGAGAACATCATCAAATGCATCTCGAGCATCACGAAGACTCAACCTTAAACTTGTCTCCATAGGAGTGGCAATAGTTTTGTAGTCTTCAAGGACAAAACACTAAAATAATGTGTCAATATGTTTCATTTTACACAAATGCATTCCAGCATCAACTTGCATAAATTCAATGCCCAAATAATGATGCAAATGCCCCAAATCAGACATCTCAAATGAGGCATGCAAATCAGCATTAAAGTCATCGATATGCTTTTCATGAGGACCAATGAGCAGCATGTCATCAACATACACAACAATGATCAGAAGCACATCATTAGCATTCTTAACATATAAGGTCCTTTCAGTTGGATTGTTCTCAAAACCATGTGCCAGTAGATAGGCATGCATCTTTTCATACGAAGCAAGCCGTGTTTGCTTTAAACCATATAATGCCTTCTCTACACCAAAAATTATTCTACTAATCTTGTCCAAAATGAAGAATGGGCATTTACTACTATTTGCATTTTTGGCCCATCTTCTCATGAGGAGTGTATGTCTGCCATAGACTAAAATGTTTGGTATTTTGATAGTGGGGCAACCAAACATCATACCTCGCAGCATAGTTTGTTCACTTCACTTGACCCTATGCCTAAAGGGAATACTATCACATGTGCCAAGAACTCCTCGTATCCTTGCATGGGAGTTGATAAGATCATTCTGACTATTACTGATGGTAGTTCTTTCACTTTGCTAAAGGCTTTATTTGTGCCACGGATCAAGAATAATCTGTTATTCGTTTTAGCTTTAGCCAAGCTTGGCTTGGTTGTGAACTTTGTTGATGCCATGTGTACAATTCATTATCTATCAAATGGGGACATGATTATTGCTTCTGGCATTTTATGTCATGGGTTGTATAAGCTCATAGACTATGACAAATCTATGCATGATTCAACATGTGTAGTACATGATTCTCAGGCTATGTCAGATGCAAAAATTTGGCATGCATGCATTGGTCACCTGAATTTTGCTAGTTTGCTATGCCTAGAGAAATCCGAAATGGTGTCGTCTTTGCCCAAACTTGAGGCACCTGGTAAACATGTATGTGAAGGCTGTATTTTGTTCAAAATACAACATTCCTCCTTTGAAAAATATGGTATAGTTTGAGCTACTAAAAAATTGCAGCTTGTAAATAGTGATATCTCTGGTCCTATACAAAAACCTTCTTTTAGGAGCTATCTTTACTTCATGACTTTCATCGATGATTTTTCTAGGCATGCATGGGTATATCCATTGAAAGCAAAGTCTCAAGTGTTCATGAGCTTCAAATTTTTTTTTGGGTTTTGGCTGAAAATCTATTAGAATGTAAAATGGGCACCTTCATTCTGATTGGGGGGCATATACATCTTCTAATTTTAATGCATTTTTGGCTCCACATGGAATAAAACATCAGTATAGAGTGGTGTATAGACCTCAACCAAATGGTTTTGCTGGAGAGAAGAATAGGTCACTCATGGAGATGGTGAGGTGTATGGTCAAGAGTCAGGCTTTACCACATACTTTCTAGCTTAAGATTGTTATGTGTGCAACATATGTACTTAATAGGTGTCCCACTAAAGCATTGTAGTGTATCACTCCATATGAGGCATGTCATATTTGCAAGCCATCTGATGCTCATCTATGTGTTTTTGGTTGTCTAGCATATGAATTAGTGCATCAACAATATCACAAAAATTGGATGATAAAGTAATGAAATGTATTTTTGTTGGGTAGAGTTCTGAAAGCAAAGGCTATCATCTATATCATCCTAGTTGCATCTAGTCCGTATGATGAGAATGAGTTTGTTTTGTTTGATGAAACACAAAATTCTAAAAATTGGATGGTTGTTATGCAATAAAAATATGAGGCTATCAAGAAAAATGGTACCTCATCTTTATGGGACTTGCCCCATGGCAAGAAGGCCATTGGCACTAAGTGGGTATACAAGCTTAAGCGTAAACCTAATGGAACATGTGCTAGGTATAAGGCTGGGCTTGTTGCAAAGGGATATGCACACGAAAGAGACATTCATTTTGATGAAACCTTTGCTCCTACATTCTTAGTGATTACTATTCATAGCATCTGTGCACTTGAAACTCATTATGGTCGGAATGTTCATCGATTGGACAATAAAAGTGCATTTTGAATGGTGATTTCCATGAAGAAGTGTATGTTTATCAGCGTCATGGCTTTCTGCAGAAAGGGCACAAAAAGCAAGTGTGTGGGTTGAGGACAATTTTTAGATTCTCCTTTGCTTATCTTCAGCTCAAACACTTTGCCTCTTCAAGCTCCAATACTCTAATACCAAGGGAAGACCATTTAGAATAGTGTGCAGTCAAGAAGGAATTAATGAGTAGAAATTAATTGTTCCTTCAAATCTTTGATCTTTGTTAGAAAACTATACATAGAATCCCCTTCATTTGTATGCTCACTCTCCAACTGCTTTCGGAGGTAAGCAACACGAGCCTCATTACTAGCCTGGTACAATTTGGTAAGTGTATCCCAAGAATATGTAGTTTTTCTACAAGAGAAAATGTGAGGAATAATGGCATCTTTGACAGACAAGGCTATCAATGCATGTGCCTGAGCATCTTTGCCATCCCAATGAATTTGCTTTGCAATAGGTGCAAAAGAATCTACAACACAAAAAAGAACATGAAGAATATTGTCATCTTCAACACCATCTACATCAGCTTTAGTACCTATATTTGCAGGTGTAAAATCACGTTTTTAAACACCCTGCATAATATTCCACAGTCCCTTTGCAACCAATACATGATGACTCATATAAGCCCATAATGGGTAATTCGTACCATCCAACTTATCCTCAACACCCAACATACGAAATACATCATTGCTTTCAGATATGACCACCAACTAAAATACTCTGATGCAGAAAAATGATTGTATCTGACAAAGTTGAATAGAAATACCCTGATGAGCTCTACTAAACTTGTAGTAGAATTTGAGAAGAATCTTCCTGAGTAAGCACACCAAATTTCATGCAATTCTGAGAATTTGACCAGAGTGGTGTCGACAATGCCCTAGATGAAGTAGCAACCTGCTCTGGTACCAATTGTTGGAGTTTGAGGTCTACGAAAGCATGTAAATAGCACAAGGAAGAAGAACAAGAAGCTTGGAGCATACCACACAATATTGAATGTATTACCACTAGAATGTACAAAGATAAGTAACTCTATTGAGGCCATCAAAGTCATATTGGCTAGATTCAACATGGTCAAAGTCAAAATAGTGAAAGGCAAAGTGGTCTACGTTCAACATGGTCAAAGTCAAAGGGTTCAAATTTCATTTGTCAAGGTGCACAAGTAGTTGGATGGAGGTTGCAAATTGTCTTTCTGTAATTTCTCTAAGGTTCAAAGGGTTTTTAAACTATTTGGAAGGTTCATGTGAACCTCCATTAGGTACACATTTGAAGAATTGAAGGGAAAAATGTGAATTCATGTGAAGAGGAAGCATACACAAAAGTGAACGTATGGCCCCCCATTTAAAATTTTGTTATTGTCCTAAAGTCACTACATGACAGAATAGGGATTCGTTGGTTGCACCCATTTGGACCCAATCTTGGGACATAAAAGTAAGCTCCAAGATACTTTATGAATTAGGAGCATACGTACGTGAACCAATACTCAACTCAAGGCATACATTATTCTTGGTAAGACTAAGCAAGGTGAGCATAGTCTACATTAAGAGAAAGAGGAGCAGGAGACATACAGAGAGTGTGCAATGCAGAGAAGTGACTGCAAAGTGTGCAAGAAGTGTGATGTAGGTGTGTGCAGAGGAGTGCCAAGCAAGGAAATCAAGGGTCACAAGGTCCCATTGAATCTTTGTGTGCATCAATAAAAGGTGTCTATCCCTCCTCCTCGTGTGCATAAATGCAAGCTCTTGGAGAAAGTGAAGGTTTGTGTAGAGAAGGTTGGTGGCAGAGAGAAACTTGGGTATTTTGTAACCTTATTGATTTTGTGTTATTTGGGATTATGCAGTACGCAGAGAGAGCATTTGGCTTTGTGCTATACATCATCATTGTAATTTTCTCTTCATAATCAATCTACATAAGCTTTCAGTGTCTTTATTTCTCTTCTTCTGCTTCTTCCTTCTCCTAGAAACACTCAAGTCCCTTTCTGCACAAGAATCCTGCAACAGAATTTTGCACGCCCAGTGGGACCACAAGGATGCTTACGCATAGGAGAAGCAATAGTTGCAAAGTGTATAAGAGTGCAAGGGTAAAAACACTCCTCTACCAGCTTAAGACGTAATCTTTCTTCTATTGGAATTCACTTCGCCTAAGAGGAGTATGAGCAGCCCATGATCAGAACCCGCTCTCAAACCTTGAGAGTCCCTTGTAAAGCAACAAGAAGGAAGGTTATTTGCAGATGATCTAGCCCATTGTCATCGACATCATTAGTAAAGAATATGGTAGACTTGGAAGCTTTACTTTCTAGATTAAATATCAAATTTTAATTGTTCAAGGGATTAGCAAAAGATGACCTAGATGGATACATTAGGAGATTTTTGGCTTTATTTAAGACAAGGGGTCTGATGGGAAGAGAAGATGCATTTTTTATTCTTTTCCCTACAACATTAGAAGGGCTAGCAGACAAATGGTTTAGTCATTTTGCCCACAACCATTTCACCACATGGCACCTGATGAAAGAAGCATTTAGGACACAATTCCAACAAGGGAACACAATTGAAAACATTATTGAGGAGTTAGAAAATCTAAGACTAGATCCTAGCCAAACCTTCTTAGAATTCCTTACTAGAGCCAAGGCATTGATGCCTAAATTGCCAGACCCTCCCCATGATTTTTTCATCAAGACGTGGCTCGCTAAACCACTTTCCATATCAACACAATGTATAAAGGAGTTGGTGTTACGGACAGCAACAGTAGAAGAACTTATTAATACAACCATAAGGTTGGAGCAAATTAGGCATCAGTATGGGGCAACCTCTTCCAATTTATCATATCTTGCAGAACATGAGGTCCTACTAATTCAGCTAAGAAAAGAACTTGAGAGCTTGAAAAGGAATAAACCCCACAAGGAGGAGGAAAGTGTAATAACTCAGTTGAGACAAGAAATCGAGGCCCTAAAGCTACAAAAAGAAGAAGAAGCCCAAGTAGAAGAGCTGGCTCAACTTTGACAAGAGTTACAAGAACTAACGGGAGAAGGCATAAAAAATGGATTATGGTGCACCATGTGCAGCAAATAGGGTCATGTGGTAAGTGAGTGTCCACTTTTGAGTGTAACTTGCAAGCTATGCAGGAAAGCAGGGGCTCAAGAATGTTAGTCAAGAGGTATGCCTGCAACAATATATTTGACACAAGGAGGAGCCCTACCACCAACCAACGCAATGGCAACATCACCAAATCAAGGTAACAATTACAACTCTAGACATAGGGATAATTTTGGAAATCGTCCAAGGAGGCCAATTATTTGTTTTAGATCTGGAGAATTTGGGCATTATCAAAGCATGTGCACTTTACCAAAAAATGCCCTACCTTGTAGAACTTGCCCAGAGGCCAGGGATCATTACATTAATTGTTATCCTAAGAACGAGGCAACTACATCCAGGCCATACATTCAAATGATTGCTATGAGCAAAGAAGAAGTTGCAGAACAAGTCAAGGTGCCATCACCATCCATCAGAGTGGTGCAATTAGAAGAAATTCAATCTTTTGCAGTTCAGACAAGATGCAAAGGGAAGGCTTAGTTAGACATAGGCCAAGAGTCCAGGATTAATGGATTGAACAAAGACAAAGAGACATCTAAAGCCAAAGCTAACACATCTACAAATACAAGGTTAAAAGAATATCTCATAGGTACTAGTGATGCAATTGGACATGTGTTCGATAGGGCCGATGAGCAGTTTGATAAGTCAAATAGAGCCTATGATCTAAAGGAATTAGGAGCTTCAAAAAAAACTCACGCCCATGAAAAAGGAGGTCAATATTTTGATTTAATAAAAATGGATGTGAAATTCAGGTCAGAGCTCTTGTAGATAGTTGATGAGGCTTCCATGACAAGTTTAGAGGCTCAGACAGCTATTATGCATACAGATAGAATTGTAGGGGAAGCCCCCCTCACATATTATGACAGCCCTCGGCTAACAATCACTATTAGAAGACATGAGTTTCAAGGAGTTATGTGGATGGATGTTCTGGCATTAACTTGACGCCTAAACATACCATAAAAAACATTGGACTACAACCTTCAAGACCTGCCAATTTCACTATAACATTGGTAGACCAAAGCATAGTAAGGCCTATGGGAGTGGTCCCTAGAGTCCTTGTTGAGATACAAGGTACCATCTTTAACTTGGATTTTGTTGTCTTAAGGCTGCCCCATGTACATGGAAGTTTTCCCCTATTTATTCAGCGACCTTGGTTAAGGCATGCCAATGTGCTACATGACTTGTGTAGGGACACAATGTGGGTAAAGCAAGAGAGAAAATATTTGCAGCATATGTTTTTAGAAGAAGGACCAGACAACCAAAGACACACTAGCACCATGCAAACAATTAGTATTTATATGAAGACGAATTTTTGGACAACCCAGAGGTAGATCTATATGAAGAAGCGAATCTATATGAAGAACAAAGCATGTTGGCTTGGCTACATACAGAAGACCCATCTTCCTGCTATGGGATTTTTCCAAACCTCACAAGGAGAGAGGAAGTCTATGAAGGAAAAGAGGACACCATTCAAGTTACTAATTCGAGTGAAATAGTTTTAGCCAAAAGCCATAGAAGGGAAAAGAAAAGAAAAGCCCTTAAGTGCAGCAGTGATGAAGCCTCTTCAAAACCTACATTAGTGGCCACTTTGATATGGATACTAGTATGGAAGGAGTACATGCAAGTCTTTGGAAACAGAGGATTCCATTGGCTGAAGAAGATGGAATAGTAAAAATACAATTTTGCTGATTAAATCACACAATAGCTGCAATAGAGATAGGAAAGAAGAAGTATGCTGGAAGATTATTCCAATGAAGCATTCAGAGTGGCCCTATCAAATGGTCAATGTGCCCAAAAGAAAGATCGATCAAACAAAGTCCTATACAATTGGAGATTATGGAGGGCAAAGCATTTGGATTAGTCATCATATCAAGGATCAAGACCTATCACCGACACAAGTGAAGATTTCTGGATCACCTAGAATTTGCAAAATCTATCTAGGTTTTACATAGCCTTCTCGCATCATTTTTTGCTTAGGTTTTAGTAGTTTTTTTATCCATTTTCAGGTTTTATGCAAATTAGAAGCCATTTCACAACCTTTGCATGAACAATTTTTTCTGAAATGTTTTTGGGTTTTTTAAGCATTTTTATAAATTTTTATAACTTTTTTAGAATTTTTTCTAGCATTTTTCATCTTTTCTTAAAATATGATTTTCTTGATAAAATGGAGTGAAAAAGGAAGCTGTCTATGGTTTTGAGTGGGATAAGTGGCTTAGAAATCTAGGGAATTTTTTGAGAATTTGTTTTTGATTTTTTTTATTTTTTTTTAATTTTTAAGATTTAATTTGTATTTTTATCTATTTTTTTGGTATTTCCCAAAAAACCCCATGACGATTGATTTTCTTGGATTTTTGTCTATTTCAAAGAAAAATAAGAAACCTCTCTCTACTCTTCCTCTAATCTCTCTCTATCATCTCACTAGCCTCTCCCTTCTCTCTCTATTCTCTCTCTATCCTCTCTCTAGCCTCTCCCTCATGCTTCCTCCCCACCCCCGCACCATAGGATAAAATTTATGCTATGGTGGTTAAATATATATATATATATATTTTTGAAAACATATGTTTGGCTCTAGATTGCATCTCGGATGGCCGTTTTCTCAAATTTGGGTCATTTTCATGTTTTTTGACCCTGATGGACTCAATTTTTGCATTAGTTTTCCCTAAATTGAGACTTCACTTCTCGTTTTTATCCAAACCTAGGTGTTTTATGCACATTTTTATATAGCACATGGTCCACATGGTTTATTCGAACCTTATTTTACCATATGTTTCTCGTTTTTCCCTATGCAATCTGTGTAGCTTTCATGTTTTATCATTTTAGCCATCTCTAGAGCCCCTAATCATATATCCTTCTACCCATCCATATCCTTACCCCTCCTTACCCTATCCCTATCAAGTCTCTCAACCCTCCCTAAACTATCCTCCTATGCTCCATTCTCTAGCGTCTGCTCTTCCATGCGCAATTTCCTCTTTTCGTTCTTCTCTAGTGCTTGTTGTTTACTCCTCCTAGTGGACTTGGTAGCTAATCAAGTGTCATTTTGAGGATTTTGTGGAGCAAGAATCATGGTGATCTGTCTGCTCACAGTTTGGTTGTTAGCTCTCCAAGACAGAGAGGCCATTAGGTGGTGGGAAACTATTGAGCCCATCAAAGTCATATTGGTCAAGTCAACATGGTCAAAGTCAAAATAGTCAAAGTCAAAGTGGCCTATGGTCAACATGGTCAAAGTCAAAGGGTTCAAAGTTCAGTCATCAAAGCGCACAAGTAGTGCACAATCAATTGTTCAAAAAGGTTATGTTTTGCAAGACGTTGGATGTAGATTGCAAATTGTCTTTCTGTAATTTCTCTAGGGTTCAAAGGGTCTTTAAAGTGTTTGCAAGGTTCAGGTTAATCCTCTTTTAGGTACACATTTGAAGAATTGAAGGGCAAAATGTGATGTCATGTGAAGAGGAAGCATCCACAAAAGTGAAAGTATGCCCTCCCCATTTAAAAATTTGTTACTGTCCTAAAGTCACTATAGGACAAAACAATGATTCATTGGTTGCATCCATTTGGGGACAATCTCGGGACATAAAAGTGAGCTCTAAGATACTATATCAGTTAGGAACATAGGTACCTGAACCGACATTGAACTTAAGGCATGCATTATTCTTGGTAAGACTAGGCAAGGTGATCATAGTCTACACTAAGAGAAAGAGGAGCAAGAGACATACAGAGAGTGTGCAATGTAGAGAAGCGACTACAAAGTGTGCAAGAAGTGTGACTTAGGTTTGTGTAGAGGAGTGCCAAGCAAGGCAATCAAGGGTCACAAGGTACCATTGAAGTTGTGTGTGCATCGACAAAAGTTATCCATCCCTCCTCCCCTATTGGAAGCTTGAGTGCAAGGTGTGCACAAATGCAAGTTCTTGGAGAAGGTGGAGGTCTGGTGCGAAGAAGGTATGTGGCAGAAAGAACCTCGGGTATTGTGTAGCCATGTTGATTGTGCTATTTGGGATTATGCATTACATATAGAGAGCATTTGTCTTTGTGCTATACAATTGGAGATAATGGAGGGCAAAGCACTTGACTTAGTCATCATATTAGGGATCAAGACCTATCACCAACACAAGTGAAGATTTCTTGATCACATGGAATTTGCAAAATCCAAGGTTGTACATAGCCTTCTCATATCCTTTTTTGCTTAAGTTTTAGTAGTTTTTCTATCCATTTTCATGTTTTATGCAAATTTGAAGCCATTTCACTACCTTTGCATGAACAATTTTTTTCTGAAATGTTTTGGGGTTTTTTAAGCATTTTTATAATTTTTTTTGAACTTTTTCGGAATTTTTTCTAGCATTTTTCATATTTTTTTCAAATGTGATTTCCTTGATAAAATAGAGCGAAAAAGGAAGCTCTCTATGGTTTTGAGTGGGATAAGTGGCTTAGAAATTTAGGAAATTTTTTGAGAATTTGTTTTAGATTTTTTGGGTTCTTTTTTATTTTTTAGATTTAATTTGTATTTTTATCTATTTTTTGGTATTTCCCAAAAAACCCACGATGGTTGATTTTCTTGGATTTTTGGCTATTTCAAAGAAAAAGAAAAAACCTCTTTCTACTCTCTCTGTCTAATCTCTCTCTATCATCTCTCTAGTCTCTCCCTTCTCTCTCTATTGTCTCTCTATCCTCTCCCACATGCTTCCTCTCCACCCCCCACCATAGGATAAAATTTATCCTATGGTGGATTAATATATATTTTTATTTTTTTGGAAAACATATGTTTGGTCTAGATTGCATCTTAGATGGCCGTTTTTTCAGATTTGGGTCATTTTCATGTTTTGTGACCCTGATGGACTCAATTTTTGCATTGTTTCCCCTAAATTGAGACTCTACTTCTCTTTTTAATCCAAACCAAGATGTTTTATGCACATTTTTATTTAGCACATGGTCCACATTGTTTTGTTCGCACCTTATTTTACCATATGTTTCTCGTTTTTTCTTATGCAATCTCTGTAGCTTTCATGTTTTATCATTTTGGCCATCTCTAGAGCCCCTAATCCTACTCACTGCCCTCCCCTTATCCTTCTACCCATCCATACCCTTACCCCTCCTTACCCTATCCCTCTCAGGTCTCTCAACCCTCCCTAAACATTCCTCCTATCATCCATTCTCTAGCGTCTGCTCTTCCATGCACAATTTCCGCTTTTGGTTCTTCTCTGGTGCTTGTTCTTTACTGCTCTTGGTGGACTTGGTAGCTGATCAAGTGTCATCTTAAAGATTTTGTGGAGTAGGAATCATGGTGATCTCTCTGCTCAGAGTTTGGTTGTTAGCTCTCCAAGATAGAGAGGCCATTAGGTGGTGTGCAACTATTGAGCCCATGAAAGTTTTATTGGTCAAAGTCAACATGATCAAAGTCAAAGTGTTCTATGGTCAACATGATCAAAGTCAAAGGGTTCAAAGTTAAGTCATCAAAGGACACAAGTAGTGCACAATAAATTTTTTTCAGAAAGGTTATGTTTTGCAAGACATTGGATGTAGATTGCAAATTGTCTTTCTGTAATTTCTGTAAGGTTCAAAGGGTCTGTAAAGTGTTTGAAAGGTTCAGGTTAATCCTCCTGTAGGTACACATTTCAAGAATTGAAGGGCAAAATGTGAAGTCCTATGAAGAGGAAGCATACGCAAAAGTGAAAGTATGCCCTCCCCAATTAAAATTTTGTTACTGTCCTAAAGTCACTATAGGACAAAACAAGGATTCATTGGCTGCACCCATGTGGAGAAAAAGGGGACATAAAAGTGAGCTCCAACATACTATATCAGTTAGGAACATACGTACCTGAACCGACATTAAACTCAAGGCATGCATTATTCTTGGTAAGACTGGGCAAGGTGAGCATAGTCTACACTAAGAGAGAGAGGAGCAACAGACATACAAAGAGTGTGCAGTGTAGAGAAGCGACTACAAAGTGTGCAAGAAGTGTGACTTAGGTTTGTACAGAGGAGTGCCAAGAAAGTCAATCATGTTGGTGCAATTTACAAGCCTACACATTTGGCTTGAAGTCCATACACATATGAAGAAGCATGGGAACCAATGCTAGAAGACAATCACCCTTTTACTCTTTGTAAAAGTCATATTTGACCTGGAATATTTGTAATCACCCACCACGAAGAATTCACGGAGAAGTTAGGAAGTTGATTGATGGAATATCTCATATAATGGAGGATCACTTTTTGGAGAGAGCCAAGATTTGAATTCAAATTCAAATTGGAAGTAAACAGCTATATAAACTTCTATGAAAAAGTCGCAAGTAGAAGACTCATCATCTTGAGCTACATTTGTACTTTATGAGTGTGTGTGAGGCCTACACTCTAGCCCACACCTTTCTACACCATTAGGCAATGATCTTCATGCCTATGGCATTGTTCATCAATACATTACATTTACATTGTTCACTTCTGAGTTCTCTGTCATAGTCTCTATTAGTTAGTCAACTTGTGCAGCTCATATCTCACTGATTTCTCCACCAAATTCAAGTCTCTATAGCTTTATGGAACCAACTCAAATTCTTCTACACGGTGTCAAAATTTGAAGGATTTCTATTCAGCCATTGCAGAGAAAAGTGCATCGAAGTGATCACTAGTTGAAGTCTGCAACAATCCTAAAAAATCGGGGGTAAAGGTTTACTTGCTTAAGAGGTCGTGATCACCAAGTAAGTACTTTCAAGTTCTAGTTCCAGTTCTTGTCTTGTCTCTTGCTCTAGTCTTGTCTAGTCTTGTATGGTGGACATCCTTTCTTGTCCTGTTGCAATCTCGTAGTACGAGATCCGTTCTAGTTATTTCTTGTATGTAGTTCATATCCCTAAAGGCTTTTATTGTAATTGAGATATCTTTTTTCCTACCTACAGTCCCGGGTTGTGGGATCTCGTGTATCATCTCTAGTCGAGTTTTCCATACCTATAGGTCCCGGGTTGTGGGATGTCTTGTATCGATCATATATTCTTGTATCATTTTCCTTTCGTGGGTGGTCTTGTAATCGAAAGTATATTTTCAAAATCTTGTCTAGTAGCCAGAGAGCACAATCTAGTGCTCCCCTAACATTTTGGAAAGATTACCTTCATCAAGACCAAGAACCATTGAGAATATTCGAGAAGATTTTTTTTTCTGCAGTCAAAGTGATTCAACAACAAGTCCAAGAGATATGAGAAAACCAACAAAGGATCCAACAATAGAGTATTCAAGATGTAATCATAGAACTTCAAAGGAAAATCCAAGAGTTGCAAATCATTGTAAGTAAATCTTCTTCAAGTACCCCCATGAAAACTAACATGAAGAAAAGTCCAAAAGTGAGCATGCCTGAGAAATTTGATGCGACTCAAAGTTTCGAGGATTTGTGCGATAAGTGAAGCTATTCATAAGGATGCAACTAGACAAGTACCCAACTGATGCTTCTCAAGTAGGAATCATAGGAACTCTATTATGTGGCCCTGCTCTTTCATGGTTTGCACCTATCCTTGAGAAGGACATGGATATTTTTCACAATTTCAAGGCATTCATTCAAGATTTCACATCTTCATTTGGAGATACCAATTGTTCACATGTTTCCGAAACAAAGCTAAGGAAGCTACATCAAGGAATAGGCCTGCATCTACCTATGCATCAGAATTTAGACAAATCATTTGTGATCTGACATGGCACGAGGATTATTTTATCAACCAATTTTGATGGGGCTTACGTGACGATGTTAAGGACCTCATGCTAACCATGCCCAAGGTAAATACTTTGAATGAATTCATGAATCAGGCATTTTCATCACGGATATCCATCATTATCATGTTCTAGTACCACATACCAAGAGCTCTACAAAGACCAGAAGCTATGAGGATTCAAGTTCTAGAATATCTCACACTCATATAACCGCTCCTCGTGGAACTCGTCGCTTGAGGGGGAGGTGATGTCATGGACATAAAGGAAACCATCTAGAACCTTAGATTCCATGTCAATTTATATATCTCAGTATTGGTTCAGATCTTGGAGAAACTAATTCTTCCATTGCATTCAAAACGTGCCAAAACCCCAAGATCGACTATCTATTCACTAAATTCTGACATCGAGAGGTCCTGTTACAAGTCGATGACATCATGATGACATCATTAGGTCCTAACTGCCCTAGAACCGCCCTTGGAAAACCTATATAAGGAGGGCTTGGCCACATTCATAATCAGTCTTGCCAATGCCAGCCTTGGGAGCTCAAGAGGTCGTGATCACCAAGTAAGTACTTTCAAGTTCCAGTTCCAGTTCTTGTCTTGTCTCTTGCTCTAGTCTTGTCTAGTCTTGTATGGTGGGCATGCTTTCTTGTCATGTTGTAATCTTGTAGTACGAGATCCTTTCTAGTTATATCTTGTATCTAGTTCATATCCCTAAAGGGGTTTATTGTAATTGAGATATCTTGTTTCCTACCTACGGTCCTGGGTTGTGGGATCTCTTGTATCATCTCTAGTCGAGTTTTCCATACCTATAGGTCCCAAGTTGTGGGACGTCTTGTATCAATCATATATTCTTGTATCATTTTCCCTTCGTGGGTGTTCTTGTAATCAAAAGTATAGTTCCAAAATCTTGTCTAGTAGTCATAGAACACAATCTAGTGCTCCCCTGACATGATCCACCAAATTTAGAAAAAGTTGGCTTTCCCTATGTTGCATGGAGAACTTTGAGAAAAGCATCCATTTTTAGTAGTCAAACACTTTCTTTAACGGTACTTGTCAAAAGTATAATAAAAGTAACAAAAATATATATCCAAAGACATCATGTAAGTGTGCATGATAACACGCATGTATCAAAATCGTGGACTCAAATAGAAATAGAGAAGCCCATTTTTGTTGTAAATACCAAAAAAAGAAAGAAACTTTTCAAAGCTTTGTAACTCAAAAACAATGAGGAATTATCTTGAGATTGTGAGGGGCAAAAATTTTCAGCTCTTTGATTTGGATAATAGTTTTAGAGATATCCTAGGTCCAAATACCACTTTTGAGCCCTAATATGTGTAAGCTCATAGATTATGCAAATTTTATAAATGATTCAACATGTGCAGTTTTGGATTCTCATGCTATCTCAAATCGAAAGCTTTGGCATGCACACTTTGGTCATTTTAATTTTGCTAGTTTACTGTGCTTGTAGAAATATGGAACGGCATCCTCTCTGCCCAAAATTTAGGCACCCTCTAAACATTTCTACAAAGGTTGTCTTTTGTGTGTTCCTGCTTCCCCAAAATATCGCTCAATTAGAGCTTCACATGAATTATAGCTTGTTCATACTAATGTTTGTGGTATTATGTAGACACCTTCATTTGGGAATTACCTATATTTCGTGATTTTCATTGAAGAATTTTTGAAGCATGCATCGGTTAATCTGTTGAAAGGAAACTCTGAGGTGTTTATGTGCTTTAAACATTTCCTGGACATGGCCAAGAATTTATCCATATGTAAATTGGGCACCCTTGACTCCACCAAATGTTGTGTTTTTGCATGGTCCCATCAAGTCGTTGAATTATATTACTCCATATGAGGCTTGGCATGGTCATAAGACATATGTTCTGCATCTGTATGTTTTTTCTTGTCTAGATATGCACTAATGTTTTAACAACAATGCCAAAAACTTGATGGTAGATGAGTGAAATGCATTTTTGTTCCATAGAACTATAAAAGAAAAGGCTATCACCTATATCATCCATAGAATAAATGCATTCTGATTAGCCATGGTGTGGTTTTCATGGAAAATGCAATTCAAACATTACTTTCTTGTACCAAGGATACATAAATTAGCTCAAAGGATGTGTATGGCACTTTGCTGTCCCTTTTTATAAGTGGACAACGAAGTGCTGACAAGTGAGGGAATCTATGTAGACACCTTCATTTGGGAATTACCTATATTTCAAGACTTTGTTGAAGAATTTTTGAAGCATGCATGTGTTTATCTATTGAAAGGAAACTCTAAGGTGTTTATATGCTTTAAACGTTTCTCCATCACGGTGAAGAATTTATCCATATGTAAATTGGGCATCCTCGACTCCACCAAATGTTGTGTCTTTGCATGCTCCCACCAAATCATTGAACTTTATTAGTCCATGTGAGGCTTGGCATGGTCATAATACATATGTTGTGCATCTATATGTTTTTTGTTGTTTTGATATGCATTACTATTTTAACAACAATGCCAAAAATTTGATGGTAGATGAGTGAAATGCATTTTTGTTCCATAGAATTATAAACGAAAAAGGCTATCATCTATATCATCCATAGAATAAATGCATTTTGATTACCATGGTGTTGTTTTCTTGGAAAATGCAATTCAACCATTACTTTCATGTAGCAAGAATACATCAATTAGCTCAAAGGATGTGTATGGCACTTTGCTGCCCCTTTTTATAAGTGGACAACCAAGTGTTCACAAGTGAGGGAATCTATTAGCCCTTTACATGTATCAAATGATCATGAATATGATTGCATTTGTGATGCATATTTACATGATGCACTTATTGATGAGAGATGACATAGAAAATGCAAAAAATATTCCTAAATGTTGGTGTAGACTATGACGGATGGAAAATTCGATGCACTTTTCTTATATTGTACTCATTTCGTTCCTCATAGTGCTTCCTTTACATCAGATTCTTATGCAATGGTTGTCTCTACTCTTTGTGTAGAGAATGAGCCACTTTCTTTTCATGAAGCACATAATAAAAAAAATGGGTGGCTAGTATGCAATCTGAATATGATGGTATTATGAAGAATGGTACTTGGTCTTTATGTAATTTGTAGCTCGACAAAAAAGCCATTGGAACTTAATGGGTATACAAGTCGAGACATAAGCCGGATGGAACATTTGATAGGTATATGGCTAGGTTTCTTGCCAAAGCTTATACTCAAGAAAAAGGCATTGATTTTTATGACAATTTGCTTCCACATGCCAAATGAACGCTTTTCATAGAACCTATGTGCTTGCATCTCATCATGGTTGGAATATACATTACTTAGACATTAACAAATGTATACTTGGAGCGGTTTTGGAGTACTTTTGTGCATAGTTATCTTTACACAAGAACATCAAAAAGAGTGCCCTTTGTACTTATCCAAGAACAAATACTCACCCTTGGGGTTGTGTTTTCAATTGCACTAGTAGATCTACAAGTTTCTCTAAAGGTTTTTAGTTGTGGTGGGAGCAAGAACCACACGTTTATGCAGGTTTTGGAGCCTTAAGAATAGATTTGATAGGCACTTGTAGGTGTTCTTTGATGGGGGATGATTTTAACACCCCAATGCAAAAATGGAAGATGGCTGCCCTCCTCTAGGTCCACAAGCAGTGATATATGCTCACTATTCTAAACGTTTCTCTGCGCTAATATAGAGACTTAATATGACATTTTGCAGAAGTGTAGTAGACTGTAAGAGCTTCCCAACAAGCTTTAACTCATCCCAAATGGATATTCGAGGTGGGAGAACCATCCTCTCCAAAACAAGCTACATGTTTGCACCACTCTTTGCCTATGTGCAGAGATATACCTTCACAAAGTTGGCAATTTGTCACAACTCACTCAGCCAAATAACTTGAAACTTTGGCAAAGTTTAGGGCATAATATGAGAGATCAAATGAACCTTGAAATAAATGAAAATGAGTACAAGGAGAGAGCAAACAATGCTCTATAATATGGTACAATTAGATTTGGAAAAGCCAAACTACACCTCTAGATAGAGAGGAGCAAAGTCATTAGAAAATTGTTGGAGATAGACGTCTACGGAAGCACGCGAACAACACAAGGAAGATGAAGAAGCTTGGAGCACAAACACATAATACTGAATGTATTACTAGAGAATGTACAAAGATAAGTAGCCCATTAGGGCAATAGGCGTATATACAAGCCGGGGGAAAAAAACCTCCTAAAGAGGGAAAAAAGTGCCCCCGCGGTCCTAGTGTGTTCACACACATCACTACCTAAATATATCAACAAATCCCCCCTGGGAGTGATGCGGTGAACAAGGAGCTGGCACTCATGTATAAGGAAGTGCCAAGCTATGTGGAAATCACTCCACAAAAGGAAGTAAGCCCAAAGCTTTGCGGAAAGCTTCAAACTTCTCCCTAGGCAGAGCCTTCGTGAAAAGGTCTGCAATGTTCTCCTATGTGGGCACATATGCCAAGCTGATCTCCCCAACAGAGAACCTCTCCCTGACATAGTGATAATGCACCTCAATGTGCTTAGTGCGAGCATGGAACACAGGGTTCCTCGCAACTGCAAATGCGCTCTGACTGTCAGTGAAGATGCTGGTGGCAGAAGACTGGCCAACACCCAAATCAGCCATAAGGCGTCATAGCCACACACACTCAACAGTCGCTGTGAAAGCTTCCCTATACTCAGCCTCACAACTGGAAGTGGCCACAGTAGGCTGCTTCTTGCTCAACCAAGATATACATGAGCTACCAAGAATGAAGTAAAAACCACTGGTGGACACACGAGTGTCATAGCAACCATCCCAATCTCAGTTAGAAAAAGCATGCAAATCTCGCGGTAGTGATCCCCCCTTGGGATAAAACTACCCAAGTAGCCGAGTACCACTCAAGTAGCGAAAGATGCACTTAACCACCTTCGAATGCGTGACTCCTAGGCAATGCATAAACCTACTCATCTGTGAGACAAAAAACTGAATATCTGGCCGAGTAATGCATAAGTAAATCAAGCATCCAACAGCCTGCTGATAGAGAAGAGCATCAAATGCATCTCCAGCATCATGAAGACTCAATTGTAAACCTATCTCCATAGGAGTGGCAATAGGCTTACACTCTTCAAGGCCAAAACACTGCAATAATGTGTCAATATATTTCGTTTGACACGAAGCCATTCCACCATCAACTTGCATAAACTGAATGACCAAATAGTGATGCAAATGCCCCAAATCAGACATCTCAAATGAGGCATGCAAATCAGCCTTGAAATCGGCAATATGCTTCTCAATAGTACTAGTGAGCAGCATGTCGTCAACATAGACAACAATGATAAGAAGTACATCATTAGCACGCTTAACATATAAGGTGCTTTCAGTTGGATTGTTCTCAAAACCATGTGCAATCAGATAGGCATGTATCTTCTCATACCAAGCACGTGGTGCTTGCTTTAAACCATATAATGCCTTTCTTAACCTGCACACCCGGTTTTCATGCCCTTTCTGCACAAAGCCACGGGGTTGAAAAACATACACTTCATCATGCAAGTCACCATTCAGAAATGCTGTTTTAATGTCCAACTGATGTACATTCCAACCATGATGGGTTGCAAGTGCACAAATGCTCCGAACAGTAGTCATACGGCATGTAGGTGCAAAGGTCTCATCAAAATCAATGCCTCTTTCCTGTGCATAACCCTTTGCAACAAGCCTAGCCTTATACCTGTCAATTGTACCATCAAGTTTATGTTTCAGCTTATATACCCACTTAGTGCCCATGGCCTTCTTGCTAGGAGGCAAGTCACATAAAGACCATGTACCATTCTTCATTATACCATCATATTCAGATTGTATAGCAGCCATCCAATTTTCTGAATTTTGTGCTTCATCAAAAGAAATAGGCTCATTCTCGTCACAGAGACTAGATGCAGCCATAGCATAGCAATCTGATGCAAAGGAGGCACTATGAGAGCCTGAACGAGTACGATATGACAAAGATGCATCTAATTTGCTGTCACGCAAAGTGTGCACCAACCACTTTGGCATAGTTTTTGCTTGCTCAATATCAACTCTCTCATCAACAAGTGCATCATGTAAATCTGCATCAGAAATGGAATGATCTGCATCATCATATGAAGTTGCCTCATTAGGACCAGCACTAGACTATCCACCTGTAAAAAGAGGCATCAAAGTATCATACATGTCTTTGGAGCTAACAGATGTCTCCTTAGTACATGAAAGGAATCGCTGAATAGCATCTTCCAAAAAGACAACATCATGGCTAACCAGAATGCGTTTAGTCTGTGGATGATACAGACGATAGCCTTTACTTTCAGAATTGTACCCAACAAAAATACATTTTACTCCCTTATCATCCAATTTTCTGCGATGTTGTTCAGGCACTAATGCATATGCCAAACAACCAAAAACACGCAGATGAGCAACAGATGGCTTGCGGTCATGCCAAGCCTCATATGGAGTGATAGACTGCAACGCTTTAGTGGGACACCTGTTTAGTACATATGCTGCACACATGAAAGCATCAAGCGAGAAACTATGTGGTAAAGCCTGACTTTTGACCATGCACCTTGCCATCTCCATGAGTGACCTGTTCTTTCATTCAACAACTCCATTCTGTTGAGGTGTATACGGCACTGTACACTGGTGTTTTATCCCACATTCATGTTGGTGCAGACCAATCAACAATTGAAGTTTTGGAAGACAAAGAATGGAGACAAGATCAATTTTTTTGAAGCATACAAGATGGTCACATTCAGAGGTTGAAAGAAATGTACACATATGTACATTAGTTCAGATATAGGTCACTTATACTTTTGATTAGTCATAAGCTTGTACATATTTGCCTATAAATACTATGGAAAATGTCGGGGCAAGTATAAGAGAGTATGAGAATAGTGTATTGAGAAGTTGTAAGAGTCATTAGACCTCCTAGAAATGAGTTGAAGTCTCTCTCATCACTCAGTTGTAATTTTCTGAGAAATAGAAGAAAAGTTGCGCCCAATGTTTCTGTGTTTTCTCCTTCTGTGGTAGATCTTTTGTGAAATTCTTTTGTACAAGTCTAATTCTATAGTTGATCGACTACTGTACAAAGTTTTAGCTTCCAATTGTGATCAGACTAAGAGAATTATGTGTAGGAACATTCATATGTGAAGAAGTATTCACTGGTTCCTGAAATAGACACAAAATTTGATCTTAATGTTTTGTTCGGTTCTCCTTCCACAGTTTAAAGTTTTGAACAAGAAAGCACTCAATCTTTAAGTTGGAAGGTAAGCTACTCATGGCTAAAAGCATTTGCTTAAACGGGTTCTAGATTGAGAGAACCATGTGTTAAAAGTTAGGGGTGTCTAAATCAACTTTTCAGAAGTGCAGATTTAGACATAGGTAACTCGTTAAGTAGATTTCTCAAAATCTACTGGGTTTTTTGAAGTAATTTAACTTGGAGGAGGTGCGCAATCTTTAGGCAACACCTTGTGCAAAGTTTTATAAAAAACTTTACACATTTGATAAGTCAATGTGAGAGATATATGCAGCACACTTTCTGTGGAGTCATCTTCTTCACAGTTTGTTCAAGAATTTGATAATTGGTCATTGATCCTTTAAATTGGTGAAGGTTTTGACTTACTCTTGATATAGAGGTGCTCTAATTTCAAGAGTAGGTTGTTCTTTTGGAGATTAACCTTCTCCATGAGTGGTATCAGAGCAGGAAAGATCAGAATTGAGAAGAGGAGGATCCCGACTGCTGCAGTTGCAAAGAATTCAACATCTGAAGGATTAAAAGGTGAAAGCTTGAAGGCAACGCTTGAGGAGGAGATCATACGACATCAAGAAAGTCAAAAGGAGTTTCATTCAAAGTAAAGGTAACCTTATACTTTATAAAGATTGAAGAATTCAATACACAGGTGAAGAAAAGATGGGAGATTCTCTTCAGATAGAGAAATTGGATAGAGAGAACTATCCTGCATGGTCAATGAGGATGGAAGAGCAAAGACTTGATAGCTTACATTACAGGTGAAGAAGAAAAGCCTCAATTCAGAGATCCTAGTGTTCCAACTAGGGAGGAATTATCAGATTTTAAGAATGGGATGAAGAGAGATGCTCAAGCTAGGAGCATTATCTATATGGCAGTCAATGACTACTTGCTACCTCACATTAGAGGTCTTGAAAGTGCAAGTGACATTTGGAATGCTTTGGAAGAGCATTTTCAGAACACAACCAAATCAAGGAAGGTTTCATTATGGGCAGAGTTTACCACTTTCAAGAAGAAGGCCTCTCAATCCATTTCAGATTATGTAACAAGGATGAAAGACATTGCAGATGCATTAGGAGTTGTTGATGAAGATATTGAGGAGGATAAATTGCTAAGGCAAATACTCACAAGTTTGAGAGGTGATGACAAATGGAAGCCATTCATTTTTTCTACAGAATTATCACTTGAGCATTTCACTCCTGATTTAAATCAGTTGTTAGGTCATATGCTAACCTTTGAGCAGGATGTCAAAGGATATGGTGACAAAAGTACAGGTCATGCGATGTACTCAAAGGATAAGAAGAGAGTTAGCAAAGGAAAGCAACAAGCAAATTAAGATGAAGGCACAACTAGTCAAGCCAACTTCCTGAGAGGAAGAGGTGGTGGCAAAGGTAGAGGAAGAGGCAGGAACAATAAAGATGGAGTCAAAGCTCGCTGGATTTGTGGTAAGACAAATCACTTAGCTAATGATTGTTGGCATAATAATCAAAGTAATGGTGGATATAATCAGAATTTTAATTCAAGAGGAAGAGATGGAAGAAATCAAAGAGGTAATTTCAGAGGTAGAGGTAGTAGGGGTTATTTTGGAAGAAATGCAGGTAGAGGATTCCAAA
The DNA here is from genome assembly GCA_020310875.1 of Ceratopteris richardii. Classification (NCBI taxonomy): domain Eukaryota; kingdom Viridiplantae; phylum Streptophyta; class Polypodiopsida; order Polypodiales; family Pteridaceae; genus Ceratopteris; species Ceratopteris richardii. Next base: position 1,092,560 of record CM035427.1, read on the forward strand.
GTCAACAATATAACAATACCTACTACAATTATGCTTCAGAACAGAAGGAGGATTCAACATTGATAATGAATGCAACTTGTGAAAGGCAAAGTGAAGACCAAAGATTCTTCTACATTGACTCAGGGTGTAGCAATCACTTGAGTGGTAACATAGCATTGATGACTAATTTGGAAAATAAGGTATCTAATCATGTTGTTCAAACAGGAGACAATACAAAGCACAATGTAAAGTCAATTGGATCAGTGAAGGCCAAGGATGGTAGCACCTTATGGAGTAAGGTCTTGTATGTTCCTACAATTCCTAAGAATCTGATAAGTGTAGGACAAATTGTTGAAAAAGGTTATGAAGTAAGGTTCACTAATGAAGGAGTGTTTGTGGAAGACCCTAGCAATGGGTATAAACAAATTGTTTCAGGGAAGAAAGAAGGAAGATTGTTCACATTGAAGATTCAAGGTAATGTTGATCATGCCTTGTTCACTTATGGAGGACATAAGATCTCTGAGTTAGATCTTTGGCACAAGAGGCTTGGACATTTCAATGAAAGAGGTATCAAAGATATGATTAACAATGGTTCACTGCTTGGTTTGCCTAATGTTGCAGGTCAACATATGACATACAGATGTGAGGCATGTCAATTAGGTAAGGCTCATAAGCAATCTTACTGCAAGCATGGTTTTATGTATTCAGAGAAGCTTGAGTTGGTACACACAGATGTGTGGGGACCATCAAGGGATTTCAGTATCAATGGTTCTAGGTATTATGTGATTTATGTTGATGATGCTACCAGATGGATCACTATCTATGTGATCAAAGATAAGTCAGAGGTGTTCAATACATTCAAACATTATCATGTGTATGTAGAGAGAATTACAGGTCATAAATTGAAGAGACTAAGGTCAGATGGAGGGGGAGAGTATTTCTCTAATGAGTTCAGTGATTACTTGTGGAATGCAGGTATAAAAAGGGAAATTACTTGCAGGTACTCTCCTCAACAAAATGGTGTAGCAGAAAGGAGGAATAGAACTCTTGTTGAGTTTGCAAGATCCATGATGAAGGAGAAAAATTATCCTAATTATTTGTGGGTTGAGGCTGTAAATACAGCTACTTATTTGGTAAAAAGGTTACCATGTAAAGCCTTGCAGGGTATGACACCATATGAGTCATGGTGGGGTAAGAGACCTACCTTAGATCATTGCAAAGTATTTGGGTGTTTGGCATATGCATATGTTCCATCACAATTAAGGCACAAATTGGAACCTAAAGCTGAAAGGTATGTGTTCATTGGTTATGATGACAAGCAGATGGGGTATAGGTTGTGGAGTCCATCAACAAGGAAATTCATTGTGTCTAAGGATGTTACATTTGATGAGCAAGGTACTTGGTATGCAGGTACTATCAATATTAATACATATGATGAAGAAATTGTGAGTGAAAAGAGAGGTAAATCGAAGGTTCAGATATTTGATGAACAAGAGAATAATGAATTGCAGGTTGAAGTTGAAGAAATGCCAAGATTTGATCCTGAGTGTGATGAACCAAAAACCTCAAGGAGTGGAGAACTCAGAAGGTCATCAAGACACAAGTGGCAACCTACAAGGTATAGCTATGATACTTCTTTTTTGGCTACCAAAGATTATGCTTACATGATAAAAGCAGATGAAGACCCTTCTACATATGAAGAGGCAAAGGGTAAAGAAAATTGGGAGAAAGCTATGCAGGAAGAATATGATGCATTGATGGAGAATCAAACATGGGATTTGGTTCCTAAACCAAATAGCCAGAAGATCATTGGATGCAAGTGGGTCTATAAGACAAAGAGATTTGCAGATGGAAGTGTGTCTAGGTACAAAGCTAGACTTGTTGTGAAAGGGTTTGCTCAAACATATGGTATTGATTATGATGAGACTTATAGTCCTATGGCAAAGATGACAACCATCAGAACACTCATAGCAATTGCTGCATGTAAAGGTTGGAAATTGTGTCAATTAGATGTGAAGAATGCTTTTTTGAATGGTTATATTTCAGATGATGTTTTCATGGAGCAACCTCAAGGATTCAGAGATGGAAGGTATCGAGATCATGTGTGTAAGATCAAGATAGCTCTATATGGCTTGAAGCAAGCCCCAAGGGCATGGAACTATAGGCTTGTAAAGTTCTTAAAGGAACTTGGATTTCAAGTATCTAAGGCAGATAGTAGCTTGCTTGTTAAAGCAAGTGATGATGGGTTCATTTACATGTGCATATATGTTGATGATATAATTCTTATAGGTACAGATGAGAAAGGCATTCAAAGCCTAAAGAAGCAAATGGAGAAAGAGCTCAAAATCAGTGATTTGGGAGATTTGTCATACTTCTTGGGCATGGAGATTTAGAAAGGTATTTGAAGAACTTGTTAATCAAGTTTAAAATGAATGAGTGCAAGGTAGCACCTACTCCAATGGAGATGAATCACAAATTGAGCAGATATGGAGGTGAAGAGTTCAAGGACATGAAACAATATCAGAGTTTGGTTGGTAGTCTTATCCATGCTACATTAACTAGGCCTGATTTATCATATGCAGTTGGGGTTTTGTCTCAATTCATGCATTGTCCTAGAAAAGAACATTGGATTGCAGGTCAAAGAGTGTTGAGGTACATTAAGGGTACACTCAAAGAAGGTTTGTATTATGGTTTTACATCAGATACAAATATCAAAATATATAGTGATGCAGATTGGGCAGGTAATCCAGATGATAGAAGGTCAACCTATGGATACATGTGTTATGTGGGAGATAAGTTAATCTCTTGGTGTTCAAAGAAGCAACATATAGTTGCTTTGTCATCTACAGAAGCAGAGTACCAAGGAATGGTTGAAGTTGCAAAGTAAATAATATGGCTTAAGACTCTGATGAAGAGTTTTGACACTATACAGAGCATACCTATCATTTATGGAGATAACATGAGTTCATTGTATCTAGCTGCTAATCGTGTTTTGAAGTTATACATACTTCAACAAAAGATCAGATAGCTGATATGCTTACTAAAAGCTTGGATGGACCAAAGCTACAGAAGTTCAAAGACATGGCAGGCATAAACAAGAAAAGAGAAACCTCAAGTGATGATTGAGGGGGAGCTGTTGGTGCAGACCAATCAACAATTGAAGTTTTGGAAGACAAAGAATGGAGACAAGATCAATTTTTGAAGCATACAAGATGGTTACATTCAGAGGTTGAAAGAAATGTACACATATGTACATTAGTTCAGATATAGGTCACTTATACTTTGATTAGTCATAAGCTTGTACATATTTGCCTATAAATACTATGGAAAATGTCAGGGCAAGTATGAGAGAGTATGAGAATAGTGTATTGAGAAGTTGTAAGAGTCATTAGACCTCCTAGAAGTGAGTTGAAGTCTCTCTCATCACTCAGTTGTAATTTTTTGAGAAAAAGAAGAAAAGTTGCACCCGATGTTTCTGTGTTTTCTCCTTCTGTGGTAGATCTTTTGTGAAATGCTTTTGTACAAGTCTAAGTCTATAGTTGATCGACTACTGTACAAAGTTTTAGCTTCCAATTGTGATCAAACTAAGAGAATTATGTGTAGGAACATTCATATGTGAAGAAGTATTCATTGGTTCCTGAAATAGATGCAAAATTCGATCTTAATGTTTTGTTCAGTTCTCCTTCCACAGTTTCAAGTTTTGAACAAGCAAGCACTCAATCTTTAAGTTGGAAGGTAATTTACTCATGGCTAAAAGCATTTGCTTAAATGGGTTCTAGATTGAGAGAACCATGTGTTAAAAGTTAGGGGTGTCTAAATCGACTTTTCAGAAGTGCAGATTTAGACATAGGTAACTTGTTAAGTAGATTTCTCAAACTCTACTGAGTTTTCTGAAGTAATTTAACTTGGAGGAGGTGCACAATCTTTAGGCGACACCTTGTGCAAAGTTTTATCAAAAAATTTACACATTTGATAAGTCAATGTGAGAGATATGTGCAGCAGACTTTCTGTGTAGTCATCTTCTTCACAGTTTGTTCAAGAATTTGATAATTGGTCATTGATCCTTTAAATTGGTGAAGGTTTTGACTTACTCTTGATATAGAGGTGCTCTAATTTCAAGAGTAGGTTGTTCTTTTGGAGATTAACACTCTCCATCAGTTCAGCCAGAAATGCATTAAAATTTGAAGACATATATTCCCCCCCTCGATCAGAACGAAGGGTGCGCGTTTTACATGCTGATAGATTTTCAACCAAAATCAAAAATTGTTTGAAGCACATGAACACTTTGGACTTTTCTTTGAGTGGATATACCCATGCATGCCTAGAAAAATCATCAATGAAATTCACGAAGTAAAGGTAATTTCCAAAAGAGGGTGTCTGCATAGGACCACATACATCACTATGTACAAGCTGCAATTTTTGTGTAGCCCGAACTGAACCATCTTTTGGAAAGGAAGAACGCTTCATTTTTCCCAAAATATAGCCTTCACAAACATGTTTTCCATGTGCCTCAAGTTTGGGCAAAGAGGACACCATTTCAGATTTCTGCAGGCATAGCAAACTAGCAAAATTCAGATGACCAAAGCGTGCATGCTACAGCTTTGCATCTGACATAGCCTGAGAATCATGAACTGCACATGCCAAATCATTCATATATCTTTCATAGTCTATGAGCTTATACAGCCCACGACATAAAATGCCAGAAGAAATAATCACATCGCCATTTGAGAGATCATGGACTGTACATCTGTCATCAACGAATTTCACAACCAAGCCAATCTTGGCTAATGCAGAAACTGATAACATGTTCTTTTTAATCCCTGACACAAATAAAGCATCTAACAAAGTGAAAGAACTACTATCAGTAGTAGTTAGAATGATCTTACCAACTCCCATAACAGGATAAGAGGAGTTGTTGGCACATGTAACAGTATTCCCTGTAGGGGCAGGCTCGAGTGAAGAGAAGAAACTGCGTTGCGAGGTAATATGTTTGGTTGCCCCACTGTCAAAATACCAAACATCTGAGTCTACTAATGACATACACTGATCATGAGAAGATGGGTCAAAACTACAGACAATAGTAAACGCCCATTCTTCTTCCTGCACAAGATTTGCAGACTCTGTTTTTGGTGTAGAGGCCTCTGCAACAACCATTCTAGCCTCTTTCTTCTTTGCCTCTTTAGCAGCCAGTTTTGGACAGTTCTTTATGATATGATCATTTCCTTTACAGTACTTGCAAAAGAATTTGTGCTTTTCTGATTTCTTCTCATCTTTATCCTGGTTATTCGATTGTGCAGCATTTGCAGATTTCTGCTTACTAGTAGAAGAGCTCCATTTTCCTTTGCCCTTCTGACTAGCCAGGAAAGCTTGATCTGCAACACGCATAATGGACCTGTTCTGCCTGGACTGATCTTCCTGCAACAGAAAAGAGACTAATTCCTCAAATGACAAGGCATTCAGATTGCCTTTCATCATCAACCGAAGAGTAGAGGCAAAACTCTGATATGAATCAGGAAGACCATTCAGAACGGTCTACACAAGTGAGCTATGTGGTATAACCTCATCAACAGAAATCAACTGTTCCTTCAAATCTTTGATCTTCGTTAGGAAACTGTCCATAGAAATTACCTTCATTCATGTGCTCACTCTCCAAGTGTTTTCGGAGGTAAGCAACACGAGCCTCATTCCTAGCTTGGTACAATGTGGTTAATGTATCCCAAGCATCCTTTGCTGTTCTGCAAGAGCGAATGTGAGGAATAATGGCACGTTTGACAGACAAAGCTATCAATGCATGTGCCTTGGCATCTCTGCCATCCCAACGAATCTGCTCTGTAGTAGGTGCAACAGAAACAGAAGCAGGAACAAGAATCTGCACAATATCATCTTTGACACCATCTTCATCAGCTCCAGCACCTCCAGCACCTGTATTTGCAGTACCTGTAGTTGCAGCTGTAACAGGACATCTTTCAACACCCTGCACAATGTTCCACAATCCTTTTGCAACCAATACATGTCGCATCATGTAAGCCCATAATGGGTAGTTGGTACCATCCAACTTATCCTCAATAGCCAACATACGGAATACATCACTGCTTTAAGCCATGGCTGGTGACTAAAATACCTTGATGCAAAACATTGAGTGTATCTCAAAAAGTTGAACGGAACTGCCCAGACGAGTTCTGCTAGACCCGTAGCAGACTTCGAGACGCTTAAACTGACGAACAGAAACTGGTATATACCTTTGGCACAAAAAGACGAAATAGCCTGCACAAGCGCTATGATAGTGCATTCTGAGGCCGAAACGAGCTCAGATTGCGATTTCGGCACCACACAGCAAAGCTGTTTTGATCTCGGAATCACCTTGAGTATGCTCACCAAATTTCGTGCGAATCTGAGACTGCAAACGGAGGAGTGTCGACGGCGCCCTAGAAGAAGCAACGACCTGCTCTGATACCAATTGTTGGAGATAGAAGTCTGCGAAAGCATATGAACAACACAAGGAAGATGAAGAAGCTTGGAGCACAAACACACAATACTGAATGTACAAAGATAAGTAGCCCATTAGGGCAATAGGCGTATCAATAGATAATAGCATCAATGCATCTAAAGTATCCAAAGCCAAACTGCATCGAGAAATACTTTTGATATAATTGTGCCTAGAGAAACCTCTCTCACAAGCTACAGTACTTGCTAGAATAACCAAACACATTTTCCATAATTGCATCATTCCTGGATATAAGTCCCACCAACTTTTTGATCCTAAGCACACTTCTCAAGCATCATGCATGCCTTTATTTTGTGCTGATCGATATAGCATCCCAATAAAATCCTCTCTCTCATTCATACATCTATGCACATCAATCACAGAACTATCAATATTGATTCGTTCTATGACTTTTGCTAACCATTCCTGAGTTTTCTTATCACGTTCATTTGCATCCACTGGATATGAAGATGGACTAAATATCTTCAATGCATTAAATACAGATATATCCTCAAATCGTCTAGTCAATGCATTCAAAATATTTTGCACATAATTTTTTCCTATGCAAACACATTCTTCGAAGCATCCAGTTTCTTGCATGACACTATCAAATGCAATATTCAAGTCTAAGGTGCCATCATTATCATTTTCTTCATCAGAATCACTTTGTGCTAAAGCACTTGCATCATGAGTAACTTTCTTCTTATGGCTCTTAGGAACGGGTTTATGTACCAAAACATGATTACGTGCATGTCCCTTTGCATCAACAAAAGTCAATGAGTTTTCTTTCACCATATTCAAAAACATTGTAAGATGCTTTGATCCATTTCCAAAGCCATATATATCATTACTCAAGTATCTGCGTGTAAATTTTTCAAAAGTGAAGTCTATTAAAGCACCAATCAATGTTACATCAAATTCATTTCTTTGAAACTCTTGATTATGCTTATTGAGCTCTGACAAAACATCCGCAAGTAAATGTATCATAAATTGAACAACAAACAAAGTACCATGACTATACCACTTTTTTTCATGATGTTTCCATTGCTCAAGAACAACAGGCATAATATGGACCAATCTTTCCATGACTTGTCCTCGTGAAAGCCATCATATAGAATGAATTTGCAATGCTTTACCATCCATAATCGCAAATTCATTCATTAGTTGCCACATCTCTGCATGTCTCTTTGAAGACTTACCCAACCATGAATACACTTTACTAGCAACTTTATCCACAAAAGCAAACACATGTGGATGCGATACAAAACCATCTTTTGCCGCAAGGGCTTGTCTATGCACAATGCAATGTATGCCCATAAGGCGCGGCATCGATGCTTGAAATCGTGCAACCACACCTGTTTTATGACCAATCATTATCGATGCACCATAAGTGGCTATTGCAATGAGCTTCTCAATAGGTAATCCACTTTCGACTAAGAAAACACACACTGCATTATAAATTGACTCTGCATCTCCATTTTCAATGGGTAACAATTGTAGAAAGCTACATCTAACAAGACCCTTTCCTCTATCTGTCAAGTACAAAGCATAGATAATTATATGCTTTTACATAGTGCGATCCGTGCTTTCATCAATGAGCAAAGAATAAAAAGGGCTTTCACTTATATTTGCCAAAAGAGTTTTTCTCAAATAGTCTCTTAAGGCAAACAATATATCCTTTCCTGATACTGGATTTACATAAGAACCATATTCATCAGATGTAGGTATATTAGGTGTCCCTAGCTCCCTTTGTAACCTGCATTGACTTGGATACTTCTCTAAGTGAAGATCCTCATATGCACAAAAGTAAACAAGCTTCATGCATGTATTTATCCGCATTTTTTCAGAATGGATAATATTCTCTACCCCATGCTCAAGAGGTCCCTTGCCTTCAATACTGATTCTTTGCTTTGTGATACAAGCATGTACTGCAACTTTATGATCAACTATCGTTGCATGATCATTCAATGCAGACAAAACAAAGATTTTGGAACCCCCTTGAGTATAACCATTGATCTTTTTTGCATCCTCGCAATATTGATACCTAATGACTTCTTCATTGAGCATACCCCTTGCTAGATAGGCCCAAGGATGCAAAAGAGTCCATTGGTTACGCCATCTCATTTTCATCTTCTTAGGTGCTTCTTGAGCATAAGAAACATGATGGCAAGGTTTCTCCTCTTCAATTGAATCATGTCACAAAAAATATTACATGCATTTATATTTTTGCTTTGTGCCATCGGATGTGCCTTGAGGGGTATAAACTCAAGTGCACATTACATTCTCAATGCATACACAGAAATGCACGTTAGCAAAATGGTGCGAGAAATATCAATGCATTTGGTTAAGAATTTGTAAACTCAACTTGTAGAGGCTTTTCTCCTGCAAAGAAAATTCTTTTCCAGTACACCTATTGCATGGAAAACATAAATATGAGTAATAAAAAAACATCTTTTTACATATATCCTGACTACATGGGTACTCAAAATACTAGAGGATCTATGTTCTTCATCTTTACGTGTCCTTCTTGCATAGATTTTCTTCATACTCGATAACCTGCATCCATCTCAAGTATAAAATTAGCCAACTCTTAATTACCAATAAAACTCATTTATACCCTCCTTATCTGTACAAGTTGGTAACGCTCGATCCATAATTGCAACTACATAAAACATCAAAATCTTCATATATATCTAAACAGACAATCTATGCTCTCATACTTGTATAGCTGTATCATCACGTTCATATATTCATTTAGATATGGTGCATACATTATCTCATTTCTAACCATTATACTTCAATTATATGCATGTTTCAATGCACGCACATACTCATACTCAACAAGCCAAGTTTATACTTTTCATACATGATTACAGTACTCTCTCATGAAAACCTGCACATACATAAATTCATGCTCATATATATATACACATATATTTCTTCAAAACTAATCATCATGCTTTGCACATGCATTTGCATAAATGCAATCATGCATTCATGCATTCAATCAGTTTATCTCATAGTTAACTAAAAAATTCATCTCATACTTTCATACATACACATATATTTATAAACTTATTTCAATATTCAATTCAAAAGTTATTTCAAATATCATGACAAATTCATATCAAAATTCCTTTCCGGAATCCATTTAAAATTCATTGCAAAATCATTTCATAGTTGTACCTTTTTGATGAGGGAGAAGGTAGAAAACTCCCATATAAATACCTTTTTGTTAGAAGAAGGTATAAACTTCGATTCATCATGGATGAAAAACATTCATGAACATTCATAAACTTGATCATATTATCTTATCAATTTTTCTTCTTATACCTATTCTGTTAAAACAACTATCAAAAACACATTAGAAGACATTTATAATTTTAATACAAGGCATTAAAAATGTCTTGCGTAGATACTTGTTTTCTTCTTTTAAGGATTCTTGATGATTTCTTCATATTTTGTGTAATTTGATTGATAATATTTTCAAATACTTCTTGATCTTTTTCATTAAGACTTTTCTCATTGTTTACATCCTCATTGCATTACTTAGTTGTTTAGTTTTCTCAATTTCACCTTGAGTAATAGTTTGATTGATAGTATCAAGGTTCAGTTGTTCTTTCATCATTTCATTTCCTCATCTTCAAATATTCGATCATTTAGTAAGGACTTTTGATCAATTAATACATTATGAAAATATTCACTTTTTTCTGGTTTCTCATAAGTTGCTCTTTCATACTCTTACTTATCATTTAGCTCAGTATCTTTTATCATCAATTCAACTTGTGGATTATTCATTTTTCCTGATTATTTATCAGATCTTTAAATGAATGAAGAATAATATCTTATTTAGCTCTCCACCGTTTTCTAACTTGTTTGTTTGACCTTGATCGGACTTGTTTTTGCTCAAAATTTTTTACCATTCCTCCTCTACCTAGGTTCAAGTGTAAAGGATCCGTAGTATGATAATCACAAATTATCTTTCCTATCTGACATATGTAGAGTAGTGAATGAAGCAGAAGATACACAGCGAAGAACATTTGTAACTACAATGCTATAATGAAATACTATAGTTATTTCTGAATCAGATAACCATTATTCTATGTTAATCTTCTGAATAGTCTCTGAATTGTCTATCTGCGCGAAGTCATAGTGAATTGATGGAACAAAAATGCATGTTTACGGATATAAATATCTGTGAATCCCCGTTCTCGAACCTATTCTTTGTGTATTGTTAGTCTTATGGCAAACACTGGGCAAAAAATATCCATAGAGACTACTTCCTTGTAAGTATGTCTTCATCGTCAAGGACCATGCTTGGTGATTTTTCCTGTCCAATTTATCAATAAAAGAAGGGACACCATCTCCCATTTTACCTCAACTTGCTTTGATACCACCGTTGGGAGAGATGGATGGACACCTCAAGAAATGAGATGGTACTACTAATCCCTTCTTTGTACCTATCCTCTTTCACTTAAGAGTTGTGGATTAGGCCCCTTTAGCTTGCTAACGAAACTAAATAAGTGCCTATGTACTTTTGAGATGATGCTTCGAATAAATATATCAAAACAGATACTTTTGCACATAACTTGTGACCAAAAACTTGCTATTTTGGCCTTGACACCTGCTGGATATTTTTCTCAATGCTCATAGTACAATAATAATTAGGAAATTCCTTTTGGGTGAATCAAATTAGCTTGGAGAGCTAATGATTCCAAGTGAAATCATTTAAAATGATAAACTACATACTGAGAATCAATTTAGTAACTCAAGCCTTACCCGCGATTTTTAGGAGCTACACTAAGAATGACTAGTGAGCACTTCGAGACGGTTTTCTCCCAACTGGCCAAATCAAATTGCTTCAAACTTTGATACCTTGTAACAGACTTTGAGCTAGTTCCAAGAAGCTATAGAACTTGAGAAATGATGGAGAAATGACTACGACATGAGCAACCAAAGTATACTATTTTGAGTGAACATAGCAGAGATGAAGACAGATGTGATCAACAATGTAATGTATTATGTAACAATGTTATACATGATCATTGGCATGAATATGATTCCCAATGATGGTGATAGGAGTAGGCTATAGTGTAACCCTCATAGCTTCAACAAATGATGAACAATAGGCTCAGTAATGGGGCATTTTTGGTCATGAGATTACAAGTACCTTTTATAGGTATTTTTACTTACAAGTTTGAATTTGAATTCAAACTTGGCTTTGCCTGAAAGTTCTCCTCTAAGTTAGGAGACATCCTACAAAAGTGATTTCGTAGCTTTTAGTTCTCCAAACTCCATGAGGCATGTGGAATTACAATATTTTCTCAAAAGGTTTATCTTTTATAAGAAGTAAATGTTCTAGCTTTACAAGCAAGGGTTCATGTGATCCTTGAAACATTTGCACATAGCTTCTCCAATGCCTAGCTAAGTGTGAAGCTTGGCATTTGCACCAACAGTCTTCACTCCCATGGAGTCTAACACCTTATCTCTCTACTCTCACATGAATTTTAAATTAAGCCATTGATTTGAAGGATCCAAAGACCAGGAATCTTCACGTGTGAGAGTTCAAATTTGAAAACTTTTATACTATTATTTATTGCACAATACAATGGTGGTTTTATGTGCCTCCTAAACACCAAAGATAAAGCTTTTTAATCCCTAAAATTAGAGATCTTTAAAAGGCCCATGCAAGGCTCACTTTTTCCGCTAATTAGTTTGAGTAGGTTTTCTTTGTGCGTGATTCAAACGAACCATAGTGGCTAATGTCAATTCATACATAGCTACATATTTTTATTAAATGATCCATCAATTGCAAGGAAAGAATCAAAATGTATTTATTTCAAAATCATCGTCAAGATATTTTATGGATCATTTGGCAAACCAAAACTCACTATATTTGCTTTGATAAACCATAAGTCCATTTGAATAATTTATATTGCATTGCAATTATTTGCATCCATCATGTACCTTAACATGATGTGTTCATGATTATAATCGAGTTAGATATAACCTTCATATTGCTGAGATTAGCTATTCTAAACAATTCTTCATGCCAAATAGAAGCTACATTTGTGAAACTTGTAATAGAAACTATTTTATGTTTCAAAAGAGGGAATACGTTAATCTTAAGCTAGTTGCTCAAAGGATACTAGTTTCATTTGAAGTGAAAAAATTTTCAACTTTTTAGTTGATGTCCATTAGCTATATTGTACACTATATAGCTTATTATAGACAAATGATTACCAAGTTGGTCCATAGAATTCAATTTCAGAATTTATACGTGATAACAGAAAGCATTGAGCAAAGAACGTTTGTCTTTATGGAAGCACAACAATATGTTTAGGTGTTTCCTCACTACCTATTCCAATTCAAACTTAATTTCTTTTCTCCAAATGCATAGCTCTGTATGAAGAAACATATTGTATATGAAAGGATAGTGATGAACTTTCTTTCTTATAAGAGAGACATAGAAATATCTTTGCACTTTCATTAAGGAGGGAAGGAGAAACTTAGCATCTACCACCCTACTCATGTTTTTTTAGTACTTCACTCTTACTATTCTTAAGAGCAATTGATAGAATACTCATTACGTTTTGTTGGGAAGTCACTAAGATGACTCTAGAGCCATTAAAGAAGAAAAGACTGCAACTTAGGTGGTAAGTCTGTGATTTCGAACACGACAAATTCATAGGAAAGGGGTGTAGAAATGGAAAGGAAAGGTTTTCACATAACAACTTGAGGTATAAATAATGAATTAATGAACACTTCATAAACTATGTACTTTATCAGACATTTCTTAGACCGGAATGTTCGTCTAGTCATTGCCACTTCAATATGTCAACCAAACTTACATTATTTGGTTATGGTTTACCAGAGGAGGTGATGGTAGTTCATGAGCGCCCTCATTTATTCCTAACATCTTTATATATTTCTAGAGACATATATCCATAGTTTGAATCATGATAGAAAACTCTAGATTTTCAACTCATAAAAGTAAGTACATGTAGAGAATTTAATTGATTCCTATATAGCTGATACTACTTGAAGTAATTTTGTATTTTTTTTTATTTTTGTTATTAGACCTCATCCATTGATGAAATTAATCTATTTTTAGAGTTAAGCTTCAAAAATTTATGCATGGATGGATTATGTGAGAATTTCCATAGCATTTTCTTCCTTTCATTTGTATAGGATTTGGGTTCAATTAGTTACTAAATAGGCCTATGGAACTTTCATAGCTCGAAATATTTTTTATGAGCATATTACTTTTTTCCTCAAACTAAGCAAGTAAATCCCTTTATTCATTATTTTCACAAGTTATTGTGTATATTTATATCGAGATAAGATCAAGCTACCAAGGTCTTTTTCAGTGACAAGTCAATGTCTAGGCATAAGGATTGTGAGCTTAATCAAAGGACTTAAGATCCTCACATAAGGAGTCATAGGTGCGATGGCTTCCTAGAGTATGCCCAAAACAAGGATTAATATGAGTTAGTGCAAATTCTAGATAGAAAGAAGAGATATTATTTGATACACTCTATTCCAAAGCATCTAGTTTTTTAAACACCCTATCAACTCTTCCACATTTATTTGAATCATATGTTTTAAATCTAAATTTTTGACTCCGCCTTCTATATTGCTGAGGACAATGATCTTTATAAGGGGGAGAGAATGTTATATTCCATACTTGATTAGGTCTCAAAGGCTTACCACTAGTTTATCTACATAGATCAAGGACTAAAGATCAAGGGCAAAGATCTTAGCCATAATAAAATGAGGCTATACCATCCTCTTAGAGTGGCCATGTGAGAGGTGTACATAGCCTTCCAAAAGCTTGAGAGGCTCATGCAGGAAAGGCTATTTACGTTTAGGGGGAAACTCACAGATGGCTAACTTGTTGGAGGAGATGGTAGATAGTCACAAGAGATGAAGTGGTGTTGCTAGATGCTACTGCACACCTGCTAAGAAAGATGGTTGGACATTGTAGTGGGCCTCTTTAGCTAGCTAATGAACATAAATATCATATATGTTACTTGCAAGATGATCCACTAATCAATGGACCAAAACAGACAGGTGGGAAGTGGATCCGAGAACAAAAACTTGTTATTTTAGTTCATACACATGTTCAATGTTTTGAACAGTCCTCTAAGAACAAAAGCAATTGGCTTAATTCCCTCTGGGGAACTCTACTTAACTTAGTAAGCTATCAATCATGAGTGATTTCATAAAAATCGATGGACTACATGTAAAGAAATATGTTTAGCAAATCATATCATCACCCTTACATTTACGGGCTCCAATAGTTATCAGATGAGTAAGTAGAGATGAGTTAATATCTCACGATCCAAAGATGCAATGCAATTGAAACTTTGTAGGCGTGTAATAGATAGTATGCTGAATCTTGTATGCTTTAAATCATGGCAAATGATCATCTTCACATTGAGAAAAAGCTCTGACAAGATCACTATTCTATTGGAGGTATAACAAAGAAGTGAAATGAGAATGTAATGATCATATAGTATTAAATCATGTACAAATACAATTTCATTGGAAATTATACAGTACTCAATGTGTGAGAGCTGAGTGAGTTATAAGATAAGCTCTCACTTCACAATGGATGTTCTTCAAAATGATGTCATGGGCTCGTGATGCACACGGGTCTTCTTTAACCTCTTTTTATAGTTGTACTTGGAGCCAAAGATTGAATTCAAATTCAAACATCCACCTAAAAGGTGAATGCTAAATGTAGGATAGATTCCCTCATCACTCAAAAACCAAATGATACGTGATTTGGAGTTCCCAAACTCCTTGTGGGTGCAATTTACTTTTACAAGGATAAATGTGAAATATTTTTACAAGAGATTGATCATATGAAGCTTTGCATAAATTATGCCAATAAATAAAGCATAAGCTAATTAACTAAGTACATATGGTCTTAGTTGCACCAATAGATCTCCCTCAAACCCAGCATGCTTGGTCCTCATTCCTCCTTGATCTCCTACAAACCAATCATCAATTTGAACCATTTCATATTTGTTCCATCCAATGACTTTGTGACTATATCTACACATTATAGATGAGTTGATACATAGGATATTTGAATATCCTTGCTAAGCAACTTCTCCCTTACATAATTATATTTCACTTCAATGTGCTTAATTCTTGCATGATATACAAGATTAGTAGCCAAATCAAGTTAGCTAGTGTTGTCTCCAAATATTATTGGAGTGTAAGAGTGTATCTCCAAATCTGCATATAATTGCTTAAGCCACATAGCTTCTTGAGGTACATTTGCCAAACCTCTATATTCTGCTTTTGTGGAAGATAAAGCCACAATTCATTGCTTCTTGGATGACCAAGATATAAGCTTTGAACCTACAAAGGATGGGTACTCTTAAGTGCTCCTCCTATCATCCTTGGATCTAGCCCAATTTGCATCAGAATACATCTTTATATCTATGCCAGAAGTGAAGGGATAGAACAACCCTTCATTCATTGTACCCTTTAGATACTTAAGCACCCTTTTTGCAGCTTCCATATGAGGCTTCCTTGGTACATGCATAAACTGACTCAATGTACTTACTCCATAGGCAATGTCTACTCTTGTTAGAGTAGCATAATTTAGACTTCCCACTAGTTGTTGATTACTTGTAACATCATCAAATAATTTATCTTCATGAGAACTTAGCTTATGGTTGAGTTCCATAGGAGCACCTGCAACTTTAGTGTTCTCCATCTTGAACTTTACCAACATATCATGTATATACTTCCTTTGAGTGATAAATATACTAGAATGTGTGTACACAAGCTCTAAGCCAAGAAAGTAGGTTAATAAACCAAGATCACTGATTTTAAATTCCTTCATTAATTGAGCCTTGACATGATTGATAACATTAGCATCATTACCTATAATAATGATTTGATCTACATAGACACATAAGTAGATAACTTTTGATTTGTTCTTCTTAACAAATAGAGAAGAATCTACCTTGCTTTCCACAAATCCTTGGTCCTGCAAATAAGTAACAAGCCTATGGTTCCAAGCTCTAGGAGCTTGCTTAAGTCCATAGAGTGCCTTCCTTATCTTGCATACATAACCTGTTTTATCTTCATCTTCAAAACCTAGTGGTTGTGCTATATATACTTCTTCTGATATCCATCCATTTAAGAATTCATTCTTGACATCTAACTGATCTAGATTTCAATTTCTAGAAGCAGCAAGACTTACCTAGTTGTTGGCATCTCTACCACAAGTGAAAAGGTTTCTTCATAGTCCACTCCATGAGTTTGGGCAAATACTTTTGCTACTAACCTTGCCTTCTACATGTGTATAGAGCCATCTGAGTTGTTTGTGATTTTGTATATCCACCTTGAACCAATTACCTTCATGCCTAGCTTCTTGGGAACTAGATCCCGAGTATTATTGAATCAATAGCTCTTGTATTTGAGGAGAAATATGATGTAAGGACTTCCCAAGTCTCTTGGGAGGTCTTCCAATTCCTGACATGTGGTAATAAGAAATCAAAGATTGAGTTTAGTAAATATGACCTGTAAAGAGCATCCTTTGCACACCATGTGGTGAACCTTGCTTGCTCTTCCCTTGTAGGTTCAAGCTTGCTCCTAAAGATTGGCATATCTTCGTCTGCTGAGATGTACCCATATAGACTTCTCCCTTGAAGGTAAAATTGCATCATTAGTGACCATGCTAAGTAGTTGTTTCAATCCAATTTGTCAATGAAGGATGGAAATCCATCTCCGATCTTGCTTGTTGTTGCATTGATACCACTATTGAAGGAGATGGTGGATAATCACAAGAGATGAAGTGGTGTTGCTAGATCGTGCTTCACACTTGCTAAGAATGATGGCTACGGAGTGTAGTGGGCCTCTTTAGCTAGTTAATGAACATAAATAATCATATATGTTGCTTGGAAGATGATCAACTAATCAATGGATCAAAATAGATAGGTAGGAAGTGAATCCAACAACAAAAACTTGTTATTTTAGTTCATACACTTGTTCAATGTTTTGAACACTTCACATAAGAACTTGAGATATAAATAATGAATTAATAAACACTTCAAAAAATATGTACTTTATGAGACATTTCTTAGATGGGAATGTTCATCTAGTCATTGCCATCTCAATATGTCAACCAAACTTACATTATTTGGTTGTGGTTTACCAGAGGAACTGATGGTAGTTCCATCCCTTCCCTCATTACTTCATGACATCTTCATATATTTTAGGGACATAGTTTGAATCATGATAGAAAACTCTTAGATTTTCAACTCATGAAAGTAAGTAAACTTAGAGGATTTCATTGATTCCTGTATACTCGACACTACTTAAATTAATTTTCTATTTTATTTTTATTCTTATTCTTAGACCTAATCAATAGATGAAATTAATCTATTTTTAGAATTAACCTTCAAAAATTTATGCATAGATAGATTACCCAATAATTTTCATAGTATTTTATTCTTTTCATTTGTATAGGATTTCGGTTCAATTACTTACTAAATAGGCCTATGGAACTTTCATAGCTCCCCATATTTTTTATGAGCATAGTATTTTTTTTGCTCAAACTAAGTAAGTAAATCCATTTATTCATTATTTTCACAAGTTATTGTGTATATTTTTATGGAGATAAGATCAAGCTACCAAGGTCTTTTTTGATGACAAGTCATTGTCTAGGAAAAAGGATTGTGAGATTAATCAAAGCACTTATTATCCTCACATATAGGCTCACAGGTGTGTGATGGCTTCTCAGAGTATGCCCAAAACAAGCTTTAATATCAGTTAGTGCGAATTCTAGATAGAAAGGAGAGATATTTTTTGATACGCTCTATTGCAAAGCATCTAGTTTTCTAAACACCCTATCCACTCTTTCACATTTCTTGGAATCATATGTTTTAATTATAAACTTTTTATTGCTCCTTCTATATTGTTGAGGGATCTTTATAATGGGGAGAGAATGTTATATTCCATACTTCTTTAGGTCTTAAAGGATTACCAATGGTTTATCTACATATATCAAGGACTAAAGATCAAGGGCAAAGACCTAAGCCATTATAACATAAGGCTATACCATCCTCTTAGAGTGGCCATGTGAGAGGTGTACATAGCCTTCCACAAGGTTGAGAGGTTCATGAGGGAAACGCTATTTACGTTTAGTAGGAGACTCATAGATGGCTAACTTGTTGGAGGAGATGGTGGATAGTCACAAGAGATGAAGTGGTATTGCTAGATCCTACTTCACACCTACTAAGAATGATGGCTGGAGAGTGTAGTGGGATTTTTAGCTAGCTAATGAGCATAAATAATCATATATGTTACTTGGAAGATGATCCACTAATTAATAGATCAAAATAAATAGTTAGGAAGTGAATCCAAGAACAAAAACTTGCTATTTTAGCTCATACACCTATTCAATGTTTTGAGCAGTTCTATGAGCACATCACCAATTAGCTCAATTCCTTTTGGGGAACTATAATTATCTTAGCTAGCTATCAATCACGAGTCATTTCATAAAAAATGATGGACTACATGTACAGAAACATGTTTAGCAAATGATATCATCACCGCGACATTTATGGGCCGCAATAGTTATCAGACTAGTGAGCAGAGATGAGTTAATACCTCATGATCCTAAGAAGCAATGCTAATGAATGTTTGTAGGCATGTAATAGAGAGTATGTAAAAACTAGCATGCTTTAAATCATGGCAATGGATCAACTTGACACTAAGAACAAGCTCTGAGAAGGTCATTGTTCTGATGGAGTTATAACAAAGAAGTGAAATAAGAACGTAATGATCATATATGTATTAAATCATGTATAAATACAATGTCATTGGCAATCATACATTGCTCAGTGTGTGAGAGCTGAACGCGCTATGAGATAAGCTCTCACTTTACAATGGATGTTCTTCAAAATGATTTCATGGGCTCGCGATGCACATGGGTCTTCTTTAAACTCTTTTTATAGTTGTACTTGGAGCCAAAATTTGAATTCAAATTAAAACATCTACCTAAAAGGTGAATGCTAAAATGTAGGATGGATTCCCTCATCACTCAAAAACCAAATGATATGTGATTTAGAGCTTCCTTACTCCTCGTGCATTTAATGCATTTTTACAAGGGTAAATGTGAAGTATTTTTACAAGAGATTGCTCATATGAAGCCTTGCATAAATTATGCCAATAAATCAGGCATAAGCTAACGAACCAAGTATGTAGGCTTGGTCGGAATTGCAGCAACATAACCAAGATCACACAATAGCTAGTGAAGAATCTTAGCTATATCTTGCAACCTTTGTGAAAGATGAGTTAGTCAAAAATGGAGGAGAATGCATGTTGCAATGTTGCATGTGATACTTATTATTTCACTTAGACATGGTCTATCACATGCTTTTTCACTATAAAAAGGGAACTATTGTTCCTTTTCTACAAATTTGAGAGGAACAAAAGAAGGCATGTACTTCCTCTATCACCTTGTGTGCTCACATGGGAAACCTCTCATGCCTTTCTAAAGAACATTAAAAGAGTACACTTACCTAGATTCAGTAGCTCTTGCCATGCATGAAGAATGATGATAGAGAATCATAATCTTTTTCCAAATGCATCCTTTGCATATGGATCCATTCAAGTATGTTGAAGAAAAACCTCCTTCCTCATTGAAAAACTCTTTTTTTGCATGTGCATGTGAGACTTCTATTTATTGTTTATCTCTTGCCCACTTCAGCTGTAATACTCTCCCTTGGCTCTAATATCAAATGTGATAGTGAATAGGGAGAGTCCCAATTGGTGTGCATGCAACTTACCCCCCAAGCTATAAATTGCTAGTGCCCCGTGCAAGTCTAAAACTATGTTTAAGATCCAAGCGCACTTCAAATGGCCAATGAAAGGTTAAAAGAAACATCATGGTTCCTCGATAGGTCTTTGGATACCTTCAATCTTAGGATGTTGCACCAAAGGGGTCCTTCTCCTAAAAGACACATAAAGTGGTAGGTTATCAAGAGCCTACAAGTATAAAAAGAGTGTTGTATGTGGAACCATAGAGGAGACCAAGCAAAAACTCTGCAAAGTTTTTCCCAAAAGGTATCTGCTTTGACCTCATCCCTTTGCTCCATGTGGAATAAGATGAAAAGACAATACATATTACAAACGATTAGAAATGGGTGATCAAAATTAGACAAAACGATTCCATTTGGTTTCCAATCTCTAGCATTCAAGGAACTAAAAGGGTGAACCTCAAAAGAGCTAAGAAACTTTGGACCAAAGGCTTCTAGCAATGGAAGCACATAGTGATCAACCCAAAAGGAATGACAAAATATTTCAGGAAATTGATTAGAGACATAGAGTTGACAATGAGTATTGGTGCCTACTAAAACAAAGGATGAACGCTTGGCACAATTTGGAGAGTCAGCTCCAAATGGGTCAAGAATGTCCTAATCCTAAAGGAATTAAATGAAAAAATGGTATAGGATTGTAGGTGTCCCAAGAATTATGATGCCATGAGATTTCTTTCAAGATCTCAATAGAAAATGGTGCTTGAATTGGTCTTAGATCTTATGGAGTTTCAAATTCAATCATCTTTAGCACCCTTTGGTGGAACAAAAAAACGCAAATGTCTTATGGAAAATCCTCTATAAGGAATCAAGACCAACAAGAAGGCTTACAAAATTTATGGTGTTAAGCCTTGGTGTAAAAGGTGCCGTGGTAGGTGTGAAGACCTAGCACATCTATCCTTTTTGTGCCCAAATTGTGACATCATATGGAGGAGAGTCAAAGAGTGGTTTACGCTTGTTCGGTCTATTGATTGAAAACAAATGTTTCTTGGGGAGGTGGTTTAGTGCTCCTCTTCCCTATGAAATGTAACTAGACGCAACATCCTCTAGAAGATTTGTTGAGATTGTTGCTCGACCCACTTTGAGAACCCGCATCAAGAATGGTTGATTGAGTCCTCCCTCGACTTTCTAGGTAGAATGATTAGAAACTCCAAAAGCTTCCCCCTCTTTGACCACCATAGAGTCCTTGTAATTGAGAATAGAAACGTTAAAAGACAATGGATCCCACATGAAGGAGATCAAGGGATCATAAAGCTCCCTAGTCTCTCCTAGTAGTTCTTCCCCTAAGCAGGGCATCTTGGTCTCTAAGCTTCTTTGTATCTCCTTCTTTTCTCTTGTATTCGCTCATTTGCTAATATAATTGCAGTTGGTTTTAAAGTAAAAAATGGATTACCTGATGAGAAATCTTTATCTTCTCTAGATGAAAGATATATATAATATATCCACTCATTTTTATGAAACTAGTGCTTTCTTTTCTTCGTTTAAATCATTAAAAATGAGCATAGAAGATCAGAGGAAGATAATTATATTCTTGTGCAAACCTACCTTCATGGTAACACTTCAATCAAATATTCACTATAGTACACCTAAGAATAAAACAAGCTACAATTAAATTTTTTATCTTTCTTAGGAGTGAAGAAATTCAAAAGAAGTCTTTTACTACCATAGATAATAGGGATGCACGTAGCATTGATGATTCTCAATGTGGAAAGGATCAACAATGTGGTACAATCAATATTAGAGGCAAAGATCATTAGCATGACAAGCATAAGGTCCCGTCTTGTATACGAAACATCAATGCTTTCTTTTGCAAAGTAAAGGCTATTTAAGGAAGATGTTCATGCCTTGACGAATGCCAAAGAGAAAGAGTAGGTTGATGGGCGTGTCAAATAGGGCTTCTTCATTAGTGAAAATAGAAGAAATCAATGCCTGCTTTTATGATGCTCATGTGTTGTCATTGGATAATACTACAATCACTCCAATTCTTACAAATGTCTCTCTTTCCCACACATGGTGTCTATATTAAACTACTCCATTTCATGTGACACCACAAAGAGAATGGTTCCATAAGTATGAAGCAAAGTCTCTTGGAACAATCAAGGTTGGAGACCTTTACTAGCATGATGTGGCTGCTGCCACAAATCCAAGCCTTCAAATTTGGCTAGATATTGAAGAAGATATGTGAGACCATCTAATGGATCACATGAGCCTTTGCTTGTAATAGCTGGATCTTTAACCACTTCTAAAAGTGCTTTTATCATGAGAGAATCTTGTGACTCCCTACATCTCGTGGAGTTAAGAGAGATAAAGCTACGAATTTACTTTGGTGGAATGTCTCATAACTTGGAGGAGAACATTTAGGTAAAGCCAAGATTGAATTCAAAATTCAAACTTGGAGGTAAAACATCTATAAAAGGTACTTGTAATCTCGCAGACCAAGTGCCCCCATTCTTTAGCCCCTTCTTGATCAAATTGGAGAGGTTGAGTGGCTTACACCATAGCCTACTCTTCTCACTATCATCTGGCATCATCTCTATGGAAATGATCATGTACAACATTGTTCTATAATACATTACATCATTAATCATCTTTGTTCATCTCTTTGCTATGTGTACTCAAAACATTGTACTTGTGATGACCGTATCTCAATGATCTCTCCATCATTTTTCATGATATATAGCGCGTTTAAACCAGCTCAAAGTCTTGTATATGCAATCAAAGTTCCAAAGGAGTAAGAGAAATCCGTGTCTGAGTGATCTCTGGTCATTCCCTGCATAGTCCCTAAAATATCGGGGGTTAGCTGTTGATTGTCATATTCGTTGCTCAGTACATAGTGCATCCTTTTACATGATTCCACTTGGAATCATTAGCTATCTATGTTAGTTAGATAATATCGAAAGGAATTTATCTAATTGCTCTTGTATTGTGAGCACTAAGCAAAATATCCAACATGTTTCAAGATCAATATAACAAGTTTTTGGTTACTAGCAAGTTACAAAGTTATCTGTTTTGATCTTATTGTTTGAAGCATCATCTCCAAGGTACATGTTGGAGACTTCTAAATCTCCAAAAACTTGATCTATACAGATTTAAGAGCACCTTTATATTAGTTTTAGACCAAAATTTACACTAATGTTACCTTAATTTATGAAATCTTCCAGTATCACTTCTCTAAATGAAAATTTTCCTTCTTCAAGTAGTCGTCTTCAAAGATTGACTTCATTACCTGCACATATCTTCCGATTTCTTCAATCTATTTATATACATACCTCTAGACTAACTTTGCGCAATCATATCAACCATTAGTCCTTCAAAAGAATCATTAAAACTTTGATTTGATCATTCAGATCAAACATATGTTAGAAACTCTCTTCCTGAACAAGCGAATTTGACATAGTCAACTTCCAAGGTTGATTTCTCATAGCACAAGTTCTGTTTTGCTAAATTCTTTTAGCCATAGCTTTCTTAACTTCTAACTTAGAATTTGAATGCTCATGCATTAAACACTTTACACTGTGCAGTAAGATCCAAGCAATCCATTAACATGAAAAAGTGCATGACTCTAAGAGATGTACATGCAGATTTTACATACACATGTTCCTATTGATCATACTCACAACATCAAAGGAATTAGACCATGAAACTTTGAACATAGCTTCATAGCTTCTAGGTTAGATGTGCATGAAATATTTTTTGATCCACATGATCAGGCTGAGAGAAATCAGAGAAAGACTCGACACTAACTTCTGAAGATGACTCTCTACACATCTATCTTGTGAGCACTTGTCTTCTAATGACTCTGTCATGTATTTCTTTACATCATTGTCTTATATACATATGATTCTAATCTCATCTCACGTCCATTACATTATTCCCTTATCATCGTAAGGATCATCTATATCCATTTTACAAGAATTCTCAATGAATAATGTGCATATGTGTACAAGCTATAATTCTGAGGTCTCTTCACTATCTCTTGTGATTCCGTTGACTTCAATCTGATCCTTGACTTGCTTCACGCTTTTTATAATCATCAATTTGGGATTCCTTTGATCCAACAACTATGCCTCAATCACTAATTGTGATTATTCCATTCTTCTTTATTCTTGCCATCTCTTTGAACTTCTGTAGCTTAGGTCCATCTAAGCTTTTTGTCAACATATCTGCAACTTGCTATTTTGTTGGAGTATACAATACTTCAATCTCTTCATCAAGTACCTTTTCTCTCAGGAAATGATACTGAATCTCTATGTGTTTAGTCATGGCATGAAAAATAGGATTAGCTACCAAATATAATGAACTCATATTGTCTTTAAAAATAATTGGAGTACTCTCATCAGTTCCAAAGCTCTTCAACAAGGTATTTAACCATATCACTTCTTTTACAACCTCTACCAATCCTTTATATTCAGCTTCTGTAGATGACAAATCACTGTATGTTGCTTCTTTGAGCACCAAGAAACTAACTTACCTCCAATATAATAGAGATAACCATGAGTAGACCTCCTATCATCTGAATCACCTACCTAATCTGCATCACTAAACACTTTGAATCTTGTGTCAGAAGTAAAGCCATAATACAAAGCTTCACTCAGAGTTCCCTTGATATATCTGAGTACACTTTGAGCTGCAATCCAATGAATCTTCTTTGGACAATGCATGAATTGTGATAACACACCCACTGCGTATGATAGGTCTGGTCTTGTCAGGGTAGCATAAATCAGACTACCTACCAAACTCTGATATTTCTTCATATCGTTAAATTTTTCATCTCCATATCTACTCAATTTATGATTTACCTCCAATGGTGTGGTTGAAGACTTGCAATCTTCCATGTTGAACTTGACCAGAAGATTCTTCAAGTATCTCTCTTATGTAACATATACTCCATCTTGAGTATACACAATCTGCATACCTAAGAAATAAGATAAGTTTCCCAAATCACTTATCTTAAACTCCTTCTCTATTTGTTTCTTAAGCTCCTTGACTCCTTAAGCAGTTGTACCTATGACAATAATATCATCAACATAAATACACATGTATATATACCCATCACTTGCCTTCACTAGCAACCTACTATTTGCTTTTGAAGCTCGATATCCACATTCATTCAAGAACTTAACACACGCTTGGAGCCTACTTCACACCATACAAAGCTCTCTTGAGCTTGCAAACATAATCTTATCCAATTGAATCCATGAAACCTTCGGGTTGCTCCATGTATACTTCATCTCCAATATCTCCATTGAGAAATGCATTCTTCACATCTATTTGTGATAGATTCCATCCTTTACAAGCAACAATAGAAATTAGAGATCTAATTGTAGACATCTTGGCAAACTAGACTAAAGGTTTCATCATAGTCTACCCCATAAGTTTGGGCACAACCTTTAATCACAAGTGTAGCTGTATATCTAGACACCTCAGCATTTGCAAACCTTTTTGTTTTGTACACCCACTTACATCAAATCACCTTCTGATTCTTTGGTCTTGGCACCATTTCCCATGTTTCATTCTCAAGTAGAGCATCATACTCTTCTTGCATTGCCTTTTCCGAATTCTGCTTTCCTTTAACTTCTTCATATGTGGTTGGATCTTCTTCTGTCTTCACAATGTAAGCATAATCTTTTGTTGTTAAGAAAGATGTATCATAGCTATACCTCATAGGTTCTTTTCTTTATCTCAAAGATCTTTTGACCTCTACAGTGCTTGAAGTCTCAGCCACATTTGATTCTGGATCAAATCTTGGCCCATATTCAACATTGTCCTGCAATTTACTTTTACAATCAACATCATCAATATCTTCTTCATATACCCTTACTTTTGTCTTCCCTTTCCTTTTTATTTCTTCAACATGTGCATAATCATTTGTTGACCCTATATACCATGTGCTTTGCTCATCAAATGTAACATCTTTTGTAAGAAGAAATTGTTTTGTAGATGGACTCCACAATTTGTAACTCATCTTTCTATCATCATACCCAATAAACACATACTTCTGGTATGTCTTAATTGTGAAGGAACATAAACATATGCTAAACATCCAAATACTTAACTGATCAAGAGTAGGTTTCGTACCCCACCATGCTTCATCAGGTGTTCTACCATCCAAACCTTTACAGGGTAACGTATACATATGGAGTGTTGATAGCTTCTGCCCATAAGTAGTTTGGACAATTCTTCTCTTTCATCATTAATCTTGCAAACTCTACAAGAGTTCTATTTCTTCATTTTGCGACTCCATTTTTTTGAGGGGAGTACCTCCAAGTTACTTCTCTTTTTATACTTGCATTCCACAAATAATCATCAAACTCTTTAGAAAAATACTCTCTTCCCTTCCATCTAATCTCAACCTCTTGAGCTTTTGTCTTGTAATCCTTTCTGTATAAGCATGATAATGCTTGAATGTCTTGAACACTTCTAATTTGTCCTTTTTTACATAAAGTGTAATCCACCTTGTTGCATCATCAACAAACAATACATAATATATGGATCCATTTATGCTATAGTCCCTTAAAGGACCCCACACATCTGTATGAACCAACTCAAGCATGTTTGAGTACTTGTATCCTGACTTATTATAAGACCTGTTGTGTGCTTTGCCTAATTGACAAGCTTCACACTTGTACACCATGTGTTGAACTTCAACATTTGGAAACCCAAGAACTACATCATTCTTTGACATTTCCTTTATAGCTCTCTCATCGAAATGATCTAGCCTTTTGTGCCATAGATCTAACTCAACCATCTTTTGACTTCCATAAGTAAATAATGCATGTCCCACATTACCTTGGACCTTGAGAGTAAAAAGCCTTCCTTCCTTTTTACCTGCAATAATGCGTCTATATCCGTGATTTGGATCTTGCACATAAACACCATCATTTGTGAATTTGACTTCATATCCCTTCTCCACAATTTGTCCTACACTTATCAAGTTCTTAGGAATAGTAGGAACATAAAGTACCTTGCTTAAGAGTGTGCTTCCACTCTTTGTCTTCACTCATCGAATGCTTTCCACTTTATGGTTGGTGTCATCTCCTGTTTGAACTGTATGTCCATTCACCTTTGCTTCCATATCAGTCATCAATGATATGTTGCCACTCAGATGATTGCTACATCCTAAGTCAATATACAACACCCTCTGATGTTCTCCTAGTACTTCATGTGTTGCATTCAAGATGAGAGTCATGTCATCCTTCTGATCTGATGCATAATTTTAAAAATTGTTGTTGTAGGACTGAGATTGAAAACTTCTTCCACCTCCTCTAGCATATGATGTCCTACCACATCTTCCGCTGAAGTTACCTCTTTGATTTCTACCTCCTCTACCTCTTTGAAAGAAACTCTGGTTATGACTTCCACCATTTTGATTGTTATATGAACAATCATTTGCCAAATGATTTGTTCTTCCACAAATACAACAAGCATTAGTATTATCTTTGTTCTTACCTCCTCTTCCTTTACCTTAGAAATTCATATTTCCTTTTGTGAGATTATCTTGGCTTGAAGTTCCTTTATCATCAATTGGCTGCTTCCCTTTGCCATTCTTTTTCTTGTCCTTGGAGTACATAGCTCGACTTGCACTCTTATCATTATCTCCCTTAATGTCCTGCTGAAAAGTTATCATGTGTCCTAGCAATTGATTAACATCAGGAGTAAAATGATCTAATGACAATTCTATGGACAATATGGAAGGATTCCATTTGACATCTCCTCTCAGACCTGTAAGTATGTGTCTTACCAACTTATCCTCTTCAATTTCTTCATCTATTGCTCCCAAGCTATCTGCAATATCCTTCATCCTTGCTACATAATCCGACAATTGATTGTGCGCTCTTCCTCTTGAAGGTTGTGAACTCAGCCCATAATGAGGACTTCCTTGACTTGGTTGTATTTTGGAAATTCTCTTCCAAAGCATTCCACACATTTGTTGCACTTTCTAATCCTCTAATATGAGGTAGAGGATAATCATTTACAGCCATGTAAATGATGCTCCTAGCTTGAGCATCCTTTCTCATCCAGTTCTTCAAATCTGCAAGCTCATCCCTAGTTGGAACACTACGATCTTCAAACTTAGGCTTTTTTTCTTCTACTATGATGAATTCCATCAAATCTTTGATCATGAGGTGTGCCTCCATCCTCATGGACCAAGCTAGATTGTTCTCCCTATCTAGCTTAGCAATCTGCAAGCTCTCTCCCATCTTTGATCTTTTGTGTCTACAATTTCTAAGTTTTACGGTGATATAGTGTACCTTTGATTTGAAGCTTTAATCCCTCTTGATCCTTTGAACTCATGCTTTGTACTCCTTCAGGTTTTCTTCAATAATTTGACCTTGTCCACCTTCAATTAGAAGAAACTTCAATATCTACAACAATCGGGACTTCCAATGCTCTTACTTTGCTTGTATTGCACCTTGAACTCTGATACCACTGTTGGAGACTTCTAAATCTCCAAAGACTTGATCTATACTGATTTAAGAGCACCTCTCTATATCATTTATAGACCAAACTTTACACTAATGTTACCTTAATTTATCAAATCTTCCACTATCACTCCTGTGCATGAAAATTTTCCTTCTTCAAGTAGTCTGCTTCAAAAATTGACTTCATTACCTGCACATATCTTCAGATTTCTTCAATCCTATGATATAAACACCTCCAAGCTACCTTTGTGCAATCATATCAACCATTTTTCCTTCAAAAAATCATTAAAACTTTGATTTGATCATTAAGGTCAAAAGTATGTCTGAAATTGTCTTCCTGAACAAGTGACTTTGACATAGTCAACTTCCAAGGTTGATTTCTCATAGGACAAGTTGCATTTTTCTAAATTCTTTTAGCCATAGCTTCCTTACCTTATAACTTAGATTTTGAATGCTTACTCATCAAAAAATTTACACTCTGCATTGAGATTCAAGCAAACCATTAACATGAAAAAGTATGCGACTCGAAGAGATCTACATGCAAACTTTACATACACATGTTCCTATTGATCATACTCTACACATCTATCTCATGAGCACTTGTCTTCTAATGACTCTCTCATGTATTTCTATACATCATTGACTTATATACATATGATTCTAGACTCATCCTGCATCCATTATATTATTCCTTATCATCCTAAGGATCATCTATATCCATTTTACAAGAACTCTCAACTAATAATGTACCTATGTGATTTGGTGTCATTTGTAAGCTATGTGGGCCTACTACACACCCATGAAGTGAAATAGGGCAGGTACAAAGCAGGTTTTGGAAGTACCACCTCACTTCCTAGAGGTATCCATCCATCTCTTCCAATAGTGGCTAGGATTGGTGATGTTCTTGTTTAATTTGTAGAAGGCTCAAATTTTGTTATGCATAATGTTCATCATGTTTCTAAACTTTCATGAAGATTTATGTTAGTTTATTAGCTTGATGAAATGGGATACAAAGCACTCTTCTATGCTCAATCCTTTGGTATAGTGGAAGTGTTGCAGTTAAATGTTTGCAAAAGCACATGAATAGCACAAGAAGAAGAAGAAGCTTGGTGAAACCTACAATTCTAAATGTATTACCAACTAAACGTACAAAGATAAGCATCATTAGGGTTATATTCATATAAACAAGCCAAGGTAAAAACCCCCCAAGAGGGAAAAAAGTGCCCCTATGATCATAAGTGGGTTCACATGCATCACTATCAAAATATATCAACAAATCCACCCAAGAAATACTGTAGTGAACAAGGAGTTTCCTCATGTATAAGGAAGTGCCAAGCTATGTGGAATGAAATCAATCTACAAAAGCATGTAAGACCAAAGCTTTGCAAAAAGTTTCAAGCTTCTCTCTAGGGAGAGCTTAAATGCCTACAAAATTATATTATGTAGCCACATAAGACAAACTCATCTCTCCAATAGAGTGTCTTTCCTTGACATAATGATAGTACACCTTAATGTGCTTTGAGCGAGCATGGAGCACAACGTTCCTTGTAACTGCCAATGTGCTCTAACTATCAATATTGATTATCATGGCAAAACAATAAGCAATGCCCAAATCATAAAAATGGTATTTGACCAATGCATACTCAAGAATCATTTTGAACGCTACCTGAACTATTTCGATGGCCATGCACCATGGTGGACTCTCCTTCTCGAGAGCTCCATGATGACATTAGGGGAAAAAATGAGTCTTGCATGGGTCTTGTAAGGATTCCTAATTTTAGGGATTAAAATTAAGATTATAAAGGATTAAGGGAACAAGCCATACCACTAGTGGTCTTGTCTATTAAAATAAAGAAAAAAAAGATTTCAAATGAAAGCTGAGTCAAACTCATTTGAAGCCATTGGATATTTTCATTTGAATGGATACGATCAAAAGGACATGAGGAGAGCATAATGATTGCTTTTGTGTCCTACTAGCATAGTAGAGAGAGAAAACCATAGGTGCAGTCAATCGGAGCCCTTCATCTCTGAAGATCGAATGGCTTAGCACGATTGGCACTGATCCTTGAATTACAATCACTATCGGCCATCAGATCTCTGCCCGATCGGACGATGGTGCGTGATTCACGCTGATTTCTGAAGTGAATCTGATCAAGGCCGTTGGACCACAATGAATGGTGCATTTCAAAATGAGCTTTCATCTACAACCATTCGATAAGAGGTTAATCCCAGGGTACTAAATGAAGGCTGCATTTTCAAAAAGGGTTTCAACTCGAGCCGTGGGATAAGAACGCAAATCCAATGGTTGACATGTGCTAGTGCATTCTTTCTTGTTTTCTAAATAAGAACCATAGGATCCTATCATGATCCAATGGCCTATGTTTCAAGTTGCCTTGACTTTTGCAAAATAACACCATTCGTTGGATTTTTTAGATGATCCAATGGCTATGAATCAAACTTCAAAATTCTCAATGCACTTCTCTCACAAAATTGATGAATCCATGGTGGTTCTAGAGGCTTTGACTAGTAGGAAACAAGCGAAGTCTATTCCTAGTCTAGTGAATTGGGAATCTAGACTGTGGCCACCACCCTCTTCTCATTGGTCCATCACTAATCACTCCTTAATCTAAAAGGCCCATACAAGGTTCATTTTCTTGCCTAATGATACCCTCTGAGTAGAAAATTGAGCTCTAGATGTTGCACATAGTACTTCCCACAATGATTATAGAATACAAAGAAAACACAATACACAATGAACATGAACATATATTTCTTAGGTGTTACAAATGTGGTCAAACTTGTAGTCTATGGCCGACCAAACCACGATATGTTTTAATAAAGAACATACACAAAAGTCCCCAATGCCCATTTGGCCTTTCACATGGACACTAATAGTAACAATCTCCCACTAAAGGCCAATATGGCCAAAGCAACAATGGGAGAAAGACAAAGAATGACAAAAAATACCGAAGTGTAAGTATACAAACTATACCTCCCACTTGTTGGGCATGTTGCATAGTATACAACTAGCTATGTAAGGTCATAACCCAAGTAACTCCATCAAGTGACAATAGTGTTAAAAGCTATTTTGTGGTAGAGCTTTAGTCTGAGCATTTGCAAGGTTATCTTGATTTTGAACCTTTTCAAGAATAATGTGCTCAATGGCTAAGCAATCTCTTTTATGCATGCTAACTAGAGGACAAGTATCCTCAAACACACCACTCTTCTCACTCCAATCGTCTTGATGGGTTGTTTATGTATTTTAGACTCATTGAAAATGACATCACTACTTCTAATCATTGACCATGTTTCAGGATCCCATAAGTGATATCCAAATTAGCCTTCTCAACAATATCCAAGAAAAATGCATTTCTTTGAGTTATGATCCTAATTTTGTCTATGATTCTTGGGTATCTAAGCATATGCTTCACGCCCAAAAACTCAAAGATTATCATAATATGGTGGCTTCCCTATGCATAACTCTTGTGCCCATTTTAGACCTTTGATAGTGCTAGGTGAAAGGATAATGCTTCTGCCTAGAAGCCGTGTGAAGGGTTTGCATGATGCAACATAGAAACTAATCTATCCTAAATAATTCTATTCATCCTTTTAGCTATACCATTTTGTATTGGGGTATAAGGACTTGTGAACGTTTTACAAATTCCTCTAGACTAATAGAAAAGGATGAATTCATGTGAGGTGTAATCACCCCCATTATATAAACATAAAGCCTAAAGCTTAGTTCGTTTTTTTGTTTCAACTGAAGCAAGCCATTTTTTGAAAGCACAGAATAGCCTATCCTTAGATTCAAAAGGACATACCTAGACTTTTCTAGTAGCATCATCTATGAAAGTGACAAAGTAAAGAGAACAACCTAATGACCTTGGGGGCATACGACCATACACATTTGTATGAATGAGATATAAAGGCTGAATTGAAGATTCAATGTGCGTCTTATGCACATTATGAATTTGCTTTACATATTGACAATGCTCGCAAATTGAAAAAGTAGAGAAAAATACCACAGGTAAGTAGCTTGAATGAGAAATATTTTCCATTTTTCTATGAGATATATGACCCAAAGAACATGTGAAATATTTTCCATTCTGCTATAAGACAACTTTTCTTCCTTTTGCAATAACCTTATTTCCCTTTGATATGCAAAAGGACTCAGCATATAAAAGCACATTGTAACCAAGGTCATTAAGCTAACCAACTAACATTGAACTACATGGTAACTAAGGTACATGGTGTACATTATGGATAGTGAATTTTGAACCATTAATGAATTGCACAACCACATCCCCAATCTTGACAACATCACACTTGTAAGAGTCTCCAATTTTGATTGTACCAAGAGACGTTTTTGCATAAGTAGAGAACCATTCTCTATTTGGTATCACATGGAAATAAGGACCTGAAGCTAGTAGCCATATGTGGGAAAGAGAATCAACCATAAGAGCCTCAATGGGAATAGTACTAACAAGCATCAACATATCTTCATCATCAAAAATAGCGTTAATTTCTTCAATGTTGATAGTTGAAGTAGATTGTGTAGGTAGCTATTTAGCATGTCCATGAATATTCTATCCTTTACCTTTGGCATTCTTTAATGAATAGCAATCTTTATTCATGTGTCTGTTCTTCTGAAAATAGTGGCACTCACTAGTGCTCTTTCTTGATTTACTTCTTATATTCCATTGAACATTCTTTTCCTTGTTCTTGCTCCTGCCACATTACCGATTCTTTCCTTGGTAATAATCTATAACATTATATGCATCTCCACTTTACCTGCAAAACCATAGATTTTTTACACATCTCCTCACTCAAGAGTGCTCCACATATGTCATCATAGACTAGTTTACCACTACGTGCACTATAGGTAATAACTCTAGAAAGGCATCCAATGATGATGGCAAGGTGCATAACAACAAGATTGCTTTAATTTCATTATCCATCTCCATTTTTTGAGCATGTAGTTGAGAGAATATAGCATCAAACTCACCCAAATGAGTAGCAACACTATATGTGTCCTTCATGTGAAGGTCATATAACTTTCTCATGAGATACACTTTATTTGATGTTGTTTCTTTTTCATATGTATTGCATAACGCCTTCGAAAACTCCTCTGCACTTTAATAATTTAACACTATAAAGTAAAACATATTCCCTAGGTATGGTAGACCTAGCCATTGTTGCTATATTTAGGTAGTGATGTGTGTAAACACACTATGACCACTGGGGCACTTTTTTCCCTCTCTAGGAGGTATTTTTCCCCCGCTTATATATACCCCTATAAGCCTAATGGTTCACTTATCGATGTACATTCTAGTGGTAATACATTTAGTATTGTGTGTTGTGCTCCAAGCTTCTTCTTCTTCCTTGTGTTGTTTGTGTGCTTCCATAGACCTCAAAATCCAACATATGGTATTAGAGCAAGTCATCATTTCATCTTGGGCATCATCAACATCCTTCGGTGATAGTCTCAGAATCGCATGAAATTTGGTAAGCATACTCATGATAAAGAGTTCCAAACAACTTCATTTTTTGGTGCCAAAAGCATTGTTAAGGGCACATTGTATCATAGTATATCTTGCTACCCGTTGGGCTATTCTAGAGCTAAGATTATAAGGTTCAGCTGGAGGATTGAGAAAAAAGTTGAGTGTGAAGAGCCTTTCAGGCCACCTTTTTGTATAAATAGGGCACTTGGTTAATGAACAAACTCTCTCTTCATTTTTGCGCGCCAAGAATGGCCTTCGATGTTTTTCTTTAGAGTAGTTTTGACTTAGTTCTTGTCTTTGAACGTTCTTGGAATTCGTGCCCTATCATGCGTGTCATTTCTGTGTTTTGTGTCTGTACTTTATTTGTAGCTATGGCGACGACGACGCTTCTCTTCTCTCTCTCTTCTCTATTGTTACAAGAAGGTGCTGCCTTCTTGTAAACACTGGCGACCACGTAGCGTTCGTACCCCGACCTCTCACTCCTAATATTAACAGTGTGTGTCCAAAGCTAATGCACTTACCTGCGATGTGTTGAGATGACCAGTTTCTTGTGGCGCACGATTCTCTAAAAAATTCTCAGTTTGGTAGTATGTATGTGTACTGTGATCGCGTATCTGTATTATCATGCTCTAGAATTAAGGCTACGTCATGTCATACTACGCTAAGTTGCTATTAATAATATATCTCACGTTTTGTTATGATACAGCCCTGTTGTTCAACGAATGTCTTAAGTCATCCATAATTTGTTGATCTTTGATTGGCTTTCTTTGATGTCTTGAGGACTTGCTTTGCACACAAACGAGCACCTTGAAGAAGTGTATAAACCGCCTCCTAGGTGGAAGCGTCTATTGCTGAAGTTCCATACAAGAACTCGTCGTGCTGATTGTATCCCTGTTCTCGTTGGCAGTCCACCAAAACACTTTCTACTATGACACTATAAGCTATGCATTGAACTTTGATGACTCTGCAGCTTGCAGGCATCATCAACATCACGAAGTCTACTGTCCTCATGATGTTCCAATATTCGGTGCTCTTGACTCTGATGAAGAGTAGCTTCCGATGTGGTCGCTATGGAACTGAATCCGATAAGGGATTCTAGATGGCAACTAATGTAGTCTCCCACATGAAGCAATTGGAAAACATACGGTGCGTGGCGCTCGATTCAGTGCTCCTCAGATGATGCGGTGATCACACGGGGCTTCTTCTCCATTTGGGGATTTTGGTCAGACCTTCCGGTGTCAAGAGCGTCGTCAAACAGTCCATCGAACAACATTTTGTCATCCAATAATCATCCAGTATAACTGCACTCCAGTCTGGTGATGCCCGCAGACTAGTCCGGTGGTTGCGCAGCTCCAGTCTAGCCCGTGATCACTCTAGTCCGATGATCTTTGATCTGATTCTAGTGCCACACTGATCCTACGGTATGTTTTCGGTTATAATAAACTAGCGGACGTTGCTATTCTGGTGCTACGATGCTCCCCGTTTCCCACTATTAGACTCCACTGTTGGTCCGTGCGTCGGAGGTGTTTCTAGATACTTCTAGCTATTTTCCTTTTTCGGTTCCCTTTTTGATGTGCCTTTAGTGATGATGACAAAGATTCGATTGCGGGCGCCTGATTCTTGTCTACTCTCATATTGTCCGGTCATCATCGAAATGTAGTCCGGTGATTTGTTTTGAATTTTTGGTGTCTCTGGCATGCGCATCACATGTCAACCGGTAAATGATTGGGCATGATCGTTTCGAGGGTAGCTATTCTCATCGCCTGTGGAAGGAGGAATGAGATGTGCTTAGTAGATCTAGGGCCGAAAATTTGAGTATGGCTTGTTCTGACGGGAAGCAAAGAACTAGTGAACGAGGGGTCTATGGAGATCAGCTATTCAATTTTTCATACTAAGCAGTAGCTGGAATGGGGTTATAAAAGCACTCTTCAACGTTATGTCTGCTTTTGCCTTTAGAAACTCAACCGCAGAAGAATGAAAGGCATGACATCTAAGTGCCATCGCGTCACCTCAAACTGCCTACCTGTGCGTTTTCAGAGTGCTAATTTTGTGGGTTCCGGTGTTCCATCCTAATTTTTCCAGTCTCTTCGGTGCTTGCTAAGTCCGGTGATAATCGGAGATTTCCGGTGTGAAACATTTGAAGTTTAAAAGTTCTTTCTTTACGGTATCCTTTGGGGTGTGGTAGACACCATCCAATACTCAGAGAGCATCGTTTCGTGGCATCCCGCTCCCTCTGCACATATCGATCAGTGCCCTCCAACATAATTCTACGTGGGGGGGGGGGGGGCTCACATCACACTTCGCCATCCTTCCCCACGTCCGCTGCATGCTTTAAATTTATCATCGCAAAATAATTTATCATCGAAGTAAAATACACAACAGACAGAGACTGACAGAAAGAGCGACAAAAATAAGTTGTTTCGCATGCCCTATGATTATGTTCAACATAAATTAATTTCCCCTACGTTTTGTGTTTATAAAGATGATCATCATGTTATGACTTTGCTTCACAAGAGCTATTGGTTTTGAGGAATGTTTTTTGCAAATTGCATATCAGGATTCGGGATAGTTGCTCCTTTTGAGGGGAAGGCATGAGTTATGGAAACCATGTCACATGAAGTTTGTATCCTATCGATGAGCGTGTTGCATTGTGCTGAACTGAGAGTATCCATGTGGTATGAGTGCGAGGTAGCGTTTATTCGGCTGAGAGTATCCATGTTTTCGGTAATGAGAGAGTGTGAGGTAGCGTTAAGTCGGCAGAAACACTCTATGTGGATTGTGAATGTGAAGTAGCATTAATTCGGCATAAGCATTCATTGATTTTCTTTCTCATTTGTGAGCATGTGGAATATGGGATACACACCTTCTTGTTGATTCGAGTCTTCATATATGGATATTTGATGTTGATCATACTCCAAAAGGAAAAGCTCTGCTTGATCGTTATTTGTTGATCGATAGCGGAATATGCTGAATAGAGTAAAACTCGTTGATGATAAAGGCTATGATTGGATCATCCAGCCCTCTTCCCGATTTGCATAAATTGTATATGACAATGATGTAATTGACGAATTATGTAATCATGCCATTTTTTGTACTTCATGCCAAAGCATATAGAAGGGCAGACTATGGGTTGTGTGTAACGTACTTGCATATCTTGGATTCAGTTCCAAGCACTTTGCTTTGCATTACACATCTCTCCTAGTTCTAGATTATTATGGGCATTATCTTCCCTTCCATACCATGGATTTGGGCCATGCACTTTGGTTGGTGACTAATGTTTCATAGGGTAGAAGCATTTAGAGAACCGACAACATTGGTAAGAACGGTGCGGGTTCGAGTCCAACGTGCGTGCCAGTGTTAAGGGCACATTGTATCAGAGTATATCTTGCTACCCGTTGGGCTATTCTAGAGCTGAGATTATAAGGTTCAGTTGGAGGATTGAGAAAAAAGTTGAGTGTGAAGAGCCTTTCATACCACCTTTTTGTATAAATAGGGCACTTGGTTAATGAACAAACTCTCTCTTCATTTTTGCGCGCCAAGAATGGCCTTCGATGTTTTTCTTTAGAGTAGTTTTGAGTTAGTTCTTGTCTTTGAACGTTCTCGGAATTCGTGCCCTAGCATGCGTGTCATTTTTGTGTTTTGTGTCTGTACTTTATTTGTAGCTATGGCGACGACAACGCTTCTCTTCTCTCTCTCTTCTCTATTGTTGCATGAAGGTGTTGCCTTCTTGTAAACAGCATTATCTAAGCTCCTTTTGGTCTCTAATACACTATCACACCGCTTGTGTAGAAAATTTCTTCTTTTTGTGCAGAAGATATATACAAGTTTTGCTTCATTAGTATAAGCATCTCAAAGTTTGCTAGAAGTTTAGCAAAACTCTACACGGTAGTTTT
Organism: Ceratopteris richardii; assembly: GCA_020310875.1. NCBI lineage: Eukaryota > Viridiplantae > Streptophyta > Polypodiopsida > Polypodiales > Pteridaceae > Ceratopteris > Ceratopteris richardii. The sequence continues at coordinate 1,130,687 of CM035427.1, forward strand.
AATCAACTTTTTGAGATACAATCATTTTTCTCTATCAGGGTATTTTAGTTAGTGGCCATGGCCAAAAGTACTAGTGTATTTTGTATGCTGGCAATTGAGAATAAGTTGGACAATACCAATTAACCAGTTGGTTCAAGACAATCAATAATTGATGATTTGGAAAAAGAATTGAATTCAAAGAATAAAGCAAAGATCAAATTCTGAGGCATGAAGACTAGTGCATGATCAGAGGATGCAGAATTGTATATACATGTACATTAAGCTTGAAATCACTTTACTTATACCTTTGTAATAATGACGAGTTTGTACATATATGCCAATATATATACAAGTATAGAGTCGGGACATGGATGAGAGAAAAGATAGTCAAGATGAGTAGAAGAAGAATATATGTAATGAATGTATGAGCTTCATCAATCAGATGTTTTCCATGAGAATAGAAGAAAACTTCTGAAATCTGAGTTGCACTTTTTTCTCCATCTCTCCTTCTGTGATTAATCATTTCGTAAATCCTTTTGTAGATGTCTAAGTCTATAGTTAATTCATCTCTGTACATGTTTTGAGAGTATAGTTGTAATCACGCTGAGAGAATTGTTAGTAGGAACATTTACATGTGTAAATGTGAAGCATAAAGACAAAAATAGCAACCCACATGTCATCAAGGCGTAAATGGCAACCCACAAGATATAGCTATGATACTTCATTTTTTACTAATAAAGATTATGATTACATGGTGAAAGCAGAGGAAGATGCTTCTACATATGAAGGGGCAAAAGGTAAAGAAAATTGGGAGAAAGCTATGCAAGAGGAGTATGCTGCATTAATGAAGAATGAGACATGGGATTTGGTTCCTAAACCAAATCGTCAAAAGATCATTGGATGCAAATGGGTCTACAAGACAAAGAGGTATGCAGATGGAAGTGTGTCTAGATATAAAGCTAGACTTGTTGTGAAAGGCTATGCTCAGACATATGGAATGGATTATGATGCGACTTATAGGCATGTGGTGAAGATGACAACTATACGGACTCTCATAGCTATTGCTACATATAAAGGTTCGAAGATATGTCAATTAGATGTGAAGAATGCTTTTCTAAATCGTTATATTTTGGATGATGTTTTCATGGAGCAACCAGAAGGTTTTAACAATAAAAAGTATCCAAAGTATGTCGGTAAGATCTGTTGATATATATAGGTAGTGATGTGTGTGAACACACTAGGACTGTTGAGGCACTTTTTTCCCTCTTTAGGAGGTTTTTCCCCTGGCTTGTATATACCCCTATTGCTCTAATGGGCTACTTATCTCTGTACATTCTAGTGGTAATACGCTTAGTATTGTGTGTTGTGCTCCAAGCTTCTTCTTCTTCCTTGTGCTATTTGTGTGAGGTCTAACTCCAACAATTAGTATCAAAGCAGGTCTCTGCTTCATGTAGGACATCATTGACACCTCTCTGGTTGCAATCTCAGAATGACAGGAATTTTGGTGAGCATACTCAGCCTGTTTTCGATATCAAAACCGCTTCGCTTTGTGGTGCCGAAACTACGATTTGAGCTCATTTCGGCCTCGAAACGCACTATCACAGTGCTTGTGCATGCTATTTCATCCTTCTGTGTCAAATCTATATACCAATTTCCGTTCGCCAGTATAAGGGTCTTAAAGTGTGCTACAGGTTTAGTAGAATTTGTCTGGGTAGTTTTCTTCAACTTATTGAGATACAATCAATTTTTTGCATGAAGGTATTTTAGTCATCGGCCATGGCTGAAAGTAGTGATGTATTCCGTATGTTGGTTGTTGAGGATAAGTTTGATGGTACCAACTACCTGTTGTGGGCTTATATGATGCAACATGTATTGGTTGCAAAAGGACTGTGGAACATTATGCAGGGTGTTGAAAAATGTCCTATCATACCTACAACTGCTACAACTATAGGTACTGAAGTTGATGTAGAAGGTGTCCAAGATGATGATATTCTGCATATTCTTGTTCGTGTTGCGGTTTCTGCTGCACCTACTACAGAGAAAAATCGTTGGGATGGAAGAGATGCCTAGGGACATGTATGGAGAGCTTTGTCTGTCAAACGTGCCATTATTTCTCACATTCGATCTTGCAGAACAGCAAAGGATGCTTGGGATACACTTATCACATTGTACCAAGCTAGGAATGAGGCTCGTGTTGCTTATCTATGAAAATAGTTGGAGAGCGATCACATGAATGAAGGTGATTCTATGGAAAGTTTTCTAACAAAGATCAAAGACTTGAACGAACAATTGATTTCTGCTAATGAGGTTATACCAAATAGCTCACTTGTGAAGACTGTCTTGAATGGTCTTCCGAATTCATATCAGAGTTTCGTTTCTACTCTTCGGTTGATGATGAAAGCCAATCCAAATGACCTTTCATTTGAGGAGTTAGTCTCTGTTCTGCTGCAGGAAGATCAGTCTAGGCAGAACAGGTCCATTATGCGAGTTGCAGATCAAGCTTTCCTGGCTAGTCAGAAGGGCAAAGGAAAATGGAGCTCTTCAAGTAGTAAGCAGAAATCTACTAATTCTGCACAATCGAAGAGGGAAGACAAAGATAAAAAAAATCAGAAAAGCAAAATTTTTTTTGCAAGTTCTATAAAGGAAATGATAATATCATAAAGAACTCTCCAAAATTGGGTGCTAAAGAGACAAAGAAGAAAGAGGCTGGAATGGTTGTTGCAGAGGTCTGTATACCAAAAACAGAGTTTGCTAATCTTGTGCAGGAAGAAGAATGGGCGTTTATTACTGTTTGCAGTTTTGACCCATCTTCTCATGAGCAGTGCATGTGTATAGTAGACTCAAATGTTTGGTACTTTGATAGTGGGGCGACCAAACATATTACCTCACAGTGCAGTTTCTTCTCTTCACTCGAGTCGGCCCCTATAGGGAATACTGTTACATGCACCAACAACTTCTCTTATCCTGTTACATATTTGACTTTGCATCATATGCATCAAATATGTTCATGTAGAAAGATCACAAATTCTTTCATAATTAACATCTAAGTATAAATGTCTTGTACCACTTCAAGTCAATATGGAGGATAGGTATGCCAAAACCATTACTATCTTAATGCAATTTTAAGAACACGAATGCATAACATGACTTACGTTTGCTTGCACAACAATTTAAACTAAAAATATATCTCTGAAAAACTAAGCGCAATGAAGATAAACTAAACAATACATAACTTATGTTTGTTTGTATTGACTGTAAACTAAACCATATCTCTCAAGGTTATTGACGTCTAATGATCCAAAAGACATCAATTTGCGCACTATCAGAAGAATGCAACCGTTACCTATTGGTTTTGGTCAGCCGTAAGCTTGAAGAGAGAAATTGCTAGGATGAAACGACATGCTTACAATTTCAAAAGTTACCTAAATAAGATCTCAGTGCATTCAAAAGTCATATCAAATCAGATTTATGGTAATCCTTCCTGTGTTTTTATCTATATATAACTCCTTTCCTAATCTCGGTTCTACTGAATATCTGATCTATGCGATCATAAGAATATCAACACCATAAAACCTCCACTGTTGAATGAGTCTTTTGCAAAGTTTTGATGCTTGATATCATGGTTATCAATCGATATCGTCCTTCCTTCAAAGTTTAGCAATAGCACATGGGTGCAAATTCACCCTTATCAGTTAAACTATCGAGTGGACTTGTCATATATATTTTTGTTTTCTTGAGAATAGAGTGCAAGCGTATGCATTCGTGTGTCAGAGAAGTATTATATAGCAGAATATGGACCTCCGTCCACGCGCGTGCTTTTGCACAGAGCTTGTGTAATGAGAAAAATGGAAGAATTCAGGAGAATCAAGGATGCTCCATACAACAATGAGCCCTCGGCATGGAAGGTCCATAAAACATAGGCGTTCCTAAATCTCACAAGATAACGGTGATAATACTGCAGAAATTATAATAGTCGGAAGAATGACATTCGCCAAACTTCATCACAGTTGATAAAGACAACTGTGCATCCACGTATAGGGCTGATAAGCATTAGATAAGAGTGCTATGGATTTTTATTCAAGTTGATTGACACCATGGCTCTGGTTCATAAGATTAATGAGCCATGACCGGATGATTTCAATTAAAGGTGCAATCCTATTAATATCTGAGATTGGCCCTTCCGATCATGACTGGAAACGCGATTTGTTTCTGGTAACGAGGAAACAAAGTTTCCCGTTAAATCCAGATATTTCCTGTGACTATGTTCCTGTACTTTGTCATAAAAGTCCTTGCTATACAAAATGACTCAAAAACAATCCTCTATAATAATCCTCGTCTCGCGCATGTAACACTTACTTATTTAAAAAGTATTACTCTAAGATCTGCATGGGTTCTCAACTTGGGAGTTCCTATCTGCATTCAGATACACGTACATGCTCTATTGTTCAACTGATCCAATGACTATATCCACAACTCAAAACTTTCTTTTGTGCATGATTAACATTCCCAGTCGGTCATTGTTTCATTGCATTGCCAAGACAGCAGGTTCAATGATGCTTGTGCAAATAATATGAGAGTTCCGTTACATAACAAATCATGGAAATGCTTTTAACGACTTAGGTGAGAGACAGTGATGACAAAGTAACAGCATCACATCTTGCACCAATGGCTCCATGTTAATTGTCAGAACTACAGCACCTCTGAATCATATGGACCCAGCGCTACAAACTGTATACACTCATTCAAAGTTTATGGTAATAATGCTATTTTCACAACCAAAATTTGTAAAATCAGAGTATAGGCTCCTAAAGCAAATTTTTACATGTCTGCTGTGTTACTTGTGTAAACGTAAGCTACAGCATCAAGGATGGAGCACAACATATACGGTGATCGATGGTCACTAGCATGTCGAAAATCACGCAAAGCTCCTAGTTGAGAGGCAACAGAAATCCACATATTCTAATTGGATAAATTAACTGCACGATTAACATCAGCATCAGAAAGCTTAAAATTTGATCATGGAAATAGATGTCGCAAGTCGTCAGAGCACAGAGGTTTCTTATACATCACAAATGACAGTAGCATTTTCAAGATGAAACACGATCAATCAGATGCTAAGAATTGAACATTTAAATAACTATAACTATCAACCAAAAGAAGCGCACAACTAATCATAACTATTTAGTTATCTATATGCTTCAAAATTATAAAACATATTCAAACCAATGTTGCCTTCGTCGATCACAGCTCTCCATTCAGAAAAGTTACGTATACCACATCCAGAGGTTCCCGGGCCAGTAGATTGGGATGCTCTACTCACGGACTTGGCCAAAGGGTTGCGGATTGCAGAACATCACTTAGCACAAGATGTTGTTGAGTACTACATCCAACGACCCACCCAACAACGGTCTGTCAGGGACGACAGACGCGAGAGAGGGGGGGGTGTTGGAACTGAAGGACTCACCAGGCAAGGAAGCTTACGAAGGGAGTCAGAGAGAAGAGAAAGTACAAGGAGACAGAGCAGTCAATGACGATCTGGAAAGTAGGCCAATATTTTTTTAGGACACTTACACATATAAGAGAGGTGGACACACAAGGAGAAGGAGCAAGTAGGGAGCTCCAGGAAGTATATGTCAAAATGTTATAAGAAATCCATACAAAAATAGTGATTTTCAACACTAAAAACCATTGTAAATACCATTTCACATTTTTGTAGCTCCATTTTGTGCAAGCCAAGGAGTCCTTGAGCTTGAGGAGCTTTAGAAGTATCTACCTGTCAGTTTTTACATTTTTTAGACTTCGTTTGAACCTCCAAATAGGGTAGAGAACCTAATTTTTAACTAGGCCGGACACTAGGTCTGGACAAGGCCAAAACCTAGTCAAAAACTATAAATAGAGCTAGAGAGCTCATTTTTGAGGTTAGCTTGTAATTGAATTGAACTTGTATGAGCTTTTTGAAAGTAATCTAAGAACTCCATTGCTTCTAACTCTTTGTCTTGCCGTGTGTGCGCGTGTGTGTGTATGTGTGTGCATGTTAGTGTGCTTCTCACTCACGCACTTGTGCCTTCACTTGCTCGAGGTCTTCATACCATCCTCACGTCTTCCCGGATTGACATTAAAGGAGGTGCTACTCATCACTGAGCTACACACATAAACAAGGTCAATAGCACCTGCTAATACCTTCTCTCTGATGAAGTGATAATGTACCTCGATATGCATTGTTCTATCTAGGATTATCACAATAGATAGTGATAGGTTTTTGCACTTCCACACTTAAATCTACAAGTAACATCTCCAACCATGATGCCTCACATGATGCCATTGTAGCACCTCTATACTCAGCCTCTCTACTTGACAAAGCAACAATGGGTTGCTTCTTACTGCTCCATGTAATAGTTGTACCTCCAAGTGAGAAAAGAAAGCCACTAGTAGATCTTCTATCTGGAGTACTACTAGCCCAATCTACATCGGTGTATCCATGAACCTCCAAATCTACACCAGCTTCATAAAACAATGCATAATCCAAAGTAGCACTCACATAATATAGGGTGTGCCTCAGAGCATCCAAATGTGGCTTCTTGGGAGCCTACATAAACTGACTTTCAAGTCCAATAGTGTAGCTTAAATCAGGCCTTGTAATTGTAAGATATATAAGACTTCCCACAATTTTCTTGTACATAGTACCATTTTCCAATGTTTCACCTCATGTAGTATCCAATTTCAAATTCTGATATAAAGGCATAAAAATTGGCTTACAATCAGCCATACCATACTTTTGCAGCATATTCAAGGCATATTGCCTTTGCGACATCCATATACCTGTTTCTGTATGTATAAACTCAATGCCCAAGAAATAGCATAGCACACCAAGATCTTGTAAGAAAAAAGTTATGCAATATAACACAGGAGCAATAGCAGAGAAGATAACAGATATAGGAGAATCTCAATAATTTTCTACTAGCACCAAGTACAAAGATGATGGCGTTGTCCACCCGTGCGCTCTCAAGGTAGAGCTTAAATGGTGATCTAGACAACTCTAGAACGGGAGATACAAGGTAGAGGTATGCTGGCTCAACTCAGTGTCTCAGGTAGTGCAGAAATCATGTATATATAGGATCATGGGTGGCCTACCATGGACGGCTATACATGGGCGGTAGAGCGTGGGCGGCCACCGCCCGCGTAATTGCCATACACGGCTTAGACTGGTTGAACCGACCTAACAAATATAAATGATTTCTGACTCCGACAGGGAATATTCCATGGAATATTCCCTTTACCGTGGAATATTCCCCGGACCCCACAATTGGGGACCTTGGTAACTCCCTTTCCTTATAATACTGTACATGGTCCAATATGACCTTCATCCAACATGCAAGTTGGGATTCCCATCAATTGGGTAATGCACGCTTGGCTTCTCCTCATAAAGGGGGCCTTACAAAATGTGCATACAATCATGAGGGGTAGACATTGATCCCATACTAACAGATCTTTCATGTCGAATTCCTGCATAAGGAGTTTCTTTACCTCTTTGATGCTTTCTTCAGTATCACCACCTACAATCAGGTCATCAACATAAATAGCCACAATAGTGATGCCATCATCAGCCTTCCTTGCATATAGTGAGTGATCTGCATCACACATAGAAAACCCAATGCTGGTTAAGTAATCAGCAATCCTTGCATGCCATGCACGCGGAGCCTGCTTCAGCCCAAACAAAGCCTTTTGCAACCTGCAAACATATTCTGGATGCTTTGAATCTTCATATCCTTGTGGCTGGTCCATATATACTTCTTCTTATAACTCACCATGTAGGAAAGCATTTTTCACATCCATCTGATGCAAAGACCATCCTTTTGTTGTAGCTAATGCAACAAGTGTCCTAACAATAGACATTTTAGCTATAGGGCTGAATGTTTCTTCATAATCAATGCCATATATATGTGCATATCCTTTAGCTACCAATCGTGCTTTATACCTTCTTATGCTACCATTAGCATTATGCTTTACCTTGTAAACCCATTTACAGCCTATGGGTTTCTTTCCTTGCGGTAATGGAACTAGCCTCTATGTATCATTTCCATAAAGTGCAACCGTCTCCTCATCCATAGCGTTTTCCGAATCTGCATTACCAATTGCATCTTCAAAACAAGAAGGTTTAGCATCTTGTATTACCTTTGTCATGTAGGCACAATGGCGAGCCATGTAACTATCATATGTCAATCGTTGCACTGAATTACGCATCCTCCGAGATCTTCTTGGTCCTGGGTCACTTCTCCTTGTATCATCTGCATGTGCCCTTCTTACTCCTGGAGTCTTCACAGAGGGCAATCCAAGTTCCTCATCAAGACTCTTTTCTGAACCGCTTGAATCTCCATCAAGGTCTTCAAAACCTGCACATGTTTTATGACCAGCAAAAAGCTTTTCCTTACCTTTCTTGGATGTATCTGATGAATTTGCTGGACTGAAATTCCCACGTAAACTTCCACTCCATGGATTTGAGTTGGAACTATTGCTTGGTGATGCATCCGATCCACCCAAAACCTGAGATTCTGCACTTGATTTTTCAGCATTTTCTTTGTCATTTGGTTCAAGACTCAATCCTTCTTTGGCATCTGCATAGAAGCTTGACATTTCCTTAAATAGCACATCTCTGCTCACCTTTACCTGTCATGTGAGTGGGTTATATCATTTATATCCCTTTTGCTCAAGGGAGTATCCAATGAAGACACACTTTTGTGCTTTTGGATCAAGCTTCGTCCTCAATTCATCTGGGACATGTACATATGCAATACAACCAAAAACTTTCAGATGTGATAAGTTTGGCTTTTTACCTGTAAACTTCTCTTCAGGTTTAAGTTGATGTACAACAGTAGTCAAACTTCTGTTCATGATGTATACAACAGTATGCATAGCTTCTCCCCAATAACAATGAGGCATATTCTTCTCAACCATTAAGGATCTTGCTATTTTTGCAATATGTCTGTTTTTGCGTTCAGCAACACCATTCTGTTGTGATGTGTACCTGCATGAAAACTGACGTCGAATTCCATGATTTTTTAGAAAATTGCTGAACTCATTTGACATGTATTCACCTCCTCCATCATATCTTAATGTGTGAATGTACTTCCGTGTCTGCTTTTCCACCATAACTTTAAAATTCTGGAAGTGAGTAAACACCTCGCTCTTCTCTTTCATGAAATATACCCATACTTTGCGTGTATGGTCATCAATGAAAGTAACATAAAACCTGCACGCACCCATAGATGTGGTCTTTGCTGGACCCCAAACATCTGTATATACTACTTCTAGTACATTCTCACTAACATGCCTGTCATGTGGAAATGATGCTCTTGACTGTTTACCAAATTGACATGCTGCACATACCTTTTGCATTTCAGCAACTTTGAAATTTGGTAGTCCATGGACAATCTCCTTTGACTGCATCAGTTTTAGCCTTTTCAAGTTTGCATGTCCAATCCGTTTGTGCCATATCTCTATATCTGCAATAACTCCTACACCTTTTGCAAACATGGTTGCATTCATTTCAAGAATCTTCACATTTAAGGTGAACATCCTACCCACTTTGTTTCCTTTGGCAACCAATCATCCATCCTGCTTGTACTCTTCTACATATAATCCATCAGCATTGAACGTGACTTGTAATCCTGGTCAACCATTTGTCCAACAGAAACCAGATTCTTTGTTATATTTGGAACATGCAGCACATCAGCCAGATGTTTTACCTTTCCATCCTCCATAGACAATGCTATGTTTCTTGTATGCTCAATAGGATGCGATGTATCATCACATGTTTCAATATATCCAAGAACTGGCATTGTCTGCAAACTAAACCATTCTGCATGACTGGTCATGTGATTTGAAGCACTTGCATCAACATACTAGACATTATCATTCAATTTTGAAACACCAGCTGACATCGTATTCATCATGTGATGTTGAACCATAAACAGCTTCTCAGAATCATCTACACTTGTGGATGCATAGTTGTTTTGCTACCTTCTGTTATTTTGATTCTTCAACCTGCAATCATGTTCAAAGTGTCTATGTTTACCACAATTCTAGCATCCTTTACTATCATTACCTTAATCATTTCTTTGGAAATTTCTGCGACCTCTTTGACTCCCCCTCCCTCGAAACTATCCACTTCCTCCTGCATGATTTTGTTGTTGACCTTGGTCTTGGTTATTGTTTCCTCTTCCACTTCCAAAACCTCTACCTCTGCCTCTTCCTCTGCCATACTAGAATACCTGCTCAGAACTTGGCTTTCCTTGGGAGTTTGAATCCTCACCAAGATTCTTTTCTTCAATAATCAGCACAGATACCAGATCAGCAAAATTCAGAATATGTTCCCTGATTTGTATAGAAGTCCTGAACTGCTTATATGCAACTCCTAAACCACGAAGGCACACTTCCACCTTATCTTCATCATCTACATTCAAGCCAATAGATGCAAGTGACTCACATATGCTTTTGATTTTTAGAGTGTAGTCACTTACCAACATGCTCTTTTTCTCCAATGTATGCAGCTCGTTCTTGAGTTGCAATTTCAGTGCCTTTGTATTGGTCATAAAAGTGACCAAACTGTTCCAAGCCTCTTTTGGAGTCTTGGCATCCTGTATATGTCCAATCATGCTATCGTGTATGCTAACAGATAGCCAATACATTACCTTTCGTGCTCCTTGATTCCATTCCTCATATGCTCTTAACTGTTCTGCAGTCCGATTCCTTTCTCGTAACTATGGAGCATTTTCATTCTCTCCTTCGATGTACTTCCATTAGCCTTTTCCCATCAGGAAATTCGTCATTCTGAATCTCTGCATGGTAGTTGTTCTTGTCTAGCTTATCTCTCATACGCTGACTCATTCCATCTGCATTTGTCATTTCTGCAACAGTTCACAACACCGCAATACACTACAAGCAACACTTCTGCTTGAACACTGTCGCACTATCACGTGACAGTTCGATCTCAGAAAAACACAGTTTTCATGTATTAAGAGTACACGGAATCGCTTGAAATTTTGGATCTAGAATATATGAGTGTCGACGAATACAACACAAGTTACAGTTTCTGAAACTGACCTGGTTTTTTTGTGGGCCCCACCTTGCGGGCTCGAAACAGAGGTCAAGATGGCTCCGAAACTTCGATCTGACAAAAAACTTCTACCTTCATGCCGATTTTCGTACCAAACGGAGGCCGTTTGTGAAATCGCGTTTTCTCCATGCCTTGCCGCGGAGTCTTCACCGTCGCCTTCTCCACAAGCTCTCTACAGCCACGCTGGCTCTGATACCATGTAACGAGGAAGGAGATAAGGAAGAGAGCTCACACAGGAATTGAGACAGGGAAGAATGATCTTCTTCTTCTTCTATTACATAAAAGGAATGTACAAGAATGACCTAAAAAACAAGAATACAACAAGTGCAATATATACAGACCAATACATAAGGAAAAACCTAATGTCCGCGAATGAGTGAGCTGGCAAGAAACAAATGTGCCATCACTCTCGATAGATAAATCTAATAAAGCTCAATGAAGTATCCCTGACATATAGTGCCATGACCACTATACATGTCAGAGAAACCCCGGATCATCACATGGTGAGCTTGATATCTCAACATATAATGGTCATGCCTGTATACGTTAGGGATATTTTAGTAAGCTCTACTAGATTCATATATAGAGATTGATGACACCATGGCATGTATGATATGAAATATGTTAATAGTAAATAGGCATTGTTAAATAAACTATCAACCTTTAGCTCTCACAAAAACAAAGCATGATTATTTAAAGGATCATGTAGAAAACGTTTATACTTCGATTTTTAATTCAATCTAATTATACTTATGGATTCTGGAAATGCGAAATTGTAAACGAGCATGCCATACTACCCAATACTTATATACATCCATTACCTATATTAATTTTTTCTTTTTTTTCGAGCCTATTTATATTTGGAAAATTATTTGATATGAAAGTGTTGGAGTTCTAAGCGAGAGAAATTGATCGATATCCATATTGAGACCACATCTTTTTCTTTGGGAATTTGAAACATCTTAGATAATCTCACTTCGTTTTTGGAAAAGGTTTTAGACAAAAAGGATTTGACGACCACTGCCAAAGATACATAAAGAACTCTATGCTTTCGTTAGAAATGATGTGAATGTTCATATCAAGACAACAAAACGGGGGCATAGCGACACTCCATTGAAAACAAAAATAGGTGATGTTTAGAACATTGCAATCATGGTTGGAGTGGACACATGCCAATGACCCGAACCGAGGCCATAACAAAATGACACACACACACACACAAAAGGTAGATAAACTTTGACTTCAAACACAAACTGTTTGTGTGTGTGTGTGTGTTCATGTGAGTGTGCTAGTTCTTTGTGTGCTATATGTGTATGTATTAATATGGGTATATATATGTAGTAGTTTAAGTGCGGTAGTAGAGTTAGGCTTTATTTATAAATGAATCACAATATATACACAACATAGTATGTGTTTGTAGTAAACGTCGAGTTTATATATATATATATATATATATATATATATATATATATATATATATATATATATATATATATATATATATATATGTATATATTTAGATAGATAGATAGATATAGAAGAATATTTTTCGCAGTATATGTAGATGCATATATATATATATATATATATATATATATATATATATATATATATATATATATATATATATATATATATATATATATATATATAGGAATAAGGGTTTTGGTTTCCTTTTATTCATACATAATATACATAGATACATAGAAACATGAGAAATTAGGCTTGTAGATTTGCTATATATTTATTCATCTATAAAAAGATATAGAACTAGTGTTTGAAGAGTTTAAATGTTTCTCTGATGGGAGTCTTCATGTTACACTTTCCTCAGTCACAACCCATCCCCATTCACAAGCTTTTGATCACTTAAGAATAGTGGAAGAGAGAAAAAGAAGAATTACACAAAATAAGAGAAATTTTATGCGGAAGAGTAGACAAGACATGACTTAGAGAAAGAGAAGTTTTGGTATTATAGATTTGAAGCAATCAATACAATAGCTTTGCAAACTAGTTTTTTGACAAAGTCTTGACCTCTCGACCACCCCCTAGCTATCACTATCTCATTTACACTTGCATTCTCAATCACACTCTCAGTCTCACTCTCAATCATAAGGTAATTCTCTTAATTTCTCCTTTATTCTACATGATGGAGCAACATACCGTCAAAATAGAGTTGATCGTCCCCACAAAGAAGTGTATGATCCACCAAATTTAGCAAAAGTCACCTTTCCCTATGTTTCATGCAAAACTTCTACAAAAGCATGCATTTTTAGTAGTCATACCTTTTGTTTAGTAGAATCTATCAAAACTAGAAGAAAAGCAACAAAATGATATATCCAAAGACATTCCATAAGTGTGCATGACAACACAGATGCATCAAAATGAAGAGGTACTTAAAACATTCACAATTTTTTCAAAGACACATTTATTCTCCTATGCATGCTCTACCTTTCTCTCATACAACATTCCTCTTTGTTTTTTCAGTTTTAGGTTAAGTTTTCAACAAGAAAACATGATGCAAATAAGGTTTAGAGAGAGAATATAAGTGTTGTCATCCCTAAATTCTGTCTATATGTAAAAAATTACCTAATTATTCATTATACACATTATGCCCATAATATATAATGGAAATTTCAAAATCATTTATTTTACTATCAAAAGGCCTATCGGAATTACCCCCCCCCTTTTTTTAAGAACTCTATTCTTAGAGTTTGAAAGAAGGATAATGTGCCAAAAATTCATCTAAGTTCACCCAAGTTGAATCTTTAATTCAATATGTTTGCCAATTCACAGAAATCTCTACTATAGATCTATTTATTTTGTAAACTTCCCATCCGACCTAATACTATCTCAGGTTGAAGTTCAAAGGATCCATCATCTTTCACCTTATAGTTGTCTTGCAAAACATGTGCAAAATAGGGTACATATCTTTTAAGTAATCTAACATGAAATATAGGCAGCACATTTAAATGTTAAATAAATACCAATAAATAAGCAAGAAATCCAATTTTCTTCAAAATTTTAAAATTACATATGTATCATGGAGAAATTCTATGATCCTTCCCTAGTAATAAGTAAAACTGGTGAGGATTGAATGTAAGAAATACCTGGTCATCTATTTGAAATTCAAGTGGTCTTCTCACTAGTTTTACTTATTGCTAGGGAAGGATCATAAACTTTCTCCATGATACATCGGTACTTTTAAAATTTTGGAGAACATTGGATTTCTTGCTTATTTATTGGTATTTATTTAACATTTGAATGTGCTTCCTATATCTCATGGTAGATTACTAAAAAGATATGCACCCTATGTTGCAGATGTTTTGCAAGACAACTAAAAGGTGAAAGATGACAGGTTTTTTGAGCTTCAACTTCAGATAGTATTAGTTTAGAGGGGAAGATTACTTAGAAATAGATATATAGTAGAGATTTCGATGGTGGACAACATATTGAGTTGAAGATTCAACTTTGATGGAGAGTGTTAATCTCCAAAAGAACAACCTACTCTTGAAATTAGAGCACCTCTATATCAACAGTAAGTCAAAATCTTCACCAATTTTGAGGAACAACATTCAATTATAAGAATTTTGGAAAATCTGTGAAAAGGATGATTCTACATAAAGTCTGCTGCACATATTTCTCTCATTCACATATCAAATGTGTAAAGTTTTTTATAAAACTTTGCACAATTTGTCGCCTAAAGATTGCGCACCTTCTCCAAGTCGAATCACTCCAAAAGATTCAGTAGATTCTGAGAAATCAACTTGACAAGTCACTTATGTCTAAAACTGTACTTCTGAGAAGTCGTTTTAGACACCTATAACTTCTAAGACATGGTTCTCCAAGAATAGAATCCGTTTAAACAAATGCTTTTAGCCACAACTAGCTTACCTTCCAACTTAAAGATTAAGTGCTTGCTTGCTCAAAACCTTAAACTGTGGAGTGAGAAATGATCAAGTCATTGACTTCAAATTTTGTGCCTGTTTCAGGAACCACTGAACACTTCTTCACATACAAATGTTCCTACACATAATTCTCTCAGCCTGATCACAATTGGAAGCTGAAAATTTGTACAGAGGTCAGTCACCTATAGACTTAGACTTATACAAAAGCATTTCACAAAAGATCTAACATAGAAGGAGAAAACGCAGAAACATCGGGCGCAACATTTTCTTCATTTCTGAGAATTTTTACATCTAAGTGATGAGAGAGTCTTTACTCAATTCTAGGATGTCTAAATGACTCATACAACTCCTAATTACTCTATTCTCATGCTCTCTCATATTTGCCCCGACTTTTTCCATAGTGTTTATAGGAAAATATTTACAAACTTATGACTAATCAAAAGTATAAGTGACCTATATCTAAACTAATGTACATATGTGTACATTTCTTTCAACTCCTGAATGTAAAATTCTTCTATGCTTCAAAACTTGATCTTGTCTTCATTCTTTGACTTCCAAAACTTCAATTGTTGATTGCTCTGCACCAATAGCTCCCCCTTCATCATCAACTGACGTTTTCTCTATCTTCTTTATGCCTGCCATGTCTTTGAGTCTTTGACACTTTGGTCCATCCAAGCTTTTGGTAAGCATATCGGCTATCTGATCTTTTGTTGAAGTATATATGACTTCAATCTCTTTGTCCATCACCTTCTCTCTTAGGAAGTGATACTGAATCTCAATGTGTTTAGTCCTGGCATGAAAAAACGGGTTAGCAGCTAGATACAATGAACTCATGTTATCTCCATATATGATAGGTGTACTCTGTATAGTGTCAAAACTCTTCATTAGAGTCTTGAGCCATATAACTTCCTTTGCAGCTTCAACCATGCCTTTGTACTCTGCTTCTGTAGATGATAAAGCAACTGTGTGTTGCTTCTTTGAACACCAAGAGATTAACTTATCTCCCACATAACACATGTATCCATAGGTTGACCTTCTATCATCAGGATTACCTGCCCGATCTGCATCACTATATATTTTGATATTTTTATCTAATGTAAAACCATAATACAAACCCTCTTTGAGTGTACCCTTAATGTACCTCAACACTCTTTGACCTGCAATCCAATGTTCTTTTCTAGGACAATGCATGAATTGAGACAAAACCCCAACTGCATATGATAAATCAGGCCTAGTTAATGTAGCATAGATAAGACTACCAACCAAACTCTGATATTGTTTCATGTCCTTGAACTCTTCACCTCCATATCTGCTTAATTTGTGATTCACCTCCATTGGAGTAGGTGCCACCCTGCAATCATTCATCTTAAACTTGATTAATAAGTTTTTCAAATACCTTTCTTGAGTCACATACACTCCATGTTGAGTGTATGAAATCTCCATGCCCAAGAAATATGACAAGTCTCCCAAATCACTAATTTTGAATTCTTTCTCCATTTGCTTCTTTAGACTTTGAATGCCTTTCTCATCTCTACCTGTAAGAATTAAATCATCAACAGATATGCACATATAAATGAACCCATCATCACTTGCTTTGACAAGCAAACTACTATCTTCTTTTGATACTTGAAATCCAAGTTCTTTCAAGAACTTTACAAGTCTATAGTTCCATGCCCTTGGGGCCTGCTTCAAGCCATATACAGCTCTCTTGAGCTTACACACATGATCTGGATACCTACCATCTCTGAATCCTTGAGGTTGCTCCATGAAAACATCATCTGAAATGTAAGCATTCAAAAAAGCATTCTTCACATCTAATTGACATAATTTCCAACCTTTACATGCAGCAATAGCTATGAGTGTCTTGATGGTTGTCATCTTTGCCACAAGACTATAAGTCTCGTCATAATCAATACCATAAGTTTGAGCAAACCCTTTCACAACAAGTCTAGCTTTGTACCTAGACACACTTCCATCTGCAAAACTTTTTGTCTTGTAAACCCATTTGCATCCAATGATCTTCTGGATATTTGGTTTAGGAACCAAATCCCATGTCTGATTTTCCATTAGTGCATCATATTCTTCCTGCATAGCTTTCTCCCAATTTTCCTTACCTTTTGCCTCTTCATATGTAGAAGGATCTTCATCTGCCTTTATCATGTAGGCATAGTCTTTGGTAGCCAAGAAAGAAGTGTCATAGCTATACCTTGTAGGTTGCCACTTGTGTCTTGATGACCTTTTGAGTTCTCCACTCCTTGAGGTTTCTGGTTCATCACACTCAGAATCAAATCTTGGCATTTCTTCAACTTCAACCTGCACTTCATTATTCTCCTCTTCATCAAATATCGGAACCTTTGATTTACCTTTCCTTTGACTCACAACTTCTTCATCACCGGTATTAATGTTGATTGTTCCTACATACCAAGTACCTTGCTAATCAAATGTAACGTCTTTTGATACAAGAAATTGTTTTGTGGATGGACTTCACAACCTATATCCCATCTGCTTATCATCATAACCAATGGATACATATTTTTCAGCTTTAGGCTCCAATTTGTGTGTTAATTGTGATGGCACATATGCATATGCCAAACATCCAAATACTTTGCAATGATCTAAGGTAGGTCTCTTAGCCCACCATGCCTCATATGGTGTCATACATTGCAAGGCTTTACATGGTAGCCTATTGACCAGATAAGTAGCTGTATTTATAGCCTCAGCCCACAAATAATTTGGGCAATTTTTCTCCTTCATCATGGATCTTGCAAACTCAACAAGAGTTCTAATCCTCCTTTCTGCTACACCATTTTGTTGAGGAGAGTACCTGCAAGTGATTTCCCTTTTTATACATGCATTCCACAAGTAATCACTGAACGCATTAGAGAAATACTCTCCCCCTCCATCTGACCTTAGTCTCTTCAACTTATGACCTGTAATTCTCTCTGCATATACATGATAATGTTTGAATTTACTAAATACTTCTAACTTATCTTTGATCACATATATAGTGATCCATCTGGTAGCATCATCAACATAAATCACATAATACCTTGAACTTATCTTTGATAGCTCTTTCATTGAAGTGTCCAAGCCTCTTGTGCCAAAGATCTAACTCAGAGATCTTATGTCCTCCATAAGTGAACAAGGCATGACCAACATTACCTTGAACCTTCAATGTGAACAGTCTTCCTTCTTTCTTCCCTGAAACAATTTGTTTATACCCATTGCTAGGGTCTTCCACAAACACTCCTTCATTAGTGAATCTCACTTCATAACCTTTTTCAACAACTTGTCCTACACTTATCAGATTCTTAGGAATTGTAGGGACATACAAGACCTTACTCAATAAGGTGCTACCATCCTTGGCCTTTACTGATCCAATTGACTTCACATTGTGCTTTGTATTGTCTCCTGTTTGAACAACATGATTAGTCACCTTATTTTCCAAATTAGTCATCAATGCTATGTTACCACTCAGGTGATTGCTACACCCTAAGTCAATGTAGAAGACTCTTTGGTCTTCACTTTGCCTTTCACAAGTTGCATTCATTATCAATGTTGAATCCTCCTTCTGATCTGAAGCATAATTGTAGTAGGTATTGTTGTAATGTTGACTTTGGAATCCTCTACCTGCATTTCTTCCAAAATAACCGCTACTACCTCTACCTCTGAAATTACCTCTTTGATTTCTGCCACCTCTTCCTCTTGAATTAAAATTCTGATTATATCCACCATTACTCTGAGTATTATGCCAACAATCATTAGCTAAGTGATTTTTCTTACCACAAATCCAACAAGCTTTGACCCCATCTTTGTTACTCCTTCCTCTTCCTCTACCTTTGCCACCTCCTCTTCCTCTTAGGAAGTTGGTTTGACTGGTTGTGCCTTCATCTTCATTTGCTTGTTGTTTCCCTTTGATAATTTTCTTCTTATCCTTTGAATACATTGCATGACCTGTACTCTTGTCACCTTCACCCTTGACATCCTGCTCAAAGGTTAACATATGTCTTAGCAACTGATTTAAGTCAGGAGTAAAATGATCAAGTGATAATTCAGTAGACAAAATGAATGGCTTCCATTTGTCATCACCTCTCAAACCTGTGAGGATTTGCCTTACCAATTTATCCTCCTCAATGTCTTCATCAACAGCTCCTAATGCATTTGCAATGTCTTTCATCCTTGTTACATAATCTGAGATGGATTGAGAGGCCTTCTTCTTGAAAGTGGTAAATTCTGCCCACAAGGATGCCTTCCTAGACTTTGTGGTATTTTGGAAATGCTCCTCCAAAGCATTCCATATTTCACTTGCACTTTCAAGACCTCTAATGTGAGGTAGCAAGTAGTCATTGACTGCCATATAGATAATGCTCCTAGCTTGAGCATCTCTTTTCATCCAATTCTTCAAATCTGATAATTCCTCCCTAGTTGGAACACTACGATCTCTGAATTGAGGCTTTTCTTCTTCACCTGTAATGTAAGCTATCAAATCTTTGCTCATTAGATGAGCTTCCATCCTCATTGACCATGCTGGATAGTTCTCTCTATCCAATTTCTCTATCTGAAGAGAATCTCCCATCCTTTCTTTACCTGTGTATTGAATTCTTCAAATTTTATGAATAACAGATGTACCTTTACTTTGAATGACACTCCTTTTGTCTTCCTTGATGTTGTATGACCTCCTTCTCAAGCTTTATCTTCAAACTTTCACCTTTTGAACCTTTAAATGATGAATTCTTTGCACCTGCAGCAGTCGGGATCCTCCTTCCTTCAATTCTCATGCTTCATGCTTTGATACCACTCATGGAGAGAGTTAATCTCCAAAAGAGCAACCTATTCTTGAAATTAGAGCACCTCCATATCAAGAGTAAGTCAAAATCTTCACCAATTTGGAGGATCAACATTCAATTATAAGAATTTTGGAACATCTGTGAAAAGGATGATTCTATAGAAAGTCTACTGCACATATTTCTCTCATTGACTTATCAAATGTGTAAAAGTTTTGATAAAACTTTGCACAAGGTGTGCCCTAAATATTACGCACCTCCTCCAAGTTGAATCACTCCAAAAGATTCAGTAGATTTTGAGAAATCAACTTGACAAGTCACTTATGTCTAAAACCGCACTTCTGAGAAGTCGTTTTAGACACCTATAACTTCTAAGACATGGTTCTCCAAGAATAGAACCCGTTTTAACAAATGCTTTTAGCCACAACTAGCTTACCTTCCAACTTAAAGATTAAGTGCTTGCTTGCTCAAAACTTTAAACTCTGGAGAGAGAAATGATCAAATCATTGACTTCGAATTTTGCGCCTGTTTCAAGAACCAGTGAACACTTCTTCACATACAAATGTTCCTACACATAATTCTCTGAGCCTCATCACAATTGGAAGCTGAAAATTTGTACAGAGGTCAGTCACCTATAGACTTAGACTTGTACAAAAGCATTTCACAAAATATCTAACATAGAAGGAGAAAACTCAGAAACATCGGGCGCAACATTTTCTTCATTTCTGAGAATTTTTACATCTAAGTGATGAGAGAATCTTTAATCAATTCTAGGATGTCTAAATGACTCATACAACTCCTAATTACTCTATTCTCATGCTCTCTCATATTTGCCCCGACTTTCTCCATAGTATTTATAGGAAAATATTTACAAACTTATGACTAATCAAAAGTATAAGTGACCTATATCTAAACTAATGTACATATGTGTACATTTCTTTCAACTCCTGAATGTAAAATTCTTCTATGCTTCAAAACTTGATCTTGTCTCCATTCTTTGACTTCCAAAACTTCAATTGTTGATTGCTCTGCACCAACAAACTTGGGTGAACTTAGATGATTTTTTGGCACATTAACCCTCTTTCCAACTCTGAGAAGAGAGTTCTTAAAAAGGGGAAAGAATTGTGATAGGCCTTTTGATAGTGAAATAATTGATTTTCCAATTTCCATTATATATTATGGGCATTATGTGTAAGTGAATAATCATGTCTTTTTATAAATATAGACAAAATTTAGGGATGATAGCTTTTTTATTCTCTCTCTAAACCTTATGTCCATCATGTTTTCTTGTTGAAAACCTAACCTAAAGATGAAAAAATTTAGAAGAATGTTGTATGAGAGAAAGGTAGAGCATGCATAGAAAAATAAATGTGTCTTTGAAAAAATTGTGAATCATGTTTTAAGTACCTCTTTATTTTTATGCATATGTGTTGTCATGCACACTTACAGAAGGTCTTCGGATATATCATTTTGTTGCTTTTCTTCTAGCTTTGACAGATGTTGCTAAGGAAAGGTCTTGACTTCTAAAAAAGCATGCTTTTGCAAAAGTTCAATATGAAACACGGGCAAAGCTGACTTTTACTAAATTTGGTGGATCACACACTTCTTTGGGGGAACGATCAACTCTATTTTGAGGAGATGTTGCTCCATCATGCAAAATAAAGGAGAAAATCAAAGAATTACATTATGATTGAGAGTGTCATCGAGAGTGCAAGTGTAAATGAGATAGTGATAGCTAAGCGGTGGTCGAGAGATCGGGACTTTGTCAAAAAACCATTTTCCAAAGCTATTGTATTGATTGATTGAAACCTATAATACCAAAAATTATCTTTAAGTTAGATCTTTTCTACTATTCTGCATCAATTTTTCTCTTATTTTGTGCAAGTCTTGTTTTTCTCTCTTCTACTATTCTTGAGTGATCAAAAGCTTGTGGTTGGGGATGGCTTGTGACTAAGGAAGTATTACATGAACAAACCCATCAGGGAAACATTTAAACTCTTCAAACACTAGTTCTATATCTTTGTATAGATTAATAAATATATAACAAATCTATAGGCCTAATTTCTCCTATTTCTATGTATGTATGTATGTATCTTCTATATGAATATAAGACAACCAAAACTTTTTTTGCAATATATATACATATATATATATATATATATATATATATATATATATATATATATATATATATATATATATATATATATATATATATATATATATATATATATATATATATATATATATATATATATATATATATATATATTCATCTACATACTCTGAAAAATATTCTTCTCTCTCTCTCTCTCTCTCTCTCTCTCTCTCTCTCTATATATATATATATATATATATATATATATATATATATATATATATATATATATATATATATATATATATATATATATATATATATATATATATAGAAACTCGAAGTTTACTACAAACACATATACTATGTTGTGTATATATTGTTATTCATTTATATATAAAGCCTAAAATTGCTACCACATATAAACTACTACATATATATATCCATATTAATAGATACACATATAGCACACAAAGAATTAGCACACTCACATAAACACACACACACACAAGCACTCTATGTTTGAAGTCAATGTTTATCTACCCTTTTCTCTGTGTGTCATTTTGTTATGTCCTCGGTTAGGGTCATGGGTTTGCATCCACTCCAACCATGAATGCAATGTTGTAAACATCACTTGCTTTTGTTTTCAATGGAGTGTCACTATGCCCCCCTTTTTGTTGTCCTGATATGAACATTGACATCGTTTCTAAAAAAAGCATAGTGTTCTTTAGGTATCTTTGGTAGGGGTTGTTAAATCCTTCTCTGAGCATTGTCAATATGGGATGCGAACTAGAAATGTGCATAGAATGTGCATTGGCTCTTCAATTCAGCCTTTAGATCTCATTCATAGAGATGCGTGTGGTCCTATGCCGACTAGGTCCTTAGGTGGTTCTCTTTACTTTGTCACTTTCATAGATGATGCTACTACAAAGGTTTGGGTATATCCTATCAAATGGAAGGGTGACATATTCCCTACTTTGAAAAGATGGCTTGCTTCAGTTGAGACTGAAAAAGGAACTAAGCTTAAGGCTTTACGTTCAGATAACGGGGGTGAGTATACCTCACATGAATTCAGCCTTTTTTTGTTAGTCTACAGGGATTTGTAGAGAGTTTACAACTGCTTATACTCTAGTACAGAATGGTGTAGGTCAGAGGATGAATAGAATTATTCAAGATAGAGTAGTCTCTATGTTGCATCATGCAAACCTCTCACAAGGTTTTTGGGCAGAAGTAGTATTGACTCCAACTCATCTGATTAACCTTTCACCTAGTACTACCAAAGGATTGAAAGTGGCAGAAGAGTTATGGACAGGGAAGCCACCATATTTTGATTGTCTTCGAGTTTTAGGTGTGAAGCATATGTTTCTATAGCAAAGAATCTCAAACAAAAGTTGGATCATAAGTCAAAGAAATGCATTTTTCTTGGATATGGTCGTGAAGGACAATTTGGATATCACTTATGGGATCCTGAAATAGGATTAGTGATCACAAGTAGTGATGTCATTTTCAATGAGTCTAAGATGCATACACAGCCCATTAAGGAGATTGAAGTGAGAAAAGTGGTGTTTGAGGATACTAGTCCTCCGATTAGCATGCATAAAAATGCTACACATAGAGATGTTCAAGAGAATGTCCATTCAAAACACTCTACACATTGTTGGAGTTAGACGTCTGCAGAAGCACGTGAACAGCACAAGGAAACAATACTGAATGTATTACTAGAGAATGTACAGAAATAAGTAGCCCATTAGGG
The DNA here is from genome assembly GCA_020310875.1 of Ceratopteris richardii. NCBI lineage: Eukaryota > Viridiplantae > Streptophyta > Polypodiopsida > Polypodiales > Pteridaceae > Ceratopteris > Ceratopteris richardii. Next base: position 1,154,319 of record CM035427.1, read on the forward strand.
CAATAGGCGTATATACAAGCCGGGGGAAAAAAACCTCCTAAAGAGGGAAAAAAGTGCCCCGGCGGTCCTAGTGTGTTCACACACATCATTACCTGAATATATCAACAAATCCCCCCTGGGACTGATGCGGTGAACAAGGAGCTGGCACTCATGTATAAGGAAGTGCCAAGCTATGTGGAAATCACTCCACAAAAGGAAGTAAGCCCAAAGCTTTGCGAAAAGCTTCAAACTTCTCCCTAGGCAGAGCCTTCGTGAAAAGGTCTGCAATGTTCTCCTGCGTGGGCACATATGCCAAGCTGATCTCCCCAGCAGAGAACCTCTCCCTGACATAATGATAATGCACCTCAATGTGCTTCATGCGAGCATGGAACTCAGGGTTCCTCGCAATTGCCAATGCGCTCTGATTGTTAGTGAAGATGGTGGTGGCAGAAGACTGACCAACACCCAAATCAGCCATAACGCGTCTGAGCCACACACACTCAACGGTAGCTCTGAAAGCTGCCCTATACTCAGCCTCACAACTGGAAGTGGCCACAGTAGGCTGCTTCTTGCTCAACCAAGATATACATGAGCTACCAAGCATGAAGCAAAAACCACTGGTGGACACACGAGTGTCATAGCAACCAGCCCAATCTGAGTCAGAAAAAGCATGCAAATCTAGTGGTAGTGATCCCCCCTTGGGATAAAACAACCCAAGTAGCCGAATACCACTCAAGTAGCGAAAGATGCACTTAACCGCCTTCTAGTGCGTGACTCCTGGGCAATACATAAACCTGCTCATCTGTGAGACAGCAAACTGAATATCTGGCCGAGTAATGCATAAGTAAATCAAGCATCCAACAACCTGCTGATAGAGAATAGCATCAAATGCATCTCCAGCATCATGAAGACTCAATCGTAAACCTGTCTCCATAGGAGTGGCGATAGGCTTACAGTCTTCAAGGCCAAAACGCTGTAATAATGTGTCAATATATTTCGTTTGACACAAAGCCATTCCACCATCAATGTGCATAAACTGAATGCCCAAATAATGATGCAAATGCCCCAAATCAGATATCTCAAATGAGGCATGCAAATCAGCCTTAAAATCAGCAATATGCTTCTCAATAGGACTAGTGAGCAGCATGTCGTCAACATAGACAACAATGATCAGAAGCACATCATTAGCACGCTTAACATATAAGGTGCTTTTAGTTGGACTGTTCTCAAAACCATGTGCAATCAGATAGGCATGTATCTTCTCATACCAAGCACGTGATGCTTGCTTTAAACCATATAATGCCTTCTTTAACCTGCACACCTGGTTGTCATGCCCTTTCTGCACAAAGCCACGGGGCTGAAAAACATACACTTCTTCATGCAAGTCACCATTTAGAAATGTTGTTTTAATGTCCAACTGATGTACATTCCAACCATGATGGGCTGCAAGTGCACAAATACTCCGAACAGTAGTCATACGATATGTAGGTGCAAAGGTCTCATCAAAATCAATGCCTCTTTCTTGTGCATAACCCTTTGCGATGTGCCAAGCTTGATACCTATCAACTGTACCATCAGGTTTACGCTTCAACTTGTATACCCACTTAGTGCCAATGGCCTTTTTGCCAGGAGGCAAGTCACATAGAGACCATGTACCATTCTTCATTATAGCATCATATTCCGATTGCATAGCAGCCATCCAATTTTTTGAATTCTATGCTTCATCAAAAGAAACAAGCTCATTCTCATCACAGAGACTAGACGCAGCCATAGCATAGCAATCTGATGCAAAGGAGGCACTATGAGAGCCTGAACGAGTACGATATGACAAAGGTGCATCTAATTTGCTATCACACAAAGTCTGCACCAGCCATTTTGGCATAGTTTTTGCTTGCTCAATATCAACTCTCTCATCAACAAGTGCATCATGTAAATCTACATCAGAAATGGAATGATCTGCATCATCATATGCAAACTGCAAAGGCTGAGAAGTTGCCTCATTAGGACCAGCACTAGACTGTCCACCTATAAAAAGAGGCATCAAAGTATCATACATCTCTTTGGATCTAATAGATGTCTCCTTAGTACATGAAAGCAATGGCTGAATAGCATCTTGCACAAAGACAACATCACGGCTAACTAGAATGCGTTTAGTCTGTGGATGATACAGACGATATCCTTTACTTTCAGAACTGTACCCAACAAAAATACATTTTACTGCCTTATCATCCAATATTCTGCGATGTTGTTCAGGCACTAGTGCATATGCCAAAGAACCAAAAACATGCAGATGAGCAACAGATGGATTGCGGTCATGCCAAGCCTTATATGGAGTGATAGACTGCAGCGCTTTAGTGGGACACCTGTTCAGTACATATGTTGCACACATGACAGCCTCAAGCCAGAAACTATGTGGTAAAGCCTGACTTTTGACCATGCACCTCGCCATCTCCATGAGTGACCTGTTCTTTCATTCAGCAACTCCATTCTGTTGAGGGGTATACGGCACTATACACTGGTGTTTTATCCCACGTTCAGCCAGAAATGCCATAAAATTGGAAGACAAATATTCCCCCCCTCAATCAGAACGGAGGGCGCCCATTTTACATGCTGACAGATTTTCAGCCAAAACTAAAAACTGTTTGAAGCACATGAACACTTCAGACTTTGCTTTGAGTGGATATACCCATGCATACCTGGAAAAATCATCAATGAAAGTCACGAAGTAAAGGTAATTTCCAAAAGAGGGTCTCTGCATAGGACCACAGACATCACTGTGTACAAGCTACAATTTCTGTGTAGCCCGAACTGAACCATCTTTTGGAAAGGATGAATGCTGCATTTTGCCCAAAATACAGCCTTCACAAACATGTTTTCCAGGTGCCTCAAGTTTGGGCAAAGAGGACACCATTTCAGATTTCTGCAGGCGTAGCAAACTTGCAAAATTCAGATAACCAAAGCGTGCATGCCAAAGCTTTGCATCTGACATAGCTAGAGAATCATGAACTGCACATGCCGAATCATTCACAAATCTTTCATAGTCTATGAGCTTATACAACCCACGACATAAAATGCCTGAAGCAATAATCACGTCTCCATTTGATAGACCATGAACTGTACACCTGTCATCAACAAATTTCACAACCAAGCCAATCTTGGCTAATGCAGAAACTGATAACAGATTCTTCTTGATCCTTGCCACAAATAAAGCATCTGACAAAGTGAAAGAACTACCATCAACAGTAGTCAAAATGATCTTACCAACTTCCATAATAGGATAAGAGGAGTTGTTGGTGCATGTGACAGTATTCCCTGTAGGGGCAGGCTCGAGTGAAGAGAAGAAATTGCACTGCGAGGTAATATGTTTGGTCGCCCCACTGTCAAAGTACCAAACATCTGAGTCTACTGCAAACATGCACTGATCATGAGAAGATGGGTCAAAACTGCAGACAGTAGTAAACGCCCATTCTTCTTCCTGCACAAGATTTGCAGACTCTGTTTTTGGTGTAGAGGCCTCTGCAACAACCATTGAAGCCTGTTTCTTCTTTGCCTCATGGGAAAGCCTTATCCTGTTAAATATTAAACTCGAGTTGAGATCATAGGTACAAATTATAAGGACATGATCATTCTTGGTGATTCCTTTTTCCATGACATTTAGTCACAGGTACAAATTTCAAGGACATGATCAGATGGATGATTTGGTATTCACAGCTAGAGGGATTCACCCCAATGGCCTTTCTAATGATCATACTATCTTAAGCTTTAAAGAAGGTTTTACATTTATTCCACTTTTGTGGGGCTTTTTGCAAATTTTTGGAATGGGGGCAAGGCCACCTAGCTCGAGGGGAGGGAGGCATTGGACGAGGCAGTAGATAAGTTGTAGCTCCATTGGGTAGAAGTGGAGGCCAATTTTTAAAATCTTTTGGCAATTCATGGGAGAGATTCATAAGATAGGGAAGGGGCGCAATAGCTTTGAGGATGTTTGACAACTCTGTTGCTAGCTATTGAGGGAGGAAACACATATAATCTGATAGCATTGGGTGAAGAATTGGCAACTATGAACTATGAAGTCAATGGGGTCAATTGATGGAATACCATTTGGCATATAATGTTATGAGTAATATAAGTGCACATGAATTCAAAGTCTACTAGGAGAAGGATGATGAAAGGAGGCCAACTTGCATGCCATTCTGACATATGATTGTTTCCAAAACATTTAACAAATCTCTGAGCACTAAAATGAAGTAATTATGTTCAGCTATCTAATGCTATTTGTGGAAAGGAGCGAGCAAGTTTTGGAGGCTATCATAAGGGTATTAGACAAAGTGGGGAAGAGATATTGAGCAAAGATTGCATGTTTTGATGGAGAGTATGATGATGTCTGTACTTTCCCACATAGAAAGGGGATATAGTTTATATATAGATGTTGAATTTATCATCCATAGAAGATGTTAGGATAAGCTCTTGTAGTGGAAAAACTCAAAAATTGATTAATTGGAAGTCATACCTTATGCGAGCAATGAAGTCTATTTATGTTCTTAGTCAATAATAGTCTGCAAAATATAACGTGGAAAATTGAAAGTACTCATGACATCAAGCTCCTAACGATGCTCTCTCAAAAACGAGCTCTCTAGCTCTTTTTATAGTTTTTCGACTAGGTTTGGCCTTGTCCAAACCTAGCGTCTTGCCTAGTTAAAAATTAGGTTCCAGGGCTTATTTGAGGGCTCAAATGAAGTCTAAAAATTGTAAACAATTATTTGTAGATACTTCTAGTGCTCCTCAAGCTCGATAACTCCTCGACTTGCAAAAAAAGGAGCTACAAAAAGATGAAATGATATTTGCAATGGTTTAGTGATCAAAATCACTCTTTTTGTAGGGGTTTCTTCTGAAAATTTCACATACACTTCTTGGAGCTAACTACTTGCTCCTTCTTCTTGTGTGTCCACTTTTTTGACATGTTCTTCTGCCTTGTTTCTGACCTTGAGTGCTAACACTCCCACCTCTTAATTTTTTTGTCCCTGACATACCCTTGTTGTAGTGGGTATTCCATGTGGTGCTTTGAGAGAAAGTGTCCACAACATATCCACAACAGTTGTGTGTCTTCCAAATTTAGCTGAGTTGGTTGCCTTGCTCTTCATGTTGTCACACCTAGCCTAGATAGATTTTATCCCTTTGTATATATGGCTTCCTTGGATTCTAGCATGATGATGTATTTGTGAGATTTTAAAAGTTGCTAGCTTCTCAAAAGAGGTTGTCCATGTTGATTGGGAGCATCTTCTAGCTTCGAATTGCTTCCAAGGTATTGATGTTATCCCATTGATGTCATCTAGACCTTTCAAAGATGATGTTCATAGTAGTTATGCCAAGTATGCATAAACCATAATGAATGATGGGTAAATGTGTTTGTGCATGGGTTGAAGAAAATATGTGCCTTGTGCACAACCGTGCATTGTGGCCATATATATGCATGCTTACTTGGGGAATGCATTTCAAAATGTATGGTGTGAAACATTTTTGGTCTTGAGCTAAGTGCTCAAGGGCATACTGATGAAGAGGTATCCTAACCTAACATTGTGATAATTTTGCCAAAACTAACGTTCTGATAATTTTGCCAAACTAGGTGATTCCTACCAATGTGAAAGGTCGACCGACGTTCATATCTTCTTGTGGTACTCCTATAATTGTAATTGCCCATGGGCATCTCTTTGATTGTTGAGAGACGTCCTTGTTGATGATTCACTACTCAATTTATTGAAGCACACGGTCTTGGTCCTTCTTCTTTCTCTTTTTTTCCTTTTCTCTTTCTTCCTTTTTTGAACAATGATGCCCGCACAGTCCTAGTGTGTTCACACACATCACTAAAAAAGAAGAAAGAGGTTAGTATGAATGAGAATAGTTGACATATGTCAATGTGGTCTTGTGCATGGGACTCTCAACTGTATCTATGCATGGCCATGTAATGTAGCCCTATATTAATGCATACTTTGGAAATGCATGACTTGAGCAGTGCAAAAGATCGGGTTGTGTAAGGATCTCATGGTTTTCACATGTAGAGGCTCTGGATTTTACTTGTAGGTGTTTATTCAATCAATCAACGGTTGATTGACAAAAAATCATTCCTCCTTATGGGGATCCATTTGAGAACAGTGTTCAACTGTGCATTAATCAGTTTTGGCCTCTTCATCTTGGGATCGTTTCCTAAGTTTTGTACCCCTCTATTTTGCACTTTGGTTCTATAGGGGATTCTAGTGTTTTTGGCTTTCGAACCCATACCATTTTAAAGTTTTCTCTTACTATGGTTCAACTTGTGAGTTGTTCTGCTTTTGGTCTCTATGCTTGGTTCCGGTCCTTGCTTCTCCTTGGCTTCATTTTTCAGACCTTTTGTGTCTGGGACAACATAGATTTTTGTGGATGTAAAATATCTTTAGGTAACCAAATGTGTGATCGCCCTTGTTGAGAAATAACTAATTTTGTAGGCACCTAAATTTGTGCCTTAGTGTGGTTCGCCTTCCTTGATTGGTTTTGTACCCACATTTGGAGTGCTCGTTGAGATAGATAACTTTCTTGTTTTGCTACTCGTTGTTTTGGCTTTCTTATATAAATTTGACTATAGTAGCATGATTGGTTGTTCTCCCTTTCGTTCCCAAATCTGCTTCATGCTCGAAACTAGTTTCTTCTTCAAATTTGTTTGTCTAGTTGATATGGTAGTTTTCTTGTACTATTTCTCTTGCCTCTCTGGTTGAACTCCTACAAGGGGTTCAGACTTCATAAAAGAAGGAAGTTTCAATGCGTCTTTGAGTCTTTTGCTTGAGGCAACATCCTTCTGCATCATAGAGCTTTGGACACATACAACATTATTTTCCCTGACATTTTTTTGAGAGGAACTAAGAGAATGGGTGATACATGGATTTATTATCATGCAATTCTCTAATTCTATTGTAATGCATTGTTCATGTACCCGTACTTGGGGAAGCCCACTTCTTAGGTTCAATTTGACTGCATGGTCATAAATCCAATCTTCTCCCAAAACAAGAGGTTCCATAAGGTCCTCATCTTGACAAAGTAGCATTTTAACTTTCATTGGGACACCATCAATGTAGATGGGAAGCTCCACCTCGCCCAAGCAAGGGGTTTACAAAACTCCCAATCCTGTGAGATAGGCCTCTATGGAATCGATATTCACCTGTAGATCTTGACAATATAATAGTCTAACTGCACTAGTTGTTGCAACGCAATCAACAATGCTCTTACCATACTTGCATTCTCTCTTTTTCCTATTTGTAGTGTTACAAAGGCACATCTATTAATGATTCAAGAGGAACTCACACTTGATGCTTGGAACTCACACTTCTATCCATCTAATACCTAGAAGCATCTTGATCCTCTGTTCTAGAGTAGTCTCTACCCTCTATCCTCAATTTCATCTTCCGGATGTGCTCGAAGGCCTCTGCTTGAGCTTCTTCTCGAATGCGCCTGTCTTCTTCTTTACGTTTCTTAGCCATGTTGACTCGCTCCAACATCTAGTAAGTGAGGGGTTCATGATATAACTTCACTCTACAACCACTAATTTAGTTGGATAGGACTTCAACTTCAAATGTAGCTATCTGAACCTTTCCACTTGTTGATATTCTATTGATTATCATAGGTCATTAGCAATGCTTTTCTAGTTTTCTTGCATGGTGCTTTAGTGTATATACCAAGACTAAGTCACTAGATTTTAAGCCTTTATCCTTCACATGAGCATCGAAGTAGGCATTTTGTCTCTTCTTAGTAGCATAGATCCCTGTAACAGCTCTCAATCATGTCTCTCCTAGTCGCCCTAAGTCAAAAAATCTATATGAGAGTTCATTCCCCGTCCACTCATGCTCCTCCGGTACCTTCAATCTAGGTATTAACACTACAAGAAATAGGGGGGCATAACGACGCCCCCAAATTGAAAATAAAAAACAGGCACCATCGCTGATGTGATGCTAGCATTGCATAAGCAACGGTGGTGTTTTCGGATTTTTTTTTCGGCATTCATCGCATAAGCGATGCCTGCGTCACTTATGCAACGCTAAATCAGTGCGTCGCAAATATCGTCGCTAAATAGCGACGTTATTTGCGACATTGGAAAACCAGACAGTGTTGCATATGCGATGGTCTAATATGTTAAAAAAAAATTTCGATTTCTCCCGAAACATTTGTGCCGGGATTTGGACACGAGAGCAAGAAGAGACCGAGAGAGACAGAGAGAGAGAGACAGAGAGAGAGAGAGAGAGAGAGAGAGAGAGAGCACGAGAGAGAGAGAGAGAGAGAGAGAGAGAGAGACATCTCGTTGAAGCAAGGTATGCGCACACACACACACTTACACACACATACATATGCATACACACACAAATATAAACACATAGACACACACACACACACATACAAATAGAGACACACACACATACACACAAATACACACACATATACACACATACACACATAATTTTGCATACACACATGCACAAATAATGCATATACATACACACACATATACACATACATATACACACACATACACACATACACACACATACACACACACATACACACATACACACACATATATGCATACACACATAGAGAGACATGCACACACATACACATACATGCATACATAATGCATATGCATATGCGTACATACATACATACTTACATGCTACACACATACACACATACACACACATATATGCATACGCACACATAGAGAGACATACACACACATACATTTACATGCATATATATATATATATGCATACATAATGCATATGCATATGCATACATACATACTTACATGCATTCATACACATACATAATGCATACACACACATATGCATACATAATGCATACACACACATACACACACCTATGCATACATACATGCATACACATACACACATAGACACATACACACACATAGACACATACACACACATAAAAACACATACACACTCATAGACGTGTAGCGACACATACACATAGACACACACACATACACACATAGACACATACAAACATAATGATGCATACACACACATACACATGCATACACATACATATGCATACATACATGCATACAAATACACACATAGACACACACACACATATATACACATATAAACATATACACAATCATAGATACACACACATACACATAGACACACAGACATACACACACATATACACACACACATACACACATAGACACATACACACATAATGATGCATACCCACACTTATACACACATATACACACACATACACACATAATGATGCATACACACACATACACATGCATACACACACATACACATGCATACACACACATACACATGCATACACACACATACACATGCATACACACATACAAACACATATACATACACACACATATATGCATACACACACACATAGAGAGGCATACACACATATACACATACATGCATACATAATGCATATGCATATGCATACATACATACTTACATGCATACATAATGCACATGCATAGATAGATACACACACATAGACACATACACACATAGACACATACACACACATAAACACATACACACTCATAGATACACACACATACACATACACACATAGACACATACACGCACATAGGCACATACACACACATAAACACATACACACTCATAGATGCATAGTGACACATACACATAGACACATGCACATACACACACATATACACACGCAAACATACACACATAGACACATACACACATAGACACATACACACATAATGATGCATACACACACATACACATGCATACACACACATATGCATACATACATGCATACACATACACACATAGACACATGCTCACACATAGATACATACATACACATAAACACATACACGCTCATAGACACACACACATACACATAGACACACACACACATACACAGAAAGACACATACACACATAATGATGCATACACAAACATATACATGCATACTCATACATATGCATACATACATGCATACACATACACACATAGACACATACACACACATAGACACATACACACACATAAACACATACACACTCATAGATACAAACACATACACATACACACACACATAAATACACATATACACACACACATACACACATAGACACATACACACGTAATGATGCATACACACACATACAGACACATATACACACACATACACACACATATATGCATACACACACATAGAGAGCGGCATACACACATATACACATACATGCATACATATGCATACATAATACATACATACTTACATGCATACATAATGCACATGCATAGATACATACACACACATAGACACATACACACATAGACAAATACCCACACATAAGCACATACACACTCATAGATACACACACATACACATAGACACACACACATACACATACATATACACACACATACACACATAGACACATACACACATAATGATACATACACACACATACAGACACATATACACACACATACAGACATACACACACACATAGAGAGACATACACACACATACACATACATGCATACATATGCATATGCATACATACATACTTACATGCACACATAATGCACATGCTTACATACACATACATAATGCATACACACACATATGCATACATAATGCATACACACACATACACACATATACATACATACATGCATACACATACACACATAGACACATACACACACTTAGACACATACACACACATAAACACATACACACTCATAGACGTAGAGCAACACATACACATAGACACATACACATACACACACACATATGCACACACATGCAAACATACACACATAGACACATACACACATAATAATGCATACACACACATACACATGCATACACTAAGATATGCATACATAACTGCATACACATACACACATGGACACATACACACACATAGATACATACATACACATAAACACATACACACTCATTGACACACACACATACACATAGACACACACACACACATATACACACACATACACACATACACACATACACACATAATGATGCATACACAAACATACACAAACATACACATGCATACACACATACAAACACATATACACACACATACACACATACACACACATATATACATACACACACATAGAGAGACATACTCACACATACACATACATGCATACATATACATACATAATGCATATGCATATGCGTACATACATGCATACATACACATAAATAATGCATACACACATATACGTAATGAATACATACACGTACATAATGAATACACACACATAGAGAGACATACTCACACATACACATACATGCATACATATACATATACAATGCATATGCATATGCATACATACATACATACATGCATACATACACATACATAATGCATACACACACATATGCATACATACATGCATACACATACACATATAGACACATACACACACATAGACACATACACACACATAAACACATACACACTCATAGATGCACACACATAGACATAGACACACACACATACACACACACATATACACACACACATACACACATAGACACATACATACATAATGATGCATACACACACATAAACATGCATACACACATACACACACACATACACGCACATACATACACACACATGCATACATACGCATACTTAATGCATACACACATACATATGTACATGTATATATATTGATTTCTAACCATTTTGTTTTATATGTTTGGTATTATGGATCTTAGACGAGAGAGAAAGGCGAAACTCACTCTCATAAAAAGTCTTATGAGAGCAAGGGTTCCGTTTGATACTCTAGGGGCCATCATGCGTGATTATGCAAAGATGTCAGATGAGGAGCTAGACTATACGATCCAGATGCTTACCCAGCAATCAGAGGAGGGCTCTTTTGTGGCTCCACATATAGGAAAAGAGCTATCTTCTCATAGGTATTTTTTCTTCATAAACTTTTTTAATGATATTATAACACATATTTTTATTTATTTTTATCTATCTATTTTCAGGACACCTATACCACCTCCAAATCGTGATAGTAGAGCAGAGTTGCCTATGAGGACATGCATAGGCATCTTAGGAATAGAGTGCGATATAGAGCCAGAGGGGAACATTGTGTACATAGGGAATGGATTAGAGTTCAAGAGAAGAATGTGGGCACTATGTGACTCTTAGCTGTGCTTTGTCAAGTTACCGTGGAAGTAAGTAAAAATTCTACATATAAATTGAAATAAATATCTTATGTTTTATTTACATTATTTTTTTATTTTTGTAGTGAGCATGATGAGAGGGACAAAAAATACATACTTAGTTCACTTGAGACAGAGTTTGGGACAGGATGGTCGCTTAAGTGGTGTCTAAAACAGATGTGGACACTGATGGCTCATCATCGCGATAATGCACGGTATGCACTGCTTTTATGTATATATATGTGGATATGAGTATGTGTGCTTATGCATGTATGTATGTATATGAGAGTGATAGTAGAGGTACAAATACATGCATACACACACATATACATCATACATGCACATTTACACATGCATACACACACATGTACATCATACATGCATGTGCATAAATAAATAAATATATAAATAAATCCTATTTCAGAAATCCTAAATTAAAAACACTAATTTCGATATTAGGGTTTTAAAACTTCTAATTTAAAAAATCTAATTCAACCTTTTAGCCATATGTTTGAAGTAGATGTACACATTGCATCGATTCCTCAGACGTCCTACTAGAGAGAAGTCTCTGCTCCCAACCTTATGCCTCTATATATAGCTACTCAAATCAAGGAGGATCATAATATATATAAAGATATATACACATCATGTAGATACACATACATAAATATAAAATGGAGTAGATATATTATGCATCACACATACATGCCTTAATGCATATATATATATATATATATATATATATATATATATATATATATATATATATATATATATATATATATATATATATATATATATATATATATATATATATATATATATATATATATATATATATATATATATATGCATACATATTTACATGTACACTTTTACACATAGACATATATACATATATACATGTACACATCACATATACATGCCTACATGCACACATAAATATATATATACATGCATACATATTTACATGTATATATTTACACATAGACTTGCATATATGCACACAATTATAAACACTTGCATATATTACATGAATACATGAATATTTTACATAAATGCATATGCATATATACGCATGCATATCTAACACATGTATACATATATCCCACACATGCAAGCGCATACATGTACATGAAATACATATATATGCATACTAACATATGTATACATATAATACACATGAATACACACACGATAAAAATACATTATAAAAATTTTCTCCTCGAAGATAAAGCTATATCTAAAATAATTAGGCATACCCCCTGAGCTTCATGTTGTAACTTAAAAGAACATGATTTCATCTCTCTAGTAGGATTCATCGTTATTCAAGTTAATAAAAAAATCTATTATCTGATATCCATTCAGAAGCTTCAAGTTATTGATCGATAACTAGAGTAGAATTTACTATCTAATCTGCTCATATGTTTTCATTATTGCCATCATTTTGGTAAGACATCAATATAGTCTCATCTTCATTATCCTTATTGATTTCATTTATTTCTTCTATTGTTAAATCTATGTTCTCATGAATCACATCATCTATTGATGGATTAATATCTATTTCTGGTAATTCCTCTTCCTCATCAGTATAATCAGAATGTAGAGAATTATCCTCTTCATCAAAAAGATTAGTATCATTATCACGTATAATGATTCTAATTTCTATTTTAGATGTTGATGTATGAGTATTTGATGCTGAATCATCAAGAGGACTTTCTTCGATCTGTCTAAGAATAAACTGTTCAAACAATGACCTACCTCTAGCTTGCACATGAATGACTTGACACCAAGCATGAGCATCTGGGTTTTTATAAAAAAATGCTTGTTCAATATGCCTAGGAAGAATATATGATTCTTTAGTAGATCGCATTCCCTTGGAAGAATCAATTGCTCAAAACCTAGATAATTCCTTTCTTAATGTGGAATTACTACCTTTATACTCGACTCGAAACGAGTCAACCTTCAAAATGGCCTATCAAAATATATAATAACAAAAACCCATTATTAGGTACTTAAAAAAATAACTAACTCTATCAAAGAAAATATAAACTTTTTTCTACCTGTTTGAATGTACGAAATCAAATTTCGTAGATACCAACAATAGTTCATACCTAACCAAGCTTGCTATCTATAAGGTTCGTGTCTTTTGAGCTAGCACGTGATAGTTGCTTGAAAGAAGCAACAATACTAGAATCCTCTGTTTTATGTAAAGAATCAATGGCTTTGATTCTAATATGCTATCCAAAATCCCACATATTAGTGAACATTCGAGCCTGCAAAATAAGTTCAATGAGTAAATAGAAACTAACAAACATATATAAAAAAATAAAATATTATTTTAATAAAATTACCTTTCATTCACAACATATCATTATCTCTCTTTGCTCATCTGAGATTTCTTCATTATTTGCGTTGGTGCGTTGCAAACGACTATATAGCCAATCCGTGAAAGAAGATATATCTATAATCCCATTATTATCGAGATTACCTCTATAGCTTTTTTTTTTTTTGCCTTTTACTTTGGATATTTTGAAGTTCCTCGTACTCGCTAAGGAATGCTTGCATGCATTCGCTATTATATGCTAGAAAAGTAGAAACATCATTTTTTTTCTTGAAATGTAAATAAGAATCGAACCCCCTTACCTGATAATACCTCATCTGTTATTTTTGAAGAAGACTCGTTGATCCATGCACGTGGAGCTTCTTCATGAACTCTTTCAAGGTACTCACTGATGTAATACATGCACTCTTCAAGCATCCAACCCTTTGCCATGGATCCTTCTTGTTTCGCTCTTTGTCACACATAAGCTTTTAATATTCCCATAAATCACTCGACCCAAAACATCCATCGAATGTTGACAACACCTGCAATCTCTATTTCATCTACAAGATGGACTAATAAATGAACCTGAATATCAAAAAATGAAGTAGGAAGTTCTTTCTCCATGAAAGATAGTAGTTGTTTGCATTCAAAATTTTTTTGTGGGATCGAGTTTTTGTCAATCTCTCTGGATGTAATCCACCTATACATATCATAAAATCAATTATAAAGAAGTTAATTAAAAAATAAAAGATATCCAATATTCATACATATTGAATATAAAAGTATCACAATTACTTTATAAGTGATCCAAGATGATAGATCACATCTCGTACTGCTTTCGTTGTACATCCATCGATAACCAAAGGTAAAATATGTTTCAAAAAGTTATGATAGTCATGGGTCTTTAACCCAGATAAGCTCTTATAATCCATAGTAAACATATTTTTAAAAGATGCTCCATATCCTGTAGGAGTCTTAATCAATTGAATTCTATTGTTGATAGTCTGTATCTTTCTTGTGTAAGTACCCAAGGAGCAGGTGCATAAGTCATTTCTTGTTGATGTCTATAAAAAACTGGCCATAACTTTGGTTTGGATTTTTTATCTTTCAAATCATTCCTTGATGTTGTGGTATCTTTTAGTCCAAGAAGATGTTGCCATAGTGAATAACCAATATTTTTGAATATATGCATAGGATCAAGAAGATGACATACTTTTAACTCTTTCCAATACTCCAAAGAATACCATATTGATATGTTCTCTGCGAGTGCCAATTTTCCTTTACCTCTTTTCACATACTCATTATCTGAATCATCACTGAAGATTTCTGATTCTGGATCTATCAGAGGTCCATCTGTCCATTTTTAATACCAATCCATAGGCGTCATAGGTTTTGGACACTGACTTGTTTCAAGCTTTCCATTAAAATGTATCGCTTCTCTTTTAGATCTTAATGGATGATCATCAGGCAAGAATCATTGATGCCGAAGATAAATATTTTTGTTGAGATTATTACTATAGATTGATCTCAACCAATCACCATAATATGGACAAGCTTTATAACCCTTAGTAGATATTCCTGCATCATGAAAATGATAAAAATATAATTAGATTAAATCATATTTATTTACATGCATATTGATAAAAATATTACATCAATACCTGAAGAAACACCACATCCTGGAAAATCGTGAATACTCCAAGCCACAATACCACGAACCGTAATATGTCCTTCATTGATGCTTTTCGATACATCAATGACATTAATACCTCTCCATAACTCTTGAAGATCGTCAATGAGAGGAGCAAGATATATATTCATAGCTTTAACTTGTGTTTTGCCTGGAATTAAAAGTGAAAGCATTAAATGTTCCTTTTTAATGCTAAGATATGGCGGAAGATTGTATTTTATGACTACCAGTGGCCATGTTAACCATTTACTGGATTTCATGGAGAATGGATTAACCCCATCTAATGCTACTCCTAACTTTAGATTTTGTGGATTTTGAGCAAATTTAGGCCATGTGGAATCAATATCCTGAAAAGCAACACTATCATGAGTAATTCTGATTATTCCATCAGTACTTTGTGATCATGTCCCCAAGTCAAAAGCTTTGATAATTCGGGTCTTTGAAACATATATATAATCCGTGGAGCCAATGGAAAATGTCTCAATACCTTTTTTGGGATTTTACCTTCTTCGCCCTTATATCGAGGAGATTGACATTTGGGACATGTCAAAGAGTCTGCATATTCACCTCTATATAAAATACAATCATTAGGACATGCATGTATACATTGATAATCTATACCAAGATTGTTGATTATCTTCTTCATTTCATCATGTGAGGTAGGAAGAATATTCTGACTTGGTAAAAACTTTTCTGATAATAACTTGTAAGTTTATGAAAAAAAGATATATTAAAAAAAGTAAATAAATAAATATACACACACACACATATATATATATATATATATATATATATATATATATATATATATATATATATATATATATATATATATATATATATATATATATATATATATGCATATAATTTCATATATGTGTATGCTTATGTGCATCTTGCAAAATATTCATTAAAAATTTGATTGTTTTGGATGGGAGGATAGCATATAATTGCTATTCAAAGTATTTAGCATTGTTTATAGGCCATACGATGGTGATCTAGATGAATCGCATGCATAGAGGTTACTCAAGATAGAGCAACCTGATTATAAGGGACTAGTGCTAGCAGGATTTCTGGGGTATGCAGTAAACCTCTTGCATGTCAGTGATGAGCATCTAAACTTTAGGATACAATGTGGAAATCATGGTGGCTTGAGAGGATCACTTTTATACAGCTTGTTCAAAGAACTTCAGGTTTATGACACTGAAGTTTTTTGAACAAGCTATATAAAAGTGATCCTCTCAAGCCACCATGATTTCCACTTTGGATCCTAAAGTTCAGATGCTCATCATTGACATGCAAGAGGTTTACTGCATACCCCAAGAATCCTACTGGCACTAGTCCCTTTTAATCAGATTGCTCTATCTTGAGTAACCTCTGTGCATGCGATTCATCTAGGTCACCATTGTATGGCCTATTAACAGTGCCAAATTCTTTGAATAGCAATTATAAATCCGCTTCTCACACTTTCAAACTGAACATATGATAGAATCAACAAATCATTCGATGAAGGTACATACTTCAGAAGCTCCAAAACAAACAATCGTATCCTTCCACCCAAACAATCAAATTTTTCCCGAATATTTTGAAAGATACATTAATAGTTTTAAAAGATGCGAAAAAGATTGAGAAAATTGAAAATTATAAATAGATAGAAAATTGAAAATTATACCTTAATAGTGTCGAAATAGATACATTACTCCATCCAAAACAATTTTGAAGATTGAGAATAAGTAAGCTCGCACTTAGTCGTGTCAAACGACTTCCTTCATATACATGCTTTAGACATTCCTCTCGAAGATATTTCTCATTTTTAGAAATATCAATGCTCTCACTGTCATTTTGATACCAATC
The DNA here is from genome assembly GCA_020310875.1 of Ceratopteris richardii. Lineage (NCBI taxonomy): Eukaryota > Viridiplantae > Streptophyta > Polypodiopsida > Polypodiales > Pteridaceae > Ceratopteris > Ceratopteris richardii. The sequence goes on from CM035427.1 coordinate 1,172,432, forward strand.
CTCAATAAAATCTTCCATGCCATCATCTTTATCATTGTCACACAAATCTTGTACTTTATCGTCTTTTGAATATAGATCTTTCAACTTTGCATATTGCACAGGATTACTTTTGCATAGCCTCCTCATGGAAGCTTCTAATAAATGAGGTCTTACTGGTAATTGTGAATGTTGTGGATGAATATCATCAACATCATACGTTGCAATCAACACATATAAATAAAATCCATTAGTATTCTATAAATGAATAAAAACTAAACTTTAAATATAAAATTAAGTATATAACTTATTAAATATGGATAGAAAATTTTTACTCTCTAGCTAAAAGGTGCTCTTCGAGGTCCATGCCATCCATAATTCATTAATAGTTCATCACCGACATGTAATGTAGTAATAGCATTGACAATTGTTGATATATTTAGGTAGTGATGTGTGTGAACACACTAGGACCGCCAGGGCACCTTTTTCCCTCTTCAGGAGGTTTTTTCCCCTGGCTTGTATATATGCCTATTGCCCTAATGGGCTACTTATCTTTGTACATTCTCTAGTAATACATTCAGTATTGTGTGTTTGTGCTCCAAGCTTCTTCTTTGTCCTTGTGCTGTTCGCATGCTCCGCAGACATCTAACTCCAACAATTGGTATCAGAGCAGGTCGTTGCTTCATCTAGGGCACCGTCGACACTCCTCCATTTGCAGTCTCAAAATCGCACGAATTTAGGTGAGCACACTCAGCGTGTTTCCGAGATCAAAACAGCTTCATTGTGTGGTGCCGAAAACGCAATCTAAGCTCGTTTCGGCCTTCAAACGCATTATCGCAGTGCTTGTGCAGCTATTTTGTCTTTTTGTGCCAAAGGTATATACCAGTTTTTGTTTGCCAGTATAAGCATCTCGAAGTCTACTACATGTCTTGCAGAATTCATCTGGGTAGTTTTGTTCAACTTTTTGAGATACAATCAATTTTCCGCATCAAGGTATTTTAGTCACCGGCCATGGCTGAAAGCAGTGATGTATTCTGTATGTTGGTTGTTGAGGATAAGTTGGATGGTACCAACTACCCATTATGGGCTTATATGATGCGACATGTTTTGGTTGCAAAAGGATTGTGGAACATTATGTAGGGTGTTGAAAGACGTCCTCTTACACCTGTAACAACAGGTACTACAAATACAAGTGCTGGAGCTGATGAAGATGATGTTGAAGATGATATTCCGCAGATTCCTGTTCGTGTTGTTGTTTCTACTGCACCTACTGCACAGCAGATTCGCTGGGATGGCAAAGATGCCGAGGCACATGGATTGGTAGCTTTGTCTGTCAAACGTGCCATTATTCCTCATATTCGCTCTTGTAGAACAGCTAGGGATGCTTAGGATACACGTACCACAATGTAGCAAGCTAGGAATGAGGCTCGTGTTTCTTATCTCCGAAAACAGTTGGAGAGTGAGCACATGAATGAAGGTGATTCTATGGACAATTTTTTGACAAAGATCAAAGACTTGAAGGAACAGTTGATTTCTGCTGATGAGGTTATTCCAGATAGCTCACTTCTGCATACCATTCTGAATGGTCTTCCTCATTCATATCAGAGTTTCGCTTCTACTCTTCGATTGATGATGAAAGGCAATCGAAATGCCTTATCATTTGAGGAGTTAGTGTATGTTCTGTTGCAGGAAGGTCAGTCCTCGCACAACATGTCCAATCTTTTTTCTCTCACCTTCACTCTTTCTGGCATGCACGCCTGCGCACACACACACAAGCCTTACAGTCCTCTCTCACTTTCCTTCACTATTGCCCTCTCTTTCACTCTTGCCCTTACTCTCACTCTACTTATCATTTTTCCTCTCTCATTCCTTTCTCTTCCTTTATTATTCATGGTTTCTCTTTCAGTTCCCGTCGCACAGGTCAATCTAATTCACTTTTTCTTTCAGACTCTCTCTCTCTCTCTCTCTCACACACACACACAAATAGACACACCAGCTTCCCCTTACAATCTCATGCACACGATTCCTCACACATACACACACACACACCAACCACGCACTATCATACGCCGCACCAATGTTCAATCAAGTTTTTTGCTCGATACATATGATCAATCAAGTCCCACACTAAATCTAGATCTGTAAAATCCGAGGATGGGTATATTATACATATATGATGATTGATATAATGCTGATGGTCATGGTCCGCATGATATATATATATATATATATATATATATATATATATATATATGTGTGTGTGTGTGTGTGTGTGTGTGTGTGTGTGTGTGTTTGTATATGTGTGTGTAAGTATATATTGAGAATTTAATATTTGTAAGCCTCAATGCCTATGTAACATTCTCGTTTTCTTTTTCAAATCATGCGACACATGGACATGAGCATCATATCACTCACCATATATACATGATATATCCATCGTGGGTCTTTACTCATATGTATTCAATGTGGGACTCGACTGATCATATGTATACACCACTGCATACAATCTTGAAGCCGATAGAAAAATTGAAGGTGGACATCCTCCAACTATTAAAACCGCGGCTAAGGTTTGTGAGGGAAAAATCAAAAACTCGCCAAAAAATCTTTTCTTTGCCCTATGTGAAGATAGGATGACATGCACTAGGAGTAATGGATACACTCGAGCAAAACTAATGTATTGTCAAGAACCTATATTACAAATGGAGTCACATGCTTTAGCATGGAGTAAATATGAGAGTTCAAGAGAGAATCTTCTAGTAGTACTTATTCTTCACTTGGAAAAGGGAAGGAATCTGATAGAAGAAGCTGCAATAAAGCTCAGAGCATCAAGAAAAAAGAATAAAGATAGCTTTCGACAAGTCCATAAATTAAGACCCAAAAAGTTGAATGAATGAGATTGGGTACTTTTCTATGATAGTTTGTTTGACACACAATACGAAGGCCGATGCGAATTCTGGAAGAGATGGTTTGGACCTTACGTGATATGCAAGGTGTTTGATAATCGCACATACTCGCTCAGAGAGCTGGATGGATCGAAGTTAAAGGACTTGATCGCTAGAAAAGAATCGAGCTTTTTAAAAGGGGGAATGAGAATTATGAGACATTGATAAGTGAAGAGGAGGAAGAAGATGAAGAAGATGAGGGACTTATTGAGGAGAATTAAGATGGAGAAGATAGATAAATAAAATTTGAAAACAAAGAATTTATACATATATGCATGTAAATATTGATAGTGTAAATACGTAAGAAGAATAACTTGATATTAAGTAATGTGAATGTCCAAAGCTAAAATTCTACATTGAATGATATAAGTTTGTAAACATGAATGCATGTTGATGTACATTACTAGAGATAACATGCATGATCATTTCTAATATGTCTTTCTTTGTAGGTGTAGTTGTAATCTCACATAAAGAGATGTGTTCAATCATGGAGGGGGAGTTTTTAGATACAGCAGAGACATTATCTGAGAAGAAATTCAGTTCGAGATAGAAATGCAAACTTAAATCAAGCTAGAAATAGATAGCTGACTCAAATAAGAAATACATCTTTAGTATAATCTTCGATTGATGTTTGTATTTCTAGATATATTTACTTCCCATGCCTGTAAAGTATTCGGCACATGGAGGAATGATTGAAGAATTAGGACCATGTACTGGAATAGATTCAAATGAAACCAATATATACATTCAAAACAATCTAGGGCTAGAGCTTTGAGTTGATTTAGAAATATAAATCTAAATCAAGCAAGGAATAGAGCTCAGGCTCAAGCTGGAAGGATGCCTCTGGATCAATCCTCATTCTATATTTTCTTGTCCCTTTATATGTTCCCCATGATTGTAGATATCATAGAAGAAAAAGAAAGGGTTTTAGCAAGAAGATATTCTGAAATGGCTTTAGAACAAAGTGAGAGTGTCTTGGTGAATGAGGAGGAACTTGATGACTTTATTTGTGAGTACTTATTCTCTCTATGGGAAACCCACACAAGGGCTATCGTATATAGGGATCCATAAAAGTTGAATTGAAAAAGACCAAAGGACCGGGCTTCTGCGAGTAGGATTAGAAAGTTGACTAGAAATTTCGAGAGTATCTAGCAAGATGAACGAAGGACTTGAACTGAGTACGTGTATACAACAATGTTCATGAACGCCTGTCGAGTGAGATGCTTTGACTCTGCTTTTGATCGCTCATCTCATCCAACCTTCACATAGATTATGTTTTAAAAAGAGTCTTCAAACACCATCCAACGACATATGTGTACATGTATGTGTTGTTGGGCACTGCAATGCACTAGTAGGTGGGTAGAGCTACCCTGGTTGGGTGATCATGGCCACAAACCCATGCTATCTCCGTTCTATGGACTAACTTGTATGTTTTCATGCACCCATACCGATCAGTAGGTAGTTGGAGTCACTTTGATCGGGTGGTCACGGCCATGAGGTGATTCGGATATCATATGGGGCTAACATTGTGCATTGTGCACTAGGCCAGGTCAATAGACGAGTGGAAAAGGTGAAGCTTTTTCATCATCAGTAACTCATCAAGGGAAGCAAAATCAACATACAAAACAAGGCATGATCCATGCTTTGTTGAGTTCGGGCAAAGATTTCTTCACATAACATGAAAGGAATGTGGTTCAATATCCATGGAGGGATTGGATTTGGAAGTTTTGGAGAACCTAGAGAGTGCAGATTTTGTTTCTACACATGGAATGAAAGCACGGGGTATGAAATCTGAATCATTAGATGAGATTCAGGCAATATTGTTGGTGTGTGCCAAAAGAAACTATTCCTTAGTTGTTGCAAATCTTGATCATGTTACATTTGAATCTAGGACACTGAAAGTCAAGCCAAGAATTGGTTTGAAGTATGAGAACGTAGGTGGTCATGTGCAGTACATGGGAAAACCTTATCTTGTTATATATTAAGCTCCTGTTCAGATCATAGGTACAAATTATAAGGACATGATCATTCTTGGTGATTCCTTTTTCCATGATATTTATTCATAGGTACAAATTTCAAGGACATGATCAGATGGATCATTTGGTATTCATAGTTAGAGGGATTCACCCCGATGGGCTTTCTAGTGATCATACTATTTTAAACTTTAAAGAAGGTTTTACATTTATTCCACTTTCGTGGGGCCTTCTGCAAATTTTTGGAATGGGGGCAAGGCCACCTAGCTCGAGGGGAGAGAGGCATTGGACGAGGTAGTAGATAAGTTGTAGCTCCATTGGGTAGAAGGGGAGGCCAATTTTTAAAAGCTTTTGGCGATTCATGGGAGAGATTCATAAGATAGGAAAGGGGGGCAAAAGCTTTGAGGATGTTTGACATCTTTGTTGCTAGCTATTGAGAGAGGAAACACATATAATCTGATAGCATTGGGTGAAGAACTAGCAACTATCAACTATGAAGTCAATGGGGTCAATTGATGGAATACCATTTGGCATATGATGTAAAGAAAGCACACATCTGATCTGATGCATATGTTCTGAGTAATATAAGTGCACATGAATTCAAAGTCTACTAGGAGAAGGATGATGAAAGGAGGCCAACTTGCATGCCATTCTGACATATGATTGTTTCCAAAACACTCAACAAATCTCTAAGCAGTAAAATCAAGTAATTATGTTCAGCTATCAAATGCTATTTGTCGAAAGGAGCTAGTAAGTTTTGGAGGCTATCATAAGGTTGTTGGACATAGTGGGGAAGAGATATTGAGCAAAGATTGCATGTTTTGATGTAGAGTATGATGATGTCTGTACTTTCCCACGTAGCAAGGGGATATAGTTTATATATAGATGTTGAATTTCTCATCCATAGAAGATTTTAGGAGAAGTTGTTGTAGTGGGAAAACTCAGAAACTAAATTAATGGGAAGTCATATTTATGCGAGCAATGAAGTGTGTTTATGTTCTTAGTCAAAAATAGTTTGCAAAATATAAGGTGGAAAATTGGAAGTACTCAAGACATCAAGCTCCTAACGATGCTCTCTCAAAAATGAGCTCTCTAGGTCCTTTTATAGTTTTTAGACTAGGTTTGGCCTTGTCCAAACCTAGTGTCTCGTTAGTGTCTAGTGCTTATTTGAGGGCTCAAATGAAGTCTAAAAATTATAAACATTTATTTGTAGATACTTCTAGTGCTCCTCAACCTCGATAACTCCTCGACTTGCAAAAAATGGAGCTACAAAAAGATGAAATGATATTTACAATGGTTTTAGTGATCAAAATCACTCTTTCTGTAGGGGTTCCTTTTGAAAATTTCACATACACTTCTTGGAGCTAACTACTTGCTCCTTCTTCTTGTGTGTCCACTTTTTTGACATGTTCTTCTACCTTGTTTCTGACCTTGAGTGCTAACACTCCCCCCTCTCACGTTTGTCGTCCTTGACATACCCTTGTTGTAGTGGGTATTCCATGTGTTACTTTGAGAGGAACTCTCCACAACATATCCACAACAGTTGTGTGTCTTCCAAATTTAGCTATGTTTTTTGCCTTGCTCTTCATGTTGTCACACCTAGCCTAGATAAATTTTATCTGTTTGTATATATGTCTTCCTTGGATTCTAGCATGATGATGTATTCGTGAGATTTTAAAAGTTGCTAGCTTCTCAAAACAGGTTCTCCATGTTGATTGGGAGCATCCGCTAGCTTCGAATTGTTTCCAAGATATTCATGCTATCCCATTGATGTCCTCTAGACCTTTCAAAGATGATGTTCATAGTAGTTATGCGAGGTATGCATAACCCATAATGAATGATGGGTATGTATGATTGTGCATGGGTTGAAGAAAATATGTGCCTTGTGCACAACCTTGCATTGTGGCCATATGCATGCTTACTTGGGGAATGCATTTCAGAATGTATGGTGCGAAACATTTTTGGTCTTGAGCTAAGTGCTCAAGGGCATGCTGATGAAGAGGTTTCCTAACCTAACATTGTGATAATTTTGACAAAACTAACGTTGTGATAATTTTGCCAAACTAGGTGATTCCTACCAATGTGAAAGGTCGATCGATGTTCTTCTCTTCCTGTGGTACTCCTATCATGGTGATTGACCATGGGCATCTCTTTGATTGTTGACAGATGTCCTTGTTGATGATTCACTGATGAATTTATTCAAGCACACGGTCTTGGTCCTTCTTCGTTCTCTTTTTTTTCCTTTTCTCTTTCTTCCTTTTTTGAAAAATGTCATAAAACAAGAAGAAAAAGGTTAGTATCAATAAGAATAGTTGGCATATGTCAATGTGCTCTTGTGCATGGGACTCTCAACTGTATCTATGCATGGCCATGTAATGTAGCCCTATATTAATGCATACTTTGGAAATGCATGACCTGAGTAGTGCAAAAGATAGGGTTGTGTAAGGAGCTCATGGTGGGGATCCATTTGAGAACAGTGTTCAAACCATGCATTAATCACTTTTGGCCTCTTCATCTTGGGATCGTTTCCTAAGTTTTGTACCCCTCTATTTGGCACTTTGGTTCTATAGAGGATTCTAGTGTTTTTGGCTTACGAACCCATACCATTTTAAATTCTCCTCTTACTATGGTTCAAGTTGTGAGTTGTTCTGCTTTTTGTCTCTGTGATTGGTTCCGATCCTTGCTTCTCCTTGGCTTCATTTTTCAGAATTTTTGTGTCTGGGACAACATAGATTTTTGTGCATGTAAAAGTTCTGTACGTAACCAAATGTGTGATCACCCTTCTTGAGCAATAGCTAATTTTGTAGGCACCCAAATTTGTGTGTTAGTGTGGTTCCCCTTCCTTGATTGCTTTCCTACTCACATTTAGAGTGCTCATTGAGATAGATATCTTTCTTGTTTTGCTACTTGTTGTTTCAGCTTTCTCACTTGCTTCTTCGATAATAAATTTGACTATAGTAGCGTGATATGTTGTTCTCCCTTTCGTTCCCAAATCTACTTCATGCTCAAAACTAGTTTCTTCTTGAAATTTGTTTGTCTAGTTGATATGGCAATTATCTTGTACTGTTTCTCTTGCCTCTCTGGTTGAACTCCTACAAATGGCTGAGACTTCATACAAGAAGGAAGTTTCAATGCGTCTTCAAGTCTTTTGTTTGAGGCAACATCCTTCTACATCATAGAGCTTTGGACACATACAACATTATTTTCCCTGAGATTTGTATGAGAGGAACTAAGAGAATGGGTGATACCTGTATTTCTTATCATGCAATTCTCTAATTCTATTGTAATGCATTGTTCATGTACCCATACTTGGAGAAGCCCACTTCTTAGGTTCAATTTGAATGAATGGTCATAAATCCAATCTTCTCCCAAAACAAGAGGTTCCATAAGGTCCTCATCTTGACAAAGTAGCATTTTGACTTTCATTGGGACAACATCAATGTAGATGGGAAGCTCCACCTCGCCCAAGCAAGGGGTTTACACACCTCCCAATCCTATGAGATTATGCCTCTATGGAATTCAACTATAGAGCTTGACAATATAATAGTCTAACTGCATTAGTTGTTGCAACGGAGTCAAGCAATGCTCTTACCATACTTGCATTCTCTCTTTTTCCTATTTCTAGTGTTACAAAGGCACGTCTATCAATCATTCAAGAGGAACTCACACTTTATGCTTAGCCATGTTAAGTCGCCCAAACATCTAGTAAGTGAGGGGTTCATGATATAACTTCACTCTACAACCACTAATTTCGTTGTTTGGGACCTCAACTTCTAATGTAGCTAACTGAACCTTTCCACTTGTTGATATTCTATTGATTATCATCGGTCAATAGCCATGCTTTTCTAGTTTTCTTGCATGGTGCTTTGTGTTTATACCAAGATGAAGTCTCCAGATTTTAAGCTTTTATGCTTCACATGAGCATCAAAGTAGGCATTTTGTCTCTTCTTAGTAGCAAAGATCCCTGTAGCAGCTCTCAATCATGTCTCTCCTAGTCGCCCTAAGTCAAAAAATCTAGATGAGAGTTCATGCCCTGTCCACTCGTGCTCCTCTGCTACCTTCAATCTAGGTATTAAGAAGTCTAATGGCAACACACCATTTTGTCCAAAGACCATCTGAAAGGGGTGGCTTGGAGTGCTATTTTATATGTATCGATAGGTAGTCGGAGTCATTCTGATCGGGTGGTCAAGGGCATGCACTGATGTCGATGTCATATGGCCTCACATTATGCATTATGCACTGTGCCAGGACGATATACGAGTGGGCTAAACCTAGCAGGGTCCATGCAATGCATCGAATTTGGCATAGGCTGGCATGTGTAAATAAAGAAAAAATGAATAAAAATAAAAACAAAAGCAAAAAGGCTAAGATTTCATGAAGCACAAAAGGAAAGAAAAATAAAATAAAAGTAAGAAACAAATAAGAAAAGGTGTGATGGAGGTTTTGGCCATGGGAGATCAACAAGGAAGCCCGATTCTAGTTTCATATATCCAGTAAGTAAGGATTGGTATATGCATATGTTTAGGATGGGTTGCTGATCTAACCAGGTTGAGTCAATAGAAGAGCTAAGAAGTTTTCAATTCACTCATGTGATTGCCACTCTAAATGTATTAGTATGTCTTGATAGGTTGTATGTGATGCTTGTGTCTACTACCTTCTTCCTTTATTCTATGTCAATTTTAATGAATTTTCAGATTTCATGCATCTAATTAAACTTTCTTTAAATTTATGTTTATTTTCCATGACTATTTGATGCTTGTTCATGTTTTTTTGATATGCATATAGGTTTGCACATCTAAAGGATGCACAGGTTCAGAGGGGGTGGATGTGGCTAGATTCAAACTCAAGCCACAACCAAAAGCATACATCAAATTAAGATGGCATTTATCTAGCATCAAATCAAACAATGAAAGAAGATTTTGGTGATTTCTATCTTGGAAAGTAATCTCTGTTGTATGTGGTTATGAGGTTTTATTTCTAGGGTAGATATCGAGTTTTTCATTGCATTTCTTGTGTATTTGCATGTGCATTAATAAGTATATGGAAATAAGTTCGCAATATGCATATATGTGAAGTTGTATGGCTCTTCTGACAACTGCATTGAGGATTTTCTTTCGAAAGTATAGTGGTAGATCAATTTTCTTATCGAATGGAGATAATCATAGTGGGTCTACACCACCAAGGACAATCCAAGGAAGCTGAATGATGCCTTATGGACATTCAAGTGCAAGCCTAATGCACAATAGCTAGAAATCCATGTTTTAAGTTGCATTCACCCTCTTCATGGACGAGGAGATTTTCATATATGCAGCTGCACTCAACTCCTTTGAAGATACAAATGTAAAGCTTATCATCATCAGTAACACATCAAGGCAAGCAGAATTAGCATACAAAAGAAGTCATGATCCATGTTTTGTTGAGCTCGCGCAAAGTTATCTTCACATAACATGAAAGGAACGTGGGTCAATATCCATGGAGGGAGTGGATTTGGAAGTTGTGGAGAACCGAGAGAGTGCAGATTTTGTTGTGGAGATCCTAGAGAATGGGGGTATCAAGTCTGCAACATTAGTTGAGATTGATGCAATATTGTTGGTGTGTGCGAGAAGAAACTAACCCTTCTTTGTTGCAAGTCCTTATCATGTTACATTTGAAGCGAGGAGCCTGAAAGGCACGCCAGGAATTGTTCTGAAGTATGAGGACTTAGGTGGTCATGTGCAGTACATGGGAAAGCCTTATCCTATTATATATTAAGCTAAGTCTAATGGCAACACAACGTTTTGTCCAAAGAGCATCTGAAAGGGGGTGGCATGGAGTACCGTTTCATAGGCAACTCGATATGTCCAAATAGCATGATGTAGCTATTTGTCCCACTAAGGGTGTTTATTGTATCCTAGTTTTGTCAATAATACATTACATGGGATCTTATTTGTGCTCTTGGTTTGTTTGGTAGCTTGTGGATGATAGGGGAAAATTTTCTTATGAATCACCAAGAATTCTTGGAGAAGCTTTTTAACGAGTTCATTCAAGAAGATATATATATATATATATATATATATATATATATATATATATATATATATATATATATATATATATATATATATATATAATAGATATATATATATATATATAATAGATATATATATATATATATATATATATATATATATATATATATATATATATATATATATATATATATATATATGTGTGTGTATATGTGTGTATGTATACATTGAGAATCTAAAAGTTTGTAAGCTTCAACGCCTATGTAACATTCTCGTTTGCTTTTTCCAATGATCCGACACATGGACATGCGCATCATATCACTCACCATATATGTGGGACTCGACTGACCATATGTATCCACCACTCGACTTCATTGATCATTAGTAAACCGGACTCGACTTTATTGATCATCAATGTATGTCATATCCATCGTGGCGCATTCCTCATATGTATTCCGTGTGGGACTCGACTGATCATATGTATCCACCACTCCACTTCATTGATCATTAGTAAACCGTGTCATAAGCATCGAACAATGGATTTCGAAGAGTATGAATGATGGTCCATTGACTACATAATAGATATCTTCGTGTCTTTCTGCGCAGTGAATCAGCCGCCCATATGTAAAAGTCGTGTTCAATTGCAACTTGCAATCAACTATGCAATAATTCGCAACTTTCATTTCCGCATGCCCATCATGGTCTTGCATGAGGGAGATGATATATTTTCCGCCTCATTTGTAATGCCCTCTAGCTTACCGATCTTATCCCTTGCATTGTGGGATTGGAGGGTCCCTTGGAGGGTCCCATTCACTTCTAGCTTTTTTTTTTGATAAAAACAGGAAAATATAAATTAACAAGGTAAATTACATATGTGCAGGGGGCAGGAGCACTAGAGACTCAATAAGTCACAAAGATGCCACCATTGCAAATCTGCAATGGGAATACAACTGGCTCAATAATACTTTCCATCTTGTGTAATGGTGAGCTGCAAGGATACAGTGGAGATCATGAGAGGGAAGAGAGGCTTTTGTAATACACTTTATACAATTATCAGAGACTCTTTTTAGAGTGTGATGTAGGGGAATCAGGAATTTCTTTCTCCCATTTTCAAAGACCTGATTATTTCTACTTAGCCAGATGGCCCACAGGATGTGCCCCCGCCAAGTATTCCATAGGAGGATATCCATGTTTTTGCAGCATCGAATCAATGCATCCATTCTTTGCAGCTTGGGGGCTTTAGAAGAATGAAGAAAGTTTTCAACACATTTCCAGTAAGGCTTTGCATGATCACAGTCAAAGAAGAGGTGATAAACATCCTCCACCCTGCCACAGAATGCACATTTACCACCATCAATAAATATTTTCCTGACTCTAGGGCCCACCCAAAGCCCTTGATGTATTATCAACCACTAAAGAAAAGACTGCTTGCTGCTTTCTGGGTAAGCCCACAGAGATTTAAACCTAAAAGACCACTGAGCAAAGGACCAGTTCAGATTCCACACTTTGTTCAATTTAGTAGTGATATGATCCATCGAGGCTTTCTTCTTCTTGAAGTTCTTGTAAATGAAATCAGCAATATCATGAAGTTTTAGTTCCTTCCAATTGCACCGGGTCAGTTGTTCAGCCAGTAGCTCCTTGTGTGACAACAAAACCTGCAAACAGGCAGCAGAGGCATTAGTCAAATTGGCCAGATCATTATCAGACATTACCTTCCCATTTGTCAAATAATCTTTCCAAGATTTGAATCCAAGTTTTCTATGACATTTATGTTCCTTGATAGAAATGTTCCCATTGTTCCAATGAGACAACCATCCCAGCCAGGGTGATTCCTGCATGTAAAATTTAGCCATGACAGAGAACTTGTCATTAGGACAGAAAACACTTTTAGCTTTGAACCAGGCTTTCCAGAACCTACAAATCAGAGGACTCCCAACATGGGAAATGGGGTGAGGGCGGGTAATAATGTCCCACAGATTAAGGTTATTCCAAGCCCTGTAATTAGTCAAACAGAATTTGTTGACAGATCTTTGAATAAGAGTAGCCCAAATCTCAGTGTTGCCAATACTTCTTAGAATCCATTTAGCAGCCAGAGTGTCAGCCATTTTTTTAGGGCACCTTACACCCAAGCCCCCTTTTTCTTTATGCATGCAACAAATATCCCAAGAAACTTTAGCAATTTTCTTTCTGTTGGCTGATCTCCCCCATAAGAATCTTTTGGCCAGAGAGATCACCTGATTAAGCTGTTTTTTTGAAGGAGTCCAGCAAGAAACAAAGTAGACAAATTTAGGCAATAAGTAATGGTTAAGAATAAAAGTACGATGGGGAAAGGAGCAGTTAGCATCATACCACATAGCCAACCCTTTTTTGAACTTGTCACACACCCAATCCCACCTTTGATCAAAGGAGACATTAAAACCCATTGGGATCCCAAGAAGCCTAAAGATCTCCCCTTCTTTTATAATATTACAGCCAAGCTGAGTAATAATGTTAGGTATAGCATTATTGGAGGCTTTGAAACCAGTTTTGATGTGGTTGACCCTAGAGCCACTGGCCAAACAAAAAACATCAAGACATTCCAAAAACTTCGTTAGGGACTGGGGATCATTTTTTAAGACAACATTGGTATCATCAGCAAACATCTGAAGACAAAGAGGGGTAGGGGAGTTAGGAATGCAAACACCTTTAATATTACCAGTAGACAAAGCATCCTTCACGAGCCAACCCAAGGCGTCACTAGCAATGGCAAAAAGAAGAGGGGCCAAAGGGCACCCTTGTCTTATAGATCTAGCCAACTTGAAAGGTTCAGACATATGACCATTAATAGAGACTCTAGAAAAGGCATTTCCAAACAGAGTACTCACATACTTAATAAACCTCCTTCCTAAGCCTAAGTCATGAAGAGACTGCAAAATAAAGTCCCACTCAATCCTGTCATAAGCTTTGTCAAAATCAATTTTAAAGAAATAGTACTCTTGACCAGACTCTCTAGCACAGTTCATACCTTCCCAAAGGGAGATGATAGCATCAAGGATGAATCTACCTTTAATAAACCCTTTTTGTTCAGGGAGAATTAGATGGTTCATCAAAGGGCTAAGTCTCCTAGCCAGAGTAGCAGCAAAAATTTTGTAAATGGTGTTTAAGCAAGTGATGGGCCTCCAGTTGTTAAGGTCATCTTTGGGACCTCTCTTATGAATAAGCTTGATAACCCCAGTGTTAATGGAACAAGGGAGAAATCCTTTACTAGAAACCTCTTCCCATATCAAGAGAATGTAAGGAGTGAGAAAATCCTTAAGAATGATAAAGAATTCATTAGGCAGTCCATCCATCCCAGGAGATTTACAGGGATTCAATTTATTGATTGTTTGTTTGATCTCACCGGCAGTGAGGGGCAGGTCCAGAATAGGAATCAGGCTCTCAAGAATCATTTTTTTCCTTTTCAAGGCAATAGAAGCCCTGGCCCTCTAAATGTCCTCCCCCCACTTGGGAGAAACAGAGAAAACATCCATAAAGAAGCACTTGGCCTCCTGTAAGGTCTCTTCAATATTGGAGGTGACACTCCCATCTTTCTTCTTAATAGGGGGGACAAAGTCCCTCACTTTCCTTTTTTTCATAAGAGAAAACATATGTTTATTGTTCCGATCCATGTTCTCACTCCAAAATTCTCTTGAAATAGCAAGGGAGCTCCTAGCTTCCAGATACCTCTCTTTAGACAACCTCACAGAGCAATCAATATACTCTTGAGAGTTAACATCAAGGGAATTTAACTGATTCATAAGCGAGAGCCTCCTCTGAGTCCTCAGCTCTAAGGCATGCTTCCTATAAGTGGTGAAAAGCTTTTGAATACCAGAAACAGCATGATTCCAAGCTACAGTAGGGGATCTATCAACCTTGAAATGGTAGGTGCTGATATCCTTAGTACTAGTCATGATACTAGGGATCTTGAGTAAACTAAACTCAATGTGAGGCTGCCCAGATCTATAATTAGGATTGCCTTTCCTAAAGGTCAGATAAAGGGGTTTGTGATCCGACACAAACAGAGAATGATCGATCTTGCTGCTAATATCCCAACACCCCTGGATGAACTCCGTACTAGCATAGCATCTATCTAGCCTTGCCGATCTGTAGCTATCCCCCCCTTGTTTATTAGACCAGGAAAACCCCGAATTCCAAGAAACGTCAGACAGGTCCAGATGGTTGCATAAGTTGAACCAAGAATGTTTTTCAGATCCAAAAATACAGTTACCTTTTCTTTCCCATCTATCCTGCAAAGAAGTGACCATATTAAAATCCCCAGCAAGGATAACAGGACTGTCAAAAAAACATAACTCTTCCCAACAGATTTTCCTTTCAGAACAAAGGTTAGAAGCATAAACCAAAATGATAGAACAATTAAACGGGTCCCCCAACTTGATAGCACACCATTGGTGGGAGTTACTATAAACAACATCCTTAACAGAATTGGAGATAGAATTAGACAACCCAACCACTGCACCACCTTTGCCACTGGGGTGGCTGGTGTGGTACCAAGTGAAATTAGAGGCCACAATGTTTAGGTGCCTAAGCAGAGTATCCCCTCCGATTTTGACTTCCTGCAAGCAAAGAACATCAAGCATGATGGGTAACAGATTGAGCCAGCAATTAACCGTTTTGGGCCTGGCTACATCAGTTAGCCCTTTAACATTTAAGGTGAGAATTTTTAGGTCAAACATCAAAAAACAAATTATTTACGACTATTTTTAGTCGGCTTGGGAGCTGAGGTTGACAACCTGACAGTTTCTTTCCTTTTAGGCTTACTTACTTTACTGTGATCATTGAATGAGTCCATATCCTGAGACATGGGCACAATTTCACAATGTTCCCCTTCCTCATCCATACAGTTGATTGAGTCCTGGTCCATAGCATCGAGTTCTTGACTGAAATGTTCCATGGATTGGGGCGAGGGCACTTCATTATCCTGTTGGGAGAAGCAAGGGTTGTCCTTAAGACACGCTGGTTCATGAAGAACCTTGTTTTTTTTCACAATTTTTTTCCAGCTAGCTGGAGAGCCATCATCTACTTTAGCTACCTGAACAGTCTTGGTACTACCTGCAGCATCCATATTGGGATTAGCATTTTCATCCTGTTCTACAACAATAGGAGATTCACCTGTAATGTTTTTGTCATCAAAAGGATTAGAGATGTCCTCTAACAGAATGTCGTATGGGTTATCCGACTTAAAAGTCTTTTTTTAGATTTTTGCACTTGTTTTTTCCTCGGCACATTGGGGCTATTACTAGGAGCAGAGGGTAATTCCTTTTTATCTTGATTACCAGTCTCATTCCGATTTATGATGAGGGGACAATCCCGAATTAGATGGCCCTGTTTGTAACAGTTATAACAGGCGTTAGGCAGATTACGGTACATGAGCTTTTGGGTGTGCAATTTCTTCCCTTGGGAGTCCTTAATCACTATTTGGGTCTTAATTTCTTTGGAAACATCTATTTCAATTAGCACCTGAGGATCCCATTTAGTGTTAATGATACTATTTCTGGATTTTTGACCCAATACCCTACCAATCATATTTCCAATATGCTCAATCCACGGGTAAAAGTCTATGGGCAGTTCTGGGAATTCCACCCACACAAGGATCTTAGTAGGCTTTGGGCCCTTGGGGTTAAATCCAACATGCCATTTGAAAAAAGACATGGGGATATTCCTGATAAGCCATTGGGCTTCGCTGATTACATGCAGAGCGTTGTTTGCCTCTTCAAAAAAGAAAAGATAGAAGTTGTTAGGGCAATACTGAATGTGCTTTACCATTAGCCCCCTAGCTTCCCAATGCGATTTTATCCAAGTTTTAAGAACTTCATGCGGGGGTCTAGGGCTGTGACAAAGCCCTATGACAACCCTTCCTAACAGATGCTCTTGCCAACTATCCAAGGAAGTCTTGTCAATTATAAATGTGTCTTCGTCATCTTCACTAGGGATATCATCAACCTGTAGCGTATGCGGGTTCTTGGAGCATTCTGCTCTCCCAAGACCCCGATCAATGCCATTACAAGGAGTCTTAACGCCTCGATCAGAAATGACAGGGGAAGAGAAGTGAATACCTGTGTGCTTTATGGAGTCTGCATATGACTTCTGAGGAAAGCGAGTCACAGGACCTGGTCGAGCAGCAAGGCTGCCAGAAGGGGCACCGACCAAGGTTGCATCATTTAACCGAGTGTGGTTGCAAGAACTTATCTGTTGAACTCCCACCGCTGGGTTAGGCAGAGCTGGAGCATTCACCTCAACTCCCCCGTTCAGCGGAGCATCCACCACAGAGATTCCGTTGCGCAAAGCTTCGAAGAGAGCCATGTGAAACCAAGAGGATGAGGTAGAAGAGCAGAGGCAGGCAGGGCAGCCCCCCCCCCACGAGGGCGAAGAACGAAGGCGAGCACCCTCCCGACTGAGGGGAGGCACTCGCAGGGGGAAGAGAAACCCACAAAACCCTAGCGTCGCCTCATGAAGTCTCCACTCCTCTCTAATGCTTGTAGGGTCTAGTGCAGATCTCATGTCTTCACTTGTAGCTTTTCTTCTATATTTTAATTAAAGTCTGGAAGAATAGGCCAAGGACGAGCTTCCTTTAAAACAAAAAAACAAAAACAATGCTCAATGCAATGAACACTGCATTGACTCCTCTTAGTATCTTACTGAAGAACTGAACGACTGATTGCAGCTAGAGCCTAGTAGTTCGTTACTTTTAACTAGATGCATTTAATGCAAAAGACTCCGCCCCAGTCGACATCGTGACGTGCATTGACTGAGTTAATAATGATCGGTGGGATGCTTGTCAACGTCGAAAGCAAGTACTGCCCAGTGTCCACGTTCCTTACCAGAGAAATGTTCTGAGCATTCGTTCTGAACGTTGCATTGTTCCCCACTTCTGAGTGGGTCCAATGATCTCTCGAGTCCTGCAAATGGAGGAATCCAGAAGGCTCCAGCTCATGGCATTTGGATGCTATCCAATTGACATGACATGGAAATTTAGCCATAACTCACAGCCTCCGACAAGAACTCGTACCATTGATTATTAAGTGAATGTCTCTAAAGAACGACAATAGGCATTGTTGACGACGTCATATTGTCCATTTGAGTAGATTCGTTAGCATTAAATGCAAGGAACTGGTTACTGAAATCAGTCGTCCACTTCTTCTGGAAGAGGGAGGGAGTCAAAGATTACAGCATGCCAGTATCTGCTTTGGAAGCAATTGGGACGCGATGTAGGTTGTCTCTACGGTTTTTGTTAGAGACGAGACAACTGAAGTCAAGAAATCGCTATTAGCCATTCCTCTCATTTCCCGTAGGGACCATGGTTACTAGTTTCTACCGTGGCGTAGTTGGATATAGATAAACACCAACATACGTAAGACATGATGTTTGATAGAGCTCGTACCATGCCCTAGATAGAGCTGAGAAAGGATCCGATTTTTTGATGTTAGACAAGCTGGCGACCACCCCATCGACCATCCATCAGTAAATGTTTTTTTTTTTTTGTGTTTTCTTAAAGGCAAACCTCGGACGAATCCTACTGTCCCTTTTGGCTTGAATTAACGAAAACAGCAAAAACAAACTTTGATCTTTTTCGACAGCACAAATTGTGCGATGCAGATCCGAGAAGAGTGGATGATTAGGCGTGAAGCCTAGAGATGGATTGATAGGGCTTGCACATGAGGCGGTCGGTGGTCTCGCCGTATGTCGGGTAGAATTTCCTCTTTTTCGATCACTCAAAAACCGCCAGGCCAACTCAGTGGTGCCCATTAGCACCAGTTTGTTCGGATGACCCAAAGCCCAGCCACACAATGTTTTAATAAGTTTACTTATTAATGACGTCTATTTGTAGAAAATCAGCACTCGAGCCTTTGTGCAACAATGTCTGAAAATACAAACAATGATAATAATAATAGTGTCAATAATAACAATAAAACAATGATAACACATAGATGATAGAAGAGGATATCTAGATATGCGATAGAAACTACGCTGAAAAATGGAATTCTATTCTGAATTCTATTGTTATGTGGCTTGTAGATGACTTCAAAGCTTGTAGATGCATTACTACCAACAAACAGCTTTTCTTTACCTTTCTTTGATGTGGTTGACGAATTTTCTGGACTAAAATTTCCACGCAATCTTCCATTGCATGGATTGGAGTTGGGACTATTGATTGATGATACATCTGGTCCACTCAAAACTTGAGATTTTGCACTCAACTTTTCAGCATTTTCTTTTTCATTTAGTTCAAGACTAGGTCTATCTTTGGTATCTGCATAGAAGCTTGAGATATCATCAAACCCCACATCTCTGCTTATCGTCACCTATCATGTGAGCGGATTATAACATTAATATCCCTTTTGCTTAAGGGAGCACCCAATGAAGATACATTTTATTGCTCTTGTATCAAGCTTCATCCTCAACTCGTATGCAATACAACCAAATACTTTGATATGTGATAAGGTTGGCTTTTTACCTGTGCTTCTCTTTAGGTGTAACTCGATGTACAGTAGTAGTTACAGTTCTTGATGTATAAGTAGTGTGCATGACTTCTGCCCAATAATAATGAGTCATATTCTTCTCATCCATCAAGGCTCCTTCTATTTCTACGATATGTCTATTTTTGCATTCAACAACACCATTCTATTATGGTGTGTACCTATATCAAAAGTGACGTCGAAATCCATGACTTTTAAGGAAATTGTTGATCTCATTTGACAGGTACTCACCTCCTCCATCAGACCTTAACGTCTGAATATAATTTCCTATATGCTTTTCCACCATAGCCTTAAAATTTTGAAACTCAGCGGACACCTCACTCTTCTCTTTCATGAAATATATCCATACTTCCTTGTATGGTTATCAATGAAAGTAACATAAAACCTATAAGCACCCATAGACGTGGTCTGTGCCAGACCCCAAATGCAATAGAACGAAGGATTACAACCACCACATGCTAAAGAGATGACCCTCCTCCCGACCAAATGCCTCTTTATATAGCTCTCCAAGGGACTGCCTTCTTGGGCAGGTGGATACTAACCATCCAAGTGTTAGCCATGTAACTACATGTGCGCCAAGTGTCCCAGTTAACTCGAGTTAACTCAAGTGGATGCTTCTAGAAGGCTCTAGAGCTCTTTGGGCAAAATACTCTCCCCATGTTCCCCATGGGGATTGAACCCAAGACCTCCTCCTTCACATCCTTGAGACTTAACCACTAAGCTAAGTGGATCACTTGTTCACAAGAGCACAAGACCTCCTAGTAAGTCTAAACTCGCGATCTTTGGTCATACACACGGATGACCAAACGGTGTCTGATTTCAGATCTGTCTGAACCGGCCAGACCCTTGGATCATAGACTTACTTTATTACATTCTTCCCCCCTTGGAAAATATTTTCGTCCTCGAAAATAGAGCTATATATATACTGTAGGCAACCCCCGAGCCTCATGTTCTAAAACTTGAAGAACGTGGTCATGTTCTAGAACTGGAAGAACATGTCTCATCTCTGTGGTGGCATCCCTGCCCAAATGATTCAAAATACTATCCGGGTTTGCACTTTGATGAACGGGACAAAGTACAAACTAGTGAAGAATAATAAGGGTGGTTCTAAACACATCCCTGGCCAATTCATAGTTTCTAGATGTGTGATCTAGGCACAAACATGTGAATTGGGTGGATTCAAATTACTAGTCCATTCCTAGGCATGACTGGTGCATGGACTTAGCAATGAAGGTGGGATTCTTATCCCTCGCAAGACTTTGAGAACTCTCGATTCACTTGAATTTGTTTTGAAAAACTTGAAGTTTGGTTGTCTCAAACATCTAACTTGGATGTTTGTACAATGGTTTACTTTGATCCAACAGTTACTTGATTTTTTCTACCCGACTAGAGGACTACTTTGTCCTAATGAGTTGAAAAATCCAATGTAAACTGTAAGAGAAAGTTACCATTTTCTTTGAGCCAACCATACTATAACTTTCTCAATACAAATCCATAATTAAATTTGTCCAACTTAGGACACTTTTCTCAAAGACTTTAACTGAAAGTTCTTGGGAATTGTCAATCTAAATGAGCAATTCCTAACTTCTTTATTCTAGAGTATACTGGACTCTAGGAAATTATTTATGCTCTAAATTGAAGAAAAATCAAATGAATAAGTCTACTTAGACTTATCATTTTTTGAAGATTGAAAAGGTTGTTGTACATAACATCTATCTAGGATGTTCAAGTTAGTTATTTTATTCTAACCGGCTAACCCTAGTCTTTTGCAAAAGGAATCAGATACCATGTCTAAGCCAATTCCAAAAGATTTGGAAAGCAAAAAGAAATAACTAAAGCTTTGGACAACCAATTCAAACTTCGAACATACATAAACTTGCTATGAGTCAAAGTCTAGTTGACTCAGGACTTTAACTTCTCAACGATCTATTTCAATAAGATATTGAAGCATTGACTTTATCTTTAAGAGAAATAAGCTAGTTTCTCAAAAAGATTCAAAGCAAATAAAAAACATCATCCAACCACAAGATACTAGTGTGGTAACTAACATCAGTGTGTCGACCCACTGAGGTTATGCTGATGAGTTTTGTATTCAAATAATGCTTCACTTGAGACTAAGTTCAGGTCACATTCAATCTTTTTGACTCCTAATCGTGAATGCAATTCTTGTGCATTTCTTTGAGTCTAAAAGAGTGAATTTTATCAAGTTACACTAGGAACTTGATGCTTGACTTAGTCAATTAAATCTTTAGTTGAAAAGATCAACTCAAAATCAAAGTCCAACTTCTTTCAGAAATTTATCAAATATTTCTAATCAATAACACTTAAACTTGAAGTGTTCTAAGAAGATCTTGGAAGTTACTTACTTCATATCTTCAGTTTCCTTGATCTTAAAGTCGTCTTGAAGTATCTTGAGATCCTTCTTGAATTTAAACTTCTTCTTTGAAGTTTTAATTCCCTTGAAGATCAAACGTAACTTCAAGATCCAAATGAAGACTAAAAGATAATCATCATCTCACGGTCCGATGTCCCATACCATCTTTCCTACATCAATTTGAGTATAAAATCTGGTGTCCCATACCACCCTATTTTATACTCACATTGACGTGTGAGTGAATTTTATCCTAAATTCTACAACATCTCTTGATAGAGAACCTTCTTGCTTTGATTCTTGACAAGAATTTCACAGTTTCAGGCACTATCTCTATCTTTATATTCTAGGTTTTAATCCCTTGACATGATCGTTTCATGATCTTGTGCTTAACTTTGGGAGCTTGAAAACCTTTAATAGAATATCTCCAATCCTTTTTTGCTAGGGTTTTCAAATGAGAACCAATCAGAATTCCAAGTACTTGAATTTTCTCGAATTCAAGTTCAATTGGTTTTCCCTTGACCAATTTTGTAGCGACAAGAGCGTTTGACTTCTTGTTTTTAGATTCCTTTCTTTACTAATGCTTTAGGTACCTACCCCGGGGACTTTATTTAGGAATCTCTTTACTGCTTAAGTCTTAAGCATCCGCTCATGCTTTCTGGATTTGTACCAAAATCCCTTTAAGGATAGGCAAAGATTAAGTTTTACCTTCCATAGACTTAATTACCGTCTTCACGGTTGCAGACTACATTCTTGGAATTTCTTTACTCTGTTCAGACTTGGAACAACTTACTTTTTTTCACAGTTTTCCATCGAATAAATGGAACCTGAGTGAATAATTCCCAAAAGGAATTTTATTGCCAATACTTGGGCAATCTATAAAGTAGTTCTAATCGCACATTACTTGGACAATCATGGCCAAGATTGATCAAGTCTGGTTGATCTTGCGATAAAAATAAAGACTTATAGTCTTTATCTTTAAGATCTCTTAAACTATCTTTAAGCTTCTTTGCTTACCTGCAGGATTTTTAGAGATCTTTCTCAAGTCCAAGCATACACTTATGCCTCTCAGATTCCAAAGCGAAGAGTCTTTGATATACCTTTAGGTTATATCACAAATAGGACTTGAAATACCACTTCTAGTGGTTTGGGACATCCAGGGAACTACTTAGAGTATGAAGGATTTCATTCTCAAACTTGAAAGAATGCCATTTCTTCAAAGACTTGAGATTCCTTCTAGGGAATCAAATAACTTGAGCAAATGATTCATCTTGGAATCTTTTGCAAAAAGAACATTTGAAAGAAATTCTTTCAAATAATATCCAAAAAATTTACTGATTCAATTGTATTTATTTCCTGAGTATCAAACTAGAGACGAAATATCACATTTGCCAGTATGAAAGTTTAAGTTGACTTTTCGTTTATGTGATATCGACTTCTATTCTTGAGTTTGATACAAGACTCATTATTATTGGTCAATCTTCAGATGTTACTAGAGTCCTTTAAACATATTTCACTAATCAAATTTATGTTTAGAGTCCAAGCATCTATTGATGATTGATCCAATAGTAATGCAACTATGAACACTTTCAACTTTATAACTTGTTTAGGAGAAGTTCATGGATTTAAGATCCATTTCTTGGAACTTTCTACTCCTAAATGAAAAGTTCACACTTGCTTCAAGTCTTTCGGAACTTATATTATTTCCTAAAGATTGAACCAGAGAAAGGCTTGGAGTGGCTTGGCTATCTGATGCAACTTTCAAATATACCACCACGGTTCGAATCTCGGAGGGAACTGTTCAGTAATCGCCCTTTTAGCTCTCGAAGTGAGAGCTTCTGTAGTGCAAAGAACGAACAAGTTTATGTGCTCTGGAGATGTTTTTGTGCACCTCGTTTGGCCTCGTGGATAGGCGGACGCGTTCCAACACAGAGGTTCTGTGTTCGATCACCCGCGGGCCTGCAGCAGAGAGGAAATAACCTTTTGATATTGGCTAGAGCTTGATGAAGAATTTACAGCGCCGATCTTTAGCAAACAAGAATAATCTGTAGCTTCATGGACGTGATCCCGTCGTGGGCGCCTTGGATAAGCGATCGCAGTCCTATTTAGGGGGGCGTGGGATCGATTCCCGCCGGCAGCATACAGAGAATATATTTTGCCTTCTTTTTAGGTCCTCTTCACCGCTGTTCTATGACAGTCTAAACCGCCTGCGAATACAAGTCGTCAACGCACGCGGGCTCTTTGGGTAGGCAAGCGTGCTCTATTCGGAGGGTCGGGGGTTCGAATCCCTTTTTGTGCACAATAGAGTACTAATCTTTTGCTAAGCTCCTTAGCTAAAGACTGTCGCCCCTACTACGAATCCGTCACGGACTTCTCTGATCAGCCGCGAGCAGTCATCTACGTCGTAGAAGGAGCAATGCACACGCAAGATGAATAAGAAGTGAGCTACGGAGAATGAAGCTTTGATACCAATGCAATAGAACGAAGGATTACGACCACCACATGCTAGAGAGATGACCCTCCTCCCAACCAAATGCCTCTATATATAGCTCTCTCCAGGGGACTGCCTTCTTGGGTAGGTGGATACTAACCATCCAAGTGTTAACCATGTAACTACATGTGCGCCAAGTGTCCCAGTTAACTCGAGTTAACTCAAGTGGATGCTTCTAGAAGGCTCTAGAGCTCTTTGGGCAAAATACTCTCCCCATGTTCCCCATGGGGATTGAACCCAAGACCTCCTCCTTCACATCCTTGAGACTTAACCACTAAGCTAAGTGGATCACTTGTTCACAAGAACACAAGACCTCCTAGTAAGTCTAAACTCGAGATCTTTGGTCATACACACGGATGACCAAACGGTGTCCGATTTCAGATCTGTCTGAACCGGCCAGACCCTTGGATCATAGACTTACTTTATTACACCAAGCATCTGTATGTACTATCTCTAGTAGATTCTCACTAACATGCTTGTCATGCGAAAAGGATGCTCTTGACTGTTTACCAAATTCACATGTTGCAGATACCTTTTGCATCTAAGCAACCTTGAAATTTGATAGTCCATTGATAATCTCCTTTGACTGCATCAATTTCACCATCTACAAATTTCAATGTCCAAATTGTTTGTGCTAGATCACTATATCACTAATAAGTCCTACACCTTTTGCAAACATTGCTACATTCATTTTAGGACTCTTCACACTTAAGGTGAACATCCTACCCACTTTTTTTCCTTTCGAAATCATTCTTCCATCTTGTTTGTAATCTTCTATATGTCAGAATTGAACCTAAACTGTAATCCTTGGTGAACCATTTGTCGAACAGAAACAAGATTCTTTGTTATATTTGGAACATGCACCACATTAGCAAGATGTTTTACCTTCCTGTCCTCCATAGACAATGCTATGTTTCTTCTATGTTCAATAGGGTGTGATGTGTCATCCCATGTTTCAACATATCCAAGAATTGGTAGTTTTTGCAAACTACTAGACACTACAACTGATCGAGGGAATACCGACGGACGGCATACTGACAGTCATGCGTCGGCGTCGGTTTGACCCTCGGACAATTTGGAAAAGCCGCTTAGCCTCAAAAAAACTACATCGGTATAAGCATCGGTATAAGCATCTGTAATTTACTGGAATTATTGACGCTTATACTAATGTTGAAGCTCAAGATCAAGGACAAAGAATGGAAGTGCATCAAGGAAGTGGACACACAAGAAGAAGGAGCAAGTAGGGAGCTCCAAGAAGCACCTGTCAAATTTTCAAATGAAATCCCTATAAAAATAGTGATTATTATCACTAAAAACCATTGTAAATACCATTGTCCATTTTTGTAACTCCATTTTGTTCAATCCGAGGAGTCCTCGAGCTTGAGGAGTATCAGAACTACCATCCTACCAATTTTCATAATTTTTAGACTCCGTTTGAGCCCCCAAATAAGCCCTGGAACCTATTTTTTAACTAGGCCGGACACTAGGTCTGGACAGGGCCAAAACCACTCAAAAACTATAAAAAGGGCTGGAGAGCTCATTTTTGGGGTAGCTAGTTGTAGATTTCAGCTTTGTAAGAGAGCTCTTTGGTAATCGAAGCTTTCCATTGTTCCACTCCTTGCTCTTACTTTGTGCGCGTGTGTGTGTATGTGTGTGCATGCTTGTGTGCTTTCACTCACGCACTTGTGCCATCACTTGCTCACGGTCTTCATACCGGTCCTCACGTCTCCACGGATTGACATTTATGAGGTGTATCTCCTCACGTTGGTACTCACCATTGTGCTAGAGTGACACCAAATTTGGCGCCGTTGCCGGGGAGAGAGCTTGGAGGACGAGCGTGTGACGGTAAGACGTAGAGTAGCGACGTTGGAAGGTAAAAAAATCATCATTTTCAGTTCAGTTTTTGAATTTTTCTTCTTCTTCATCTTCATCATCATCAGCATCTCCACCCGCCTTCATCTTCTCAGTTTTTTCCATTTTTTAGAGTACATTCACCTTGTTTTTACTTGTGGTTGTGAGCAAGAAGCTTAGAGAGGGTGAAGAACAGAGGCGCTGAAGAAGTAGCACCAAAATAGCTAAAAATCTGAGTGAACAGCCCCGGACAAGACGAAACCTGCACCAAGTATCGGGAGAGTTGCGCCAGAGATCGTGAGTGAGCAATCGGGCAACCTGGGGTTACACAGAGCAAGGGGAAGTGACAAAGAAGTTAGAGAGGCTCTCAAGGTGAGCAAACACCCATTTAATCTATAATTTCTCAGTAAATTAAGTTTGGAAAGGGAAACGATCTGCCTCAGGTATCGTTTGGTACTGACAGAGGTGAAAAGGAGTGATTTGGGGTGATACAGAGAGTGAGGAGAGGAGAGAGGAAAGAGTAGAGCATGTGTACAACCAAAACTTAGAAAAAATCTTTCCCAAAATTTGTCTAAGGGTCAAGTATCGTTTTGCTCCCGCGGTCGAGTATTGCGATACTTAGCAAGTATCGTTTTACTCCTGTGGTCTAGTATCGCGATATTTCCCTCCTTTCGGTATCGTTTCGATCAGAGATCAGTATCGTTTGGTCGAGAGATAGTTTTGATCAAAGATCGCGATATTCACCAGCGATCGTGTATCGTTTGGTTCATAGATCGTGGATCGTTTGGCCAAAGATCGTAGATCGTGTATCGTCTGGATCAAGGATCGTGTATCGTTTGGCTTAAGTATCGTGTATCGCTTCTCAGAGATCGCGATACTTACCAAAGATCGCGTATCGTTTTGTTCAGGTATCGTCGATCGTTTTGAGCCAAGTATCGAGTATCGTTGGTGCCAAAGATCGTTTCAATCAAAGATCATGATATTCACTAGCGATCGTGTATGGTTTGGTTCATAGGTCGTGTATCGTTTGCATGAGAGATCGGTATCGTTTCGGTCGAAGATCGGTATCGTTTATCAGAGATCGCGATATTTATCAGAGATCGAGTATCGCCTAAGTCAGAGATCGTGTATCGTTTTCTTCCAAATATTGAGTATCGTCTTGAGTTAAGTATCGTTTTGCCCGAGTATCGTGATAGTCAAGTATCGTGTATCGTTATACAGCGATCGCGATACCTATCAAAGATCGTGTATCGTGGAGTTTGCTCGCGATACTTGTTGAAGATCATGTATCGCTACTTCAAGTATCGCGATACATACCAAGTATCGTGTATTGAGTTCCTGAAGTATCAAGTATCGTGTCCTACAAATATCGTGTATCGCCTACTTTGGAGCATTTCCTGAGAGACCCTGTTTCCTTGTTTTAAACCCTAGAACCCTGAACTGGCATAACTTTCTCATACGAAATCCGTTTGCTGTGATTTTGGTTTTGTTGGAAAGCTCGTGGGGAGTACAACCAAAACATTGATTGGTTATGGTAAAAATAATACCAGGATTATTAGATAGGGTATTTTGAAGTTGACCCTCAGGAAAACTGGGAAACCAAGGTGTTCCAAAGGATTTTGAGCAATATAAGAGAACTTTGGGACTAGAAGCCAAGGCTTATGAACCTGAGATCTGGCAGACACTTAGGCAAGGATAGACAAAGCATTAGGTCATCTGAGGCTAGTGTCAACCATACAGCCAAGTCTTGGGCTCAATAGCTTAGTGGTTATCCTTACACACGAAGTTCAGAAACCAGTGACTCGGAAATGTCTTTTAGCATGGAAAGACCCACACGTAGCTCAGGCACTGCCTGTTTACAGACACCAGAAGGTCCCTATAAGACCCAATTGGAGTATATCAGGACCAACCAATTAGGTGCTCGCATCTATGAGGATGGTCTAAGACGATCAGTGGTTCAACTCAAGAATCGTGACCAACCCTTTGGACTTGAACACCCAGTGGTCAAGTTTGAAGAGGGTGCTTACATTGATAAGGAAGGAACAATGTATGTGGTTACCAACTTACCAGATAGGACAGATGAGTTTGGAAATATCATTCCTGAGAATGAGATAGGAGACCTAGAGCAAGGAGACCTAGGAGGAGAACCCAAGACCCCTAGAGGCAAGTCAGTCTTGACTAGAGTGATCACTCCAGAATGGATTCCTCAAGATAACAAAAGCATAGAACTATTCGTGAATAGAGAAACGGAGGAAGCCTTTTGGAGATTTAGGCCAGATCAACCCAGCCCAATAGTCACCATCTATGAATTCAAGGACCCAGAGACACCAGGGAAAGCTGTCTATCTAGATCACACATCCCAGAAATTATTCTTAGTATCAGATCATGACAGACATGCTTACACCTGGCAAGGTGAATCAATTTTCCCTCCACCAAGATCTAATGTTTCCCAGGGCCTCCAGGGAGCCGGATCATCCAAGGCTCATGAAAGTTAGAGGGAAAGAACTAGAGAGAGACCGGAAGTAAGCTTTGCGGACACAATGGGCAGAGACAGGTCAGGATATGGAACGGAAAGATTTGAAAGGGAGAGACATAGAGTTCATAGGCATCAAAGAAATGATCATGATTTCCCATTGCCTAGACCACGAGAGCACTCAAGAACTCTTAGACCCTCTCAAGTGGTTAAGACAATGAAGAACTACTTTGATGGATTTGGAGATCCTTATGATCATGTGGCAGAGTTCAAACAAGTGCTAAGAGCTGAACAGGTTGAAGACTTGTTCACCCAGTTCGAGGCATTTGGTTTGACTCTTAAGGGTACTGCCTTAGCTTGGTTTCAACCTCTAAGCAGTCGCAACTATAGAGAGATAGGTCAGCTGCTAGAAGAATTCATTGTGGAATTTTCCAAAAGCGGTATCAGGCATAACACATCATCCTTGATCCACAGCTTCAAGCAGAAACCCCAAGAAACAGTGCGACTTGCAGGAAGAAGGTTTAGACAGTACTTGGAAAGATGCCCTGTACCAGAATTACCCACATCAGCCAAACAGGTGGCACTGTTTTTAGATGGCCTATTGAGCACAAAATTAAGGTCATATGTATACTTGAAAGAGCCTAGATCCATAGAAGAGTGTGTACGGATATGCATTGACATAGAAGACAACTTGGGTGAGGAGTTAGGACTATCCAAACTCTATAAGGACTCTGATAGTTCTACAAGTCATACCTCTAGAACCTCCACTGAGATAGATGAGATAGCTGAGCAAGTGGCCAAAAAGCTAGGAGTTCAAAATAGACAAATGCCAAGGGTCACTTCAGTGAAGCGATGTTATACATGTGGAGGAGATCACATGGCTAATGTTTGTCCGTTGACGACTCAACCCCAAGGAAACCCTAATGCTCTGTATTGCACCATTGAGAGAAAATACACAAATCATACGGCTCAAGATTGTCCTTACAATAGGCAGGCTGTTAGACAAAATTATTAGCAACCTTACCAGCAGGGTAGGTATCAGAATTAGTACCAACAACCATATTATAGGCCACAACAATATCAACCTCAATACCAACAGCAATATCAGGCACCATATAGGCCACAACCTGTCCTAGGAAACCAACCGCCAGCTCCTGCCAATGTGATCCCAGTTAAATATACGATGGCGGAGGAGAACTCTAATAGAGCATTGGTGCCACTAATCCCATTGGTCTCAGAAAATGATTCTCACGCTCATGGTTCAGACTACTTCCATGAAGATAGTCCACATGCTTATTATATAGAGTCACCTGAGCAAAGTGAGACTTCTCACTGTCAATATGAGACACCACCTATGGAACAAAATTGGGAACCAGAATAATCCAATGTCATGTATACGAATCCAAATCCTAGGCCCCAATTGAGACAAGTAAGACCACAAGCCCCTAGAGGACCATGCTTTAGATGTCAGGGCAATCATTTCATTCGTGAATGTCCCCACCAACCAGCTCTGGGACTAGGACAAAACATCACAATACAAGGCTTTTGTCCTGAGTGTGGCAAGGAACATCTTCCTAGAGAGTGTCCCAGGAATCCCTCTAGTGCACCCAAGGTCACACCCATCAACGTGGTAGGCTTAGTGGCAGATTCAAGTTCAAGTAGCAGTAATGTGGCTCCTGTACAGGCAGTTACTAGGGCACAGGCTGCACAACAAGCAAAACCATCTGAGCAATCGGAGTCAAGTGAGGCAGGAGAACCTAGTAAGAGGAAACCAAGAACATGGAAGGATACCAGAGAGAAGGCTAATCGCAAGTGGAACAAAAAGCTATCCGAGCTAGAAGAAAGCCTAAGGGATACCAAAACAAAAATAGAAGACATTGCATCTCAAAGCCCCTCGCATGCCGAAGCTCCATCCACTCCACCTCATTCCACCCCACCGCCCATTGTAAATATACCGTTATCAGGGTCTGTTCTTGCAGATCCAACCCCAGAAGGCTTGGACATGATGTTCAAGGCCTACCAGGCTCGCCTTCAAGAAGGGCCAATAGCTGCAAACCTAGACAAGAGTTACCCTAGAGCAGATTTAGAGATTGAACGGATGAAAATGTGCATGAAAATGGTGGAACAAGCTCAAGCTATACTTGAGACTAGTCAAAAGTTCAATCAGACAAACTCTGTCAAATCAGATTTGCATTTCCAAGGCTTACTAGAAAAATTAGAGCAGTTGGAAAACAAACCACAAGTTCCTTTACCTCCACAGGCTCAACCAGATTGAAAGAGGAAGCTCTCCACCAATGGGAGCTTATGTTCCTAATTCCACGGATGCTGGAACACCTCCTTCAATTCAACAGTACTCTCAAGAGTTCTTGCGGGAAATACAAGAAGAGAAATGGGCCAAGGAGAAGGGTAACTCCCCTCCTATTCCTGAGATTGATGATCTTCATGATCAATTTCCCCAAGACATTCCGTCTATCTATGGAGATCAAACAGAGCAACAAGAGGATGAGAGATTAGATTTTGAATCTAATTCTTTACAAGAGTTGCCTCATTTCACAGGCCCATGGGAATCTGAATCTCTCCAGATCAGAGCTCCCACAATATTGGTAAAAAATGAAGACTCAGTGATTCCAAGAAACACTGATGTTGTGAAGAACACTAAGGTTCAATGTCATCTCACTGTGGAAGAGCTGCTCAAAGCAAAACCTGAGCTCTGGAATCATGTGAAGGATCAGGTTCCAGAACTTGAATCGAATATGCCAAAAGTAGGCTCTAAGCAAAAAGTCCCAGAGATACCTCTCGACAAGATAGGAGACATGAGCGAAGGTGAAGAAGGTAACACTTATCGTCCGATCACCTATCAAGGTTACACAACCAAAGCAATCGTAGATTCAGGTGCTGGAGTTGCTATTGCAACCACTTCCTTGTGGAAGCAATGGGGCAAACCCACATTAAGACCAACAAGAATGAAGCTTCAAATGGCAGATGGTCATTTTGAAAGACCTCTAGGATTGCTCGAAGGGATAACTCTAACCACTTGTGGTGTAGAGTTTGAACATACATTTGCTATATGTGACTTTGAAAAAAATAATGTCTACGAGATGATCCTAGGAAGACCCTTCCTACGAGCATTGCAAATAGTACAGGATTGGGGAACCAACTCCTTGTACTTACAGCACTTAGGGGTCACCACCAAGGTCAATTTGAAGGATTACACCTTCAGAGATGTACCACTCCTACAGTGGAATCCTATCCACAAAGCGAAAGAAGATTCTATCTTTGTGCATTCTGGTAGTTCACCTGATCCATTCTGGCTGCATGAAGATACTCACTTGTGGATGTGCAAGGTCGCAGAGGAAGAGGAAAAGCGTCTAAAAGCAAGAGAAGATGGAACTCCCCCAGGAGATAGACCAATCACAGACCCAGCCTATACACCGATGATTTTTCCAGATGAGGAATTTGAGCCTCATGGTTGGGCAGAAATCTTAGCTACTATGGACATTGCAGTCAATGAAGAACAATGGACACCTCATTGTGATGAGGAGGGTTATGATATTTCAATGTTCATGTGTCAGCCCCTGTTGGAAGAGTGTGATCCTAATGAGTTCATAGAAGAAGAAGAGAATGACGATGATCTAGAATCCATTGTGATGGATACTTACTTTGACTCAGAGGAACACTATTTAGAAGACATAGGAGTGTTAACCCAAAAAGAAGAAGAACCCCTCACCAGTATTAAAACGATAAATTCAAAGGAAAAAAGTGAAGGAGGTCAAAAGAAAAAGAAAAGAAAAGCAGTGAAACAAGAAGAGGAAGAATCATTGTTTGAAGTACCAGAAAATTTCAAGAAATATGAAGTGGAAGATCGAAAAATTTTGGTACGGATGCCTAAGAGAGAGACCATTATAGGAGAAGCATATGACAATAAAGAAAAGACCAAAAAAATTGTAGTGACCATTGAAGGGAACGAAGAACGATGTACGTACATAGGAGATGACCTAAGTGCAAAAGAAGAAGCAGAGCTTGTAGCTCTATTAAGGGAATATAGGGATGTGATCGCATGGCACTATAGAGACTTGAAAGGAGTAGATCCAAAGATTTGCTCTCATACGATTCCGATGACCGCTGATGCCAAGCCCACTAAACAAAAGCCCTACACATATAATGACAATTATGCAGCCAAAATAA
Organism: Ceratopteris richardii; assembly: GCA_020310875.1. NCBI lineage: Eukaryota > Viridiplantae > Streptophyta > Polypodiopsida > Polypodiales > Pteridaceae > Ceratopteris > Ceratopteris richardii. The sequence goes on from CM035427.1 coordinate 1,205,215, forward strand.
AGGAGGAAATTGACAGGCTGATTGAAGGTGGATTCATCTATGAGATTGAGCACACTGAATGGGTGTCCCCCATTGTGGTGGTGCCCAAGAAGAATGGGAAATTGCGAGTGTGCATTAACCTTAAAAAAGTTAATGCCGCTACAATCAGAGATAGTTATCCACTTCCAATCACTGAACATCTATTGGAGCGTGTTGCAGGCAAGGAAGTTTATAGCTTCCTTGATGGATTTTCAGGTTACAACCAAGTAGCCATTGCCCCCGAAGATCAACACAAAACGGTATTTGCCACAGAATGGGGAATCTTTGCATTTCGTGTGATGCCATTTGGGCTCACCAATGCACCTGCAACATTCCAAAGGCTCATGTGTCATGTCTTCAAAGAGTTCTTGCGAAAGAGTTTAGAAGTATATGGGGATGATTTATGCGCTCATTCCCAAGAAAGAAGTTACCACATCCCTGAGCTCAGAAAAATCTTCAACAAGTGTAGAGATTATCGAGTGTGTCTGAACCCAGAGAAGTGTGTGTTCATGGTACGACAAGGTAAGATCTTAGGTCACATTGTTTCTAAGAATGGAATTTCAACAGATGAGGACAAAGTAAGAGCAATAGCAGAGCTGCCCAGGCCAAGGAATGTTAAAGAGGTACAAGCCTTTATGGGCCACTGTGGATATTACCGTAGGTTTATCCACATGTATGCCATCATAGCTAAACCTCTTTATGGGTTGTTAACAAATTTTGAGTGGAACGAGGAATGCGAGAATTCCTTCAATGAGCTGAAAAGACGTTTGTGCACAGCACCAATATTGACTACTCCGGATTGGAGCAAACCCTTTCATGTCCATGTAGATGCCTCCAATCATGCAATAGGATGTGTGCTAGCGCAACCCACAGGTGAAGGAAACCTAGATTTGCCGATAGCATATGCTAGTAGGCAATTAAATGCAGCTGAACGAAATTATACCACAACGGAGAGAGAAGGCTTAGGCATGGTATACGTTGTGAAAACGTTTAGACACTATTTATTGGCCAATAAGTTCAAGTTTCTCACTGATCATCAAGCTTTACTATATTTGGTCAATAAACCTTGCAATACAGGCCGCTTGGTGAGATGGTTCCTCTTACTAATGGAATACGACTTTGAAGTTGTTGTCAGAAAGGGTAGAACCCATCTTAGGGCAGACCATCTTTCTCGTATCACTTCAGGAGAGCCACCGCAAGGAGTGTCTGATGAATTGCCCGATGCTTATCTGTTCAATTTAGAAGTTATTCCTAAATGGGCAAATAAGTTGGTACTAGTCCTAACCTTCGGGCCTGCAAATAAAAATGTGAAGACAAGCAAAGAAGAAATTGTAAAATCACAAAAGTATCAAATATTGGCCGGAGGTATGTACAAGCAAGATACCAAGGGCGTATTAGCTTGTTGTGTCGAGGACGATGAACATACTAGTTGGTTGCAACAAGCCCATGAGGGACTGGTAGGAAATCACTACCCTAAACAACGAACATTGCAGAATCTAAAACGTTTAGGAGTGTATTGGCCTAGCATGGACAAAGAAATACAGGAGTGGATCCAAAATTGTCCAGTGTGTCAGAAGAGACCCCCAGTGGAGCATGCCACTCTTTATCATGTGTCATTAATCCCAGATTGGAGTGCTCCATTGGTTGAGTTCATGAGATCGGGAACATTACCCAATCAGGCTAGTCTTGCAAGAAAACGGAGCATGGAGCAAGAGGCTCAAGACTATGCCTTAGTAGGAGACAACCTATATCGAAGAGGCAAGGATGGTTACCTAAGACTGTGCGTTCATGAATCAGACTATTTGAAAGTCTTAGAAACTGCACACAGCGGTGCTGCAGGTGGACACTTTGGGCCTGACAGAGTAATTAAGACCATTCTATTCTCAGGACTTTGGTGGCCCACTCTTCATATGGATGCACATACTTATGTGAAGAAATGTGACACATGCCAACGTGCCCAATATCCGATAAGAAAAGATGAGATGCCTTTGAGGCCAATGATGGGAGGACGTTCATTTTCGAAGTGGGGTATAGACTTTGTAGGTCCCATCAACCCCCCAGCTAGAAACTCCCATGCTGAGTACATTATCGTGGCCACAGATTACCTTACAAAGTGGGTGGAAGTAAAAGCCACAACGAAGAATGATGCTCAAACGACGGCTAAGTTCTTATTCGAAAATGTGTTCACTAGATATGGGTTACCAATAGAGTTGGTTAGTGATAGAGGCACACACTTCTTGAATGAGGTCATTGAAAATCTCCTTCAAGAATTCATGGTGATACATAAGAAGTCTGCCCCCTATCACCCACAAGCTAACAGACAAGCCGAGAGCACGAATAAGATCCTATGTAACGTATTGACGAAACTTGTAAATAATAAACGCTCTGATTGGGACAAACAACTTCATCATGTTGTTTGGGCATACCGAGTTGCCTACAAAACGGTACTCAATGCTACCCCATTCCAGATGGTCTTTGGACAGAATGACGTGCTACCATTGGACTTCCTAATACCAGCCTTGAAAGTAGCACAAGAGCATGAGTGGAATGGACATGAGTTATCTTCCAGGATCTTTGATCTAGAACGCTTAGGTGAGACGAGGCTACGGGCAGCAGCAGGCATTTATGCTGCAAAGAAAAGGCAAAAGGCATACTTTGATGCCCATGTAAAGGATAAAGGATTGAAGGAAGGAGATCTAGTGCTGGTTTATACGCTAAAGCAACATGCCCGCAAATTGGAGAAATGAGGATATGGACCCATGATCATTAATAGACTCTCCACTAGCGGTGCAGTTCAATTGGCCACTTTAGAAGGTGATATCTTACCGAACTATATAAGTGGTTGTCGAGTCAAGTTATATCAAGAACCTCTTACAGAGGAAATGCTCATGAGACTCAACACTGCTAAGAAGCGAAAAGAAGAGGAGTTAAGGGTTAGAGAAGAAGCACAAGCAAAGGCTAGAGAGCGCATCAGAAGAAATAAGTTACGGCGGCTAGGCCTAGGTGTCAACACAAAAGCTCCAAAATATCACATGGACATGTGCCAAAAATCAGGCATAACTACTTCTCGAATAATTGATCGACGACCCTTTGTGACTATAGAGGTAGGACAAGGAAAGAGTGTAAGGACTGTGAGAGCATTGGTTGACTCAGGAGCAGCAACTAGTGCAGTTAGACTTTCATACTGCCAAGACCTGCAATTGAACATCGAGCCCATAGAAGCCTATCTCATAGGTTTAGGAGGCGTGGAAACCCCTTGTTTGGGAGAGGTGGAACTTCCCATCTACCTTCAAGATGTTCCAATAAAAGTCAAAATGCTAGTGTGTCATGATGAGGACCTCACAGAGCCACTTGTCTTGGGTCAAGATTGGATTTACGACAATGCTGTCAACTTGAACCTAAGAAGTCAACTTCTTCATGTTTGGGCACATGAACAATGCATTACATTAGAATTGGAGAATTGCATGGCCACTGACCAAGACACCACACGCTCTCTTCTTTCCTCTAAGGCTAATCTTCTCGAACAAGATGTTGTAAATGTCAAAAGATCTATGATCCAGACGGACACAATCATGGAAGGACAGTCGCAAAGGCAAGAAGAACCTTCTTCTTTTTCAAAGAGTAAAGCATCCACATTAGTCCAACCTCAGAAGCAAACAAAACAGTGCAAGATAGCCAGTCTATCAAATAGACAAAGAGCCTTCAAGAAGGAAGAAGTTATGGGCATGAAGCAGATCTGGGTAAAGAAAGGAGTACAGCCATCGATGTTGCCTCAAAGACTCCCACCCAACTAGATCGACCATGACAACAGAAGGACCAAGCACCCACAACAGGCTCAAGCACGAAGACTCCAACAAATTTGGGTACCGAAGCTATCAATGAAGGCCGACCACAATCAGGTACAAATTTGGGTGCCTAAAAAATTAGCTACTGCTCAACAAGGGCGATTACAGATGTGGGTACCCAAGAAGCTCTTACACGTACAAAGGCCTATGCTCCCCACCATGCAAAAGGCCTCAACAAAGAAGCCAAGGAAAGCAAAGGGTAAGAACAGATTACAAAGACCAGAAGAAGATAAACTCAACCCTTCTACAAAAATAAGCAGGCACTCACCCAGGACATGGGTTTTGAAGCCAAAAGCACAAGCAACATCCACAGAACCAAGGGGCCAACCACACTGGATACCAAAGTTTGGACAGCATCCAAAGAAGAACTGGCCTAAGGTGATCTCTACAGGGCCAAATACTACTCGGAAATGGGTTCCCATTAGGAGGATTACATCATTTCGAGATCCAATCGACACCTCCAAACAAAGAATGCATCAACTATGCGAGTAACATCAAAAGCCTTGACGTGCAGCAACCATGTGCCTTTGGCATAACCTTGTCTTTTGCAGCATTGAGGTCATGCACTTCCAAAGTATGCATCAACATAGGGCCACATTACATGGTCGTGCATAGACACAATTGAGAAATCCCAGGCACATGAGACACAATTTTCACATGCAAAATATGTTATTGATACTAACCTCTTTCTTCTTGTTTGATACCATCGTGTGCAACAAAAAAAAAAAAGGGGCAAAGAAGAGGACTGTGCTTGAAAATGCTCATCAGCGAACTTTCAGCAAGGACATCCATCAACAAAAAGGACAAGCCGATGGTCAAACACCATGATGGAACTACAACACGAAGAGATGAAGATCAACGGACCCTTCACCATGGTAAGACGTGTAAGCTTCAACAACACTATAACCATGATCGATTAGGAAACCTCTTCGTCAGCATACCCTTGCACACTTAGCTCAAGACCCAATCTCTTGCACCATACTTCTTGCCATGCATTTTCCAAGTACGCATACATAGGGCCACATTACAAGGCCTTGCACAAGGCACATATTTTGTTCAACCCACGCACTAAAGCACTTAGCCATCATCCATTATGGATTACAAGTACTTGGCATGAAAACTATGAAAGCCATCTTTGGAAGAATCAGCGGACATCACGGTGACCACTACAAGAACAAGGGAGCCATCCAGCATTGAGAGTTGCTCATAATCAAAATTGAACACCTCCTTTGAGCAACTAGTAGTTTTGGAAAACTCGCAAATGCACCATCCAGATGGAATACAAGGCAGAAGTACGTACAAAGGGACTACAAACTGCAAGAGATAACAGTGGCAAAGTGAAGAACCAGACAAACGACCAGGATACATTGCGAAGAGGGATTGCCCCTGTTGGACGCAAAGGACGCTACCTCTCAATGTACTACATGGAACGACCACTACAACAAGGGTCTGTCAGGGACGACAGACTCAAGAGGGGGGGGAGTGTTGAAGCTCAAGATCAAGGACAAAGAATGGAAGTGCATCAAGGAAGTGGACACACAAGAAGAAGGAGCAAGTAGGGAGCTCCAAGAAGCACCTCTCAAATTTTCAGATGAAATCCCTATAAAAATAGTGATTATTATCACTAAAAACCATTGTAAATACCATTGTCCATTTTTGTAACTCCATTTTGTTCAAGCCGAGGAGTCCTCGAGTTTGAGGAGTATCAGAACTACCATCCTACCAATTTTCATAATTTTTAGACTCCGTTTGAGCCCCCAAATAAGCCCTAGAACCTATTTTTTAACTAGGCCGGACACTAGGTCTGGACAGGGCCAAAACCACTCAAAAACTATAAAAAGGGCTGGAGAGCTCATTTTTGGGGGTAGCTAGTTGTAGATTTCAGCTTTGTAAGAGAGCTCTTCGGTAATCGAAGCTTTCCATTGTTCCACTCCTTGCTCTTACTTTGTGCGCGTGTGTGTGTATGTGTGTGCATGCTTGTGTGCTTTCACTCACGCACTTGTGCCATCACTTGCTCACGGTCTTCATACCGGTCCTCACGTCTCCACGGATTGACATTTATGAGGTGTATCTCCTCACGTTGGTACTCACCATTGTGCTAGAGTGACAACTAACGATCTATTTTTAACCGGGCTTGAAACCAAACTTCTTCATTTCGAGTGTTTTGAATCTACATCTTCTATTATCGGCTTTGCACGCCTGAACAGCAGATCTCTGTTTGTCAATCTTTCTCTCTTTCTCTCTCACTCTCTCTCTCAATCCCTCCCTCTCTCTCTCACTCTCTCTCTCTCTCTTCCTCCCTCTCTTTCTAAGCACAGCTCTATCTTTCTAGATCTGATGTTTTGGTAAGTAGATCACACATATTGTAGCACTCTTTTTTCTTTCTTTATGTTTTTGCTTTTCTAATATCTTCTCTCTTTAGTTTTGCAAGAGATTTTGGGATCAAATCTTTGGAAATTCGACGAAGGAGAACTTCAAGTGGATTTTGATGACCTTGATTCAAAGAATTGTCTCTCTCTCTCTCTCTCTCCATCCCTCTCTCTCTATCTAGGTACACCTCTATTTTTATAGATTTGAAGTTTTGGTAAGTATATCGCACATATTGTAGCACTCTTATTTCTTTCTTTATGTTTTCATTTTCTAATATCTTCTCTCTTTAGTTTTGCAAGAAATTTTGGGATCAAATATTTGGTAATTCGATGAAGGATAACTTCAAGTGCATTTGGACGACCTTGATTCAAACAATCACATCAATGTAAGTTATTGTTTTGTTTTCGATTGACATAGAGAGAGAGAGAGAGTGAAAGAGAGAGAGAGAGGGAGAGATACATATACATACACACTTACATATGAATAAGCACACACTTACATACGCATACACACATGCATATGCATATACACATGCATATGCATACACATACACGTGCATATGCATACAAAAATGCATATGCATACACACGTGCATATGCATATATACATGCATATGGATATACACACATGCATATGCATACACACATGCATATGCATACACACATGCATATGAATACAAACATGCATATGCATACACACATACAAAATGCATATGCATACACATGCATATGCATACACATACACGTGCATATGCATATAAACATGCATATGCATACACATACACACAGACATGCATATGCATATACACATGCATATGCATAAACATACACACACATGCATATGCATATAAACATGCACATGCATACAAACATGCATATGCATACAAACATGCATATGCATACACAATGCATATGCATAGGCACATGCATATGCATACACATACACATGCATATGCTTACAAACATGCATATGCATACACACATGCATATGCATACACACATACACAATGCATATGCATACAAACATGCATGCATATGCATACACACATACATATACATACACACATGCATATGCAGACAAACATGCATGCACATGCATACACACATGCATCTGCATAAAAGCATGCATATGCATAAAAGCATGCATATGCATAAAAGCATGCATATGCATACAAGCATGCATATGCATACAAGCATGCATATGCATACAAGCATGCATATGCATACAAACATGCATATGTATACACACATGCATATGCATACAAGCATGCATATGCATACAAACATGCATATGCATACAAACATGCATATGCATACAAACATGCATATGCATACAAACATGCACATGCATACAAACATGCACATGCATACAAACATGCATATGCATACAGACATGCATACACACATGCACATGCATACAAACATGCATATGCATACACACATGCATATGCATACAAACATGCATATGCATACACACATGCATGTGCATACAAACATGCATGCATATGCATACAAACATGCATGCATATGCATACAAACATGCATGCATATGCATACAAACATGCATGCATATGCATACACATACACAAATGCATATGCATACACATACACATGCATATGGATATAAACATGCATATGCATACACATACACACACACATATGCATACAAACATGCATATGCTTACAAGCATGGATATGCATACACACATGCATATGCATACACACATGCATATGCATACACACATGCATATGCATACACACATGCATATGCATACACACATGCATGCATATTCATACAAACATGCATGCATATGCATACAAACATGCATGCATATGCATACACATACACAAATGCATACGCATGCACATACAGATGCATATGCATATGAACATGCATATGCATACACATATGCACACAGATATGCATATGCATACACACAAACACAATGCATATCCATACACACATGCATATGCATACACATACACATGCATATGCATAGACATACACATACATATGCATATAAACATTCATATGCATACACATACATGCACATGCATATGCATACACACATGCATATGCATACAAACATGCATATGGATGCACAGATACACAATGCATATGCATACACACATGCATGTGCATACACATACACATGCATATGCATACAGACATGCATATGCATACACACATGCATATGCATACAAACATACATATGCTTACACATATGCATATGCATACACACATTGGATGAGATGGGATCTTCACATTGCATGAGAGGGGATCTCCACGTACAGCTTGGGGATTGCATGATCATGACGACTCCAAGATATATCATACCCGTAATGGAGCTCCAATCATGGATGCAGCAGAAAAGTCAATGCATCATTGCATTCGACAACTTTGCTCCATAGAGTTTGGACACTCTATAATGTTAAAATGGAGTGAACAGGATAGGGATTCTAAGAATCATATCACACAATCCATATATGAAGAGTATCAGCTAGCACCTTGGAATCCTATTGAGAGTTCGAAATGGATTTAGCATACGGCACGCGAGGTGATGTCTCATGGACGGTTGGAGGCTCACATTGCTTTTAGAGCAGGCTTACAGAAGCTTGTATGGTTAGATGTTGAAGAGTGGGAATCTATTCAAGATGAGCAGCAACATACTCCTAATCGATATCGTCAATAAAGAGATGCGGCGGCCACACGTTTAGATATGGTTGGAACATCGCATTTAGGTAGCGACGGATATGACAATATGCGCTACTAATTTGTAAGTATAATGTTAATTATTGAATTTTTCTATGTTAAGCACATTATGTATGTTCATCTAACATTTTGCATATTTATTATAGGAGTTGGCAGTGGATCGTTCTCTGACGCGAACTGAAGAATCATATGGATATCGTCATGGATTGGCTACATTGTTGCAAAACTTAGAAGGATGCGGTGCAATCATTTCATGGGAGTATTTCAATTATTAGGTAAAGTTATAGCTTGGTTTGGTATTTTTAGTTGTTGTTTATAAATGTCATGTCAATTTGTCTCATTTTACACATATGCTTTGTTGCAGGATTGTAGGTGTAAATATTTTGATCATTGCTACAATTTTGTATTACACTCCTATGTGGCAATGATGTACAATGATTTTGTATTTCATTCCTATATGGAAGTGCTTTGTCACATTGCCACAATTTTGTATTACACTCCTATGTGGTAATGATGTACCATAATTTTGTATTTGATTCCTATATGGAAGTGCTTTGTCACATTGCCACAATATTGTATTACACTCCTATGTGGCAATGATGTACCATAATTTTGTATTCGATTCCTATATGGAAGTGCTTTGTTACATTGCCACAATTTTGTATTACACTCCTATGTGGCAATGATGTACCATAATTTTTTATTCAATTCGTATATGGAAGTGCTTTGCCACACTCTTGTACATCCTTCATTTATGAAATATACAACTTTTTGTACATGATTCATTTTTCATTTTGGCTCATATAAGATCATGTTTTGGTTGCCATTAGAGTACATAACACATGTACTCAGTTTACAATTGGGCAGAGTGTATTGTCTTTTGCTAAACAACATCATGCTGAAGCAAAAGAAAACACACTCTGTCCAAAAAGGATTGTGCAGATACGGTCGTCAGTATGAGCATTGGTACACCCAGTATGGGTGTCGGTATGAGCGTCGGTCCACCTAGAATGGGTGCCAGTATGAGCGTCAGTAGATAGCACCCTTGGTATACCCCCGATATGTTGTAGTGTAAACCATCCTGCATGATTGGTCATGTGATTTGAAGCACCTTAATCACCATACCAGACATTACCATTCGACTTCGAAACATTAGTAGATATTGTATTCATCATATGATGTTGGACCATGAATAGCTTCTAAGAATCATCTGCACTTATGGATGCATATTTGTTTTGTTGCCTTTTATTATTTTGATTCTTCAATTTGCAATCACATTCAAAATGTCCACATTTATCAAAATTTAAGCATCCTTTATTGTCATTACATGAATTATTTCTTTGAAAATTTATGCGGTCTCTTTGGCTTCTCTTGCCTCGAAATTGTCCTCTACCTTCTACATGATTTTTTTTCTTCACATTGGTCTTAATTATGGTGTGCTCTTCCATTTCCAAAGCCTCTATCCCTGCCTCATCCTCTACCAAAGTAGAATACCTACTCAAAATCAAGTTTTCTATGGGAGTTCGAGTCCTCCCCAAGATTCTTTCCTTCAATAACTAGCATGGATACTAGATGAGCAAAATTCTGAATATCTTCTGAGTAGATGTTTTGAGCTACTTATATGCAGCTCCAAGGCACACTTCTACCTTATCATCATCATCTACATTCATGCTTATAGATGTAGGTCACTCGCATATTTTTTTATTTTGAGAGTGTAGTCACTTATTGACATGCCCTTTTTATCGAGTGTATGTAGCTCATTCTTGAGTTGCAATTTCCAAGCTGTGTATTCATCACATGCATTGTAACCAAACTATTTCAAGCATCTTTCGGAGTCTTGGCATCTTGTATACACCCAATCATGCTATCCTATATGCTAACATATAGCCAATATATTACCTTTTGTGCTCCTTGATTCCATTCCTCATATGCTCTTAACTAATCCGTAGTCGGATTCCTCTCTGGTAAGTGTGGAGTATTTTCGTTCTCTCCTTTGATGTACATCAAATAGCCTTTTCCCATCATGAAATTTTTCATTTTGAATATGCAAACATGGAAGTTTTTCTTGTCCAGCTTATCGTTATTAGGCCACCAGAATGGAATTATAATTACTGGAAAATGTAATTGCAAAGGATGCACATTGAAAGGATGTAGGATAACACTTGTAACTTTTTGATCATGAAAGTGTGCGAAAGCAGATGTGTTGAAGAGGCAAAGGCTTTAATGTGGGTCTATGCCATACGCGTGTGGGTCGTTTTGCACAAGTTTTTTACTTACGTTGGTGTATTGACCTTTATTGTTATGAGTATTAAGTCATTTTGGCGATCTTGTCTACGTAAAACTTGGTTGGTGAGGACATAAGTTTAATTGTGGTTTTGTGTCAATCGTCGGTGAAGCATCCATATCATTCTGGGTAATTGAATACCATACTTTATCGTGGTGATGTATTTCGCTTAATGTTGAAATATCAGGTGATGAAATTACTATTTATAAGTTTCTAGTGGATAGTGAGAGTAAAGAGATGACTAACTCTGCATAGTGAATCTTTCATTGGGAAAATAAATGTAGGTCCACTGTACTACATACCCTTGACCATCCCAAGAACCTAGTAGTTGATTTATTCCTGTAAATCGTTAACACTGGTGTCAGCCATGGGGCATGGAATAGCCAGTCTGAGGGCATATTAAGGTTGGATGAAAGAAAGAAGTCTATGATATATGCCTGTAATGCATTCCGATGAATCTTATCCGAAGTACCGAAGTGATCAGCATCCATGGAAAGTTACTAGCATGTTGGGGACACCCTCTGGTGGTAGTGGTGAAGGATAATCATCTAAAGGGAAGTGGGATAGACGGACTAGTGGAGGGGCACCACAGTATCTTCTTGTTCAAGGATTACAGAGTATACTAGAATTTTGACCATTTCCATCTATTGAAAGTGCGGTCTATGGCGTAGGCACTGGTTGCGGAGATAGCTACGTGACTTCTGATGAAAACCCAATTTTTTGTTCTCATTCCGATCATACTAGTACATTTATCGGTGAAAGTTCTGGTGAAAATTTCATCTCAGACACACAATACGATGAATGGTAGTTGAATTCAAATGTGTATGATCGAATGAGTGATACCATAGGATCATAGATTTTGCAAAGTGACTATATGACACAACAACAATTAGAATCAACTTGTTCAAGTAATTCCGAAGTGATACTTCCTCTTGATTTAGATGACATGAGTAGTACGCAGCAATATCATTAGCAACAACAATAACAACAACAACAGTAACAGCAACAGAAGGTCATACCCCCACGAGCGATACGTGTCGGATTCACATACACTAAATTTGGTGGATTCATAGGGGATGACCCTCATGCTCATGTCTGTACTTTCGAAATAAATTATGTTGTACTAAACTATCCAGTGGAGCTCACATATAAGGCCATAGTGTTTCAATCTACTCTTATTAATGAAGTTGCTTGTTGGTTAACCGAATATGAGTCAAAGATTATAGCATGATAGTATCTGCTTTGGAAGAAACTCGGATGCGATGGAGGTTGTCTCTATTTCTAAGATGTCATATGCTATTGTAACTTACATAATTATACGCTTAGCACGAGCTACAATTTTTATTAGCCATTCCCGTCATTTCCGGTAGGGACCATGGTTACTAGTTTCCACACGCATAGTTGGATATAGATAAACATGAACATACGTAAGACATGATATTTGATAGAGCTCGTACCATCCCCTTAGATAGAGCTGAGAAAGGATCCGATTTTTTGATGTTAGAGAAGCTGGCAACCACCCCATCGACCATCCATTAGTAAGTTAATGTTTTGTTTTTCTTTTTGTTTTTAAAAAAGACAAACCTCGGACCAATCCTGCTGTTCCTTTTAGCTTGAATTAACGAAAAGAAAAAATAAAAAAAACTCTCATCTTTTTCAACAGCGCAAATTGTGCAATGCAGATACGAGAAGAGTGGATGATTAGGCGCGAAGCCTAGAGATGGACTGATAGGGCTCGCACATGAGGTGGTCGGTGGTCTCGCCCTATTTCGGGTAGAATTTCCTCCTTTTTCCGTTAGCACCAGTCTGTTGGGATGACCCAAAGTCGAGCCACACAGTATTTTAATAATTCTACTTATTAATGACGTCTATTTGTAGAAAGTCAGTACTCGAGCCTTTGCGCAATAATGTCTGAAAATACGAACAATGATAATAATAATAGTTTCAATAATAACAATAAAACAATGATAATACGTAGATGATAGAAGAGGATGTCCAGATATGCGATAGAAACTACGCTGCAAGATGGAATTCTATTTTGAGTTCTATTGTTATCTGGCACGGTAATTTCATGCGGTCGCTACAAAGCTTACGGTTTCAAGCATTTACGAAGGAGGAAACTTTAATTCAGTTACTGCGAAGGTCTAAATGCTCACGAAGATTGCGAATAAGGAGTCCTCATGAGCATGGAATTATACATATCAAGAGAACGAAATTAGGAAGCATTGAAGGAATTGTGCAAATAGTCGCGAAATATAAACAGAAGTGACTAGGAGAACAATTAATCGATCGTGAAAGGTTAGAGGTCAACAACAATACAACTTTTACACTTCGCACATTCTGAGTGGATTTTAGAGAGCAACACATACGTGAAGCAGTGTGGACGATGAGTTGCAAGAATCTACGACTTGGCCGTTTGAAATCTAACCACTACATTTGCATGTGCACCTAAAATCTGATGACCCAAACTTTATTTTCAATCACCTGAAATCTGGTAAGAGAACATCCATGTGCTCTTGAAACACTTTTTGGGTGTGCAAAAAAGTGGCCTCCTGCCACCCAAAAACATATTCATGTGCTACCTCTATGCGTTGGTGCCCCATTAACATTCGTCTCCCCTACTATCGATCCACAGGTGGGACCATGCAAAGCTCTTTTTGCATCGAGATTCTCCTATTGATGCCTTCCGTGCCTAGGGTCTACACTCTTCTTCTTTACCTACGTGGGACAGCTCCTGATTCTAAAGCTATTGAGGTGGAAGGCCATGGCCCTCCATGAAGCAAAGAAGAACGGGTGTACTCAAGGCTATCAGCCACAAGAAGCATGAGCCCTCGAAGATGAACGTAAGAGCCATAGCGTGTCCCATGTTGAAGTTGCGAAGAAGTTGCTTACAAACGACAACCCAGTGTTGGACATGGAAGGTACATCTTTCTTTGCTCAAGATTGTTTTAGAGGTAAGCAATGTGAAGCAGCTCACAAAATTGACCTAAAGTCTCCCCAAGAAGACCTTGACGAAATAACTCTTGTCATAAATAAATCTAGTGTCAAGGGTTGGCATAATCACCTTTATGAGAAGGTGGTTATAGGCCTCTGCCATGGCCCTCGCCCCCCTCATGTCATGTTGAAAATGTGGATGCGGACCAATTGGGAAAGTAGGGCATTATTAATAAAACAAGTCCAATACCTCCCAAATGGGTACTTTTTAGTTTTCTTCGACGATGGTAACAGTGCAATGCAGATGATAGATGAGGGTCGATGGATCGTTAGAAATACCCTAGTCTCTTTCTCTTAATGGTATGTAGGTTTTAATATGAGAGAGTCGGAACCCACCAAGGTGCCTATCTAGATAGAGTCGGAACCCACCAAGGTGCCTCAAGAAGTGGAGTCTGGAGGACTGATTGCAGTTAGTAGTTCCTTACTTTTAGCTAGTTGCATTTAATGCCAACGAATCTGCCCCAACCGAAATCGTGACGTGCATTTGTCTTAGTTACGATTGATCTATGGGATGGTTGTCCAACCTCAAAAATCGAGTATTGCCCATTGCCCACGTTGCTTACCAGAGAAAAGTTCCGAGCATTCATTCTGAACCTTTGATTGTTGGTAGCTTCTGAATGTGTCCAATAATCTCTCGAGCCCTGCAAATGGATGAACCCAACAGCTCATCGCATTAGACTGCTAATCGTGAATATAATTATGAGAATATAATTTCCCCTCCAATTCAAAACGCAATCAGATACAGCACCTACACAAACATCATTCCCACACATATCTTAGGCATGAATCTTAGACGTGCATTCTTCAAATAAATCACAACATAGATACGTTTCTCATAATCTTGCTAGAATAAGGAAACCATCATAATCGACAGAGCTTTTCACAATTTAAATGGACAGAAAAAATAAATATTTACGCAAAATTTAAGTAAGTTCATGTGGAATGGCTAGGAGGAAGTAAGTTCATATGGAATGGCTAAGATAATCAATGGGACTTTGAGTGAGAAAAATCGTAGATAAGCACGGTATGAGAAGCGATGACGAGGAGCATTAATCATCAATAGTCACTTTATGAAGTGAAAACTTCAAGAATATTCTCGGCCCTTCTAAACCTAACCTAGACTCCGATGCGATAGGTGTGGATAACTAGACTCGATAGGACACAAGAGATCTCGCAACTCGTGATTGTGGGTTTGGAACTCATTGGGTTCTTATTGTGGAAATCACAAGGCTTGGTTTGTTCTTTTAATATCTTCCAAGATCTGGACATTCATAGCTCATATTGTTTTTTAAGTTCCTCATATGTGGTACTAGAAAAAGATGATGATGATTATTGTCACTCTAGCACAATGGAAGTGCCACCATGGTGAAGATTCACATCATGAATGTCAATCCATAGAGAATTGCACAAGCCCATTAGTAAGAAGCACATTAACATGCACACACATACACATATGCACATACAAGGTAGAACAGAGAGTAGAACAATGGAATCTTTCATTTCAGATCTCTTCATACAAAGTTTCGTAAAAAATCCAACCTGAAAAGTGAGTTCTCTACTTAGTTTTATAAATTTTCATTAGTTGAGGCCTAGTTCAAAGCTACTGTTTGATCTACTTCTAGCCTAGTGTCCTTGGATTTCACAATATGGATTTATATTTACCAAAAATAGGTACTTACAATCAATTGTAATGACAAAAGCCATTGATTATTTGAAATTATTTTTTTGAAAGATTAGTTAGACCTATGCATTGTAGGATCTTCATTGATTGTTCTGCTTATTGAGTCCTTTGCTTGAGCCTAGGCTCTTTTTCTGGCCTTCATGTGTGTGTCTTTCTTGTCTAGTAAGCCCTCCTTGGCTGCTAACACTCCCCCCTCTTGAGTCTATCATCCCTCACAAACCTTTATTGGATGCATTTTTCTATGTAGTATTAAGGAAAATGTGCCTCTGACTCATGTTCCTATAGTTCAAGTCTTCATGGAGGTATATCTTGATATCATCCCAATCATGTGTGCCTTGAATTTCCCAATGTGGTGTCCTATAATCTTATGATTACAAAGCTTCCTCAAATGCAAATAACTGCAAGATGTGGGTGGGTTTGGAGATAAAAAGCTCATTATAATGGTATTTCTCGAAGCCTGGCATAACCATATCTTTGAATGTTTTCTTGTAGCAGGCTTGGAGATACTTGATGTCAAACATATATAGACTTTATAGAAGGGCATGTGATCATATCATAGACTAGATCAAAGTTTCCATTGTTAAATGTAGCTCTAGATATACGTGGTGCTTTGAGATTTTGATATGTCTTGAAAATGACTTGTATTATTTTATAACCACTTCTGCATAGGCTCATAATTAACTATGCAAAACTTCATTGCCTTCTCTTTGAAAGCTGCATCCATTTTTCTTTGCAATCCTTTACCTTGTGGTTCATCACCTACGAGATGAACATCTTGCGATCCGACATATGTAGAAACTCAGTTATGAATACAAGATACTCTTGTACAAGCCATCCCTCTGCCATGCTACCCTCTGGATATGCTCTTTGTCGAACAAACCCTTTTAATGTCTTCATAAAGTGCTCTAAGAAGAACATCTATCGACTATGGACAATTCCTGCTATTGCAACTTCATCTACCACATGAACCAGTAAATGAAGTTGAATACCGAGAATACTTGTGGGAAAGTATTTCTCTACCATACAAACAGCCTCGATAGCATTGAGTTTCACACTCTCTATGCTATCTTTATTTTTCTCTTTAGAAGAGATCCACCATATAAAGAACTAATTTTATAAATGGTTCTTCGTACATCCTCCGAAAGACAATCTTTTAGGGCTATAGGGAGCACAATCTATAAAAACTTGTGCCAATCATGAGACTTGAGCCCTCCAAGATTGTCGTTTTGTGTGAAAGCAGTCTTTAGACACCTCATGCATCCAGTAGGTGTCCGAAACTCTGAAATTATTTTCTTCACTTGTTGCTCTTCCATCTTGCGAAGCACCCAAGAAGCTCTTGGTAACGATACTGTTCCCTTGGGCTTAGTAATTGCCCACAACTCTAGGATATGACCTCGCTCTTCTAAGTCCTCCTTTTGTGCTTTGCTTTCTTTCTTTTCGATCAAAGTTTTCCAAAGAGTCTCTCCCACATTCTAAAAAATATGCATCGGGTCTACCAAATGATTGATCAATAATTCACTCCAATAATGGAGTTCATGAAAAATGGACAATCATTTCATGCCAACGAACTGATGTTCTGAATCCCATAGTTGTTTCCAATTGCTAGCTTTCATTTGGCATTGCGCTTGTCGACCAATTTGTTCTTCACGTAAACATGTCCATCAGGAAAATATCTAGTGTCCTTCATAGACAGTTTTACGTAGTGCTTTGGAATAGCGTGCTTCGAGTCGTGGCCCGCATAAGGGACAAACATGGTAACCCAAAATCGATAAACCTAAACATTCACCATAACCGGGCTAATCATGCATCGTCCACATAAGTATGCCTTGCACTCGCATGTCTCGTCTTCTTATAGGTTGAGACATGTCACACACAGTAATCCAATCCCATAAAATGTGTAGTTCTTCCACAAGTGGTGCAAGATATACATCCATGTTTTTTACCTTATACTTACCTGGTACAATAAGAGGTAATAATAAATGACCTTTGTTTGTGGCCAGCCATGGTGGGATGTTATAATTGACCAAGCATACAGGCCATGTGCTCCATGAAGAACTACGTAAACCAAATGGATTCACTCCATCCATAGCTAGGCCTTGACGTATGGACCGAGGCTCACTAGCAAACTCTGGCCACTTACTATCTATGTGCTTCCAAGCATCAGAGTCAGCAGGCCCTTGAATTACACCATATGTAGACCTGCTCTTTGTATGCCATGACATTAACTCAGCTATAGATTTGCATCAAAACATGTTCTTAATTCGTGGAATGATAAGAAAGTGGCGAAGAACCTTTGCGGGGATTGCTTTGCCTACAAGGTCTTCTCTAAATCAATTTGCTCCACACTTTGGACATACGTGGAGATACTCATACTCATTCCGAAAGAGGATGCAATCATTCGGACAAGCATGAATTTTAGTATAATCCATTCAATGGCCTGTAAAAGTTTTTTTGCATCTCCATGTGTTGGAGGCATGTCATTGCCCTCTGGCGAAAATTGATCTTTAAGAAGCCTGCAATAAGCAATTAAAACAATATTAGTAAATAAAGTTATTTTGATATAACAATGAAAGCCAATTTGTTCTCCATTTACCTGAACAATTCATTGACACTGCTATCTGACCATCCATAAATGGATTGCAGATTGAGCATCGCGAGTGACACACATAGTACATATATCTTTGCTCCATTGTAAAGTGGTAAACGAGCTAGTCTTTGCATGTTGTCATAATCTTCATCGACTTCTGATCGTGGAAATTTTGTTGTGTCCATGAAACTCTCGATATCTTCTCCACCATCGTGATCTCCGTCCATCTCATAAAATGCTTCGAGCATCTCTTTCATATGTTCATTCTATGTAATATTATTAGTACTTGCTTGTACGTCTAAGTCCTTCTTTGTTCTCTTTTGTACACTGCTATCTGACCATCCATAAATGGATTGCAGATTGAGCATCACGAGTGACACACATAATACATATATCTTTGCTCCATTGTAAAGTGGTAAACGAGCTAGTCTTTACATGTTGTCATAATCTTCATCGACTTCTGATCGTGGAAATTTTGTTGTGTCCATGAAACTCTCGATATCTTCTCCACCATCATGATCTCCGTCCATCTCATAAAATGCTTCGAGCATCTCTTTCATATGTTCATTCTATGTAATATTATTAGTACTTGCTTGTACTTCTAAGTCCTTCTTTGTTCTCTTTTGTCCACGAGAGGTTACTAGTGCAATGTTGTTTGGGTCCATCTACTCACCGGGGGGACCATGCGAATGGTAGCATAGGTTTTCTAGTGGACTCCTATCAAAAGATCCATACTCTCTAACATGTGCCATACAAATCCATCGTTTTTTATAAATTTGATACGTGCACTGAGTGCAAGGACATGCCATTCTCTCCTCCGGATCCAAAGAAGCCATCTGCTATAATATGGAAATTTTAGATCATTTGTTTTTTTTATTAAACCTAAAAATCATACTCCTAAAGACTTAAACCTGAAATACTGAAACCTAAATACTCAAACACCTGAAAAACCCTAAAACCCTAATCTATATAATTATGAGCTTTTATCTATATATTCATATTTTATTTCTTAATTAATCCCTTTTTTATATATTTAATTATATACATTTAATTAAACTATGTAACACACTACTTCTTTAATATTTGGTTATCTATATAATTATCATATTGTATATATATCTATTTATATATTCAGATTTTTTTTTAATTAATCCTTTTTTTATATTTTTAATTAAATTATCTAAAGCACTAGTTCTTTTTATATTTATTTATCTATATAATTATCCTATTATATATATATTTATTTATATATTCAGATTTTTTCTTAATTAATCCTATTTTTATATTTTTAATTATATATATTTAATTAGATTATTTAAAACACTAGTCCCTTTTATATTTATTTATCTATATAATTATTCCATTTTTTATATACATTTATTTATATATTCACATGTGTATGTGTATGTGTGTATATATGTTATATAGGTATTAAAACCCTAAAACCCTAATAAAAGAGACTTAAACTTAAACCTAAAATACTAAAACCTAAATACTTAAACACCTATAAAAATCTAAACCCCTAATCCTATTCTATATATATGTTTATTTATATATTCAGATTTTTTTCTATATTTTTTTCTATATTTTTTCTTAATATAAATGTAATTGAGTTATATGTATGCTTAGACCCTAAACCCCTATTCCTAAATATCTAGACCTAAAATATGTACATTTCTTTATGCAGGTGTATATACATGTATATATGTATTATATGTGTATGTGTATGTATGTGTAAATAGCCTAAAAACCCTAATCCTATTTTTATATCTTTGATGTAAAAAAAACACTAGCTTATGTGTGTGTGTATTTGTGCATGTGTGTATGTATTTGTGTGTGTGAATGTATGCATGTGTGTATATGTGTATGTGTATCGAGTCTTTATTTATATATTCAGATTATTTTTCTATTTTAGTCATATTTTTATATTTTTAGTTATATATATTTAATTAAATTATTTAAAACATTATTTCTTTTTATATTTATTTATCTATATAATTATCCTATTCTATATATATATTTATTTATATATTCAGATTTTTTCTTTAAGTTTTTTGGATATTTTCTCTTTATATAAATTTAATTGAGTTATATCTATGCCTAAACCCTAAAAACCTAATCTTAAAGATCTAGACGTAAAATATGTATATTTTTGTACACATGTGTATATAGATAGGTGTATAAGTATATGTGTGTATGTGTATGTGTATATATATTCACTCTGATTAAAATGATTAAAATTAAATCTATTTTTATATATTTAATCATATATATTAAATTTATTTCTTTAAAACACTAGTTCTTTTTATATTTATTTATCTATATAATTATCCTATTTTATATATATACTTACTTATTTATTCAGATTTTTTCCTTAATTAATCCTATCTTTAGATATTCAATTATATATATTTAATTAGATATTAAATTATTTAAAACATTCATTACTTCTTTTTATATTTATTTATCTATATAATTATCCTATTTTATATATATATTTACTTATATATTCAGATTTCTTCCTTCATTTTTTTCTATATTTTCTCTTTATATAAATTCAATTGAGTTATATATATTCCTAAATCCTAAAACCCTAATCTTAAAGATCTAGACCTAAATTATTAATATTTCTGTATGCATGTGTATCTACATGTATATATGTATTATATGTGTATGTGTATGTGTGTATATATGTTATGTAGGTGTTAAAACCCTAAAACCCTAATCACTAAGACTTAGACTTAAACCTAAAATACTAAAACCTAATTACTTAAACACCTATAAAAATCTAAACCCCTACTCCTATTTTATATATATGTTTATGTATATATTCAGAATCTTTTCTTTTTTTTTTCTATGTTTTTCCTTAATATAAATGTAATTGAGTTATATGTATGCCTAAATCCTAAAACCCTAATCGTAAGTATCTAGACCTAAAATATTTATATTTTTGTATACACGTGTATATACATGTATATATGTATTATATGTGTATGTGTATGTATGTGTAAATAGCTTAAAAACCATAATAATATTTTTATATATTTGATGTAAAAAAAACTTCAGAATAAAAAATTTATATATTTAATTAAAACACTAGCTTATGTGTGTGTATATATATTTAATAAAAACACTAGCTTATATGTGTATATTTAATTAAAACACTAGCTTATGTGTGTGTATTTTAATTAAAGGCTGGGAGAGTAGGCCAAGGATGAACTTCCTTCGAAACAAATTAAGATGTGGATGTGGCTAGA
Source organism: Ceratopteris richardii (assembly GCA_020310875.1). Taxonomy (NCBI): domain Eukaryota; kingdom Viridiplantae; phylum Streptophyta; class Polypodiopsida; order Polypodiales; family Pteridaceae; genus Ceratopteris; species Ceratopteris richardii. Next base: position 1,226,963 of record CM035427.1, read on the forward strand.
TTCAAACCCAAGCCACAACCAAAAGATACATCAAATTAAGATGGCATTTATCTAGCATCAAATCAAACAATAAAAGAAGTTTTTGGTGATTTCTATCTTTGAAAGTAATCTCTGTTGTATGTGGTTATGAGGTTTTATTTCCAGGGTAGATATCGAGTTTTCCATTGCATTTCTTGTGTATTTGCATGTGCATTAATAAGTATATGAAAATAAGTTCACAATATGCATATATGTGAAGTTGTATGGCTCTTGTGACAACTGCATTGAGGAGTTTCTTTCGAAAGTATAGTGGTAGATCAATTTTATTATCGAAAGGAGATAATCATAGTGGGTCTACATCACCAAGGACAATCCAAGGAAGCTGAATGATGCCTTATGGACATTCAAGTGCAAGCCTAATGCACAATAGCTAGAAATCCATGTTTGAAGTTGCATTCACCCTCTTCATGGACGAGGAGTTTTTCATATATGAAGCTGCAGTCAACTCCTTTGAAGATACAAATGTAAAGCTTATCATCATCAGTAACACATCAAGGCAAGTAGAATTAGCATACAAAAGAAGTCATGATCCATGTTTTGTTGAGCTCGCGCAAAGTTATCTTCACATAACATGAAAGAATGTGGGTCAATATCCATGGAGGGAGTGGATTTGAAAGTTGTGGAGAATTGAGAGTGCAGATTTTGTTGTGGAGATCCTAGAGAATGGGGGTATCAAGTCTGCAACATTAGTTGAGATTGAGTCAATATTGTTGGTGTGTGCGAGAAGAAACTAACCCTTCCTTGTTGCAAGTCCTTATCATGTTACATTTGAAGCGAGGAGCCTGAAAGGCACGTCAGGAATTGTTTTGAAGTATGAGGACTTAGGTGGTCATGTGCAGTACATGGGAAAGCCTTATCCTATTATATATTAAGGTAAGTCTAATGGCCACACAACGTTTTGTCCAAAGAGGATCTGAAAGGGGGTGGCTTGGAGTACCGTTTCATAGGCAACTCGATATGCCCAAATAGCATGATGTAGCTATTTGTTCCAATTAGGGTGTTTATTGTATCCTAGTTTTGTCAATAATACATTACATGGGATCTTATTTGTGCTCTTGGTTTGTCTGGTAGCTTGTGGATGATAGGGGAAAATTTTCTTATGAATCACCAAGAATTCTTGGAGAAGCTTTTTAACGAGTTCATTCAAGAAGATATATATATATATATATATATATATATATATATATATATATATATATATATATATATATATATGTGTGTGTATGTATACATTGAGAATCTAAAAGTTTGTAAGCTTCAACGCCTATGTAACATTCTCGTTTGCTTTTTCCAATGATGCGACACATGGACATGCGCATCATATCACTCACCATATATGTGGGACTCGACTGATCATATGTATCCACCACTCGACTTCATTGATCATTAGTAAACCGGACTCGACTTCATTGATCATCAATGTATGTCATATCCATCGTGGCGCATTCCTCATATGTATTCCGTGTGGGACTCGACTGATCATATGTATCCACCACTGGACTTCATTGATCATTAGTAAACCGTCTCATAAGCATCGAACAATGTGGGACTCGACTGATCATATGTATCCACCACTCGACTTCATTGATCATTAGTAAACCGGACTCGACTTCATTGATCATCAATGTATGTCATATCCATCGTGGCGCATTCCTCATATGTATTCCGTGTGGGACTCGACTGATCATATGTATCCACCACTGGACTTCATTGATCATTAGTAAACCGTCTCATAAGCATCGAACAATGGATTTCGAAGAGTATGAATGATGGTCCATTGACTACATAATAGATATCTTCGTGTCTTTCTACGCAGTGAATCAGCCGCCCATATGTAAAAGTCGTGTTCAATTTTTTCTTAAATAAAGGAAGTTCGGCCTTAGCCTAATCTCCCGGACTTTAATTAAAATAAAGAGAAGAAGTTACAAGTGAATGGGACTAGTGTCCATGGGACCCCCCAAATCCCACAATGCAGGGGAGGAGTATGGCAAGTTATAGGGCATTACAGATGAGGCGGATAAAACTATTATCACCCTCATGTGGGACCCATTTGGGTTTCAACTTGTTGTTTTCAACGAGATAAATACAGTGATGTCTAAACGGTGGCGATCTCTTGACTGGGGAGATTCTTTTAGCTAGGAGAAACAAGGATTTCTCGATGGACCATTCCTTAGGAGTTTGGCCAAAATTGACAGCACATCGCTCCCTCCAAATCTTCCAGAGAGTCTCACCTCTGATGGCATTCCACAGCCTCGATGAGCAGCCGATCGCCTCACCCAACATCACTTGTTGCCAGTTGATTTGGTTCGTGAGACTCAATACACGGGTCACGTGATGCCAGATAACACGCGACTTGGGGCAGTCGAAGAACAGGTGAGCTAAGTCTTCGATGCATCGATGGCAACGCTTGCACCATGGCGGCACACCACAGATTTTGTTAGCCCTTGCATTGGTCTAGATACCTTTATGCAAGATCTGTCACATGAGAACGGACTTTTTGACCTCAATTAGGGGGTGCCAAATAGACATGAATTTTAGCTCCCACCAAAGTTTGGTCCAAGAAAGGCACCATCTCTTGTTAAGGGTGTGGTGAACATCTAAATCCTCTTTGAAGTTGGGGATTCTGGAAAGCTTCTTACCATTGCTCCATTTGAGGCCCTCGAAGCAAGGAAGATCTTGACCGCAGAGAAGGCGGGTAGTTGAGCGGTCCCAAGCTAAACACCTGCTTTGAAGAAGAGTCCATTCCTCAAAGGAAACTCTAAGTCTCGGATCCAATTCTTCGAACCTAATCCACTGGTTGGTCTCTTGTTTCCAGAGTTGTTTCCATTGTTTGAACCCCTTGTTCCATAACCGCCTTGCAATTTGGAGGTTCCAAGACTCCACCCCCCGAATGCCGCTGATCGGGAACCAAATAGAGTCATTTTGTCTTATGCCAGCAGCCCACTTCCACTCATCACTGATTCTGATGAACTGTTTGGCCTTGTTCCAATTCTTCCATAAGGAACACACGAGGCTAGATCCTTTAGGGAAGACCGGGTGGGGGGAGAACAAAAGCGTGAGAATCCCTACGTCCTTCCAACCAGGGTGGCCAACTAAGGTAAGGTCTTCTGAGTTCCTGAAGATCAATTTAGCCCAAGAGGACTCCCTATTGCTCCAAGCCTTGATAAGCCACTTTGCCGTCAACTTGTCAGCCAACCCAACAATATCCAAAATTCCCAAGCCCCCTGAGTCTTTAGGGCTAATGCAAGTTTCCCATTTGATTTTGGGAATCCCCCTCCTGTTGGGGTCCCCAGTCCAAAGGAAGTTTCTGCAGATTCTTTCCACTTTGGCCAAGTCTTTCTCCTTAGGTCTCCAACACGAGATAAAGTAAATAATTGTAGACAGCATAAATGTGTTAACAACCATAGCACGTCCTGCTAGGTTGACTTGCATACCTTTCCAATGATTCAGCTTCCTATCCAGCTTGGATAGCACCCAGTTCGAGCGTTGGTCCATTGAGATGTCGAATCCCATCGGTATGCCAAGGAGACGGAAGACTTGACCGCTAGGGATAACTTGACACCCTTGATCCACCAACAATTGGGGAGTATGTCTGCTGATTGCTCTAAAAGCAGTTTTACCATGGTTGATTTTTGAGCCTGATGCTATAGGCAGCTGAGCCCATTCGAGGCGATAACGAATAGTAATGGAGCAAGAGGGCAGCCTTGCCTAATTGATCTTTTTAAACGAATGGGCTCAGAGAGCTTACTGTTGATGTTTATTCTAGTTGAAGCATTTCCAAGAAGAGTGGAGACCATCTTCGTGAACTTTTGGCTGCATCCAAGGTCTTTCAATGATTGAAGAATAAAGTCCCATTCCAATCTGTCATACGCTTTGTCGAAGTCGATCTTAATGAATATCAGATCTTGAGGGGACTCCTCAGCAAAAGCAAGGCCTTCCCAAATATCGATAATTGCTTCAAGTATAGATCTAGCTTTGATAAAACCTTTCTGGTCCTCACACAGCCATGACTTTAAATGACAAGAGATTCTGTTGGCGAGAACTTTTGCAATTATCTTGTATCCTGTTTGGAGCATGGTAATCGGACGCCAGTTTTCAATTTTGTTCTTATCTCCCCGTTTGTGCATTAACTTGATGATGCCGTTATTCAGGCACTCAAGGAGGGCACCGAATGAGAGAGCCTCTTGCCACACGAGGCGCAGTGGGGTGGCCACCTGATGTTTGAAGGACTTGAAAAATTCATTGGTAAGGCCATCCGGACCCGGGCTTTTCCCATTGGGAAGTGCATCAATAACCTCGATAATTTCATTCTCGGAGATGTTAGTAGCCAGTAGAGCCATCAAGTTCTGTGGGATTCTGGTTTGAGCAGCCCTTGAGATGGTGGCCATGGAGTCGCGCCTGTGGAGGGAGAGAGGAGTCGAGACCCCGAGAAGATTGGTAAAGTGCTCGACGATGAAAGATCTATTCTCCACTTCCGGGCAACATTCTGTTCCATTGTTATCGACCAATAGGGGGATGGATTCCCTAGCTTGTTTCCTTTTACACATCTCTTTCGTTGGTTTGTCGGCCTTCCCTGCCCACCAATCTTTGAAGAAAATTTGAAGATTTTTTCTTTGAACCTCCTCCTCTAATCTTAATCTTCCCCTGATTTTCAAGAGACCTTGTTGGCAATGTAACTTACCTTTGTTCACCTCTTCTTCAAGCCGTGAGAGCCTGCGGTACACCGTTTCTCTTCTTTTTTTTCGGATTTCTCTTAAAGCCTTTTGAGTCCTGATTAGAATTTTTTGAGTCCTTTCTACCGCGCTTCTCCAGCACTTAGCCGGTTCATTATAGTGAGCAAAGGCATATGCCCACACCACAAAAAATTCTTGGTGGACAGAGGGGAGGGAAAACGATGTCTGACAAGCATGAAACCAAGGAGCTTTCTGGAACATGGGAATCGGTTTGAAAGACAGAGTAATCGGATAGTGGTCTGAGATAGTGAGGTCCATGTGCTGGGAAATCGAAGGAATACCCCACTGAAGGATGGTGTTCTGATCGATGTAGCATCTATCAAGTCTTGCTTTCCTCAAAGAGTCCCCCGATTGGAGATTTGACTAGGAGAACCCCTTCATGTCTTTCACCTCGACCAGGTCGAGATGGAGCTTGATTTTATCCCATATCTCTTTCTCCTGACCCTCAATAATTTTTCCTTTGTTATTCCATCGCTCCTCAGGAAACTCAACCGTGTTGAAGTCCCCACAAATCAGAACATTGTGTGAGAGGGAGTCGAGGGAAGCCCAAGTATCCATTCTATCTGCTTCACCATTAGGGGCATAAATTGAGACCACAGTGAACTGGAAAGGGACCCCGAGAGAGGCAGCAATCCAACGATGATTCCGACCTTCAAAAGTCAAGGTCACATTGCCAGACAAGGAGTGACTGATGCCGATAGAAGCACCCCCCGTCCCTCTAGGGTGAGAAGTGGAGAACCAAAGGTGGTTCGGAGAAATGCATGTAAGCTGTTTCTGGAGATCCTCTCCGTCGATTTTAATCTCTTGTAAGCAAATAAAGTTAGGGGCGAAGCACTTGTCTTTGAACCACTGGCCAAGAATCGAAGCTCTTGACGGGTCAGACAGACCCCTGACGTTTAGAGATGTGAATTTCATTAATGATGGTTGCCCTCTTTGAGGGGAGGGACCCGATCTTTTTTCTTCTTGTGGTCTTCTTTTTTCCTCCCTACTTCTTGACTTAGGATCCTACTCTTGAGGGGGCTCTTCCAAGGCATGCCGGAAGGTTGTTTTCCTTTAAGCTTTGACTTCTGTTGCGGTAATCTTGGAAAGCATACTGGGAGGGTAGGACCAAGGGTGGAGCTTTCGCTATCTGGGTTGTCTTCATTGCTGGTAGTGAAACCTTCCTCTTTACTCGTGGTATAACCTTCTTGGTTGTCTTCTTTGCTGGTGGAGCACCCAAGGGTATTATCAGTGGGGTCTTCTTCAAAGTGGTTGTCCCCTGGGAAGTCGACCTCATTAATCTCTTTTTCTAGGTTACAGTATATGTTATTCGAGGGGGCAACTGTCGTAGTATTCCTTGTTGTTGATCTTCGAGGGCTAACTTTCCTCCTGCGTCTCACTTCAGTGAATCCTTCTGAATCCGTCTCAGCAATGCGAGTTCCCTCTTCTTCCTCCATTGGAGGGGGATGATCCCGAGTGTCATCATGGGGGAGAGGGTCTGGGTCCCATCTGGTTTAAGCTTGTTTTTGTAGGTACTTTTCTTCAGGGGGCAATCTTTGATCCTATGACCTTGATGCCCGCACCGGAAGCACGCGTTAGGAAAATTCTTATAAGTAACCTCTTGTGTCCAGGTCTTGTCATCACCACAGTTTATGGAGATTTTCGAGGGAAGAACCTGGTTCAGGTCTGTTTCAACGCAAATCTGTGGATGCCATCTCGCATTGAAGGAATGTTGAGCACCATCGTAGATTAACCCCCCAACATCCTGTCTTGCGACCATCGGGCGACCGATCGGTGAGACGATTTCACGAAGAAATCCATACAGGAAGAAAGGCAGATTGGGAAGTTCCACCCAAAGCGGGTAACGAAGAGGCTTTGATCTGTTCGGGACAAAGTTTGGGGTCCACTTAAAAAGGCAAAGGTTGGACCGGCCCACTTGCCAGGAGCCGGCTTGTAGGGCTTGGAAAGCCATCTCTTCGTTCTCAAAAACTAGAAGCAGGTGATTCGCCGACAGGAATTGACATTTGGACACGGTTAGGCCACGCGGGAACCACTCCTTGCGAAGCCACGTTCTCACACTTTCAAGAGGGGGCCTAGGGCCAAACATTTGACCGATCAGGCACATTTTCATTAGTTCTTCTTGCTTTGCCGTCACAGACTCCTTGCATAAAGAGACCTCTGGGGGCGCGACGTCCATTGGGACGGAATCCAACTCAAGGGGGGACACAGACTGAGGGGGAGCCACACTGTTCAAGACAAACGAGGGAAAAAGGGTCGGCATCTTGTCGACTGAAGCCGTTTGCGGAAAAGAACAATACAACTATAGTAAACACACTCTTTGAAGAGCGAATGCGATAGAGCAATAAACTCGTGAAAGGCTCAAAAGGACTTGAACATGATGGCACCTGCTTTTTTTTTTATTCTTAAGTTAGCTTTTAAGATTCAATAGAAAACAATAGAGAGACACATCGCGATGGGAGACAAAAAGAGCTGCCGGCTGGACGTTTCTTTTTTTTTTTCTATTGTTTCCCTCTTTTTCTTTCTCTTTTTTTTTTCTTTTTAACTTTTTCTGTCCCCTTCTTCGAGCGCAGAGGCCTGTGACGCGAGACACTTTAGCATAGGAAAGCCTTGAAGTTTAATTCAACAGCGGGCGCTCCCTTATCGCACAAAATAAACAGACGGAGGCCCAAGAGGCCCACCCGCGAACGGCCCTGAAAAGGTGCGATCGTCCCTGGAAGAGCGCGATGGCCGCTTTCAACTTTTGAAAGATAATTTTGAAAGATAAAAGGAGTTGTACTTGCAAGAAGCTGAAGCGCGCGACGGTCAGAGTACCATCGCGAAATGCCCTGGGCCACAGGCGGCGTTCCGGAAAACGATGCAGGTCGCGCTCACGAAGGTCCAGACCTGAAGAGTGCTCGCGCTCGCGATGGTCTGTCCTCGGGAATCGTGCCCGATGCGATGGTCTGTCCTCGGGAATCGTGCCCGATGCGAGTGACTACTTAAGCGAATAGGAGCACAATGACGGTGGGCATGAGCCACACCGCCACGATGGGCAAAAGACCACACAGGCGATGGTCCACCAATGGAACAGTCAACCGCAAGCGGATTGGTCACCCAAGCCAGACACTCACCGACGTACACTCAAGTCGTGTTCAATTGCAACTTGCAATCAACTATGCAATAATTCGCAACTTTCATTTCCGCACGCCCATCATGGTCTTGCATGAGGGAGATGCATGGTCTTGGATGAGGGAGATGATATATTTTCCGCCTGCTTTGTAATGCCCTCTAGCTTACCGATCTTATCCCTTGCATTGTGGGATTAGAGGGTCCTTGTAGGGTCCATTCACTTGTAGCTTTTCTTTTATATTTTAATTAAAGTCTGGGAGAATAATAGGCCAACGACGAACTTCCTTTAAAACAACAAAACAAAAACAATGCTCAATGCAATGAACACTGCATTGACTCCTCTTACTGAAGAACTGAACGACTGATTGCAGCTAGAGCCTAGCAGTTCGTTACTTTTAGCTAGATGCATTTAATGCAAAAGACTCCGCCCCAGTCGACATCGTGACGTGCATTCACTGAGTTAATAATGATCGGTGGGATGCTTGTCAACGTCGAAAGCAAGTACTGCCCAGTGCCCACGTTCCTTTCCAGAGAAATGTTCTGAGCATTCGTTCTGAACGTTGCATTGTTGCCCACTTCTGAGTGGGTCCAATGATCTCTCGAGTCCTGCAAATGGAGGAATCCAGAAGGCTCCAGCTCATGGCATTTGGATGCTATCCAATTGACATGACATGGAAATTTAGCCATAACTCACAGCCTCCGACAAGAACTCGTACCATTGATTATTAAGTGAATGTCTCTAAAGAACGACAATAGGCATTGTTGACGACGTCATATTGTCCATTTGAGTAGATTCGTTAGCATTAAATGCAAGGAACTGGTTACTGAGATGTCATATGGTATTGTATTGTAGCACGAGCTACGGTTTTTGTTAGAGACGAGACAACTCAAGTCAGGAAATAGCTATTAGCCATTCCTCTCATTTCCCGTAGGGACCATGGTTACTAGTTTCTACCGTGGCGTAGTTGGATATAGATAAACACCAACATACGTAAGACATGATGTTTTATAGAGCTCGTACCATGCCCTCAGATAGAGCTGAGAAAGGATCCGATCTTTTGACGTTAGACAAGCTGGCGACCACCCCATCGACCATCCATCAGTAAGTCAATGTTTTTTTTTTTTTTTCTTAAAGGCAAACCTCGGACGAATCCTACTGTTCCTTTTGGCTTGAATTAATGAAAACAGCAAAAACAAACTTTGATCTTTTTCGACAGCACAAATTGTAGAATGCAGATCCGAGAAGAGTGGATGATTAGGCGTGAAGCCTAGAGATGGATTGATAGGGCTTGCACATGAGGCGGTCGGTGGTCTCGCCGTATGTCAGGTAGAATTTCCTCTTTTTCGATCACTCAAAAACCGCCAGGCTAACTCACTGGTGCCCATTAGCACTAGTTTGTTCGGATGACCCAAAGTCCAGCCACACAATGTTTTAATAAGTTTACTTATTAATGACGTCTATTTGTAGAAAGTCATCACTCGAGCCTTTGTGCAACAATGTCTGAAAATACGAACAATGATAATAATAATAGTGTCAATAATAACAATAAAACAATGATAACACATAGATGATAGAAGAGGATATCTAGATATGCGATAGAAACTACGCTGAAAGATGGAATTCTATTCTGAATTCTATTGTTATCTGGCTTGTAGATGACTTCAAAGCTTGTAGATGCATTACTACCAACAAACAGCTTTTCTTTACCTTTCTTCGATGTGGTTGATGAATTTTCTGGACTAAAATTTCCATGCAATCTTCCACTGCATGGATTGGAGTTGGGACTATTGATTGATGATGCATTTGGTCCACTCAAAACCTGAGATTTTGCACTCAACTTTTCAACATTTTCTTTTTCATTTAGTTCAAGACTGGGTCTATCTTTGGTATCTGCATAGAAGCTTGAGATATCATCAAACCCCACATCTCTACTTATCGTCACCTGTCATGTGAGCGGATTATAACATTTATATCCCTTTTGCTTAAGGGAGCACCCAATGAAGATACATTTTATTGCTCTTGTATCAAGCTTCATCCTCAACTCATATGCAATACAACCAAATACTTTGATATGTGATAAGTTTGGCTTTTTACCTGTGCTTCTCTTTAGGTGTAACTCGATGTACAGTAGTAGTTACAATTCTGTTCTTGATGTATACAGTAGTGTGCACGACTTCTGCCCAATAATAATGAGTCATATTTTTCTCATCCATCAAGGCTCCTTCTATTTCTACAATATGTCTATTTTTGCATTCAACAACACCATTCTATTATGGTGTGTAACTATATCAAAAGTGACGTCGAAATCCATGACTTTTAAGGAAATTGTTGAACTCATTTGACATGTACTCACCTCCTCCATGAGACCTTAACGTCTGAATATACTTTCCTATCTGCTTTCCACCATAGCCTTAAAATTTTGGAACTTGTTGGGGGATTCTTAGACAAGAAGGGATTTGAGTGTTTGTAGGAGAAAAGGGGAAGACCAGAAGAGAAAATACACACTGGAAGCCTCTGTTGATTGATTATCGTAAGACAAATACAAGGTTGAAGCACAATACAACCAATGCTTGTGTGCAAAAATCCCACAGAGTGCTCAATTATAAAATACGAAATACCCAAGGGACTTGTTGTTGCCGGCCTCCTCTGCACCAAACCTCCACCTTCTACAAGCCTGTTATTGTGCAAACCTTGCACCAAGCTTCCACTAAGGGGGAGGGATGGATACCTTCTATCAACGCGCGCACACTTCAGTAAGACCTTGGGATCCTTGGGGGACAAGTTTAGCACCCCTCTGCACACTTCCTTGGTCACTCTTCATGCACACCTTGCACTTCACTTCTCTGCGTCGCACACTGTGTGTCTCTTGCACTTCTCTCTCTTGCTCGACTTAGACTATGCTTCCCTTGCTTACTCTAGAATTGTCCAAGAATGGTCCTTGCCTTGATTTGAGTGTGTCGATTCACGTACGCTCCTAACAACAATAGTATCTTGGTGCTCACTTTGATGTCTTAAGATTGTCATATCCATCAATGTATGTCATATCCATCGTGGCGCATTCCTCATATGTATTCCGTGTGGGACTCGACTCATCATATGTATCCACCACTGTAGTTCATTGATCATTAGTAAACCGTCTCATAAGCATTGAACAATGGATTTCGAAGAGTATGAATGATGGTCCATTGACTACATAATAGATACCTTCGTGTCTTTCTGCACAGTGAATCAGCCGCCCATATGTAAAAGTCGTGTTCAATTGCAACTTGCGATCAACTATGCAATAATTCGCAACTTTCATTTCCGCACGCCCATCATGGTCTTGCATGAGGGAGATGATATATTTTCCACCTCATTTGTAATGCCCTCTAGCTTACGGATCTTATCCCTTGCATTGTGGGATTGGAGGGTCCCTTGGAGGGTCCCATTCACTTGTAGCTTTTCTTCTATATTTTAATTAAAGTCTGGGAGAATAGGCCAAGGAGGAACTTCCTTTAAAACAAAAAAACAAAAACAATGCTCAATGCAATGAACACTGCATTGACTCCTCTTACTGAAGAACTGAACGACTGATTGCAGCTAGAGCCTAGCAGTTCGTTACTTTTAGCTAGATGCATTTAATGCAAAAGACTCCACCCCAGTCGACATCGTGACGTGCATTGACTGAGTTAATAATGATCGGTGGGATGGTTTTCAACGTTGAAAGCAAGTACTGCCTAGTGCCCACGTTCCTTACCAGAGAAATGTTCTGAGCATTCGTTCTGAACGTTGCATTGTTGCCCACTTCTGAGTGGGTCCAATGATCTCTCGAGTCCTACAAATGGAGGAATCCAGAAGGCTCAAGCTCATGGCATTTGGATGCTATCCAATTGACATGACATGGAAATTTAGCCATAACTCACAGCCTCCGACAAGAACTCGTACCATTGATTATTAAGTGAATGTCTCTAAAGAACGACAATAGGCATTGTTTTTTTTTTTGAGAATACAGGAAAATTAAAATTGATGCAGGAAATAAAAAGGTACAAAGGGCCTTCCAATAGGAAGGAAAACCTTACATCCTAAGACCTTAAATATGCCACCTGATGAAGACTATCATACTATCTCTAGTACTATTTGGAGATTGGAGCAATTTGGATCCGCTAACAGAAGAAAGAAGCTAACCCTAGCTCCTCGCTTCTCCTGTGTCGCGGGTCGCTCTGTGAGTGGTTGCCCCCCTAGAGGGGGGCCTGTTGGACTGCTTCCTCACCATTCCTATGGCGCTCCATGAGGCGCTTAGGAATGGAATAGCCGGCTCAAATGATTCGATTGGCATGATTAACTCCATGCTTAATCCTGTGTTCGACTCCAGCTGTTTTAAATGTGGTCTGCCCTCTAGTACCAATGAATCTTCTGATCGCTGTAACTTGCAGGTAAACCATATCTCTTTGCCGTCCCCACAAAGGCATGTTGGTCAGTCGTATGTGACTGCTGTCCAGTCCACGGCTCAAGCTCCCTTTTCTATGTTCAACGCTCAAGGTCTGACAGGTATGCACGCTTCCCTTAACTCTAACTGTGGTAGACAAGGGAAAGAAAAAATTTCTGAGGTTGTCTCTGAGGATAAGAACTCCCCTCATTTTATTAATTTGGAAGATATTGAAGAGGATAAGGATGATTGCACTCTTATTATTGATAGTTCCTCATTAGATTCTTGGAATAACCATCTGTCAGAGAAAGTAGTGATTGGTCTCTGCCATGGTCCTCGGCCTGCTCAAGAAAATCTTAAAAACTGGATGAAAATCAATTGGGAAAGCAGAGGTCTATTTGTTAAACACATACAATACCTCCCCAATAATTACTTCCTCTTCTTTTTTGAAGATGCTCATAATGCAATGCAGGTTATTGCTGAAGGTCATTGGATTATTAGGAATACTCCTATTTCCTTCTTCAAATGGTATCTTGGTTTTAACCCTAGGGGAGCCAAACCTACTAAGGTGCCTGTTTGGGTAGAATTTCCTGACTTGCCTGTTGAATACTATCCCTGGCTACAACAGTTGGGAAACCTCATTGGTAAAGTCTTGAGACAGAAACCAAAAAGTGGATTCAATCCTAAATGGGACCTGCAAATGTTGATTGAAGTAGACATTTCTAAGGATATTAAATTTGTGTTAGTTTTAAAGAATTCTGAAGGTCTAAAACTGCATGAGCAAAAAGTCTATTATAAGAACCTTCCTAATGCCTGTTTTCATTGTTATAAGCAAGGTCATCTGATCAGAGATTGTTCTAATCTGATGGTAACTAAAGACAATATGCATTGTTGACGACGTCATATTGTCCATTTGAGTAGATTCGTTAGCATTAAATGCAAGGAACTGGTTACTGAAATCAGTCGTCCACTTCTTCTGGAAGAGGGAGGGAGTCAAAGATTACAGCATGCCAGTATCTGCTTTGGAAGCAATTGGGACGCGATGTAGGTTGTCTCTCTATTTCTGAGATGTCATATGGTATTGTATTGTAGCACGAGCTACGGTTTTTGTTAGAGACGAGACAACTGAAGTCAAGAAATCGCTATTAGCCATTCCTCTCATTTCTCGTAGGGACCATGGTTACTAGTTTCTACCGTGGCGTAGTTGGATATAGATAAACACCAACATACGTAAGACATGATGTTTGATAGAGCTCGTACCATGCCCTCAGATAGAGCTGAGAAAGGATCCGAGTTTTTGATGTTAGACAAGCTGGCGACCACCCCATCGACCATCCATCAGTAAGTCAATGTTTTTCTTTTCTTAAAGGCAAACCTCGGATGAATCCTACTGTTCCTTTTAGCTTGAATTAACGAAAACAGCAAAAATGATTGATCTATGTTATGATTGATAATCATTGGGATGGCTCAGATAATCAATGGGACTTTGAGTGAGAAAAATCGTAGATAAGCACGGTATGAGATGCGATGACGAGGAGCATTAATCATCAATAGTCACTTTATGAAGTGAAAACTTCAAGAATATTCTCGGCCCTTCTAAACCTGAGCATCCTCAGATGCGCCACATGTGTCGAAAACAAAATCATACACGAGCATTGTATTCTTCAAGAAAATGATTTTTCTTTTAATTTTCAAATCTATGAAAAATAAGCGTTTGACTAAGCTTTGTGTTCCCATGAACAGTTATATGAAATTGTAATACTTTGAATAAAATACTTCAAGTAATTAGAGTGGCATAAAGCTTTTACAAAACAACTATATATTCCCGTAGAGTTCTTATTTGAATTCACTCCTTTAGTCCGTACTTGGAATCCAAAACTTATAATCCGTTCAACCAAACCTCCAACCTTTTTTGTATACTAGCTAGTTCATTGATGTAACAAACACATACTTTTCTTGAGGCCAAGAATGTTTTAGCGTCATAAATTCTTCAAAGCTTTAAGTTTGTTCACACCATCTAGCACTTTATTAAGAATTTTATTTTGTTATTCAAGTTTTTCATTTTATTTGTGATTCATGAAATGTTCGTTTTCTCTCATTTGTTTCAATTGACTAGGTTTCTTTTTCATTTTTAGAATTCATATGCTCATTTAATGTCTAGTCATGCATTCTATTTAATGTTTGTTTTCTAAACTATCACATGAGCACTAGATTTTTCCCTATCACTAAAGTCCGCAAGATCTCAAAACTATAGTTTCAGTTAAAGGATCAACCACGCAAGGGAAATAATGCAAGATTATTACAAGAAGTCCCACAAACTCCGATGCGATAGGTGTGCATAACTAGACTCGACAGGACACAAGAGATCTCACAACTCATGATTGTGGGTTTGGAACTCATTGGATTCTTATTGTGGAATTCACAAGGCTTGGTATGTTCTTTTAATATCTTCCAAGATCTAGACATTCATAGCTCATATTTTTTTCTTAAGTTCCTCATATGTGCTACTAGAAAAAGATGATGATGGTTATTGTCAATCTAGCACAATGGAAGTGCCACCATGGTGAAGATTCACGTCATGAATGTCAATCCATAGAGAAATGCACAAGTCCATGAGTAAGAAGCACATTAACATGCACACACATACACATATGCACATACAAGGTAGAACAGAGAGTAGAACAATGGAATCTTTCATTTCAGATCTCTTCATACAAAGTTTCATAAAAAATCCAACCTGAAAAGTGAGCTCTCTACTTAGCTTTATAAATTCTCATTAGTTGAGGCCTAGTTCAAAGCTACTGTTTGATCTACTTCTAGCCTAGTGTCCTTGGCTTTCACAATATGGTTTTATATTTACCAAAAATAGGTACTTACAATCAATTGTAGTGATAAAAGCCATTGTTTATTGGAAATTATGTTTTTGAAAAATTAGTCAGGCCTATGCACTGTAGGATCTTCATTGATTGATCTGCTTATTGAGTCCTTTGCTTGAGCCTTGGCTCTTTTTCTGGCCTTCATGTGTGAGTCTTTCTTGTGTAGTAAGCCCTCCTTGGCTGCTAACACTCCCCCCTCTTGAGTCTATCATCCCTCTCGAACCTTTGTTGGATGCTTTTTTCTATGTAATATTAAGGAAAATGTGCCTCTAACTCATGTTCTTATAGTTCAAGTCTTCATGGAGGTATATCTTGATATCATCCCAATCATGTGTGCCTTGAATTTCCCAATGTGTTGTCCTATAGTTTTCTAAATACAAAGCTTGCGCAAATGCAAATAACTGCAAGATGCGGGTGGGTTTGGAGATAGAAAGCTCATTATAATGGTATTTCTCGAAGCCTGGCATAACCATATCTTTGAATGTTTGCTTGTTGCAGGCTTGGAGATACTTGATATCAAACATATATAGACTTTATAGAAGGGCATGCGATCATATCATAGACTAGATCAAAGTTTCCATTGTCAAATGTAGCTATAAATATGCGTGGAGCTTTGACATTTTGATATGTCTTGAAAATGACTTGTATTATTTTCTAACCACTTCTGCATAGGCTCATAATTAACTATGCAAAACTTCATTGCCTTCTCTCTGAAAGCTGCATCCATTTTTCTTTGCAATCCTTTACCTTGTGGTTCATCACCTATGAGACAAACATCTTGCGATCTGACATATGTATAAACTCAGTTATGAGTACAAGAGACTCTTGGACAAGCCATCCCTCTGCTATGCTACCCTCTGGACATGCTCTGTGTCAAACAAACCCTTTTAATGTCTTCATAAAGCGCTCAAAGAAGAACATCTATCCACTATGGACAATTCCTCCTATTGCAACTTCATCTACCACATGAACTAGTAAATGAAGTTGAATACTGAGAATACTTGTGGGAAAGTATTTCTCTACCATACAAACAACCTCGATAACATTGAGTTTTGCACTCTCTATGCTATCTTTATTTTTCTTTTAGAAGAGATCCACCATATAAAGAACTAATTTTATAAATGGTTCTTCGTACATCCTCTGAAAGACAATCTTTTAGGGCTATAGGGAGCACAAACTGTAAAAACTTATGCCAATCATGAGACTTGAGCCCTCCAGGATTGTCGTTTTGTGTGAAAGCAATCTTTAGACACCTCATGCATCTAGTAGGTGTCCGAAACTCTAAAATTATTTTCCTCACTTGTTGCTCTTCCATCCTGTGAAGCACCCAAGGAGCTCTTGGTAAGGATACTATTCCGTTGGGCTTAGTAATTGCCCACAACTCTCGCATACGACCTCGATCTTCTATGTCCTCCCTTTGTGCTTTGCTTTCTTTCTTTCTGATCAAAGTTTTCCAAAGAATCTCTCCCACATTCTTAAAAATATGCATCGGGTCTACCAAATGATTGATCATTAATTCACTACAATAAGGGAATTCATGGCAAATGGCAATCATTTCATGCCAACAATTGGATGTTCTGAATCCCATAGTTGTTTCCAATCGCTAGCTTTCATTTGGTGTTGCGCTTGTCGACCAATTTAATCTTCACGTAAAACATGTCCATCAGGCAAATATCTATGGTGTCGTTCATAGACAATTTTACGTAATGCTTTGGAATAGTGTGCTTCGAGTCGTGGCCCGCATAAGGGACAAGCATGGTAACCCAAAATCGATAACCCTAAACATTCACCATAATCGGGCCAATCATGCATCGTCCACATAAGTATGCCTTGCACTCGCACGTCTCGTCTTCTTATAGGTTGAGACATGTCACGCACAGTAATCCCATCCCATAAAATGCGCAGTTCTTCCACAAGTAGTGCAAGATAAACATCCATGTTTTTTACCTTATACTTACCTGGTACAATAAGACCGAATAATAAATGACCTTTCTTTGTGGCCATCCATGGTGGGATGTTATAATTGACCAAACATGCAGGCCATGCGCTCCATGAAGAACTGCATAAACCAAATGGATTCACTCCATCCATAGCTAGGCTTAGACATGTGGACCGAGGCTCACTAACAAACTCTGGCCACTTACTATCTATGTGCTTCCAAGCATCAGAGTCAGCAGGCACTCGCATTACACCATCTGTAGACCTGCTCTTTGTATGCCATCACATTAACTCAGCTATAGATTTGCATCTAAAAATGTTCTTAATTCGTGGAATGATAGGAAAGTGGCAAAGAACCTTTGTGGGGATTGCTTCGCCTACAAGGTCTTCTTTAAATCAATTTGATCCACACTTTGGACATACGTGGAGATGCTCATACTCATTCCGAAAGAGGATGCAATCGTTCGGACAAGCATGAATTTTAGTGTAATCCATTCAATGGACTGTAAAAGTTTTTTTGCATCTCCATGTGTTGGAGGCATGTCATTGCCCTTTGGCAAAAATTGATCTTTAAGAAGCTTGCAACAAGCAATTAAAACAATATTACTAAATAAAGTTATTTTGATACAACAATCAAAGACAATTTGTCTCCACTTACCTGAATAATTCAGTGACACTGCTATCTGACCATCCATAAATGGATTGCAGATTGAGCATTGCGAGTGACACACATAGTACAGATATCTTTGCTCCATTGTAAAGTGGTAAATGAGCTAGTCTTTGCATGTTTTCATAATCTTCATCGACTTCTAATCGTGGAAATTTTGTTGTGTCCAACTCTCAATATCTTCTCCACCATCATGAACTTCGTCCATCTCATGAAATGCTTCGAGCATCTCTTCCATATGTTGATTCTATGTAATATTATTAGTACTTGCTTGTACGTCAAAGTCCTTCTTTGTTCTCTTTTATCCACGAGAGGTTACTGGTGCAATGTTGTTTGGGTCCATCTGCTCACCGGGGGGACCATGCGAATGGTAGCGTAGGTTTTCTATTCCACTCCTATCAAAGGATCCCTACTATCTAACATGTGCCGTACAAATCTGTCGTCTTCGATAAATTTGATACTTGCAGTGAGTGCAAGGACATGCCATTCTCTCCTCCGGATCCAAAGAAGCCATCTGCTACAGTATGGACATTTTAGATCAATTTTTTTTATTAAACTTAAAAATCATACTCCTAAAGATTTAAACCTGAAATACTAAAACCTAAATACTTAAACACGTAAAAAACCCTAAAACCCTAATTTATATAATTATGAGATTTTATCTATATATTCAGATTTTTTCTTAATTAATCCTATTTTTGTATATTTAATTATATATATTTAATTAAATTATTTAAAACATTACTTCTTTTATATTTATTTATCTATATAATTATCCTATTGTATATATATTTATTTATGTATTCAGATTTCTTTAAATTAATCCTATTTTTTATATTTTTAATTATATATATTTAATTAAATTATCTAAAATACTAGTTCTCTTTATATTTATTTATCTATATAATTATCCTATTTTATATATATATTTATTTATACATTCAGATTTTTTCTTAATTAATCCTATTTTTATATTTTTAATTATATATTTTTTAATTAAATTATTTAAAACACTAGTTCTTTTTATATTTATTTATTTGTATAATTATTCCATTATATATATATTTATTTATATATTCACATGTGTATGTGTATGTGTGTATATATGTTATGTAGGTATTAAAACCCTAAAACGCTAATAAAAAAGACTTAGACTTAAACCTAAAATACTAAAACCTAAATACTTAAACACCTGTAAAAATCTAAACCCCTAATCCTATTCTATATATATGTTTATTTATATATTCAGATTTTTTTCTTATTTTTTTCTATATTTTTTCTTAATATAAATGTAGTTGAGTTATATGTATGCCTAAACCCTAAACCCCTAATCCTAAATATCTAGACCTAAAATATGTACATTTCTTTATGCAGGTGTGTATACATGTATATATGTATTATATGTGTATGTGTACATATGTGTAAATAGCCTAAAAACCCTAATCCTATTTTTATATCTTTGATGTAAAAAGAAAACTTCAAAATAAAAAATTTAGATATTTAATTATCTATATTCAATTAAAACACTAGCTTATGTGTGTGTGTATATGTGCATGTGTGTATGTATGTCTGTGTGTGAATGTATGCATGTGTGTATATGTGTATGTGTATGGAGTCTTTATTTATATATTGAGATTAGTTTTCTTAATTAATCATATTTTTATATTCTTAATTATATATATTTAATTAAATTATTTAAAACATTATTTCTTTTTATCTATATAATTATCCTATTTTATATATATATTTATTTATATATTCAGATTTTTTCCTTAGTTTTTTTCAATATTTTCTCTTTATATAAATTTAATTGAGTTATATGTATGCCAAAACCCTAAAACCCTAATCTTAAAGATCTAGACGTAAAATATGTATATTTTTGTACACATGTGTATATAGATAGGTGTAAGTATATGTGTCTATGTGTATGTGTATAAATATTCACTCTGATTAAAATGATTAAAATTAAATCTATTTTTATATATTTAATCATATATATTAGATTTATTTCTTTAAAACACTAGTTCTTTTTATATTTATTTATCTATATAATTATCCTATTTTATATATATACTTACTTACTTATTCAGATTTTTTCCTTAATTAATCCTATTTTTATATATTCAATTATATATATTTAATTAGATATATTTAATTAAATTATTTAAAACATTAGTTCTTTTTATATTTATGTATCTATATAATTATCCTATTATATATATATATACTTATATATTCAGATTTTTTTGCTTAATGTTTTTCTATATTTTCTCTTTATATAAATTCAATTGAGTTATACATATTCCTAAACCTTAAAACCCTCATCTTAAAGATCTAGATCTAAATTATGTATATTTCTGTATGCATATGTATCTACATGTATATATGTATTATATGTGTACGTGCATGTGTTTATATATGTTATGTAGGTGTTAAAATCCTAAAACCCTAATCAGTAAGACTTAGACTTAAACCTAAAATACTAAAACCTAATTACTTAAACACCTATAAAAATCTAAATCCCTAATCCTATTTTATATATATGTTTATTTATATATTCAATTTTTTTTCTAATTTTTTTCTATATTTTTTCTTAATATAAATGTAATTGACTTATATGTATGCCTAAACCCTAAAACCCTAATCTTAAATATCTAGACCTAAATTATGTATATTTTTTTATGCACGTGTATATACATGTATATATGTATTATATGTGTATGTGTATGTATGTGTAAATAGCTTAAAAACCATAATACTATTTTTATATATTTGATTTTAAAAAAACTTCAAAATAAAAAATTTATATATTTAATTAAAACACTAGCTTATGTGTGTGTATATATGTGCATGTGTGTATGCATGTGTGTGTGTGAATGTATGCATGTGTGTATATGTGTATGTGTGTCTATGTATGCATGTGTGAGTATATGTGTATGTGTGTGTATGTATGCATGTGTGTGTATGCATTCATGTGTGTGTGTGTGCAAGCATGTGTGTATGTATGTGTGTGTGTGAGTGTATGCATGCATGTGTGTATATGTGTATGTCTGTATGCATGCATGTGTGTATATGTGTGTATGTATGCATGTGTGTACATGTGTGTGTGTATGTATGCATGTGTGTATATGTGTATGTGTGTGTATGTAT
This sequence comes from Ceratopteris richardii, assembly GCA_020310875.1. Lineage (NCBI taxonomy): Eukaryota > Viridiplantae > Streptophyta > Polypodiopsida > Polypodiales > Pteridaceae > Ceratopteris > Ceratopteris richardii. The sequence continues at coordinate 1,247,880 of CM035427.1, forward strand.
GCATTCATGTGTATATGTGTATGTGTGTGTATGTATGCATGTGTGTGTGTATATGTGTGTATGTATGTGTATGTATGTGTATGCATGTGTATATGTCTGTGTGTATGTATGTGTGTATGCATGTGTGTGTATATATGTGTGTATGTATGGATGTGTGAATATATGTGTGTGTATGTATGCATGTGTGTGTGTATATGTGTGTATGTATGCATGTGTGTACATATGTGTGTCTATGCATGTGTGTACATGTGTGTGTGTATGTATGCATGCACGTGTGTATATGTGTGTATGTATGCATGTGTGTACATATGTGTGTATGTATCATGTGTTTACATGTGTGTGTGAATGCATGTGTGTATATGTGTATGTGTGTGTATGTATGCATGCATGTGTGTATATGTGTATGTGTGTGTATGTATGCATGCATGTGTGTATATGTGTGTATGTATGTGTGTATGCATGTGTATATGTGTGTGTGTATGTATGTGTGTATGCATGTGTGTGTATGTATGCATGTGTGTATGTATGCATCTGTGTATATATGTATATGTGTGTATGGATGCATGTGTGTATGCATGTGTGTATTTATGCATGCATGTGTGTATGCATATGTGTATATGTGTGTGTGTATGTATGTGTGTATGCATGTGTGTGTATGTATGCATGTGTGTATATATGTGTGTATGTATGTGTGTATGCATGTGTGTGTGTGAACTATTCAAGGTAGAGTAGCCTCTATGTTGCATCATGCAAACCTCTCACAAGGTTTTTGGGAAGAAGTAGTATTGACTACAGTTCATGTGATTAACCTTTGAGCTAGTACTTCAAAAGGTTTGAAAGTGCCATAAGAGTTATGGACAGGGAATCCACCATATTATGATCATCTTCGAGTTTTTGTGTGTGAAGCATATATTCATATACCAAAGAATCTTAGACAAAAGTTGAATCATAAGTCAAAGAAATGCATTTTTCTTGGATATGCTCAAGAAGGACAATTTGGATATCGCTTATGGGATCCTGAAACACCGTCAGTGATCAGAAGTAGTGATGTCATTTTCAATGAGTGTAAGATGCATAAACGGCCCATTAAGGAGGTTGAAGTGAGAAGAGTGGTGTTTGAGGATACTATTCCTCCGATTAGCATGCATAAAAATGTTGGGCATAGGGATGTTCAAGAGAATCTCCATTGAGTTCAATCTGCACATGTTCCAGTTCAGCAACCATTTAGACATTCTACACTTTTCTCACATCCACCTGATAAATATGTTCCAGGTTTAGATTTTGTTATGCTAACAGGTTTCGGTGAGCAGTCTTACTACAAAGAGGCTATGCAGACAGAGGAACATGTCAAGTGGGAGTGTGGCATGAAGAGTGAGTTGGATTCTATACACAGTAATGGTGCTTGGGATTCGGTACCTTTGCCAAAGGGTAGGAAAGCTTTACCATGTAAATGGGTTTATAAGCTGAAATTCACATCAGATTCATGGTTGTGAAAACTGCTTTCTTGCATGGAGATCTGACAGATGAGATCTATATGGAACAACTAGTGGGTTATGTAGTTCTTGGCAAGGAAAGTCTAGTTTGTAAGCTTAAGAAGAGCTTGTATGGACTTAAACAGTCCCCTAGACAATGGTACTAAAATTTTGATGCTTCTATGAAGTCTCAAGGCTATTCTTGAAGCAATGAGTATCATTGTTTCTACACAAAGAGATGCTCAGATTGCAGCTTGATATGCTTGATACTTTATGTCGATGATATGCTGATTGCTGGGCAGTCCTCTTATGATTTTTCAATTCTTAAAAAGAAGTTGAATTAGACATTTGATATGAAGGATTTGGGGGATGCCAAACATATTCTTGGCATGCACATTACTCTTGATAGGAGCAAAAGATGCATATACTTGTCTCAAAGTGAGTAGATATCCAAAGTACTTCACATGTTCAATGTGCAGGGTGGAAAGGCATTGAGTACACATTTACCCTCCTATGTGAAATTGAGCAAGGATGATTGCTCCAAATCAGATGAGGAAAAGTAATTCATGAAGGCTATTACTTCTATGAAAAGTACTAAAACTTTGATGCTTCTATGAAGTCTCAAGGCTATTCTTGAAGCAATGAGTATCATTGTTTCTACACAAAGAGATGCTCAGATTGCAGCTTGATATGCTTGATACTTTATGTCGATGATATGCTAATTGTTGGGCAGTCCTCTTATGATTTTTTCAATTCTCAAAAAGAAGTTGAGTCAGACATTTGATATGAAGGATTTGGGGGATGCCAAACATATTCTTGACATGCACATTATTCGTGATAGGAGCAAAAGATGCATATACTTGTCTCAAAGTGAGTAGATATTTAAAATACTTCACATGTTCAATGTGCAGGGTGGAAAGGCATTGAGTACACCTTTACCCTCCTATGTGAAATTGAGCAAGGATGATTGCTCCAAATTAGATGAGGAAAAGTAATTCATGACCAAAATTCCCTATTAGTTTGCTGTTGGTAGTCTCATGTATGCTATGGCAGTTACGAGACTAGACATTGCATTTGGATTGCGAGATGTGAGCAGATATATGTCTAATCCGAGCAAGAAACATTGCGAAGTGGTCAAGATGATTTGAAGATATCTGAGTGGCACTTAGGAGAAGTGTCTATGCTTAGGTAGAGGAAAAGCATCCATTATTGGTTACACAAATTCTGATTATTCTCGTTGTGTAGACAATCGTAAGTCTACATCAGGGTACACTTTTCATTTTGGTAGAGGTGCTATCTCTTGGAGATCTCCTCTTAAAGAATGTACAACTGTTTCCATCATAGAAGTAGAGTATGTTTCCGCAAGTGAGGCATGTAGGGAAGCATTGTGGATTTCTCGTCTTGCTTGTGATATGGGTTTACCTCGGCATGTTCCTTGTTTGCTTAGTGATAGTTAGAGTGCCATTGATTTGACTAAGAATCTGATCTATCATGCAAAGACCAAGCACATTGAGGTGAGGTATCACTTCATTTGAGATGGCTTAGCCACTAAGCACATTATTCTTGAGAAGGTTCACACTCAAGATAATGTAACAGATGCTTTGAGTAAAGCTCAACCACAGGATAACTTTCGACACTGTTGTCACTTGATGGGGGTCACTTGATTCATGATCTTACATAGTCACTTCCCATCAGGTGGGAGGTATAGTCTGTATACTTAGACTCAGACATTCTTAATCATTCTTTATTTTTCTCCCATAGTTACTTTGGCCATATTGGCCTTTAGTGGGAGATTATTACTGTTAGTGTCCATGTGAAAGACCAAATCGCAATTGGACACTTCTTTGTATATGTTCTATAATAAAACATATAGTGGCCTAGCTAGTCATAGACGGTATGCTCGACTGCATTTGTAAGACCTAAGAATTCTGACTTCGTGCTCCCTGTGTAATATGTTTCTCTGCATATTCTACAGTCTCTGTATGGAGCACCGTGTGCGGCCTTAGGAGCTCTGTTTTCTACTCCGAGGATATCATCGTGGATATCGCGAGAAGGAGAGCGCATTGTGGTGCATCACCATCGAAATACTTCACTATGGAGTGTAGGGCTACAGAATAAAGTAATGTCCTTTAAGATAAAATTCCAATCGAAACAAGAAAAACTCGTAGATAGCTAATGTAAGAGAGAACAAAGTTGTGGGAGGGGCCCATAGTATATTGGAAGAGAATCCATTGGATTCCAAAAAGGTGAAGGAAACAGAAGTCTTGGAAATAGACCCACAAAATTTCACAAACGTAGGACAAAGAAGAAGGGCAAGCCCAAAAAAAAGTATCTAGAAGACATGGAAAAGAAGGTTAATGACATGGATTACCTAGGGGGATCAAATCAGGAAGACTATAGTAGGGATGGGGAAATTATAGAGAAATCCTCTTACAAGGAAAATAACCATGAAGGGGTGTCCACTAGAAAAGAGGTTGGGTTCGATAATTGGCTCCACAATCTGTGAAAGGATAACGTAATCATTTTTCACAATGACTAATCAGAGAGGAAAACAACCAGCTGTGATTTCGTGGAGGAGGCCTCTTAAGGGGAAATTACTATGTTAGGATCCCTCTACCTTGAAGAAAAAAGTCGAGGAGAAAAACAAGAAAAAGAGGGCTATTGGACCCCTCAAGAGTGACCGTGATTGGTAAGTGGATCCATGATAAAAGCATAAACCCAAACTTTATATGTCTTCAAGAGTTCAAAATAGATGAGGAGGAGCTACAAAAGAGACTTAAGTGTATTTCCTCATCCCATGTGTTGTGGCTCTCCACCACACACCCCAAGGGAAATGGTGGTGTGGCTATCGACATCAGTATAAGTTTTCAAACTAGCATTATGGATTCCCTTACTAACTAGAACCATCAGTGGGTCAGTGCTTGTTTTTGTGGTCCCATACAATTTTCCACCATCTCCTTGTATGCTCCTACCACCGACTCAGAGAGAATTTCCACTTGGCAGTTGTTGGATTCTCTACCCCTCAACGTGGTTCTTTGTGGGAACTTTAATATGGTGGAGGTCTTCTTGATAGATGTTATAGGAATAGACTAGTGATTGATAGGCAGGAGAAGGAAGTTTGCGATCAAGTGAAGGTATACTTGGATCTCGAGGAGATCAACGACATTATTAGTTTCTCTTGGTCAAACCTCCAAGTCCGTGCTAACTTGCAGAAATCTAGACTCGATAGGAGTTATATCATTTAGAGTATCATCAACAATTGGGGCCGCTCTTCCCTCTCCTAAACTATGGACATGATCATCTTTGATCACTACCCGATTGTGATTACCTTCAAGCCGATCATCAGTCTCAAGAAAGCCCCTTGGTTTCATGCCAATCCGACCACTTTCTCTCTCCCTCGGTCCAATGTGATATTACAAGGGCTTGGAGCAAGGCCTTTGCCTCCTTCTCCTCTTTGGCCAGGTGTTAGAGGAGGGTTGTCCTAAAGACTCTATGCATCTTGGCCAAAGCTCATAAGAATCTTCAAGCCATTCATGGTGCTAGAAGGGAAAATCTTCACCGAAGGCTTTGACGTTGGAGGTAGAAGTTAATAAAGGCCACTTCCAACACCAAACTGCACTCCAAAAAATTAGAAGCATGAGGAGATACGAAGATGAAATTTAAAGAAAGAATCTACAAATATACTTTAAAGATTGGTGGGCTGGTAGGGCAGACAACCCTACTAAAGAGATAAGAAGTAATCTAAGGAAGCGATTATGTTCATGATGCATGGCGATGGGGTTGAATGCAAATTGGATGAACAAATATGTCGACTAATTGTCAACCACTTTACCCAGCTCTTGGGGTTTTCCATGCTTCTATCTCCTCATACATGTTAGTGCACGACCCCCATCACGTGCATTAGAACCAAAATGATCTCGCAAAGCTTGAAAGTTTTTTGCACCGCTTCCATCTCTGGTGCTAAGATTCTAAAGGTAATTGATTCCCTTCCTAATGGAAAGGGGTACGTGTTGGATGGTCTTTCCGATGGTTTCTTCAAGGCCTTCAAGAATGTGGTGGACACCCCTTTACATTTCGGGTGGAAAGAGGTTATTTATCCTGGTATGCTTCCCAATTGCCTCAATGAGGGTCTCATCATGATAATTCACAAAAAAAAGGAAACAAAACTAGAATTGAAACTTGTTGTTCGCAAATCAGCTACAAGATCTTGGCAAAGGGGATTGCGAAGCATATTACTTGTGAACTTCGATATTGGATCACTGAGGATCAGAAAAGTTTCATTAAGAGGAGATTCATCCTAGAGACTATCATTGATTTTGGGAAGGTTCGATTTTTGTTGAGGAATATGTGCAAGATGTCATCTTAAGATTGACTTCGATAAAGCTTATGATAGACTAGAGTGGGACTTCATTCTCCAATCATTGAACGACATGGGCTTTGAACAAAAATTCACTAAGATGATCCTCACTCTGTTGGGAAATGCAACTGCTTAGATAAACATCAATGGTCAACTCTCTCAAGCCATTTGATTAAAACGTTCCATTAGACAAGGGTGTCCATTGGAGCCTTTTCTTTTTTCTATCGTAGCCCATGGTCGTAGCCACCTTCTTTATCATCAAGCTAACTTAGGTCATACCTAGGGCCTCAGTCTACCTCTCAATCAAGGTTAGATGCTTATGATATTTTTCACTGATGATCCTAGTATCTTTGTGCATAATGACACATTAAGCATTCAAATGGAATTGTCTAAATACCCTTTCTAAGGCTTTGGGATTCAAAATAAATCATCCCAAAACTACTTTCAAGGCAGTTATCGGGAAACCTCCTTAATTTCTTATTGACCATGGTTCTTAGTTAGTCCCTAGTGTTGAAATCTTTCGCTACTTAGGTATTCTGATGGGATTCGACATTTCCAAGGGCAAACATTAGAACTGGGCTCTCTCTAATCTCGAGAGTTAGCTGATGTACTGGAAAGGCATGCAGATTAAGCTACCTAGATGTGCTATGATTATTAACACATTCCTTGTCTCCTTGATGCTTTACTTTATCTCTTGCTAGAGACCAAAAGACAAAGAGCTCTCCTAGCTAGAGAAAATTTCCAAGAACTTCCTCTTGATGGGTGACCCTAATAGAAGGGGTATCCTCAAAATTAAATGGACTACTTGCATTAGAGAAAAGATCAAGGTGGTTTGGGCATTCTAGACATCAAATGAGTGGCCAATACCTTAGCAAAAAAGTGGTTAACTAAAGCTCAGAGCAATAGTGATGCCTCTAGGGACGAGATTATTTTTAGAAATGGGAGTGCTAAGTTTGTGGGTCTTCTAGAGTGGAAGGGTCTTGGCCTTCTCACAATTTTTTCCTCCCCATTTTCAGAGACTTCCAAAGGATCAAGCTTGATCGTTCTCTATGGAAGAGTTGGAACAAGGTTAAAGAGTTTAGCAAAATCAATGAAGATTGAAAATTGGTGATTGGTATTAGATAAAATAATTAGATTTGTTTCCTTATCAAGGGAATTAGAAGTGTGGAGTCATGGGATCTCCAAAAAGCTAGGAAGCTTTGGAACAAAGGCTTTCACTTGTGGAAAAACCTCTCGAACCAAGAGACCTGTTAGTGGATTAGATTCGAGGTCATTGATCCAGTCAAAAGAGTGGACTATAAAGAATGGCATCTATTTTAGAGCAGATTCAATGCTTGGGAATGGTTGAGGACTCAGCTTCTCATGGTGAGAACTCTTGTCACCCCAAGAGGATTGAAGAAGGATATGGAGTTCAATAGGGTTTTGCTGGAGGTGGGAATTTAAGTTCCTATCTCTTTGGCATCCCCTCATTGAGATACAAAGTCTATGGTTAAGTGGCGAATTCGACACCATGGAGTCTCGACCAATGTGAAATCTAAAAAAATTTGTGGGGTCCCCTCATGGCGCAAAGGATGCCTTCATGGCATAGAAGATTTGGGAATACTCTTCTATTCATGCACCAAATGAATATCGATCTCACAGATCCTTAGGAGCGTACGTAATCGACACACTCAAATCAAGGCAAGGACCATTCTTGGACCAATCTTAGAGTAAGAAAGAGAAGCATAGTCTAAATGAAGCAAGAGAGAGAAGTGCAAGAGTCACCAGTGTGCGACGCAGAGAAGTGGAAGTGCAAGGTGCATGGAGAGTGACTAAGGATTTGTGCAGAGAGTGCTAAGCTATAGTCCCCCAAGGATCTCAAGATCTCTTCGCAGTGTGCGCGCACCGACAGAAGGTATTCATTCCTCCCCCTTAGTGGAAGCTTGGTGCAAGGTGTGCACAAGGATAAGCTTGAAGCAGGTGGAGGTCTGGTGCAGAGGAGGCCGGCAGCAAGAAGCCTTTGGGATATTGGGTATTTTGTAATTGAGCAATCTGTGTGGTTGTGCACAGAGGTATTGGCTTGTGTTTTGCTTCAAACATTGTAATTATCTTACTATAATCAATTAGCAGAAGCTTCCAAGGTGTATTTCCTCTTCTGGTCTTTTCATTTTCTTCTACAAACCCTCAAACTCCTTCTTGTCTAAGAATCCCCCAACAAAATTTGGCACGCCCGGTGGGACCTCCAAGGAGATTTGAGCTTAGGAGAAACCAAGTGCAAAGCATAGAAGAGATCAAGTGTCGACAGAACCACAGTGCTACTTCATCAAACAAAAGGTAAATATTCTTAGCAAGTGTCTCATATTCAATGGGCTATGATCTACTCATGACCGCAACCCGATTCCAAACATTGAGGGTCACCTGCAAGCAAACAAGAAGGAAGGTTGTTAGAAGGTCCTCTAGTCCACTATCTTCAACATCATCAGTCAGAAGCATGGCGGGTCAGGTAGACTTGGAAACTTTACTCTCTAGATTAAATATTAAGTTTCCTTCTTTCAAAGGCCTAGCTCAGGAGGATCCGGATGAACACATTAGAAGGTTTTTGGCACTATGTAAGACTAGAGGCCTAATGGGGAGGGAGGATGCCTTTTTTATTCTCTTCCTTGCCACATTAGAGGGATTAGCTGATAAGTGGTTCAGCCAGTTTGCTGAAAACCATTTTACCACTTGGAATGTGATGAAAGATGCATTTAAAAATCAGCTCCAGCATGGCAACACTGCGGAGATTATCATAGAAGAACTGGAAAATTTGAGATTGGGTCCAGGAGAAAAGTTCCTAGAGTTTGTGACTAGGGCCAAAGCACTAATGGCTAAATTGCCAGATCCACCACACGATTTTTTTGTTAAGAAGTGGTTAGATAAACCCCTACCAGTGGCCACCCAATGCAAAATAAAGGAATTAGTGTTACGTACAGCGTCCATAGAGGAGTTCATCAACACAGCCACACGCTTGGAGCAGATAAGGCACCAGTATGGTGCAACTTCTTCCCAAACCACATATGGTACAGAAATGGAGGATCCAGTGATCCAACTAAGGAAGGAGCTGGAGGGCTTAAAAAGAAATAAGCCCTACAAAGAGGAGGAGACTGCTGTGGTTCAGTTGAGAAGGGAGATTGAAGCACTCAAGCTCCAAAAGGAGGAGGAGGCCCAAGCACAGGAATTGGCTCAGCTATGACAGGAGTTGCAGGAGCTCAAAGAAGGTGGCATCAAGAGTGGCCTTTGGTGTTCAATGTGCAACATACAAGGACATATAGTAAGTGAGTGTCCTCTGTTAAGTGTAACTTTCGAATTATGTAGGAAGGTTGGTCATGAGGCCGATGAATGCCAATCAAGGGGAATGCCTGCAACAACATACTAGACACAAGGAGGACCCTTGCCATCAGCAATTGTGATGGCAGCTGCATCCAATCAAGGTAACATGACCCTAGACAGAGGGATAATTTTGGAAATGGGCCTAGAAGGCCAATTATTTGTTTCAGATGTGGGTAATGTGGGCATTATTAAAGTAGGTGCACACTACCAGAAAATGCCCCTCCTTGCAAGAACTGCCCAGAGGCCTGAGACTACTATACAATTTGTTGTCCTAAGAATCAAGCCTCTTCATCCGGGCCCCATATTTAAATGATTTCTATACACAAAAGAAGAAGTGTTAGATGAGGTCAATGTGCCATCACCATCTACCAGGGTGGTGCATTTAGAAGAAATCGAATCTTTTACAGTGCAGATAAGAAGAAGGGGAAGGCTCCAGTGGACATAGATCAAGAATCAGTGATTAATGGATTACACAAAGACAAAGGTGTGTCTGAAGACAAAGCCACCACAAGTGCAAATACAAGGCAAAAAGAAAATTTAACAGGTACTAGTGATGCCATTAGACATGCATTCAACAAGGCTCATGAGGAGTTTGATAAGTCAAAGGTAGCCCATGCTCTTAAGGAATCAGAAGCTTCCAGACTGCTCAAGTCCATGAAAAAGGAGGTTAGTATTTTTTATTTAATAAAGATGGATGGGAAGTTCAGGTCAAAACTCTTGCAGATAATTGATGAAATGTCCACAACAAGTTTAGTGGCAAGGGCTGCTGTTATGGATAAAGATAAAAATGTAGGGGAAGCACCCCTCACAGATTACAAGAGCCCTCGGCTAACAGTCTCTATTAAAGGTCATGAGTTTCAAGGAGTTATTGTGAATGGTGGTTCTGGCATTAACTTGATGCCTGAATATACCATGAAAAAGATTGGACTATACCCTTCAAGAACTGCCAACTTCACTGTAACAATGGCAAACCAAAGCGTAGTAAGGCCTATGGGTGTGGTCCCTGGAGTCCTAGTCAGGATACAAGGTACTATCTTTAACTTGGACTTTATTGTTTTAAGGCTGCCACAGGTAGAAGGAAGTTTTCCCTTGTTAATTGGGAGACCTTGGTTAAGGCATGCCAATGTGCTGCATGACAGGGGCAAGGACACAATGTGGGTAAAGCAAGAGGGAAAAGAGTTGCAGCAGATAATTTTAGAAGAAGGCCCAGACAATAAAAAAAATACTAGCATGATGCAGAAAATTTGTATTTGTATGGGGAAGAAGTGGTGGACAACCCAGAAGTAGACCTATTTGAAGGAGCAGATTTATATGAAGATGAAAACATGTTGGCTTGGCTCCATGGAGAAGACCCATCTTCCTGTTATGGAATTTTCCCAAACTCAAGTAGAGAAGAAGCATATGAAGAAAAAGAGGAAATCACTCAGGTTGAAACAGTCTCAGTCAAAGGCCATGGAAAAGAGAAGAAAAGCAAAGTCCTTAAGTGCAACCGTGATGAAGATGCTTCAAATCATATGTCAATGGCCACTGTTTTATGGATCCTGGTATGGATATCAATTATTCTGTCAAGTTTAATGATAGCAAGTGCAGGGCTTTACAAGAATGTGGAAGGAGCACCTGGAAGTCTTTGGAAACAGAGGGTTCCATTGGATGAAGTTGCTGGAATAGTAAAAATGGAGCTTTGCAGATTAAGTCATAAAGTTGCTGGAGGAGATAACATTTTAATGAAGGATTTAGGGTACCCCTATCAGATGACCAGTGTGCCCAATGAGAAGACAAAATCAATGAAGTGTAGTAAAATTGGAGACTATGGAGGAGTTTCTGTGAGTCAACAATATAGGGCTCAAGGCCTATCATCAACAAAAGTCAAGATTTCCGGATTACCTGGAACCTGCAAAATTTGTCCAGGTTGTACATAGTCTTTTCTCATCATTTTTACTTAAGTTTTAGTAGTTTTCTTTATCCATTTCATGCTTGTTTCTTGAGTTTTTAGCAAATGTAGCAGCCATTTCATCAACTTTGCAAAAGTACAATTTTTGGAATTTTTAGGAAATTTTTCATAATTTTTCAAGCATTTTTTAGAATTTTTTCTAGCATTTTTCTCCTTTTCATGTGTCTTTTTCTTGCCACATTTTGGGAATAAAGGAAGCTCTCTATGGTTTTTGAGTGAAGAAACTGGCCTAACACTCTAGGAATTTTTTTCAAAATTTTGTTAAGATTTTTTGGATTTTTTTTGCAATTTTTTTGGATTTTTAATGTATTTTTCTTTGAAATGAAAAAAAGGCCCCCCTAGGAATTTCGGGTTGAGGCATTAAAAAAAAAGAAAAAAAAAATCCCCGCCCGCGCCCCCCCCCACCCGCCCCCCCCCCCCCCCCCCCCCCCCCGCCCCCCCCACCCCCCCCCCCCCCCCTCCCTCCCTCCCATCCCCCCCCCCCCCCCCCCCCTCCCCCCCTCCCTCCCCCCCTCCCTCCCCCCCTCCCTCCCTCCCCCCCTCCCCCCCTCCCCCCCTCCCGCCCCCCCCTCCCCCCCTCCCTCCCCCCCCCAACATTTTTTTTCTTTTATTATTTTTATTTTCTTTTCTTTTTCATTTATTTATGATTTTTATATTTTGTTTTTGTTTTTATCTTTATTTTTATTATTCTATTGATCCGCACAGGCGTTACCCAAAGTAAATTATAAATTAAAAAAACGTCAATTTATTTTATTTGTGTTTTCTTTTTATATTTTAATATATATAAAAATCTTTTTTTGAATTTTTCATGGCTCAAAGCTTTTGGCTCTGGATTGTGCCTCGGTTGGCCGTTGTTTACAAAAATGGAGTCATTTTCATGTTTTTTGGCACCTCTGGAATCAGTTTTTGGCTTTATGTTTCCAGATTAACACATTTTCTATGTGTTTTGGTCAAAACCCTCAAGTTTTGAGCACATTTATCACATGTTTTTATTTCACCACATTGTCCAAATGGTATATTCTCACCTCATCTTACCTTTGGTTTTCTATTTCCCATCTGTACCCTATGTGGCCCTCCAGTTTCATCATTTTAACCCCCTCCAGACCCCTGATTCGTACTCCCACTCCCTCCCTTCACCAATCTGCCCACCCAAATCATCACCCCTCCCTGCACCATCCATCTCAGCACCCTCAGCCCTCCCTTCCCATTCCTTTCTTCCCTCCCATGGCCATCCCTTTTGCCTTTCCATACAAACTTCCCACTTCTGGTTATTCTTTGGTGCTTGTTCTATCCTGCTTTTGGTGGAATTGATTATCCTCAGATGTCATCTTCAAGTTTTTGTAGCTCCCTTATAATGGTCTCCTATATGCTCAGAGTTTTTTCTATAGCTCTCCGGGACGGAGAGCACATTAGGTGGTGGGCAACTGTTGAGCCAATAAAAGCCATGTTGGTCAAAGTCAACAAGGTCAAGGTCAAAGTCAACAGCTGTAAAGTCAAAGTGCTAAAATACAGGTGTCAAAGTGCATAGGTAGTGCACAATTAACTGTTCACAAAGCATAAATTGGAGAAAGTGGGTTGCAGGTTGCAGAGGTATTTTCTCTAATTTCCCTAAGGTTCAAAGTGTGTTTTAAAGTGGTTTCGAAGGTTCAGGTGAACCCTCTCTTATGTGCAAAAGTGAAGAATTAAAAGGAAATGAGAAGGTATGTGAAGCCGCAGCGTACGCACAGGTGGAAGTATGCCCCCCCATTAAAATTTTTGGTTTTAGACTAAAGTCACTACAGGACAAAATAGTGAGTCGTTGGCTGCCACTTGTGAAGACAATCTTGGGACATCAAAGTGAGCACCAAGATACCATTGCAGTTAGGAGCGTACGTGATCGACACACTCAAATCAAGGCAACGACCATTCTTGGACCAATCTTAGAGTAAGCAAGAGAAGCATAGTCTAAGTGAAGCAAGAGAGAGAAGTGCAAGAGTCACCAGTGTGCGACGCAGAGAAGTGGAAGTGCAAGGTGCATGGAGAGTGACTAAGGATTTGTGCAGAGAGTGCTAAGCTATAGTCCCCCAAGGATCTCAAGATCTCTTTAGAGTGTGCGCGCGTCGACAGAAGGTATTCTTTCCTCCCCCTTAGTGGAAGCTTGGTGCAAGGTGTGCACAAGGATAAGCTTGAAGCCGGTTGAGGTCTGGTGCAGAGGAGGCCGGCGGCAAGAAGACTTTGGGATATTGGGTATTTTGTAATTGAGCACTCTATGTGATTGTGCACAGAGGTATTGGCTTGTATTTTGCTTCAAACATCGTAATTGTCTTACTGTAATCAATCAGCAGGAGCTTCCAAGGTGTATTTCCTCTTCTGGTCTTTTCATTTTCTCCTACAAACCCTCAAACTCCTTCTTGTCTAAGAATCCCCCAACACCCCCCTCAATGTTTACCAATTAAAAATCAAGTAGGTCTCAGTCCTATGCCCATTTGTTGAAGATGCCTATTGAGCTTCTCTCTTCCAAGTGCTCTAGTGAATATGTGAGCACAATTTGCCTCTATTGGGCAATATTCTAGCTCCACAATTTCATCTTCAATTAGCTCACGAATTTAATGGTACTGTACTTCTATGTGCTTGGTGCGAGCATGAAATAATGGGTTCTTTGCAATAGCCATACAACTTTGATTATCACACTTGAGTATAGTCACCATATTTGATGGAAAGCCTAGATCTGTAAGAATTCTCCTTAACCAGAGTGAGCAAAACAAGCCGCTTTGTACTCTACTTCAGTGCTAGAGAGTGTGAGAGTTGGTTGCTTCTTACTTACCCAAGAAAATATTCCTAAACCAAGTGAGAAACAATATCCAGAAACTGATTTTCTAGAATCACAATCTCTAGCCCAATCTGAATCACAATATCCTTGGAGTGTATCATGTGTAGTATACAAAATACCAAAATCCAAAGTTCTTGCAATGTACCTTAGAATTCACATTCCATCATTCGAGTGACTCTCCTTAGGTTTGTTGGAAAACTTGCTTAACACTCCAATAGCATAGCAAATGTCTGGTCTATTGTTGCACACGAAAATAAGTCTTCCAAGGAGCTTCCTATACTTCTTAGCATCTACATCAGGCATGTTATCATCCATAGATAGCTTATGATCTACCTCCATAGGTGTGCTAGTTGATTTGCAGTCCATGATTATGTATGCATGTTAGATGTATGCATGTATGCATGTAAGATATGTATGCAAGTTTGATTTGTATGCAAGTTAGATATGAATGCATGTTAGTGTATGCATGTTTATGTATGTGAAGTTAGTGTAAGCATGTGATGTTTATGCATGTGCATATGATAGGCACATGTGTGCATGAGTGAGACATGTATATTAGAAAGTGTGCATAAGTAATGAATGTATGTGAGCAGAAGTGATGTGTGCATGAAAGGTGTATGCATGTGCATGTATAGAAGTGATAAATGTATGCATATGTGTACGAGTGCATGTGCATATATGAAGTAGATAGGTACTATGAAGAATGTATGTGCTTATGAGATATTAAAGAAGGTTAATTAAATTATTTTAGCATAAGTTTAAAATATAGTAATTTTTGAATTTTAAATGAGTGCTTTTCATTCATGAAAACATACTTATTGGGTCATGTTATTATGCAGATCATTTGAAGATGACTTTGATGAACAAAAGATTGGACAAAAATTACAAAGTTGGGATTTTTTTGCTTGTTTCTATTTCTTAGCTTTTGTATAGGACAAATTTTAGCTTCTATCATTTATACAACACAGCTTAAAAAAATATTAATCCATTAATTTGCATTTATCTTTACATGTGTGACAAAGCATCTACAAGTAGTACTTCTTTTTAATGTGATTTACCTTCTTCTTTATTAGAAATACTTTTTCCTATTCCACTAGAGGTTAGTGTTTCACAAAATACAGTAAATAATACAATTACTGAAGAATTAGTTAAGGATTGTGTTGTAGAAGAAACTTTGTATTTGCGAGATTATGATCGTTGATTGTCTAGAGTGTTACCTTTGATTTCAATTGTTTTACCCGACCGTGAAAATATTGAAGTTCTGTTTCCTCCACTCGTAAATAGAAATACGGGTTGTTCCCAAAAAGATTCAAACAAAACTAAAATAATTAAAGATAGAGTAACTAGTGACGAGCTGATCCTTCCATCTTATAGAGACCCGGTCAATAGGTATAGAAATGCATTTCCTTATGGTCCTTAGTAAAAATAAGTGCCCTGCCATAGACACCCTACGTGCGCTGTTAGCGAGACAGTTGACTTGATCCACCAGCCCTTTTCTAGTGGAGATTAAATGACTTCTACATTAGAGTAATACATTAATTGTTCATACTCACATATTTCGATGAAGAAGAAACTTTGAGAGTATGATTGTTTGTTAAAGATTAAAGATATTCTTTCATTCTTGCATGATATGATGTATGATCTAATTAATTCTCTTTGAGTCTGTATTGTACCTGAGATTGCTCCAAGCACCCTACATGTGCCGTAATTCAGCGGTTGCCTTGATCCACCAGCCATCACGAATCGCTCCCATACTTGAACCTGATGTGAACTATGGCACGATAGGACATGTATAATTTCTTTTCCTTTTTTTGCATATGCAATAGTTTTGTTTAGGATAAGCGGTTGCAACATCTTGTAGTGGTTCATCTTGTAGTGGCAGTACTCAAAAACCTTGTAATTCCGTGGGTGTTGAGGGCTGGGCTTACACTCTGAGCACTTCCACGGGAATAGGCAAGTAGTTTAGCTTCGTCTCGCCACCCCTACCATCAAGAACTTGAAGATAAAATTACATTTGCACACACAACATTTATTTTTTTGTATTAGATATTTTTTTACTCAACAATGTATACTTGAATTTATCACGTGCACTTTAGCTTCATCATCAAGCATCAAGTATATTCACTAAACTTAGAATATGTTTGTTGCTATTTTAGTAGGACTTTAGGAGAAAGAACTTAAAATATTAGGGATATTTTTTATAGTACGACTTTTAGTTTGAAATTTCAAACAAACTTTCATTTGAAAGTTATTAGCTACTTTAAGAGAATTGTTAAACGGGTTTTAATTTTAGCAAAATTGGAATCGAATAATTTTATTGACTTGGTAAGAGACCAGAAAGTAAGAGTACAAGAGGAAATTAAGGATCTTGTTAAAAAACTTAAGTCTAATTCAAATATAAAAAATAAAATGGATGAATTGTTTCGAAATATGATGTCTGAAACTCAAGGACAGAAAGTAGTAGAGGGATTGCTTAAGGAAAAAGGGAAGTTCACTAGGGCAAATAGGACTAATTATCTAAATACATTTGAAGATATAGCAAAATTGCATGGTTTGCCTGTATTTAAGTGGGTAACTCATCTAGGGAGGCTTGCCATAGGATCAGCTATAAGTGCAATTGAACCTCATAGTGAGCTTGAATGGGATGATTTTAAGAAACAAATGCATAAGGAGTTCTAGATTGAAGATTATAGTCAGCACAGTAGAGGAGGGTTCATGAAATGGCTTAGCACTCCTAAGACTCCTAAGACTCCTAAGCACACTAGAGGAGGGTTACACAATTGCACGGTGAGTTTATGAAAAGGTTTTCACAGTTGCCAGAACAGGATAGGACTGCACTCACACTTGACATAGTCCTATATTTTCTAAAGGTATTACCTTATGATATTAGAAGTGAAGTTGAAAGGAGGCTTGAGGAACCCGAAAAAAGATATGGCCTTATAGATGACTAGGGAGCATTAAAACAAGTAGTAGAGGCAGTAGCCCAAATGAAAGAAAGGCAAATATTACTTTATGATATCAATCTAAGTTTTCCACCAATATGTCCAACTACTCCAAATCCTAAAGTTATTATTAATCCTAGTACAACTCAACAAGCCTCTACATCAAAAATTCCTAGTGAACTATAATTTGAAATATTATTTAGTAAATTAGATAATATGATGCAAATGCATACAAATATGTCTAAATAAGTAGCTACATTTCAAAATACAGTCTACTCATTAACCTCTCAAGATAGGATAATTTTAGGACCCCAATTTACTAATGCCCCTCAAATAAATCCAATGCGTGTAGCACCTTTTATGACTCAGCCAATAGCTCAAAGTAATGAACAAAGGGGCGCACCTACCTGACGACGTGTTTGGTGTGACTCTACAGAACACATGTCCTATGCTTGTGAAGCTTTAAAAGAAGCAAAGAAAAGGAAACTAGTAATAGATATAGATAAAAATTTATGTGATTACCACACCCACCTTCCATTAGCTGTATATTGGGGAAAAAGGGATATGAAAAAATTATATGAAAATTTATCGAAAGCTCAAAAAAAATATTTTGTTGTTAGGCTAGAATATGACGAGAGTTATTTAGAAGATGAACACTCTAATGAAACTAAAAATTATTCAATTGAAGTACTAATAAAAGCCACGGATGATATAATGCATAAAATAGCATGGGACTCATCTCTCGATCATTTCTCAATCTTTTCACATATAGCAAATATGGAAGAGAAGAGAAAACGGGATGAAACTCAGGATATAGATGAAACTAATCAAAGGGTAACTAGAAAACAGTTAAGGGAAGAACCTAAAATTGTTCAGTTTAAGGAAAACAAAAATTTGGACTCAAATGAACAAAAGAGAAGAGAAATGAGGGAGAGGAAACAACCTGAAATATCAAACAAACCTTTAGATTCAAAGCCTAGTGAAAAAACAGAACAAAGTGAGGAAAAAACAAGGAAACCGTTAGGGGAAAAAATGAACCCTGAATGGGCCTTTTAGATTAAGGAGTGATTAGTGATGGACCAATCAGAAAAGGGTGGTGGCCATAGTCTATGCCCTATAAAATACTAGGCTGAAGGGTGGAGAGGGGACATATTTCTCCCTTATTTAATGAGCTGCCTCTAGAGAGAGAAGGAATCTTGTAACTCATTTGGGCCCAAAAATTCAAAATTTCTAAAAGTTAAAAAACTCATCATAACACCTAAAAATGGATCCCCCATTACTTTTTAGGATCAAAAGTACTCTTTTTGACCCCAAATTCAAAATCCGTGCATGTTTTGAGCTGAAAAAAATGAGTTTTTTCATAAACACTCAAAAAAGAGTTATTTCCCTCCTAAACCTCACATTTTCATACCCAGATCCGAAAAAGTCATCTTTTCCCACTACTTTCACTCTGTAGCACACCATTGAAGCTCGTGTTTCTACACTCCAACCTACCTGCATCTCCTATCTGGAATTATTGTTGTAGCTTGAAGACCTTTAGCTTCAATGGCAACATCTAAAGCTTCTATCCTCACAATAAGATGTCACAATATCAAAGCCACAGATGGACAGTGGCTATCACATGAGTACTCCAAAGGTGCATGGGTGTACATGCAACCCTCTAGAGTTGAGCCTCATCGAGTTAGAGATCGTGGAAACTTAGATCTTCATTGGAAGGGAAAGTTACTTGGCTTCAAGAAGCACATAGAAAATGGGATGGTTGCTATTGTACAACATGTTTTTACAATGGCGACTATGAAACTTGAAAACTCTAGTAGTATGAGATATCCTGTGAACTGTAAGTATTACTCTACAATATTTTATGGTTTCTTGTGTCGGATATATTTCTAAACTATTTATATATGTGTTTGTTTGTTTCAGATATATTTCCTTCTACTTTGGTGGAAGAGCAACCACTTCATAGTCTTACAGGTACTTTCAAGGCATTGCATGCAGATGTTGGTGCACTAGTCTTTCCAAATATATGTCCTGCTCAACTTTACCATGATAGAGTTTTCTTTTACACACATAGATATGTTGTACCCTCTACAATGAATGGTTTTGGAAGGTTAGAGAGAATTGAAGTACATTCTCTTCTTAGCTTGGAGTGGCCAAAACCTGATATATGGTTTGTATCATCTTTGAAGCAAAAGATGGTAATGGATATACATAACTCTTTGAAATTCACAAAAGTGTCTAGGTATGTAGGTTTGCACTGGTCCCTATTCATTGTATCTCATGGTTTTTGCACTTTCAAGAACCTTGTAGAAAGTAGGACAATTGATTCATGTTAGATATTGTATATACCTTCCTCTCTGCAATGGTAATTTCAAAACTTTTGGAATGTCAAAAAGTCTATTCACTACTTTGAAATGTGGTTGCTCATGTTTTTTTTTTGTGCATTATTTTGTCATCAAAAACTCATTTTCTGAAATTGCACTTCTTTATTCTATACTTTTAAAAGTGGGCCCAATCAATTTAAAAACTTGAAACTGCTATAAAAATGGTTCTATGTTCTCATTTCTCACATTTGCACTCTCAAAGAGCTAGAAAGCACAGACTACAAGCCTCTAGAAATCTCGCGCTGTCGGAGAGATTCCCTCTCCATAACTTGCTAAAAGATGACAGAAACTTTAGAGTTAAAAGCAAGCTGTCACATTCCAAGGAAGTATATTTTCACAGAAAGACAAGCACTTCAATTCTTAGGAGATGTGGATCTTGTTCCATTAAGGCATGAAAGAGCTCTTCGAAGGCTCACGACTTCGTGATGTCATTATGGTACCTGTGTACTTTAAGGATTCTCAACGACAAGCTACTAAGACCGTGAGAGTTATCTCTGGATTGAATGTTATGTGCATCATACATGAGGCTCTGCTGCAGCTATTGCGTATGGCCTTAACAAAAAGTCTCCCTCCGTTGAATCAAGCACCCATGGAAAGAGCGGTCAATGTTATAAACTCTAATCATAGATTTATAAAGCACAAAAGATATGGCTTTGAGGAAAAAGCAAAGATAATTAGGGAAGAACGCACCCATAACGAAAGGAAAGGCGCAGCCATCATCCAAAAAGAGGGCGGTTCCATCATTCAAGAGAAAAGAGGGGATCAAACTGTTCGCGTTCACTTTTGACTGTAAATATAGAGTTCTTTTTCAAAAAGATGGGGGGACCATTCCGAGAGGACGAGAATAGGAAGAGAGTCATTGGGAAGAAAGGAGAGGTAACAGATATCACAAAGAGGAGGGCTACGTGCGCAGAAGGGATCATGGAGATTCTTTCGGAGTCTTAGCAGAGTGGTTCACCTCTATCGCATGGAGGATATCAGAGGGAAAGAAAAGAAACAATCGGAGAAGAGGGGAACAAAATTCATGGAGAAAGGGGCAGCGCTGACACACTACTGACGAATGAAGATGACAAAAATTGATTTAAGAGAGACTTGATCGCTTTGCTGGAGGAGAGTTGCTGAGCCTCCCTATGTAAAAAGGGAGTCTTCCACGACT
Organism: Ceratopteris richardii; assembly: GCA_020310875.1. Taxonomy (NCBI): domain Eukaryota; kingdom Viridiplantae; phylum Streptophyta; class Polypodiopsida; order Polypodiales; family Pteridaceae; genus Ceratopteris; species Ceratopteris richardii. Next base: position 1,268,296 of record CM035427.1, read on the forward strand.
TACAGTGTGCCCACACGATAGAGGATTTGGAAATGAGCACTGATCTTGATTACAGAGCGTTGTGTGAGAAAAGACATGGAGAATTCGAATAGAAATCATCACTTGGATTTCAGCGTTATTCACCTGTTCAACATCCGGAATATATTGTAATGGTACAATGTTTCTGATTTCATGCCGTATTGCTATATAATTGCAGCTTGAAGCTCATTTATTGTTGCGCGTATACTTGCGATGTGAAGCTCTTTATTTGTTCCGCATATTCCTTTTAATGATTTGTGCACTGTTTAATGATTGTAACCATTGTAATGATGGACGTTTAAGCAATCTTTGCTGATATGTGCACAATGGACTTTGCTGAAAATCAATTATAGTGAACTTCATCAAAAGCACGAGCGTGCAGTAAAACTAAGTCCATTAAGGAGAGCATTGAACACATTTGTTCGGTACCTGTTCATTCTGACCACGCTCAGATGTATCATTCTCTGAACGAGCGCATAATTCTGCTTGCTGTCCTATCTGCTCTACAACTGATTCCTATAAGTTTGTAAGAACTATGATTTACTGTTTGATTATTTTTTGGATTATGCGCAGAAGTCCTGGTTTTTCTCATCATTGTTTTTGTTAGAGAAAATATCTGGTCATATATTGGTAATCATATCTGACTGTTATACTTGCGTTATGATATTTCGCATCACCTTAGACTCTTTCATTTATATGTGACTGATAAAGCCATTTTGTTTGTTGGACAATCATGTCTTACAATATTGGCATTACCAAGAGGTCATATGCACTGATGGAAGGTCAAATCATGTTTAATGGGCATGTTGCAAAAATAGGAAAGAAATAACTTTCTGGTTGCGCAATCATCTTATGGGAAAAATATTCAGTTGATGAGAAGAAGTCTGACGAATCTTTGTCCTATTTTATGCTGCCTGTGATTTGAATCTTTCTTCTGCCTTCTCTAGCAAGAACAAAGGACCTTTTTCCACTCTTCAAGATTTACGTTCTGTAAGTTGATGATTCTAAAACTTTATTTGTTTAAAGTATTTCTTTTTTTGTGGAAAACGCGACTCTTTGTCTATATTTATCTCACATCTTTTAACAAGAAAGAACTTTATTTGTTTCCTTTATACTTTGATCAGTTTTATTACTGCAAGAACTTTACGTGAAACATCTCAGATTGAGAGTTGACGCCATTAGAAGAAAGAGTTTTGTCTATTTTTTATACACAAACCCATTTGATATATATCGCTGTTCCTTTTTCACATAATTAAGAACTATTTCGATTTTGTAAGTATGAATCAAAAAGAAAATTCCACGACTATTTGCGTTTACAAGAGTCCATATCTCATCTGAGTTTATATTGTGAATTCGAAATTGAGAGCGTTAAGGCTAACTTAATGTTTGAAGTATCGCTTGTCTATTTTTAAGCTTCTGAGTGCACAAAGGAAAAGATTTTACTTATGATATTATCATTTACACTACATGACTATATGTTTTGAAAACTTGGAACAATGTTTTTTATCAACTGAGATGGAATCCGAAAACTTCCTAAGTTAATGCCAAAGGGAACCTTAATACATTGTGCAGTGTCGTTTTCAAAAGAAATTAGATATTGTTTAGCGAGTGAACTAACAGTTTGTCTTTGAGTGTCCACGTTACCTGAGCTGCTCCAAGCACCCTGCATGCGCCGTTATTTTTTGGCGGTCGCCCTGATCCACCGACCGTGACTTTCGCACCGACAGCGCGCAAGCAATGGCTACTAGAACTTCCACTCCCATGAAATCTCCTTGAGATCTATTCATGGAGTTTTTGGATACTAGAGACTACAATGGTCGTACGGATTTGTATGACATAGTCTGTAGAGTCCCTAATCTTGAAGGGACAATAGCCATGAATTCCGATGTGATCGATGAGATCACAGATTTTATGGAATTTTATATATTAAGATATGCCATAGATATTCCAGCATATGAATGTAAATGGGTCCCCTGTGACTTGCTTTTTTACATTCATAAAGGAGATGAGGCATTTGCAAAGCGCTTAAAGCGTTTCATGGCTATTGCTGAGGCTTCAGGGCACCTGTTAGATGACACAGTGCCCTTAATTAAACAATTAGATAAGAAAAGGAAAATGGGAAGAAAATATCTTTCCTACATAGCAACAACCATCTTTTTTGTCAATGAGGAGCCCAAACCTTCACCCATGGACCTACCCCATCTTGTTAGTGGGGGTTTTGTAGATGACAAGAAGGAACCCCAAACAGAAGCTCTCAACTTATTAGAAGAGACTCAAAGAATTTCTAGAGAATTTTCTCAAGGAGTAGTGGACAAATTAAAGGAATCCAGTACACAGAAGAGTCCACCCTCCAACTTAGACCCCGTGGAACCCACTCTACCAGAGGTAGAGTTGTACGATGGAGAGGAATTTTTGTTCCTGCACGATATTGAGAAGGCATTCGGTCTACGCCTCGATGAATGCCTTAGTATTTTTTGCTCAACCTCGGATGTTCCCATGGACAACACTTCTGACATTACGAAAAGGCAACAATTCCACTCGGTGATTGAGTTGCGGACACGATTGCATTTGTGTGTGAAGAGATTTTGAGCCATGCCAACCAAGATGCCACTGAAGAAGATCTGGCCACAACAAGGGAAAGAATTTTGGAGAAGAAGATTCCAACATCCCCTGTTGTGGAGCAAAGTGGCATGGCCCATTCATCAATTCCACTAGATGCAATGGGAAGAGGAGAGGATGAAGACAGGCTTCAAGATGTAAGTCTCTACTGACATTTATGGTTGTCTCATATTCATACAAGATGTATCTATTTAATTTTATGATTGTCTATGTGCAGGAAACAATTGAAGTGGATAAATTTGCAGCAAGAAGTGGTGGTGACCGTGTTTCCCGGGGCCATGGCTCTTCCTTGGCACAATACATTGGAAAATTGTCAAAGGAAGATTTTGTAATATCCACAAGGACTTTTCCCCTCAAGGACACTTCATGACTTGGTGTATGAATGTTGCTCTAGCACAATGGTGAGAACCACGTTAAGAAGCTCCACCTCCTTAATGTCAATCCGCGGAAGAGATAGGAGTGATATGAAGATCGTGAATGTGAGATGAAGTGAGAGTGAAGGTGAGAAGCATAGAAATGCACACACACATACACACACACTACGAAGAGACAAGCAAAACACAATGGAAGGTGAGAAATCAACTCTATTGCTCAAGAACACTCTTACAAGCTCAAAATAGCTCTAAGCTCTTCTCTACTCAAACAAGCTACCTCAAAAATGAGCTCTCTAGCTCTTTTTATAGTTGCTAGACTAGTTTTGGCCGGTTTCACATCTAGTGACCGGCATAGTTAAAAATTAGGTCCTAGATGCTATTTGGAAGGGTAAACGGTGTCTAAAAATAACGAAAATTGATACGCTTGTTCTACCTAAGCTCCCCAAGCTCGAGGACTCCTCAGCTTGCACAAAATGGAGCTAGAAATTAAGAAAAGGGTTTTTCTATGTTACATATTTTACATTAGTGATAAAAATCACTGTTGGAGGTTTTGAAAAGTATTTTAAAACATGGTTCTTTGAAAAAAGATTCCACTGAGTCCCTGCTCCGTCGTTACATGCTTCTGCGTCTTCTATGCCTCTGGCTGCTTCCAACACCCCCCTCCCTCTCGCTTCTATCGTCCCTCACAGAACCTTGTTGTGAG